>CM037874.1:51437513-52075013 GCA_021292105.1 Anadara kagoshimensis
AATAAATTGTTGACTCAGGGATATTGCAAGCCCAGGCTTAACAAGACCCTCAAAAAGTTTTATGGCCGTCATCACATTATTATTGATAAGTTTGGTGTCTCGGAGGCCAGTATTACCCTGGATATATAGTTGACATCCCATAGTTAATTTTATCTTTCACACAATTTTGACTACATACACGTGGCGGATGTATCTAGATAAGCAGGAGGTTCTTTTCCTTCCGGAGCACTTGGCCTAACTTCCGTGGAAGTTGACGTATCTAATGTGACTTGTCAGTTCCAAAGTTTTTGCTTCTGGATTGTGATTGGGGCCTGGGTTAGTATATTTGTTTAAGAAACAGCTATCATATGTACAATACCATACATGTGGTAGTAAAATAACCTACATTAACATTTGTTTTATTATCTATAAATCAATAATATCAATTCATACATATGTTTTGAATAAGGCAACACAGTATGTCTTTTTCAACCTTCTACAAAGATCTAGAATAATCAATTACATAAAAATAACAACGTGTTATGATTTCTGTATCAGTAGGAACAGATTTTTATTTTATGTTGCGTACCAGACCAACGGAGTAAAACTATTATAATAATCTATATTTAACTTATTTCATTTAAAACAACTCACGTTATATTGTTTACTATTAACTTCATATTTAAATACATGGTTTGTCAGACTGCATGACTCAAATCTTCTACCACGTTATATTTTGTTACATATCTCGTTTATTGTTTTTATATATAATCTTTTTGTTTGGAATTTTAGTTTAACTTATCACCTTCAGTGCAGTTAAATTATATTTTAAAAGAGACTTGTCATCCAATTCCAAATGGTAAACAGAGGGGCAACAGTTGTATAATGTCTAGATAATGAACGAATTTTTTATATAAAAAAAACATTAAAAATAAAATATAAAATTAAAACACTATTATTACATAAATCAATTAATTTTCCAGCCGTTAATAACATTATACATACAACACCTATTGTTTATAATGTATAAACAAGGGAAGGAATTAAATTAAAAGTAGGAGAAACAGTATATAAATTTTATACTTGATAGAATAATCTTAAAATCAGTTTAGTGATATTTATCTGTAGTGGATGGGAATGCAGGAATTGTAGTCTGACCAATGCACACACATATTTTAAATGTGACGCATGTAGGAGCAGAAAAACCGGAAGCTGCGCAACCTGGTCTGAGCAGTAATGAAAAATAGTAAGAGATGTAAATACTAAATATATTTATCCAACAAATTAAAACAAAAAATAGGCAATATTTAATTTAGTTTTATGATGTAGAAAATATGTTAAGGAATTATCTGTTGCAAGACGCTGTAATAACAAATATAGGACACATTCATAATTGATAATTCCTAACCTGTTTGAATTTTTCGGAACTAAACGAACGACCAGGATTTAAAATTATCATCAGTAGTGTTGGAACTTTATTAACATCCTAAATACATCAAATATTTTATTGTGACATATTGATATTGGATTGGGATATTGCAAGCCAAGGCCCTCAAAAAGTTTTTGGCCGTCATCACAGTATTGTTAATAAATTTGATGTCTCTGTGTCCAGGATTGCCTTGGATGTATTTGACGTCTCATAGTTTCATGTTCCTTTCACACAATTTTGATTACACACGCGGCGGGTGTAGCTAGCTGAACAGGAGGTGCTTACCCTTGCGGAGCACTCGGCCTTAATTCCCTGGTGGAAGTTCACGTGTCTAACCCAACTTGTCAGTTTCAAAGTTTTTACTTTGTTTCTGGATTGTGATTCGGAATGGATTAGTATGTTTGTTTTTGATTGATTAAATCAAACTATGATAGACTGAAAATAGTTAATGTGATAAGTGTATTTTAATTCATCAAATTACAAGTAACCCTTGGGCTCTTAAATCCATAGTTTCTTTTCTATATTCTTTAACCTTTAACTTAGCTTGCATAAAATGCACACTATAATATTCCAACCCCTTTTACGTAAGAATAAGCTTAAAGTTTTCGTTATTTTTATACTTGCCTTATATATACCTTCTTGTTCTATTTGTATGTCGTGTTTAAACTATGGCCACTTCATGTATTTAGGCGGATTTTCGTCATGTTTTGTTTGTTAAGTGAAAACACTTACAAGAAAAACTATCTGATATGTTTTGATGAAATCGTAGCATTTGGCATAAATTATGTACACATATGTTCTCTTATTACCCCATTTAGCGTCCTTTTCCTTGCTAGACCAATGAAGAAAACGAGCAAGAGAAAATAAGGACACGAACCCCTTACACACACAGGTAGAGATATACAATACCTGACACCACGGATTTCCATGTTTCTTTTATTTTGTTCTTTTTCAATTTTGATTTTACATCTGGCGGATAAAGCTAGCTTAACCGGAGATCCTTACCATCACGGAGCAACTTATCTCACTTCACTTATGAAAGTTCACTTCTCAAACGTAATTTGTCAGTGTTCAAAATATCTTTTCTTTGACCATTGAATTGTTATTTGACCATGGAATAGTATAATTTTGTTTAATTCAGAACTTAAGAAAGGAGGTTGTTCACTGTAGGCCATTTTTGACCCCATACCAGAATAGAATATGATGATTTTTCCGTAAAATTTAGTCCAAAATTAAGTGTTCCAATCTACTCTTGCTTAGCAACGGCGCATGGCAACTGACCCTTAGCAAATCTTATGATGGAAATTTTGCATTACGATTTTAACATATTATGGTAGATTTTATCCCATTCTGATTTTTTTGCGTAAATAATCTTTCTACATCACAACATTTATCAATAAAAGTAAATATGAAATTCGAGAACATACAACATAACAGTGTTTGTTACCATGGCAACAAAATGTCCATAACAACGGATGGTTAAATATACTTATATAGATATAATAATGGGTGCATTTTGTCCCCTTAGCAGCTGATGCTTAACATGCTTGCCTATAGCAACGGACTGCTAAATATACTCATGTACATATGAAATGGGTGAAAATGTTCTTGTAGGACTGAATTATCGAAATAATTGTGTGGGTACTAATAATCAGTAACGAGGTGAAGTTTTTGGAGGGTGAAAATATCTTAAAAGTCCGAAAATTGAAAGATTCCCCGTTATCATTCCAGTATCAGCAATATATAACTTATGTGTATACATATATTTGTATTTTGAACAAAATCTACCAATGCTCTATTATGAATACTTATGAGCGTTAATAAAGTAAGTGAATTAAGAAAAATTACATGTATTACAATTATTCCAACGTTCTTGGAAGAGATGAGGGAGAGAGAAAAGAAATTAAAATTAATAAATAAAAATCCTGATTTGTGATAATATATTTTTAAAAATGCTAGAAAAAGGGGAAATAGTATTATAGTAAATAAAAAATATATGTAGAAGTAAAAACCACTGATTTAAAAAAAAATTGTGAGAGAAATTAAGAGGTACAAGAAAGAGAAAAATGAAAATAATTGAAAGCATATAGATCTTAAATATATGTATAATATTTATCAAAAAGAATTGTGTGGAGAGAGAGAGAGAGAGAAGAGAGAGAGAGATTAGATTGAAAGTGATACCCATCGATTATAATCTCAATAATTTATATAAAAAGTCTTTATCGGGTTTTGAACCCGGGTCGCCAAACACTTCACCACGTCACTCATTATTAGTCCCTTCAAAGATTCTCTTGATATGTATTGTGTAATATTAACGTAATATTTAGACACAAGGTTTGTCACACTGCAAGCCTTGAATTTTTTTCAAGCGAATTACTTTAAATTAACGTAATATATCCAAAAAAGCATCTCCAAATTACTAAATGAATCTGATCAATGTAAAATAGAGTTTTCGTAAGTAATGCATTTTATCTAGCTGGAATTTAAAAGACTCGTTAAAGAAAGTCGAGATCTAGCTTTTCTTAATAAAAATTATTTATGAAGACCAAGAGCAATCAGATAAAAAGTTATCCCTAGATGTTTATCAGTGAAAACCTTCTTGAGCAAAAATATTATTTATATGTATGTATAGATATTCGATATTTTTTCAATCCCGGCGTTTGAAAGGATAATGTTAATTTTGATTTAATTTGTCAAATGTGAACTAATATCTATCGCTTCGCCATATCAA
The DNA here is from genome assembly GCA_021292105.1 of Anadara kagoshimensis. Taxonomy (NCBI): domain Eukaryota; kingdom Metazoa; phylum Mollusca; class Bivalvia; order Arcoida; family Arcidae; genus Anadara; species Anadara kagoshimensis. The sequence continues at coordinate 51,441,653 of CM037874.1, forward strand.
ACAGGCATGCCCCTCAGTGTTCAAATTACAATCCCAAGACCAGAGTGAAACCTTTGAAATGGCAAATATAGTTAAAAGTAAATTTATCGGTATTCCCGAGATATTATGCTTAAATAGGTCAAGAAATATTATCTTAAACGACGTCCCGTGTAAGGATTTAGGAATGTTCGTCTACTACATAATAATGTTCAATCACACAAATCTGAGCTTTTGAAGTAATTTGTTAAGTTTGAGAAAGTTACAGTCTTGCCACACCCACATTACTTTCAAGATCTTTTTTTATTTCTTCTCTAACACAAAAATACCGTTTAATGTCCAAATTGCAATCCTAAAACAAAAGTTAAAACTTTGAAAACTACAAAAAACATTTAAATACGTGACGTTCCACTATGAAATACCGAATGCTCTAGAAAGTATAACACACCTGCACGCATCCATGTGTGAATCATAATTGAGACTATAGGATGACATGTGTATCCATTGTGCGTCCATGATGCTATTAGATACATCATACTTACCAATAACATTGTGATTTGGACCATTAAATTTTTGCCCAGATCGGAACTATAGGTAGCATTCCTGCTTCAAAACTTTATTTATAAGTAGTTTTTTGTTGTATAAATGCTCCTAAAAGAAACAAGGTCCATCATAGTATTTTCACAGTAAAAGAAATTTACTCCTTAATATTCAAATGAAGTCAAATCGACAAAAATAAACAAAAGAAGTATCTAATTTATTTTAAAATATTAGCTTTTCGAAGAAAACTCTCCTTGTATCTTATTCCTGACAAGGTGGTGATACAGATTTAAAACTTATATTTGAACTTCTGTTGTCAGTAGCACGATCAGGTGCACAATTGCGTAACATCAATATAGCGTCAACTTTTATCATGTGACGTTTCGTTGGACGAAATCAAGGTAATGATTAACTTTCCTAAAATAACATAAATCATATATTCGCGTTATAAATATACAAAAGATCACGTTAACTCTGCAGTTGTTTATTGAATGAATGAATTTGATATTTAGTGGCTGTACATCTGTTAATGATAAAGCAATTAAATTTGAACTTTGAAAAAAATCAATAGGTACCAGGGTGCACAAGTCAAGTTGGAATTTCATATTCTATATGACGTGTGATACACTTACCAAATAATTTAATTCAAAACTTGCGAAAGTGTAGAAAAAAAAGTCCGGAAATATTTGAAGAAATCCATGACCCATTATTTCACCAAAATCAGTGAACCAGAACAAATCCAAACTTGATCATGATGTGTAACTTGTGATGATAAGACTCGCATACCAAATATCAGTTCAATATCAACAGGCATTTGGAAAGAAAATCCTGAAGAACTAATTCTATGGCAGCGCACCTGCCGCCCGAATCCGAGTACAACTTTGTTGCAACTCGACCAAAAGTCTCTTTTTTATGTCTAGCTATAACGGTTATTGTCAAAGTCCGCGATTGTCACGTGCTGATTTAAACTTTTATATAAAGTTTCAATGCCCTAAAAACATTTTATTCCCGGTATGCAATATATTCTATCGCGTTTCCAATCTGGTAGATTTTCAATGCCGCGGTATTTTGATTCATTATTTCTCTCGTTTACAGGTCAAGATGTATGTCAAAAACATAGAGGTTCGAATTAAACTACAGCGGCAATCCGGTGAACAACGAGTTCAAAAGTCGATTGCAACTTCTCTTAGAATGAACAAAAATCAACTACACATGCAATGCTTCGTAGATCTAAACCTGAAATCGTAGTTTAAGTCATTAATTGTCTTCTAAACCAAGACCACTGTAAATTATCACGTCAAAATTTTAAAAAAAATGTAACTTCTTACTGCAAAATAGACGGAAAGCGATTTCAACAAAATGTTTAACAGCAATTCATTACTGAATATAACAATAACAACATTTTATGGACATCTCTAATCCAGAGTTGATAAAGCTGTGATTCAATAGTTTGCTTGATTGTTGGACTAATTTGCACAATTCGAATGAGTGACTGTTTCACTTATATTTATTTAAGTATTGTGAAGGAAACCAGAGTGCCTGAAAAAAGCAACCGTTTTTTTAAACTGGTTTATTTCAATTTATTCAAGATCAAATTGCCCTGAATTGGAAATTATCATTATCAATGATAAATATATTTGCTTACATGTTAAAAATATAGTTTTGGGGATTACAATAAATCAATAATTTTTTTTCATTTTACATCGCTTATCTATAATATTGTTTGCAAAGACAGACGTAAAATAAATACATTAAAAAGTTAGGTAACTTAACATATGACATAAATTTTGAAAGAAGAATTTAAATAATTTAATAAAACATTTTTGTTGTCACCAATTTAAGGGACATTACTCATAATTTGTAAACAAAACGGGTCCATAATCTTTTCTTTAGATTATTGTGAGAATCTTAAATGTTAGTTATTAAATTGTAAAAATCTAAAAAAAGGTTATTAAATTGCTGCATTGTAAATGCAAAATCTTTTATTTATATGCATTAGAAGCACATAGTAAATGCGACAGTTTTCACGTCAATTTTTTGCCGAAAAATGGTTTTACCTGGGGTTTTTCTGATTGTCATGATATAATCAAGTTATAGACCAAATGCTTTATATAAAGCTTTAGTACAGGATATGCACTTTCTGATGACAGAATTTTAGTTTTGAAAGTAAAATAATAATCATTAAATTGTGAAAGAAACGGGGCCTACATTTTGAATTACCGTAGTTACTTAAATGACGTCGGAAACGTTATCAAAAAAAAATAATAATTGCTAGGATTTAAACAGAAACGTTCTCACATTTTATCGACACTTTTTATAAAAAAATATCATTTAATCAAGAAATAAATACACTTTATTATGATATAAGAATGTGTATTTATTTCGAAAATTGAAAATGTTGGCACTATTTTCACGCCGACCTGTTGATAAGTGAATCACTGCCAAACATTACGTTACGTACGACACAGAATGACCAAATTCGACAATGGATACACATAGGTTGTCTGCGCTATTTTCCTGTACAAAATATTTAAAGGTGAAAAGCATCTTAAAATGTTTATGTAACGTAAAATAGTAGCTTATAAATATTTAAATTCTAGAATATGAAGCATGAACTAAAATAATAGTTTGTTTTGTGCTGGAAATGCGTATAGGGTTACCACGATATACATTAAAAAAAACGCCGTGGTTACAAAGCGGTTTCACTTGCAAAACAGAGGATTGCAACACTATTAGTTTCAGTTTCAATGTTAATCTTGTACAGATGATAGCCTGCAACATGCACTGATAACAGATATATGAATTTTTCCTATTCGATTCTTCATTGAATAAAAACATACATTTAAACACGTCCTATATTTTCCTTGTACCCAAAGGGTATACGTTTTGTAAGATTACATTTGTCTGTCAAAAAGTTATCTTACCCTTTTATATTTTATTTGCAGCCAATGATATTGTTGCTTGGTGACCCCTCTGTTAAAAACCTCTGGTCAGGTTATTGAAAATGATATATTCATCATTAGGCCCTAAAAACTGCATAAATCACACATGACGTTTGTTACGGGTTACACAGCGTTTCCGACGCCGTTTCAACGACGTTTCGAGAAATTTTAATTATTTCACTCAGTAAATTAATCATCTCAATGCTCATTAAAAAGAGCATGTTTTACGCTTTCTGGTGATATAAAACTTTCCATATTATACTTTTAAATTCGGAAGATATACACAATCTTTTCCTAACATGACACTATTTATTCAATTGCGCATCTGATTGTGCTAATGACGCTGATTTGTAATCCTTGAAATTATATATTAGGTAACTTTAAATTGAATATATGTAACGCGACCTTTCACGTCACCTGGGTTTTTGTGTACATTACCATATACGGGTACCTGCAAAACCTGTACAAAAAGTATTTAGCGATACAATTGCCAATACGTCTGTGACTTGCAAGTTGAACATCACATTTACTTCAGAACAATTGATCATTATCGCTGTAAGCATTATTTTATTAATTCTGTGTATGTTGATATTGAATTCATTCGTTTATAATTTCACCGCTTAAATTCACAAGATGAAAAACTATAAGCTGGCTTATAGGGGGCTTATAGAGGGCTTAAAAAAAGCTATAAGCCACATATAAGCCATCTATAAGCCGTTTATAGATGACCTATAAGCCATCTCTAAGCCGGCTTATAGATGGCTTTTTGGCATTCAAAATATAAGCCATCTAAAAGCCATCTGTAAACCATCTATAAGCATTCTTTCAGTAGAAGTAAATTTTAAGGATTTTTAATTTGGTTTTAAGATCTTTAAGGGTTTGTTTTAACAAACAAATACAGAAAACAAATTTCAATATATACAGCATAACCTGCTATAGAGTCCACCTCCATATACAGTCCACCTGTTTATAGCAACCGGTCTGAAGTATCCCCAATGGGTTTTACTATATAATGACCCTGTATATAAAGTCCACCTGCCTAATATGAATAGAGTCCACCCGTTTCAGTCCCAAATGACTTCTGAACCTGTCTATAAAGTCCACTTTTTCAATCAACTTTTTTTAAGTTTTAAGAGTTTTATAATTTCTTAGATTTATGCAAAAAAAAAACTTAATTCTTATATTCTTAATGCATGAAGATTAGAAAACTATAATTATTATAATTACAAATCTTTGATCAGTGTATAGAGTGACATTCAAAGTTTTACAATTTTCCATTGTAACGAGTATAGTTTTGAGTTGTAATAAGTACAAATTTTAGAAAAAACATATAAAGTCATTATTCTTATGTCAATGACTGAAGCCATTAAATCAGAAGGTAAAAATAGTCTTTGGTATTTACAGGTAAAATGTTTGCTAAACCTATCTTAATTAGTGACACCCTGCTTCTTTAGAAAAGAAAGCAATTAGCCATGTGTATACTGATACTGTAACCATGTAATCATATAATTAAATACACTTTTCAAATATTTTTATAATTCTAAAAAAAGTCAATAAAACTAAAACTATAATGAAAATCATTTTTTAATAAATTTAATAAAATAGTATTTAAATATGTACTACTTGTTTCACTCATTTGTAAAACAATACAATTCAATACATGTACATAATAACTTGATCATTAGAGGTGACCCTCTATATAAAGTCCACCTGTCTATTAAGTCCAATTTTGCCCAGTCCCTTGAGTGGTCTTAATACACAGTTTATACTGTATTATTTTTAATTTTAAAATAATACAAATATATTAAAAATAATTATTACTTTCCTGATTTATTTTGTATCTAACAAAATATTTATTTTATTGTTATGAATTAATTTTATTTTATTAATTTTATATCTTTTTAATTTAAGAATGAAATTTTTTAATTGCAATTAAAAAAATTATTCTATTATTTTTTATGCTTTTTTTTATTTGTTTATCTTTATTTTTTATTTTATTTGATATTATTATTCCTGAAATCACAAATAATAACTATCAATGTACTAACTCAATTTTACCCCCAGCGGGACTTGAACTCACGATCCTTGGTTCTCCTGACTACAGTCTGATTCTAAATCTACACTCTTATCCATTAGGCCACGGAGGACATGAACTCATATCACGTATTTTAAATGTATATCAGTACCCATTTATCTAAGATGTGATTACGTGACTAGTTCTAAAAATTTCATATTTTTATAAACTATAATAATAAATATATCTGATTTTAGACATTTTTTTATATATTTATTATTATTATTATATTATTATTATTATTATTGTTATTATTATTATTATAGTTTGTCTTTAATTATAGGAATGATTTTTAATTTTTTAGAGTTACTGACCCAAGATATCAAAGAAAGACAGGAAGTCAAATCTCACCAGTAATATACTTATGTATCTGGCTGGCAGAGATAAATCATGAAAAGATGTAGAATCTTAAATAAGGCACATTTCTTTTTTGTTTAATACATAGATTATTTATATATTCAATAATGCTTGAGATCAAAACTATAGCTATATAGTTTTAAGTAAATTTTATTAACAAGTGTCCATTATAATATAGTTTTTTATTGTAATACCGGTATTTATTTTCTTTATTGATGGATACACGGATAATCTTCAAAAGAAAATTAAATATAGTACAAGTTAAAAGATGGAAAAACAAGTTCCAATGTTATTCTGTAATAATCTATCCTGATATCATAGAAAATAAAAAACGGAAAGCCTGAAACTGAATCACTTGATGTAATAGTTTGAGATTTCACTTGAAACTGTTTTATGAGAGAAAGAAGGAGTGAAGCGTTTTTTAACCACCTGAGAAAAAGTAAAATAAATAATGTCATTATGTAACAAATAATTAAATTCTTAACGAGAGAGAGAGAGGAGAGACAGAGAGAGAGAGAGAGTATTACACATTAATGTGTTGCTTTATGCCAATAAATACTATAATTATATAATATATGTACCTGCGAAAATAATTTATACTGTTTGATAAGCTTCTAGAGAACACTTTATTTCAACATACCGGTAATCCGAACAACAGGATGTATTTATAACTTAAGTCTGGCATATTTGAAATCTAATTAATTTGGTTAATTTTTAGGATATTATTACATTTGAGGTGTCATTCTGAAGATCTCTCTAAGCATATTACATCTATATTCTTATTTGTCGATCTTTCTTATTTGTAATTACTTAGCAACCCGGTGCTTGAGCCCACCTTACCCAAAATCCGTGTATAGAAAACGTATATGGTATGACACTAAGTTTATGTGATATTTTATTCGGTATATATTCTATTATCATAAATAAATTTCTTTCACATCGACGTTATACATATACGTATACTGATCGCATAGTATGAAATTCTTTGATACAAATTATAGTACCCTGGATAGTGGGGCAACGATGCTTTACGCCTAATTCATTTATTTTGTCAGTTTGTAAAAAAAAATTGTAGTCTTTGTGTCTAGACGGTCAAGTTCAACAAGGGTGAAGAAAACCAAAGTACACCGAGAAAAGAACAAACATTCGGTTAACGAATTTTCACGCACTAGGACTTGCCTGACCAAATTACGAACCAAGCTGGTGAGATCCAGATTCTAGGATTGTGGAGAAAACAGGAGTACGCGGAGAAAACAAGCATTTTTTGCAAACAAACTCATTATAAATTTTCCGTACGGTAAATTAGGATGGTTATCTCGCACTCCTGTTACTAGTCAGTAAACTGTCCACTGGGTGAAGGTGCAACATATAGTCTTCGGTCGTAACTTGTACTAATCGTTAAAATTTATAACAATAATTTACTTTAAATAAATGCCGATCGAAATAGAAGTTGGGTTTTTTGTGTTGTTTTTTTTTATTAAAACATCAATCATATAACTTTATTGCTTCTAAGTTCGTTGCGATTGCTCAGTTTGTAGACCCCGATCGGATCTGACCCAAGACTTGACAGTGGGTAATGATTGTTCTTTCGCCAAGCACTCGGCATTAGAAAATGAAAGTCACAGTTCTTTCGGATGGGAACTAAAAATAAACGAGGTCCCGTCTCACGGTAGCTTGGCTGTATAGCAGCCATCAGCGCAACGCACAGGCAAAATGTATGCACATTCGAATGTAGCTGGCGATGTCTCAATATAAGTGAAATATTTTTTGACTGGTACGTTTAACATCATTATTCAACTCAACTCACTGTAAGTTGGTTAATTATTCATTTCATCCGTCAGGAAATATTTTTATGCAGGTAGTTTCTGGTCATCTGAAATTTGTCTTGTTTTTGCAATGAAAACAAATGTAAATTGGTAGTACTTAGTGAAATCCATTTGCACCATTTCAGCGTCATTTTTGCGCCTGGATATCACTCTTTAATTAAACTTTTTTAAACAGAAACCCTTTGTCCTTTTTGCGCGAATATTGTACCTAACTGTCCCCTTTTCATTGCGAGTGCGATGAAGATATGAATATTAATTTTGTCTTCTCTCGTTCTTGATTCTAGATAAAATATTCAAATATATAAAATCGCTCCACATAAAAATTGACTACAATATTCATGGAAATAACATTATTGTTTTTGAGAGGCCGATCACGAAGATATAGAATGCATTAATGCATTTTCGTATTAAACACCGTTTAATAAATATATAATGATCATTGACATCTACGATTATAAAATCATGCAATATTAACAAGTTTTAGTATCAGGGAACACAATTATTTTACTGGATCCAGAAATCTTAACAGGGAGACGATACTTCAAAGATCTACCAGTTTTATCAGTGAATTTTGTGATTTTTAATTTTTTATTTATTTATTTATTTTTTTATTTATTTATTTATTTATTTATTTATTTATTTATTTATTTATTTATTTATTTTTTTATTTATTTATTTATTTAAATACACACATTATTAGGGTAATCTCTCTCTCTCTCTTTCTCTCTCTCTCTCATATTTTAGATATTTATTAAAGTTTTAATAATAGATATTTATTTATTCATTTATCTACACATGAATAACAATGGGTGAAAAGTACTTAATACTTCCTAACATTACTATTCACTAAGATGGCATCATTAAGATTCCGGCTCATTCAAATTAATTAAAGTTAATTAGATTAACATCATACAGGTAAATTGTCACTTGGAATATGCTATCGCCATGGTTAAATGAGTTTAAATTTGCTTCCGTTATCAATTTGCTACGTAAAGTGTTGATGAGGTGTTCCGATGGTCATTAATTAGTGACCGGGATGTGTTTATTACCTATGGACATAATTATGTAACTGATAAATAGTCGACACTATCACTCTAAAAAAGATAAACAATACGTTTTAAGAAGCTATAAACAGAGTCAATTTGAAACTTGAAAAAATGTGTTAAGCAGGTTATAAATAAAATATAAATAAATAAATAAATAATAAAAAAAAAATAAATAAATAAATAAATCAAAAATAAATAAGTTGAAAACTAACATTGATGAAATTTTATTGCCGTTAAATATATTTTATAGTGCGTTTGTTCTCCTATGATTTTTTGTCACATATACAAACTGAATAAATAAATAAATAAATAAATAAATAAATAAATAAATAAATAAATAAATAAATAAATAAATAAATTAGATAAGACTTTCATAATGTAAGTACACGACAATTATTTTATTCAGAAATAGAAACCAACTATAAGCCACCTATAAGCATGGCTTATAGGTTTCTTATATTTAGAGTGCCAATAAGCCAGGCTTATAGATGGCTTAAAGGTGGCTTATAGATGGAGGTCCTATAAACCACCTATAAGCTCCTTTAAGCATGGTTTATAGGTGGCTTATAGATGGCATTTCATCCTGTGATGGCATGAGCACATAAGGTCGTCAAGTACGTAAGGTCGTCTGCTTTCTTTTAACATTGTCATAAATGAAAAATGGCCATTATTGTTTATTTATCAAGCATTACATACCATTTATTTGGGATGGACTTTATTTTAACCCTCTCTCGTTCAATGCCTAGTCAAAATTTTGAGCAATTATTTTCACATAAATATTTATTTGATTGGAGGGCATAAATTAAAACCTTCATTAAGCATATAGTACTACCGTTTCTGTGTTGATGATTTCATTGAACAAACTAAGCGTTTGCAAGGATAATGTCAATTTTGTTTTAAATTTGATAAGTTTTAACTTATCTCTATTCATTCGCCATGTCACAGGTATGCTAATCACTTCCATAATTACAATCCAAAAAGCACAGTTATACATTGAAACTGGAAAATATAGTTAAAGGTGAACTTTCATAAAGTAAGTGATGTCTCTTGCTTTAGAAGCACCTCCTCTTTAGGTAGGTGCCTTTAGGACGTGTTTGATCAAAATTGGAAGCAAAAGGAACATGAAACTATAAGATGTCAAATGTATCCAAGGTTCCTTGGGACACATCATACTAATTAACACCATTGTAATTACGGCCATTGAAGATTAGGATAGCCTTGATAAGTCTAAACTTGCTTTATTCCTTATTCAATAATATAATTTTTTGCAGCTTGTTGAATGCCATTAGTTTCCTACATCGGGAACGAGGTGATACAATAAAACATAAAATTATACTAAGATACCATTTCCTTTCCAAAAGATTGAATATAAACAGAAAAAGCCCACTGGTTCTAACTAAACGTTTGAATATTTTTCTTATTTTACTCAATCACTATCGTGGGTGGATTATTTTGTCTCGTAATTCGAATCCGATACATATATAAAAGTATTGCTTATGTAATTCAATTGATATTTTATTCTAAGCCATGAGTCATTTTGACCAGCCATAAAAACGAATGGTGCGCGAATAAACCTAAAATGTATATTACCCTTACACCACTGCAATGACAAAATTGTTCTCGTATATGAATAATATTCACATTGTACTACATTACACAATAATTGAACCTGGGAATTTAAGTTAAACACGTAAACTTCGACCAAGGAAATGCAGTTAGGTCACCGGATGCGGTTAGCAATTCCTATGAAGCAAACTACACCCGCAACGCGTATAGTCAAAATTGAGCATGTAAGAAACATGGGACTTTTTACGTAAAATATATCATTTGGTCATAGTCGACTTCCAACAAGGGGAATAACTGTTGTTTAACGTCTTTTTTTAAAACTTTGTTTTGGAAATGTGTGAGTGAGAAAAATGAAAATATACATACAGGCAAACAACTGAGACTCCTAAAGAAAATAAAAGAAAATAGTACGGTTCACACAAGCAGATTTGTCTCTTCAATTTTATTTACCTGTTATTCGTTTCCAAAAAAGAATTTAATTGTTAATTAACGTTTTTTTCCAAACCGATGTTTTGTTTTAGTGAGAAAAATGAAAATATACATATAGGAAAACAACAGAGACTACTAAAGAAAATAAACAAAAATGGTCTGATTCACATAAGCAGATTTGTCTCTCCAATTTTAATTTACCTGTGATTTTACAAACCAACAGATATTTTAAACATTCGACTTTTTATTTCTGTTAATTGAAGCTTGAACCTTGTAGTCTATAAAAGTGCCACCAATACTAAGTACTTAGCTTTATTCCAATTTAAACAAATAGTTTTTCTTAAGTGAATATAAATTTGAGGTATATATTGATTGAACTCATTTAAGATTTTTGCTTTCAGATTTAATTCCTACACTTAAAATAATTCAGATTCTGGAACATAATAGGTTAAGTTTATATGTAAAATCAAACAAACACTATTAAATTACCCGGCTGTACATTCTTCCCCACCAGCGTTGTTGTACTTGCAATTGTTTGAGCGTACTTAATCTAAGAGTCATACAAGATATCAAATCAATAATCTTGAGATTTGTTGTAAATTGTGTGCCTCTGTCGTGAGATACTGATATATTCAATACATTTTAATATGTTTATAGGGAATAGCTTACCTATTGCAACATTATACCGAGTAAATGTATTATACATATGTGATTACACTACTTAATTATCAAAAAACATCAATTTCAAATTCAAGAGTTAATTTGTGTTTGTATTCCGAATCAAACATTATGTGGTTATTTTCTTTACTCACGTTGCATTTGACTTAAACTCGATCGAACATGTGTTCCATATATTTTTTCCATCGTGAATTTTAAAGTGCATATGCACTTTATTTACATCCCTATAAAAAGTTCTTAATTCAGTTCCAAGATGCATGCATTTCATTAATGGTCTGTTTGTAATTACATATAAACATATTTAAAGACATTTTCGGGTTTTTTGATTGCGCACGGAATCTGCGCATCCAGGGGAGACTACTCTGTTTACGTTATTGAATGTGTAAGTGGTGCGACATTTGAGATGAAGGGATATGCTAGCAGTATACGAAGATCGACCGTAGCAACTGTAAACATCCGGCTTTCTTTTAATCAGTATTTGGCAATATAAATCGTAAAATTAATGATCAAAATGCCTCTTAGAAGAAGAGGGTGGTTTATTAAAGTATGGAAGAAAAAAAGGCGAGAAGATACTTTCTGCCCGCATGATTTAAACGATCAAATATGGTCCGAGGCCAACTTTTGACGAACCCGAACGTACTTCTCAACTACAGTACCGACCAGTCACAACATAACATCCAAGTTAACTTATAAAGCAGAGATTATGACTGCGATAAGTTAACTTAGGAGCAGAGATATGACTGGTTAAAACTGTCCTGACGACAGCTCCAGAAAGCAGAGATTGTCCTGGAAAATGTCCTGATGACAATGTCCAGGACAGTTCTCGTTCTTGTTCTTACTCCATGACCAGGACCGCGCATGCTCATTTGAAACAAAATTCTGTTCTAAATATTGTCCTAGAATTGGTCCTGCTGACCATTTTTGTCATGAGGACCGCGCATGCTTAGTACAGTTCTATAAACTGTTCTAAATTCTGTTCTGGACTTAACTTCACGACTACTTTTGTCGCCAGGACCGCGCATGCTCTGTTGATTTGCTCTAAAAACTGTTCTAAATCCTGTCCTAGACTTCGTCCTACGACTGCTTTTGTCGCCAGGACCGCGCATGCTCTCTTACAAAACACCTGTGCGATGTATCGATATAGACCAAATGTGTTTGTAAATAGCAACAGAAAATGCCTCCATTGAAAGTGAACAGATTATCGTTATACATTAGGGAACGAATGGTAATGCTGAGAAAAAGTGGAAAAATTGTTGTGGACACTAGACAGGAACTTATAAATTCAAAAGTTTGATTCCGTATTCATTAAAGTTTCACACCGAGCAGCATTTATTATTTTTTTCGTTTTGTTTTTGGAAGTAATACGACATAATACTGATAATTTCTTCAATCTGTCTTTAAATGCAGAATTGTGACACCTTTGTTATTTCAAAAAAATTCAAAAATTAGTTTTATAATATTTAATGTCATCATAATTTGATTTTATTAGAATAAGATATGATCTCATTAGTACCGTTATGTCAGATGCCGATTTATTAATTTGACTGTATTTACCACGCATTTGCGTGAAACGTTTAGAGAGATTTTAAAATGCATTTACCTTATCCTGTCAAATTAACACTGGTATAAAATAAAACTATAATGATTTCAAAGTACTTTTCAAATTTATGCCAACATGTATTTATTTTTATAAAACAAAAGTTTATATGAAAAGACAAGAACGTAATAGTGTGTTGAATAATTCTATAGCTACCTGGCGTTATTATTTTTTTAACATTAAAATGTTGTAAGTATATTGATGTATGTTCGGGATAGCCGACCGATTAAGAGATCCTGTAATTGCAATTAACTGATTATTTATGACAGTAATTAACACGGAATACGCGTCCGTTATCAGGGATTAATTAATCTGTTGACTCTAATAGTTGATCAATTAATTACCGACTTAAAGAGTACCTGCGACGATTTTTGATTTTTACATATGTTATTCTCCATACTGAAATATGACTTAATGCGAAAATTTCATAAAAATCCATGCCGAAATAAGGGAGATATCGGCGAGTTTGTAATACACCTTCCGTTAATCCAAATCAAAAAGCTCGGTTTTGGGGACCTAGTGAGCAGTAAGCAGACCCCACAGAATACTATTTATCTGCATTACTTATATAATGAACCAACTAAAAATTCTTTTTATATTTCACGATAAATTCATTTGATGAAGTGGAATTTACATCCGACTGACACCTACCAATAATTAAGCAAATTATTATTAGTCCACCTTGATAAAAAGTTTGTTTATTAGACATTCCTTAGATTGAGACCCGTACCTTTAATCAACAGGATGTGTTCTTACAATTAACAAAATTGATTGACAGGTGTTCCGATAGAATCATTTTATGACACCTGTAAATATACTATCTGAATCGTTTGATTTTGTCTTGGATTGGTAAACCGATTGTGAAAAGATAATTATGTATAAAAAAAACTAGAGTTACGGGAAAATGAATAGACTGATAACTGACAATATTAACTTATTTTGAAAAAAAAACCATTTACCACCGATCATTTAATTTTTCATGTTTAATAAATAAATAAAGCTGAAATAAATAATTCGTCCAAATGCATTATATATAAACATTTAATTGATCATTTTACTCTACAGTACTACTAAACCAAACCAATTATTACTCGTTTTAAAAAATATATCAGCAAAATCAGGTTGTCTTCGCACTGCTTAGCAATTGAAACAGGTCGTTATAATAATGTATCAAGAAGTAACAGGTGTTGTCCTTTATGTATTGATGAAGTTGAAGATGAATTTCACTTTGTATTAATATGTCAAAAATATGTACGTCTTAGAAATAAGTTTATCAAACCATACTACTGGCGTAGGCCTTCCATGTTTAAATTTATAGAATTATTACGTGTTAACAACGTCAAACAACTGTCAAATTTAGGGAAATATTTGTCTCATGCATTCAAGTTAAGAGCTGTTATATGATGTCTTATTTAATTTATCTCTTGGACATCTCTCCGTATATTTCTACAGTCCCGTTCTATTTTTCTACTTGCGTATTAATCATTCGGTATTATTATTGTACCACTGTATTGTTATTGTTATAATTATTATTATTATTGTACCACTGCCTATCTGTATGTACTCATGTATTTCATTATTATTATTATTTATATATCCTATAAGTTGTAAAACTTTCGGAATAAAGTTTATTATTATTATTAAATAAATAAATAAATAAATAAATAATTTTTAAAATTTTAATAAATAAATAAATAAATAATGGTACATCATAAACCGGTTCAGGATCGTAGAAACTTGATAGGTTTTTATGTTTGATTAATATTGTTTGAACGCGGGCGACCGGAAGGGTATTATGAATTTAATTACAGCATTTACTTTTATCAAGTTTCTAGTTTTCATTTTCTTCGTGATCGGGAAAATTTGGCCTTTGAAATACATTGTTTGGAAATCTTTCGAACTTCACATTTATTTATTTATTTATTTATTTATTTATTTATTTATTTATTATTTATTTATTTATTTATTTATTTATTTATTTTTATTTATGAGCATTATATACTGAACTTTTGTCAATAAGTTAACTTAGTAAAACATATTTAATTGCGTGAACTTCATCTCAGTTGAAAAGTTACAAGACGAATAGTCCATTTGAATCCCATAATAATTCCAACATTAAAAGATATACTATAGATTTATCGATCAATATGTGACACTTTGTAATAAACTAATTTATTATTATTATTATTATTATTATTATTATTATTATTATTATTATTTATAAAAGAGGTGTCATGTGCTATGTTGAATTTTTATGAAATAAATACATTCAAATATTGTGGTGTACTATTTTTGAATGTATTTATTTCATAAAATTCAAAAATAGCACATGACAGAGGGACCGTTCTCTTGAAAATATAAATTCACATTTGCTTATACTGTAAATCCATGAAATCCCTTCATAATTTGAGCATCAGATATTAAAGAATTGTTTTATCCAACTATTTAATATTTTCAGAAATTTTGCGCCTCGCTTCGCGAATAACTTTCAGCGATTTTTCACATTTTCTCGTCGATCACCCTTTTTAACACCCGAACTTCTTGTTTCATAATATTCATGGACCCTACTACTGAATTTACTGTTGTATGTCTACATATTTTATCGGGAACTTATAATTGGGGTTTTATTTTACTTAAAAATTGAAAAAAAGATTTTTAGCTGGGAAAGTTGGAATGTACCCCCGTCCCCCCTCATTTATGGATCCCAAATTAAACTTTAACAATGATAAGTATTAAAGTAAGTGTGTAAAATACTCTATAAATCTTATAAAAGTTTCAAGTTGCTTTACAATACTGAGAACATATAACAAATACAAATAAATATAATACAAATACAATAGTATACATGTGTAAATTTATGCAAGGAAAAAATAAAAACAGTTACCGTCGAGATTCGAACCCCAGTGCTAAGAAACCAAATCTCCCTGACGACCTAACCGATTGTGCTATCGAACACAAGTTAAACATACACATTCTAACTACACACGGAAGCGAAATCAAATTTAAAGTCGACGGCACGACAATATTTTCTTAAACAACAAATGTGATAATATATATTGACTTCAATCTGACCGGGTTCTCGCTGCGGGGGAGGGGATGTTCCAGTAATTTTCTCAGAATTTACCCATGATTCAGCAATACTTTTTGACCAATTTTTTATAAAGTCTGTATAATAGTCCTGAGAACATAATGTTGGGAAATAAAGATGTCCATGAGCGCGGTGCCTTCGTCGCCAATGAGTACGATACAGTAAGTTTGTCTAAACCAATCTAAAACAAATAAAGCACGCAATAATTAAGCCTAATTTTTAATCTTTTACACATCACTTGCTATGTCACACTGTGCAAAATATTGTCAAAATAACTAATTTCAATGGTACAAATTA
Organism: Anadara kagoshimensis; assembly: GCA_021292105.1. Classification (NCBI taxonomy): domain Eukaryota; kingdom Metazoa; phylum Mollusca; class Bivalvia; order Arcoida; family Arcidae; genus Anadara; species Anadara kagoshimensis. Next base: position 51,458,069 of record CM037874.1, read on the forward strand.
ACAAACACTTGCCAATGAATTCGAAAATAGTTTGTTACTAATTGAATGTACATGTAGCTGAAATACTGAATGATATATATTTATTCTCGGAATTCAGGAAATTGCGTATTCTGACTTCAATTCATGCCCCGGACTCCTAGCGTTTGTGCGCTCCAGCACACAAAATAATTTCAAAATATGTTGCAATTTAAAAATACACATGATACTTTGATTTGCCTCCCCCTTTCAAATGGGCTGCTACGGGGCTGAATCCAAAGATCCTGAGCTATGGCCAGTAGTGTCAGTCTCAGCAAATCAAACTTATCGCAATTGCTTCACAATTATAAAACATTGAAACGGAATCGTTATCTATAAATATTTCAACATAACTTCATGTATCCACACGACAGGGGTGTGTGATGATAAGTGCTCGAAGTCGTACTAATCCCGACCGAGACGTTTTGAAACATGTACATAGCAAAAACAACACATAATCGATGGACATCTGGGATTATTCTAGACGAATTTCTCTCAACTGTTTAATGTACCCGTACACGGTTTGATAAAAACGTTATCTTAGTAACTTCATTCAAGTAAACAAGTAGACTGGAAACTCCTCTCAAAATAAGAAAGAATAGAATATAATTAATAATAATTATAATAAAAAAAAGATAATTAAAGTGTCTTTAATCAATAACGTGTATTTTAGATGGAATATGTATCGATAAGAAATCTCTAAATAACAAACCCGTATTTCATGTCGATAATAACAAATGTAAAAAGAGAATAATGAGCTTCAGAACTAATTTGAACTTTTTAATGCCCAAACAGTGATTGTAAGATTAAAAACATTTTTTATTATAATCTGTGTAAATCCCCCCCCTCTCTCTCTCTCTCTCTCTCTCTCTCTCTCTCTCTCTCTCTCTCTCTCATACATAGAAGTTCATTGCGGTATCATGTCTCTCTGCAAAATCAACTTGGTCTATTTTCTCCAAACGAACGCCATACTATTTGGAATTCACACTTTAGAAATAATTTTGTCATTGATATATCCATTAAACGAAAATTAATAATAAATTTAGTTCACCTCACTCATCTTGTTTATTCTAAACTTCCTAACTAATAAACCATGACCGTGACCATTTCACGGATCAGGACTGACAACTTCAATAATCCAATTATCGCAATTAACTTCTAACCTGATGTGTTTTTTTTCAACGATTGTTCTCGTGGTTATAAAGATTTTCTAGTGATATCTGAATAACATAAACACACGTCCTTGGCATATTAGGTTTATACATTTGTAATGAAAATAAATACTAAATAAATAAATAAATAAATAAATAAATAAATAAATAAATAAATAAATAAATAAATAAATAAATAAATTACAAAACATTAACATGTTGTCCTGTTGTATAAAATATAACATAAATATGTGATAATACAGGATCACGCAGTACGATAAACTATTTCTGTCGTGTCGAACATTAACCACGCATGCGCTAAAGCAGAGATTTTTCCAGGACAGAATTTAGAAAAGTAGCAGAGATTTTCCTAGGACAGGACACGATTTAGAAAAAAGCAGAGATTCTAGGACATGACAGGATTTAGAAAAAAAAACAGAAATTTAGATAGAACAGAATTCAGAAAAATAGCAGAGATTTTACCACGGCAAAACTTAAAAAATTCTTGTCCCGAAAAGCAGAGATTTTTCTAGAACAGAAATTTGACTGGTTTTGGCCAAAAGCAGAGATTTGAACGTGACATCTCTGGTCATAAGAACAGAGAATATGACTGTTCAGGCAGAGATTAAAAAACTGATTTCGTCCTAGAAAGCAGTCGTAGAACATGTTTAAGTTAACGTATAGCTGTTCAAATCTCTGGTCAATTGTCCTGGAACAGAGATCCTGACCAGAGATTCTGACTGCTTCAAGTTAACTTAATGTTATGTTGTGACTGGTCGGTACTGTACATCTTTGAAAAATGATTAAATGATGTCTATTACAGTAAACATAAAACATGGAAATCATACAACGGAGAATTGTCCAAATTTCATCACAACGTTGCAGCAACTAGGTTCTATCTATCGTATGTAATCCAAAACGAAAAACGGTACGGCCTATAATCCGAGTATTACAAGCACAGATGCACAAAATGTAAACTTACCCTGGTATAGAGTTTTCTCACTTTGTCTATACCACAAAGTAATGGAAATTCATGTAAGTTCCAAGAGATATTAGAATGTTGACATGGTTGAACAAAACTGTTATATTTTTTTCTTTTTTCGAGTTTTTGAATTCCTATAGATTCGCAGCTATTTTTACGATATTTAGAAATTTATTTAATATCCAGATTATAAAACATTGATTAATATTGTAAATAATATGTAAAAATATACTTTGTTTTGTGTATTGTCAAGAATCTGACGCTAATACTTGAATTGACTGAAAAGAGAAAATCTTTTGGGGATTTTTTTTCAATTTTTTCAATGGAAAATTTAAAAAAATCATGGGGGTAGGGGTAATTTTTTATTTTTAAATCCGAAAATACCCTGGTGACCTATCAATTTTTCTTTGTTTTTGTGAAGTATATAGTCTGTTTAAACTTTTGGCAGATTTTGATAATATTTTGAATGGTAGATTTTTTTTTTGTACATGAAAATGTATGGATTTTTTGTGAAAAAGGCGGTAAAATGAGCACTTTCTACAATGTATTTTTTACCAATTATTTTAATAAATGTGTATTGAACTGCCAACTTTGACATTTTTTAACATGTTAAATATGGGTATGATGTATGTTTGCTGTTTATAACATTTTAATGAATTTCTTGAGTTTGTTTGAGGTTGATTTTTCAAATTATACCGATTTTTGGGTAAAAATGCAAAATCCTTGAAATACTGCATACATTGAACAAGAGTTGTTGAAAAATTACATGCGGTGACCTACCATTATTTTTGCATATTTTTGTTTGCATGTTCATATAGTACAAATAGTAAAAAAATTAGCTTGTTTTGAATGGTGGTTCTATTTCATAGCATATGCCTTTAAGGAACTAATGTTTTTATTGATGTATAAAAGCAAAAACGATTAGCACACTCAAAAAGAAAAGAAAATGTACATACAGGAAAACAACAGAGATTCCTTAAGAAAATAAACAAGACGAAACGAAAACAGCCTGGTTCACATAAGCAGATATCTCGCTTCAAGTTTTAATTTTCTTTTTATTGCTGATAATGTAATCTTGAACCTTGAAGTGTATAATACTGCCACGAATACCAACTACCTTGCCTTGTTTCAACTTATAAAATATTCTATAAAACTGTCACGAATACCATGTACCTGTCTTTGTTCCAACTAACAAAAATCTGTTTCTTAAGTGGATATAAATTTGAACATGTCCAATAGTTTGTGTACGCTATAACTTCATATTATCTATGATCAATATGCTGTGTTTGTTACATCTCTTAAGATTCCCTCGGATTCAAATTAACTGTATTTACTTTCGTTTTTGTAAATGAATTCATATATAGAACATTCATTGGATTAAGCAAAACGAATTAAGTAGATTGTGACTCCTTATAGGACATCCATCTATAAGCCATTTATAAGTCTGGCTTATTGGCACTCAGTCTATAAGCCACCTATACGTCATGCTTATAGGTGGCTTATAGACTGTTTCTGTTTCTAAATAAAATCATTGTCGTGTACTGACATTTTGGAAAAAATACGCACTTTAAGATATAATGACCAGCAGTAAAATGTTTATGATTGTTAGTTTTTAATTAATTTATTTATTCATGTAGTTATTTATTTATTAATTTTTTTTTATTTATTCATGTAGTTATTTATTTATTAATTTATTTATTTATTTATTTATTTATTTATTTATTTATTTATTTATTCAATTTGTAAATATGACAAAAATCATAGGAGAAAAACACACTTTAAAATATATTTACCGGCAATAAAATTTCATCATTGTTAGTTTTCATCTTTTTTATTTTTTATTTATTTATTTTTTATTATATTTTTTTATATACTCTTACCTGCGTTAGACGTTTAACCTTAAACGTTGTTTAATATGAAAATGTATTGATGCATTTACAGATTCGTGACCGGCCGCTCAAAAACAATAATTTTATTTTCATGCATATTGTAATCGGCCCCGTCAGCGATATTTAATACAATGTTATAATTATGTCTTATTTTTATGCAGAGTGATTTTATATTATTTGAATATTTTATCTAGGATCAAGAAGAAGGGAAGACAAAATTAATATTCATATCTCCATCGCACTCTCAATAAAATGGGACAGTTAGGTACCATACTCGCGCAAAAGGACTAAGTGTTTCTGATTAAAAAAGTTTAATGAAAGGGTAATATCCAGGCACGAAAATGACGCTAAAATGGTGCAAATAGATTTCACTACTACCAATTCACATTTTTTTTATTGCAGAAACAAGACAAATTTCAAAAGTATAATATCTTTTAATTACATGACCAGAAACTTCCTGAATACAAATATTATCTCACAAATGAAATGAATAATTAACCAACCTAGAATGAGTTGAGTTGAATAATGATGTTAACGTACCAGTCAAGAATATTTCACATATATTGAGACATCGCCAGCTTCAGGCGAATTTGCATAAATTTTGCCTATGCGTTGCGCTGATGGCTGCTAGACAGCCAAGCTACCGTGAGACGGGACCTCATTTATTTTTAGTTCCCACCCGAAAGAACTGTGACTTTCATTTCGTTATGCCGAGTGCTTGACGAAAAAAAACAATCATTACCTACTTTCAAATCTTGGGTCAGATCCGGTCGGGTTTCATACCCACGACCTTCCATTTACGGAGGAAGCAGTCTACAAACTGAGCAACTGCAACGAACTTAGAAGCAATAACGTTATATGATTAAAAAAAAACCAACTTTTATTTCGATCAGCATTTATCTAAAGTAAACAATTGTTATATGTTTAACCCAGTGGACGGTTTACTGACTATGCAGGAGTGCGAGATAATCCTCCTAATTTACCGAAAGGAAAATTTTTAATGGGTTTGCTTGCAAAAAAATGTTTGTTTCTCCGGGTACTCCTGATTTCTCCACAATCCTAGATTCTGGATCGCACCAACTTGGTTCGTATTTTGTTCGGGCAAGTCCTATTGTGAGAAAATTCGTTTGCCGAATGTTTTTTCTTTTCTCAGTGAACTTTGGTTTCCTCCATCCTTGTTGAACTCGACGTCTCGACACAAAGACTACACATTTTTTTTACAAAGTGACAAAAAAAATGAATTAGGTGTAAAGCATCGTTGCCCCACTGTCCACTATAATTTGTACTAAAGAATTTCAAACTATGCGATAAGTATATGTATAACATCGATTAAAAAGAATTATATTTATGATAATAGAATATATACCGTATTTTCAAATATTAATAAAATAGAATAGAATAAAAATACCACATAAACTAAGTGTCATACCATATGCGTTTTCTATACACGGATTTGGGGTAAGGTGGGCTCAAGTACCGGTGTGCTAAGTAATTGCAAATAAGAAATATTGGTAAAATAAGAATTTAAATGTAATATGCATAAAGAGATCTTCAGAATGACACCTCAAATTTATGATTATCTTGAAAGTTAACCAAATTAATCGGACTTTAAATATGCCAGACTTAAGTTATAAATACATCCTGCTGTTCGGATTACAGGTATGTTGAAAAAGTGTTAAGTGTATCTAGAAACACATCAAACAGTATAAGGTATTTCCGCAGGTACATATATGTATATTATATAATTGAAGCATTTATTGACATAAAGCAAGACATGAATGTGTATACTCTCTCTCACACCTGTCTTTCTCTGCCAAGTCTCTCTCTCTCTCTCTCTCTCTCTCGTTAAGAATTTCATTATTTGTTACATAATGAAATTATTTATTTAACTTTCTCTCATGTGGTTTAAAAATACTTCACTCCTTCTTTCTCTCATAAAACAGTCTCAAAACATTACATCAAGTGATTCAGTGTCAGTCATTCGTTTTTTTGCTATAATATAAGGATAGATTATTACAAAATAACATTGGAACTTGTTTTTCCATCTTTTAACTTGTACTATATTTAATTTTCTTTTGAAGAATATCCGTGTATCCATCAATAAAGAAAATAAGTACAGGTATTACAATAAAAAAACTACATTATAATGGACAATTTTTAATAAAATTTAAATAAAATTATGTAGCTATAGTTTTGAGCTCAAGCATTATTGAATATATAAATAATCTATGTATTCAAAAAAAGAAATGTGTCTTAATTACGATTCTACATCTGATTGATGATTGATGTGCATAATTTATCTCTGCCAGCCAGATACATAAGTATATTACATGTGAGATTTGACTTCCTGTCTTAATTTGATATCTTGGGTCAGTTACCCTAAAAATTATTCCTCTGATGAAGAAAAAACTATAATAATAATAATAATAATAATAATAATAATAATAATAATAATAATAATAATAATAATAATAATAATTATATTATATAAATAAATAATAAATATGTAAAAAACAAATGACTAAAATCAGATATATTTATTATTTATAGTTTATAAAAATCTGAAAGTTTTAGAGTTAGTCACGTGATCACATCTTAGATAACTGGGTACTGATGTACATTTGAAATACGTGATATGAGTTCATGTCCTCCGTGGCCTAATGGATAAGGGTGTAGATTTAAAACCAGACAGTAGTCAGGAGAACCAAGGATTGTGAGTTCAATTCCCGCTGGGGGCAAAATTGAGTAAGTAGAGTGATAGTAATTATATGTGATTTCAGGAACAATAACATCAAATAAAATAATTATAGGAATAAAAAGAAAAGCATTAAAAATTATTAGAATAAAAATTTAAATTACAATTTCAAACGAAATAAAATTAATAATATAAAATTAATTCCTAACAATAAAATAATTTTTTTAAATAAAAAATTAATTAGGAAAGTAATTATTATTTTTAATATATTTATACTATTTTTATATTAAAAGTAATATATATTGAAATTTGTTTTTTGTATTTGTTTCTTTAAACAAACCCTTAAAGATCTTAAAACCAAATTAAAGATCCTTAAAATTATTTACTTCTACTGAAAAAAGGCTTATAGGTGGTTTATAAATGGCTTATAGATGGCTTATTTTGAGTGCCAATAAGCCATCTATAATCCGGCTTATAAATGGCTTATAGGCCATCTATAAACGATTTATAGAAGGCTTATAGGTTGCTTATAGGTGGCTTAGAGTCTTCTATAAGCCCTTTATAAGCCCCCTATAAACCAGCTATAAGCTGGCTTATAGACAGTTTTTTATCTTGTTATTATGACATGCTATTTCGTAGATTGTTGTTTGCTGAAATCGGTATTTTCGTGTATAACTACAGGGGTTTGATTAATTAATAACAAAATGGTAGTGTTAAATTTATTATTTACCCCTACTTCTATTAATAAACGGGCATATTTAGACATACTTTTGTACAATTTTAAGTAAAAAGACATTTTTAGCTTTTAAGATTCACACATTCCTTTAATTGTTTGTATTTAAATAACCTTTAAATAAAAACGGATAAATTTCGACCCCATAACTTGACCGGAAGTGACTACAGTCTGATTACGGTTACGTAAATTGTGCTTTAACTTTATATAGTAACAAATGTTTCATTCTTAGAATTCATATTTTCCTTTTATCTTTTTATATTGCAATATAAAACAGCTTTTAAATTTAAACTTATCAATATCAACCCAATTACTTCACCAGAAGTGACCACTTTCTGCTTCTGGTAACGTTGATTGTGCTTTAAACTCTATTTTTCAGTTTTATTATGGTTTTGGTTTATATCAGATCTTGTTTCATGCTGATACTGGTTGCTTGCTTTGTTTAATCAGGTCCCGTTTTTTATCTATTTTGTATATGTTTATCCTGGGCCATTTTTTCCTATATCATTATCTTTTTTTTTCTTTTTCTTTTGCTCGAACGGAAGTTGTCAAACTCACGTTCGCTTAGAATATACAAATAAATGATAAAGAATGTAGTTTTATATTCTCGGTTAGTTTGAGGAAACCCATAGGGGTGATATGATGTTGTAAAACAATGCTTTTATGACCAATGATTGGGTCATTTCATATAGTTTGGAAACAGACAGCTGACAGTCTGTTCAGCGGTTCTTTGATATTTCACATATATTATATAACAATTATATTGTTTCATTGAGGTTGCTCTAATCCCTAAATGTTACTTTTAAATGATTCCCCATAGCTCTATACAAGTGACGTGTTTCTTCACAAATCGTGTTCCTCCTTTTTTGCGCATTCTCTATCTACTGTATATCACAAAGTTGGCCGATTAGTTCTGATAAATCATTTTCCCCTAAGGATTAATTTAAGAATTTCAAGTTGCCAACTATCTCATGATATAATAATGTTTTCTGGTACGTTCTTACCGAAGGTAACACCTATACAAGTACTAAAAGATCATTTTCTTTTAGCATTGATACAATTTTACAAATAGAAAGCTTATTGTTATAAATATGCCGACAAAATTGTAAGGGTGAGTTCTCCTAAAATCTCTAATTCAGTCTAAATAAAAAGCTTGCTCTTAATATATTACAAGAAGATCCTTTAGGAATTATGAGAATATTCCTGATGATAAATTCTGACGATTTGACCACCCAATGAGGATATTAAAATGTTAGGAAAAGGGTCTTTATGATAAATTCTGTCAAGGATATGATCATAACAATGCTACATATTAGTGTCTTTGGTACGAGTGTTCCTTATCCACACCTAGAATAATTTCATAACTCTGAAGTACAACAACGTGTTGTCCCTGCGTGCATTATCTTAACAATAATTGTTTACTATTCTTACTAATGGCCCCATTTGATGGTCACATACTTGTCAAAATGTGTTATACCGTTTCATAACATTCTTCAACGACCTCCATGAAGTGAGACCATGTTCTACATTGCGTAAATGACTAGAATTCAAGAATAGGAGACACTGATGCTTCTATAAGCACTTGAATTTAAAACATGGCTTGCAGAGGAAAACAGCAGAGATTGATTGAATTCCTAACAACTATATAAGAAACTGGTGGCATATAACTTAATAGGCAATGACTTCGATAAAAACACATTGCCTTCATTGTTTGAGATATTTGATCAAAATTTTAAAGAATAAAGACTACCAGAGTGAGTCAGTTTGTATATTTGGAAGTGCAGTAGATACAGACAGGAACGCAACTTAATAAGAGGACCATTACCTGTGAACAAACATTACATTGGCAAAGAACTAAAAATCATTCAAACGTACTGACGAGGTAGATGTAACTACAAATGAGGCAATTAAAGATAAATACAGCTTAAATGAGTATAAATTCCAGCGCAAACATGCCTGATGAAAGCCGATGAATGTCAATATATCCAAAAAGATCTCCCAAAATTTTTCCTTCTATCCATGAAACAATTTATGATTTGAACAATCTCCATGAGGCACTATTATAATCTATGAAAAATATTATAGCCCCGCTAAATAGACGGTCAGTTATTTTAGTTCTAAGCCGAGAGCAGTAAATCAGGGAACGATAATGAAAGGAAGGTTTCAACAGCATCATATCAATCCTATAGAATTTTCCTAACCGAAAACATAAGATGCGCTCTAATACATGAATAATTATAATATATCGTAAATAATACACCATATTTTCGGTATATTTGAAGAAAGAAAGAGTAAACATTATGTTTGATTTAAAACAAAGAAATATTTACGAGTTCAAAAACCAAAATGGTTGGGTTTTTTAAGAAAATGATGCATTATTTGCCAACCTACCCTCCCCGCCTCTAAAAAGGATCATAGATAACAAATAAAACAGTAATAGAAGCAGAACAAACCATTATCAATATATAATACAAAGAAGTATGAAGCAAATTTATGAGTAAACTTAAAAAGTAGAGAACAAAACTCAATTCACGTCACCGGAAGCAGACATTAACCACTTCGGGTCAAGTTGTAGTATTGAAATTGATCAGATTTAATTTAAAAGTTATTTATATTCCAACATAAACAGAATATATTACTTGTAGGAGCTAAACACGAGTTTGCATTTAAGATTATGCAAGAGTAAGGCCTAATTTGCCCCCCAACCCCACCCCGCTATAAAGGATGCCGTGGTTGAAAAAATTGAACCCCACCTTTTCTTATTATTTGGGCTTAACGTAGTTTAAAAAAAAACAAGTGAATTGTAGCAAAAACTCACACCAAATCACATGTCATACCGCACTAATATGATCAAAACATACCAACTGAAATTCTTAAAAACAAAAAAAAACAAAAAAAAGTTGAATTTTTTTATATTAGGTAAAAAATGTGAACTTCCACCAGGGACCCATCAAAGAACAAAAGCACTAATTTTACTTCCCTACAAAATGTTCTGAGTTCAAACATATTATTCCATGTCCGAATCTCAAATCCAGAAGCAAAGCAAACACTGAAAACTTAAGTTAGACACGTGAACTTCCACCAAGGAAGTGAGGCATGTACCTCTGCAAATACGTAAACACAAAGTTTTGTTGTGGTAATAATCACATAATGAAGTCATTTTTCTGGAACAGATGACTATTTAACAAACTACAATCCATTCTAAAGCATGCGCGAAGAACATGTCCCATTCGACTGCCTTTAGCAAAAAATCATTTGAAATATTTCACTTGGTTCTATTCAAATATGATTTAAACCTACAGTCCAACTTGCATTAAAGGCCACCTCTATATACGGGCCACCTGCTTATAAAGGCCAGTAAAAATGTATCCCAATGGTTCTTTATTCATATTATTTGAACCTGTATATAAAGGTCACCTGCCCATAAAGGCCACTTTTTCTGGTTCCCTAGGGGACTTTTATAGGCAGGTTTCACTATATATTAAGATGAGTTCCTTATTTTCTCTGGAGTTTTATTCCAATCTCTCAAAATAGAGTGCAGAAATGAGTCGAAATAATGTTGGTCTTTACAAGAATGTAAAATATTGTTCTGCTGTCGAGTAATGTTATGTGTATTAAAACTGCGAGGGTGTACTACATTAGAAAGATAGCCAAGCGTCATATTGTGATATATCTCATAACATGTGTTTTTACGTCTGCCACTTCGTGATTTCCGCTAGTCAGTTGTGTGAAACCGGTAACAACACGAGCTGCACCAAAATTGATTTTATCAAGTGAATTGCTTTTAAAAAAATAATATATACATTAGAGCATCTCCATATTACAAAATATGTCTGATCAATGTAAAATAGAGCATTTCTATCTAGCTGGAATTTTAAAAGACGCGTTAAAGAAAGTCAAGATCTAGCTTTACTTAATACAAAATCTATTTGGGTGTTTTCAGGTTCATTTAGGTTCCTACATCGGAAACGACGTAATAAAATAAAACATAAAATTAGAAAGTTATAAATTTTGTTATGATACCATTTCCTTTTTAAAATATTGAATATAAAAAGAAAGGGCCTAAATCGTTCTGACTATTATTAGAACATTTTTTTCTCTATCACTGCCATGGGGGTTAATTACTTTGTCCACTAATTCCATTCAAGTAACACTTAAGATTATTGCTTATCGAAAACAAACACAAATACTAATCCATATCTGAATCACAATCTAGATGCAAAGTAAATACTTTTGAACTGACAAGTTAGGTTAGACACGTGAACTTCCACTAGGGAAGTGAGGCCGGGTGCTCCAGAAGGGTAAGCACCTCGTGTTTAGCTAGCTACACCCGACAAGTGTGTAATAAAATTATTTTAAAGGAACATGGAACTTTGGGAAGTCAAATATATCCAGGGCAATCCTGGACACAGAGACATCAAACTTATCAACAATACTGTGATGATGGTCATAAATTTTTTGAGGGCCTTGATAAGCCTAGGCTCGCAACATCCCTGAGTCAACAATTTATTTGCAAGCAGCCTGCTTCGTTGTGTAAACTCCCTGCAGTGGGAACAAGCTCTACCACAGCGTATTAATTGGAAAACAAATACACCATAAACAGGAAAAGCAGGTATAATGCTGCCTAGAAGGTGAAAGTTGACAATAGAAACATTGAGCCTATTACGTATGTCATAAAGTTTCAAATCTAGCCTTTCGTCATAATTCAGGTATCAGTCTAAATATGAGACAGAACTTGAGGAATCAGTTGTGTCTTTTCTTTCAAGCTCCCTAGGATAGATGACATTCACATAGTTTTAAAATTTAAGAGTGTTAAGAGACAAAACGTCATCTACATATGTGTATGTTGAGTTAAATGATTTGGCGACATTTTTTACTCCAGATTTATCAAGGTTCTGCATAAATTCATTTGGAATCCGCACGATGCTTGGAACAATAACCAAAATCCCTGTTCAGCACCAAATATTTGTATTGTGGCTTACCGTTTTTGTAAAAAAAAATGACAAAATGAATCATTTCTTTTAGACGTTCTTTTCATTTAGAATGAGGGATAGTGATGTATAGTGTAGAAAAATCAAACATTTTTATACTTTTTTACATGAGATAAAGTATAAGAAGCAAGATTTTCAAGTAATTCTTTAAAATTTTTAAAAATCCACAGTGGTTGATTCCAGATATAGGATAAACTTTTTCTGAATAAGAATGCGAACCATATTTGGAATCAGTAAAAAAAATCAGTACATTCATGGTAATTTACTTTCTTTAAATTTCAGACTAGAATACCTTAACAAAGAAATTGACGATTTGTGTAATGTGTAGTTCTTCAAATAAAATGAATACCGATGGCCCAGTTAATACACAATCTCACCAAAACAAAGGTAAGTATGGTAATTTTAGCATTGAATCTGTTATATTATGAAATTATCACGTTATGTCGAGATATAACCAATTACGGGTGAAAGTACCCATGTAATTCACAACATACAGTGGATCTTATTGGCTACATAATGTCCATGAAAATAGGTTAGCTAATAAAACTAAGTAATATCTGAAACACCTTATATTACATAGGCAACAATAAGCTATGATTCTGTAGTTTAGGGCATCATTCATGTGAGTCTCGTTTCAAATACATAGCGTGTTAAGGGTTGTGTGTCTAGATCTGTTCGTAAAATGTTTCAATCATTTTATTTACTAGGTCCAAACCTACCACTACAACATTCTATAAATGTACATGCAGAGGAAGTGCGTATTGTGATCATCGGAAAAACCGGAACCGGAAAGAGCGCGACAGGAAACAGTATTCTTGGGGTAGACACATTTAAATCCAAAGTCTGCGGAGCTTCTGTTTCAAATAAATGCAAACTTGGAATCAATCAGAGATTTGGTCGTAAAATAGTTTTAGTGGACACTCCAGGACTTTTCGATACTGAAATGTCCAATGAATGTGTAACAAAAGAAATAGTCAAATGCGTAGGAATGACTGCTCCAGGACCGCATGTCATTTTGTTGACTGTCATGATTGGCTGATTTACAAAAGAAGAACTGGATACAGTCAAACATTTTGAGGCCCATTTAGGGGACGGCATTTACAACTTTTTGACGGTAGTCTTTACGAGAGCAGACGATCTGGAAAATGACGATATGACAATCGAATCGTATGTCAAACAAGCCCCTCAGCAATTGAAAGAAATTTTACAGCTCTGTGATAATCGATATGTACCATTTAACAATAAGCTAACCGGAGCCAACCAGGAACTCCAGGTCAAACAGTTAATCAGCATAATCGATGACGTTATAAACAAAAACGGTGGCAGTTGCTTCACCAATGAAATGTACCAGGAGGCTGAAAAAACACTTTGCAGACAAGAAGAAGAAATGAAGAGAAAACTTCAGGAAGAGGAAAGAAGAAAGATTGAAAAAACCAGATGCCAACTACAAAACGAATTTGACAAGAGATTTACTGAGGCGAAGCAAGAAAATGACCTGCTTGCATATGAGATCAGAGAACACAAAAATGAAAGAGACAGAGAAAAAGCTAGTTGCAGAGATATGAGATACCAGATATTAAAAGAATGCAATCAAGAGGAACAAAACAGAAACTTGGTAGATGAATGTCAACTTATCGAAAGGATAGAAAAACGGCCATTAGAGCAACAACGGTTGACGTATTATAGAACAAACGACGAACGCATAGAGCAACTGCAAAAGCAAATAGAAGAAAATAACCAAAAAATGGAAAAAGAAATTGAAAGTTTGAGAAAAGAAAACGAACGCAAACTACAAGAAATAAGAGATGAGTACGAACAACGAATTAATCCTTCGGATTTACGAGATGATAATAGAAGAGGTTGTGAAAAGGAAACTGGTATATTTTCACGGATTTGGACAGTTATTAAAGGGGCTTTTAAAGTAGCAAACGTTCTTTTTTTCTTACTACCGGAAGACGAACCGTACAATACAGCCAATGATTTGGACAGTCATTAAAGGAGTGGCTAGTGATTTTGCTGTCTTACTTCCAAATACAGGTGTGTGTGTGGTAGCCAAAAACGCTATAACGACTGTCAAATCAATGAAGTGATTCAAGATCTAAAATATATCAAAAATCAGCAACTTTTTTTCGTTTATGTTGCATCTGAGTTGTGTTTGTGTCGCGTTTTAAAAACGTTTTAAAATCTAAATTTTAAAATGTTTTCCTTTTGTTTCTAAATACAAATGTATATATATTCTAATTCAAATCATATGACGTTTACTTTTCAAAATGAATGTATCTTGTTAATCACCAAAATTTACTTGAAATAATTGTATCTATGAAGATGTTCTTCTCAGGCGTATAAACAGTCAAACATCAAATGTGAATTAAACTTTCATTGATTTTCTTTTGATTGTTTTGTCTGTGGAACTTATAGTGCATTATATTATCACAGAAAAATATAACCATTGTTGATAATGTTATAGATCATACAATGTGACCCATTATTGTAATCAATGTAACTTTCAAATTTAGCGTGTTATTATTGTATTAATACAGAGTTATTATATGTGTTGATAATATTTCTGCTACATTACCAGCAACACATTGTAACCAGATAATTAATGGCTCGTAATTGCTTGCTTTAAATTTAATGTTAATATTATGTGTTAATAAAGTTTTAACATTTCAAAGGTTCTTGTATTTATATTGGCTACCATAATTATATCGATGTTGTTACTTGACCTTTTCTTTCGTATCAGTATTGTTAGTAATTGATATTTGAAAAATTAAACAGCAAGTGCGTAAAAATTTCGAACTGATGATGATATTGTTTCTGGTAAATATGTTTTTTTAGTTTAAATGATAGACCAGAATTCTGAAACAATAAACTTACCATAACCTGTTTCGTTGTCATAGACATGGATTTGGATGTTCTTGATTGGATGTTCTCCAAATAATTGGTCATCATAAAATATTTACATGAATCGGCTTGTTCTCCAATCATTGAATAGACACCAACTAGCTTCTAGCAGTACGACGAATGTAAATAAAAGAAAAAAATAAATACATGCCTTGAAACTTTTCATAGCACGTCGTTTTGATAAACCGCTGACAAAACAGAACGTTTATAAAGAAGAATCAAATTAAAATTGAAACATTTGAATTTTAAATCCAAAGTTTGATTTATATAAGTTACAGCCATCGGTCAAGATTATATCAATTAAATATTTCGAAGCCTTTTTCTATATCTTCGTGCAATATTTCAACATTTATCGCCATCTTTCTCTTAAATATGTTTTTGAAATTCAACTTGATGTTTAAAGTCAGCTGGAACTGGTATATGGACAACAATGTTGTATTCCAGAAATTTAATAAAAGCAAGTGTGAGTAAGTTGTATGGTCTACCTTGTCCTAGCGCGCACTTAGTTCGACTTTAACGTGCTAGCTCACTGTACGCCGCAGAAAAGCAAACCACTCCTCCATTTTATTATACCGATACCAGGTGAACCAGTAAAAGTCGACGGCAAGGAAAATTCACTTTCCCACATGTGGTTTGAGCGGGACTCACAGCGATAAAGAACCCTGGATTTGAAAACTTTCTTTTAAAAATTTTGTCACATTTCAAAGAACTTGCAAGGATGCTCGAAAACCTGCCGGGGTACATCAACGGGGCGTTTAGTGGTAAAGGGAAAGTAACTCGTATATTGCCAAATACAAGTCACGGTTAAAAAACTTCGACAACGCACGTAAGTCACACAGAATCTAAGTTGAAAATAAAACTAGTATCGCTTTGATGGGTGACCATAACATTTAATAGGATTTTGACAGGAAACATGGCCCCATGTAACCTGTCGAAGATTAATGTATAAATATTTGCAGTATACGTGACTTTGGGCTGTGTAACCTATAATATACCTCTATGTGAAAACAAAATATTTCTTTTGTAGTATATGAATATATAGCGTTTACATATATAAACATACACATACGCTTTTTGACACTTTAATTTTATATCGTAAAAATATCAATTACAAATTTGAATGGAATGCAAAAGCAGAGTAAAAACTTTTAAACTGACAAGTTAGGTTAAACACGAGAAATTCCACCAGGGAAGTGAGGACGGGTGCCCCGGAAGGGTAAGCCCTTCCTGTTTAACTAGCTACACCCGCTACGTGAGTAATAAACATTAAGTGATAAACAGTGTCTTCAGGTCTACATATTAAAATTATAGTCATTTCAATAGAGCTAGTTAATGACCACTGTTGTGAAAATGATTGCGAAACTGGTTAAAAATATTTAAAAAAATTAAGAGCATATATAACAAAAACCACATAAACACAAAACTCGGCTATTCATTAATACATGTTTTTTCTGATTTTGTGGAAGATAATTGGTCTGATAAGGTATCTTATGTGACAGTTTGTATGTGGAGATTTTAATTACTGAATAGAACAGATGCTGAAAAATCTGGCTGACCTATGACCGTAACAGCCAAAAGTCAGGGAAATTATTAGAAGTCCTGATAGATCCACGATTCGTGGTACGTAAGTGCCAAAAATATCTCCATATACTGACAGATGACAAAAATGGTTACCAGTACGAACCGCTCAAAATGTTTTCCAAAATCAACCAAAGACAATTTGCAATCATTGTCACTGGCGAATGATTGATTCACTTGCCGGGATGTTCGAAAATCTACTGAAGTAGATGAATGCAACGTTAAGCGGTAAATGGGAAGTAATTCGTGTATCGCAAAGTCAAGTCAAGTAAAACAAAGAAGGCGACAACACACGTAAGTCCCACAGAATACGAAATGGAAGTTAGAAAAAACTTATAATAGTATCGGGTTGAAGGGTGACGACAAAACAAATAATTTGATTGCTTATACAGGTATATTATAAGTTATACAGGTTTTTGGCCGGTAACACGGTCATATGATCAATGTACAAATTTTTGCCAGGGTACATGGGGACCATGCTAAAGCCCTGTGTTACTTATAATGTACCTGTATATGCAAACAAATTATTTATTTTTACATAATATATAACATTCATATTCGTTATACACGATATACGTTTAGTATTATTCTTATCGATTTATAGTACATCAGGCAGGCTTTTCTCCAAAAATTGCTTTGTCGCTCCTTGACAGATATATTAATTTTATATCGTAAAAATATCAATTACAAATCCAAATGACAATGTAAAAGCAAAGTAAAAACTTTTAAACTGACAAGTTAGATAAAACCTGTGATATTCCACAAAGGAAGTGAGGACGGGTGCTCCGGAGGGGTAAGCATCTCCTGTTTAGCTAGCTGCATCCGCAACGTGTGTAATCAAACTTAAGTGAAAGGAACATAAAACTATGGGATGTCAAAATATATTCACAGCATTTATTTAATTTTGACACGGTATTCAACATAGTTATATCTATGAGACTTTTCATATTTATTTTGTATTTGAGATTTAGATACAATGTCTGTCCTATATGAAATATGTAGTGTACCAAAGCGCGATAACCTTTTGCTCGATTTCTTTGCTGATGATAAACACGTGTTTTCTGCTTTACATATTTTCAAACTTATAGTAATTTGAATAGAGCTAGTCGTTGACCACTCTTGTAAAAATGGCAGAAAAACAGATTCAGAACAAGAAATGAGAGCTTATATAAATATAGATGGAAATTAAAAGAGATTATAAATGCAGCAACATCTGGCCGAAGTATGACTGTAACAACAATATGTCAGGGAAATAATTCGAAGTAATAATAGATACGGGATGGTGTTTTTTTTTGACAGTTTTTTGCATTTCGCTGTCGCGGGTGCATTTCATTTTGAAGTGTATCTGAGCGTGCCAAAGATTTTTGCCAGATTGATCTTACATATATTGACTGATGACCACAAAGGGATACGAATACAAACCGGTAAGCAATAACTTATAATGTGTCTCAAAATCAATCCACGAAAAATTTTGGAAACATTGTCACTGTTTCAAACCAGTAAGAAAAATGAAAACAAAATATGGCTACCTAAACACGGAGGAAGGTTTGAAATTGCCAAAAGAAGCGAGAGCACAAATGTTAATGTGATTCTTTAACCGTACAAATTCCGGTGCCAAATGGCAAAAGAGTTACCGATCAGTACTACTGGTCTTATCTTTTTATCTTTTCTAACACAAACATACCGTTTCTTGTCCAAATCAATCCCAAAACAAAAGTAAAAACTTTAAAGACTACAACAACATTTAAACAAATGACGTTCCACCAAAAATTGCCGGTTGTTCTAGAGGATAAAACGCACCTGCAATCACCACGTTTAAATCAAATTTGAGGATGTGACTATAGAATGACAAGCATATCTATTATAGTATTTGATACAGCGACATCATACTTCACAAAAATATTGTGATGACAACCATAAAATGTGGACTTGGTCAGCCTAATGGCGTTTAACTGTATAAGAATGTCACCTTAAATTTTCAATTGAAGTTAAACCAATTGAAACTTACATAAGAAGTGAGTATTCATTGTATTGATAAATTATTTTGAATAATTTACGTTTCGAAGAAATATCTCATCCTTGTTCTAATATGTATACCGTTTAAGTAATTATTATCATATTTTGAATCAGTGGATACCGGACGATGAAGTGGTAAAGGTTTTTTCAAACAACGTATTATTAATTATAATTCTTGACACAAACTAATACGGAACGAAATTTAAGTGGAATATATGTCACATGACATTTCACAGCACAAGGGTTTTTGTGTACATAACCATGTATGGTTACTTATAAAACCTTTACAAAAAGTATTTGGCAACAATATTATTGATGTGTCAGTGACTTGCCGGCTTAAAATTACATTAACTTTACAACCATGGATCGTTATCACTGTAAGTAGTATTTTATTTAGTTCCACGAAAAATTATCTTTAACTCATTGATTTTTTTATTATTTTATCGGTAAAATTGCATGGGCATACACTAACGAGGTTTTTAAGGTCGTCACCAATTTTTCAGTCTGGTTTCATTTAACATTGTGAAAAATGAAAAATGGTTATTATTTTCCATGACAAAAATGGATTAATGGATTTTATCTTGAACAATTATTTTTAAAGTGGCCATTTCAGTTATAATCGGTATTTTATTAGAATGCACAACTAAATAAAACTTCCTTTCTATGTTCGTTTTTGATTACCCTTGTCACGTCATGGTAGACGTAGACGTAATAGGCTACGGAACCTGTAATGCACGGTACCCTTAGATTACTGCAAATGTCAAACCTCTTTAAATATATGTATTCTACTCTTTCTTAAACCAATTAAACAATAGATCAAAATAAACTTTTAAAAGTGGTCATTTAATTTTAACACGTGAACTTCTACCAGGGAAATGAAACCGGGTGCTCCGGAAGGGTAATTAACACCTGTTTAGCAACTTACACTCGCAACATGTGTAATCAAAATGAAAAATAATGAGAACATGGATCTTTAAGGTGACAAAAAATAAAGGAAGAGTAAAATGGGTTAAAGAGACTACATTAAAAATAAATAACATTGTGGTGCCGGCCATAAAGCTCCTTGAGGGTATTAATAAGTCTAGGCTCATATTATCCATGCGACAATTATATATTTATTTATTAGTAACTTACTTAGTTGTATAATGTTTCGAGCTTTATATAGCGAATACAAATATGTCTGGTCTCTATTGATTCGGTTTTGACAACAACTTAAACTACTTCTTAATTGCTTATAATGTAGTTATGTGTAACAAATCATTATGCAAATAATCAACGGAGATTTTGCTTACTAACTTTTTCAATGTGTCTATTATGACAATCATAAATGCTTTCTGATTTTATATATATATATAATTTTTAGAATTGAAGTAATTTATTCTTTTCAAAATTTCTTACAGCCGATACAAGTCTCTAGGTCAGAGTGCACAAACATTAATATATTCGAACAAAAACTGTAAACTAGCTCAACAACATGCTTTAAAATAAACTACTAAAAATATAGCTCTTTAGTTTAATAACGTTTATAAACATGTATTACATAATACAACTGATTGAAAGTTTGATATATCCGTGTAACTGGATCTCGCATAAATGTGAACATTATCTTGTGACCCTCGTCATTGTCGTCTTTCAAAAAGGGCAATAATTGCTTATTTTAATTAGTCTTAGTTTTAAAACCAACATATATTTTAAAAACTGGACAATTCTTAAATTGAGAAAAATGAACCTTGTACCAGTATTCTATAAAACTACCACGAATATAATACACTTGGCTTTGTTCCAGCTCATAAAAAATATCTCCAATGAATATAAATTTAAACAAATCCAATATTTTATGTACACTTTACATTTCATATTATAAATGATCAATATTCTGATTTTTAACATCTCTTTAGGGGCATTCGGTTCAACACTAAAATTCAAAAATGGTAAAATTTATGAACTGTAATTTTTTTTTTTTGTAAACCAGATTTAAGATTTTGATCCCTTTGAAAACATCCTTAGTTACATATGTGTATGATCACACTGACATATAATAAAAAACAGATCACTGTACGTCCAATGAAATGAGGACGCCCTATCAATGGCTGATCGAAGCCAGTGATATGTGTATTTTGTACTACAACCAGCATGTTTTGATATTTCTGACATGCAACCTTGTCTAAGCATATCAGTTTGTATATCTGATTTGATTTGGGATAAATAATTTCAGTGTCCTCGTTATACAAAACATAAATGGCATACATCCGCTTTTCTGATGTATCTTCTAAGTGTTTCTAAACCAAATTGATAATAAAAACAGCAGAAAAATGGAATAAACATTGTACTTAGGAGATCTACTGTAGTGTCTGTGATTTGTATAGAATATGTAAACAGAGTATGCAAATAGTTCTACCCCGTACAGTTCTGAAAATGGGCGCGGCTAAAAATTATTGAGGTATGAAAAAACTTGATCATGTGGTCTCCATTGCTTAGCATTATGTTTTGTTGTATAAACATTTGTCATAAATAATATAGCTTTAAACGTTGCCTTGTGTGTGCATCATAATTGAGGTATATCATTATACATGGATATAGATCGATCTGGTTGAAATATTTGAATTATTTTGCTTTTTATTCTATTCCTTTACATTGAAAGAATTCGCCTTTTGGTATGTATTCGTTTTTTATTCGATTCGTACTTTATTTAATAAACAGTTATTTACTTATATTTTCATAAAAAGGGCTTTGTATTACGCAAAGTGTTTTACAGAACTCTTTTTTTTAAACATATTTATTATATATATATATATATTATATATATATATTATATATATATATATATATATATATATGGTATGTTATGGTATGCTTGAAAAGTCCCAAGAAGGATGAAAACGTTAGCAAAAATGTTATCTTAGTTATTTTTTTGTTTTAAATATTTTCTACCATGTGTAAGACATTATTTCAATTTTTGGATATATATATATATATATATATATACCAATAATCTTTAATAAAATTTCAATTTATATTAAATGTTTTATGCACTTGTTATGGAATTCATATACATGGAATACAATTTGAACTGTTTGCAAACACGTATCTTTTCTATTGCAATATTAAACTGAGAAAATATATTGGGCAGTCTACATATGTGGATAAAGTATTCAATTATTAAAATACGTCAATTTAAAATTGAAGTGGTTAATTTGTGTTTGTATTCCAAATAAATATTTACTTATTTTTTTTACTCACGTTGCATTTGATTTTTTAACATGATCGAAATAAATGTGTTTGCATGCTCACAATCAAAGAAAAAAAGTTGTATAGTTTCCTTCACTTTCCTACAAAAAGTGCATAGTTCAGTTTCAAGAAAGCTTTCATTTCATAAAGAGACTTTTTGTAAAATATATATTTATATGATTTTTGCTTAATATTATTTTGGCATTTCATTAAGACTTGATACTACGAAGGCCCTTAGCGACCGCCCCTACAAACTTCAACTTTCACTGACAGTTTTCATGTCAACGTGTACAAAATGAAATGACAACTGTCAGTTTAAATTTGTACTGACAGTTGTCAAGTCAAAGTGTACACAATAAATGACAACTGTTCGTCTTAGTTTTAACCTAATCTAACTATTACCGAAAACATAAATCATCATGTGTTGTCAACCTAGAGAGCATAAGTAACATAAAAAACATGACTTTACCTTAAAAATATTAGTAAATCAAACGCCAAACTCAGAGTTTGACGTGATGTTTCCCCATTGCGTAGAAATTGTACATAAAAAACTTGACTACTGATTGTATCTATTATCACTATTCCATATATATAGCATTTTTATTTCTGAAGGGAAAAAAATGTTGACCCCAATAATATCATTGTTTCGTTATTATTGAAATTATTTAATTATTTTTTATTAAATAAGGAAAGACCTAGTACGACTTGGCGTTAGTCAGAGGGTATGCTCGCGTAAAAAACGAGACAATGCAAACAGCGGACAGTTTACTGTAATGTAACCTTCCGGGGTTAATGTTTTTGTTATTTTAAATTTATTATGTATTACAAAGCCTTTTAATTCCTATGATCGAATCACAATCGAGTGTAATAAAGTTTGCCTATCGCATGTCAAAGTTCGATAGTTTTCTTTGGATACTCTGGTTCTCTCACTATACAGGAACTGACAACATAATCTTAATTGCAGCGTAAAACACAGTCCAATAAACGCAATCTTATCTTACGTCATTTGATTTACTAATCATTTTTTTTATCTAAAGTCATGTGTTTTATGTCACTTAACTCTCATGGTAAATGCTCTCTTAGTTGACAACACATGATATTTATGTTTTCGGTAATAGTTAGATATTGATAAAATTTCAACTGACAAATGTCATTTCATTGTGTATAATTTGAAATTACAACTGTCAGTTAAAATTTAGACTGACATTTGTCATTTTATCGTGTATACTTTGACATGACAACTGCCAGTAAAAATCGGAATATGTAGTGGCGGCCGCTATGGGCCATCGTATGATACTGATATAATTTATTACGTCAAAAATGTTTTTGAGGCACATTAACAAATGCGAATGACGCAGGACAACATTCGTTCATAAGAAAGTAACTATGCAATTTATAGAATATTTAAGACTTGATATTTTTGTTATATTTTTGTGATTAAATTTTAATCCTAGTACATTTTTTATCATTTTATTTTTATTTTGATGAATTCCATGCTACATTTATTCTATTTTAGTGAACTTAAAAACTTCAGTGCAGGTGGATGTGACATTAAAATTTAGTTTGCTTGGTTCACATTTAAACCGTTACCATATAATCAGAGTGAATTTCATGCTAATGTGTATATCAGTGTGGTTTCTTAGCATTGTTATCATACTTAAACTACTAGGTAGACTATATGTAACTGGGAAAAGTTTAAAATTATGGTGACCAGTTGAGATGAAATTAAACCCAAGATATCTAGTTCTGCAAATGCTCACCAAACTCAGTTACCCCTGACTTGTAAATTGATTATACAAAATATACTCATTTTTTATGAAATTAATTTTGATTAGTTTAAAAATTCCTGAACATGTTGAAGTGTTTAATGATCGGTCTCATTTTGTAAATGGTTACTATATTGATGGGTTGGTGCCATAATTACTTCAAAATTTTGCTTTTTAATTGTATGAATATGTCTGATCTGCAGTTTGTACCATTAATTTATTTTAAAAATGTACTTTTTAATGTATTAACTTAACTAAAAATAAAAAAATAGTAAATGATAGAAAAATACTTATTTCCCTAATAAACTGATTTTGTTTAATTGCATATTCTTTAAAATTTAATTTTGATGGTGAGACATTAGAATTGTTGATTTATCCAACAAAAATTAAAAATTACATAAAAAAGAAATGAAAGTTACTTGAATGGAAAGATTCTAATCAGCTATATTTTCTCTCATGTGAAGTTAATGTTATTAGTTTTTTTTTTTTTTTTTTTTTTTGGTTTTTAATAGACATTATACAAATATTTGTGTTTGTAAAAGGCAACTGATGTAAACCTGACGTCTGCAAAACTGTCTGGTGTGGTAACGATGAACAAGTACTATAAAGTGTTAATTGTGGATAATACAAGCAGCTTAAATATACACATATGTACTTTGGCTACCACATGCATGAATAGTGTATGGTCTAATTGCAAGTGGCTGAAACATTTCTGATGCGAGGTCAAATAACTTATGTATGCCAGATAAGTCTACTTCTTTGCCGCGTGCGCTAAATATCATTTTTGTAGCATTGTTAATTAATCAAAAAAGTTTTAAAATATGAACGCTAGACATCATCCTGGAACACGGCAGATTCCAACGTATTTTTAACACCCTTGTAATTGGAAAGCGCCTTTGGACTTATAAAACAACATCGTTTATTAGTCTCTCTCTTTCTCTCTCTCTCTCTCTCTCTCTCTCTCTCTCTCCTCTCTCTCTCTCTCTCTCTCTCTCTCTCGTCCACTTTAACCAGTAAGAATGACAAAAATGCTTTCAAAAGGAAAATTTTCGTCCCAGTTAATTGTCGCGATAATTGTGTGTTATATATACATTTTAATATATATTCGTATATCTTTAATTTAGTACTATGGTCAGGAGATGGTTTATTTCTTGCTATTTTTTTTCTTCAAAAACACTCACACACACCACACACTAACTCTCTCTCTCTCTCTCTCGCGTCCATTTTAACCAATAAGAATGACAAAAAAAACTTTCATAATTGGAGTAATCGTCCTAGTTAATTGTCGCGATAATTGTGTGTTATATATACATTTTAATATATATTCGTATATCTTTAATGTATTACTATGGTAAGGTGATGGTTTATTACTTGCTATTTTTCTTCTTCAAAAACACTCACACACTCTCTCTCTCTCTCTCTCTCTCTCTCTCTCTCGTCCATTTTAACTAGTAAGAATGTCAAAAATGCTTTCAATAGGGGAGTTTTCGTCCCAATTGTCCCAATAACTGTGTGATATATAAGCATTTTAATAAAGATTCGCATATCTTTAATTTATTACTATGGCCAGGTGATGGTTCATTACTTGTTTTTTTTCTTCAAAACACTCACACACACCACACACACACTCTCTCTCTCTCTCTCTCTCTCTCTCTCTCTCTCTCTCTCTCTCTCTCTCTCTCGCTCTCAAACCACACCTTGATAGAAATCCAAAATATATTCAAGGAATATTACTAAAATTTAAATTTAAATTGACTTTGAATCTTTATGGTTATAAGCTTGATGTAACGACATAAATGTAACTACTTTTTGCAATTATTATAAAGACACTTAAACATGTAAAGTAATGTAAACTAGAATTACTAATTAATCTAAATTTTTATTATTAATTTGCTACGTGTTTTTTCACAACTTCTTAACTATGCAAAACATCAACATAAAATTAAGTGAAAAATGTATGCAGTTAATACAGTATGCCCATTGTGTTAAAAATGAACATGTGCCAATTATCCCATTCATTGTAAATATATGATAATACGTTTGCTGAAATTATTTTCCTCAATATAATGGAACTCTTAAATCAACTTTTCAATGTCATGTCTATGAGTGTGTATACATTAATATTATATAAATACTGGTGGTTTTTATTATAAATATGTCTCTTTAAATCTCCTACCAAGTTGTTTTGATAAAAGATTCTATAGATAAAACAAAAAATGAAAAGAACACAAAAATAATTGAGGACAAATTTACACATGATACCTTTAAATACAAAGACAGTTTACATGTCAACAATATTGATATGACTACCATAAGATTTTTGAGAGCCTTAGTAAGTATAGGTTTGCAATGTCCATTTGTCAACTATATAAGTGTAAGCAGTTTGTAACATTTAACTCTGACCTGATAATTAATGTGAATGAATAACAACGATTTTATAAAACCAATTTATAAGTAAATTAAAGATAAACACAGCTGAAAATATATTTTGTTCAATTATTTTTTGTGATAGTGATTTGAAAATGGAAAGGTAAGCCCTTGGTTTATTATATTTTTTTTTTGGTTTTTAATAGACAATTATACAAATATTTGTGTTTGTAAAAGGCAACTGATATAAGGACAGGTAAACCTGACGTCTGCAAAACTGTCTGGTGTGGTAACGAGGAACAAGTACTATAAAGTGTTAATTGTGGATAATACAAGCAGCTTAAATATACACATATGTACTTTGGCTACCACATGCATGAATAGTGTATGGTCTAATTGCAAGTGGCTGAAACATTTCTGATGCGAGGTCAAATAACTTATGTATGCCAGATAAGTCTACTTCTTTGCCGCGTGCGCTAAATATCATTTTTGTAGCATTGTTAATTAATCAAAAAAGTGTTAAAATATGAACGCTAGACATCATCCTGGAACACGGCAGATTCCAACGTATTTTTAACACCCTCGTAATTGGAAAGCGCCTTTGGACTTATAAAACAACATCGTTTATTAGTCTCTCTCTTTCTCTCTTTCTTTCTCTCTCTCTCTCTCTCTCTCTCTCTCTCTCTCTCTCTCTCTCTCTCTCTCGTCCACTTTAACCAGTAAGAATGACAAAAATGCTTTCAAAAGGAAAATTTTCGTCCCAGTTAATTGTCGCGATAATTGTGTGTTATATATACATTTTAATATACATTCGTATATCTTTAATTTAGTACTATGGTCAGGAGATGGTTTATTACTTGCTATTTTTTTTCTTCAAAAACACTCACACACACCACACACTAACTCTCTCTCTCTCTCTCTCTCTTTCTCTCTCTCTCTCTTTCTCTCTCTCTCTTTCTCTCTCTCTCTCTCTCTCTCTCTCTCGCGTCCATTTTAACCAATAAGAATGACAAAAAAACTGTCAAAATTGGAGTAATCGTCCTAGTTAATTGTCGCGATAATTGTGTGTTATATATACATTTTAATATATATTCGTATATCTTTAATGTATTACTATGGTCAGGTGATGGTTTATTACTTGCTATTTTTTCTTCTTCAAAAACACTCACACACACACACACACTCTCTCTCTCTCTCTCTCTCTCTTCTCTCTCTCTCTCTCTCTCTCTCTCTCTCTCTCTCTCTCTCTCTCTCTCTCTCTCGTCCATTTTAACTAGTTAGAATGTCAAAAATGCTTTCAATAGGGGAGTTTTCGTCCCAATTGTCCCAATAATTGTGTGATATATATGCATTTTAATAAAGATTCGCATATCTTTAATTTATTACTATGGCCAGGTGATGGTTCATTACTTGTTTTTTTTTTCTTCAAAACACTCACACACCACACACTCTCTCTCTCTCTCTCTCTCTCTCTCTCTCTCTCTCTCTCTCTCTCTCTCTCTCAAACACACACCTTGATAGAAATCCAAAATATATTCAAGAAATATTACTAAAATTCAAATTTAAATTGACTTTGAATCTTTATGGTTATAAGCTTGATGTAACGACATAAATGTAACTACTATTTTGCAATTATTATAAAGACACTTAAACATGTTAAGTAATGTAAACTAGAATTACTAGTTAATCTAAATGATTATTATTAATTTGCTACGTGTTTTTTCACAACTTCTTAACTATGCAAAACATCAACATAAAATTAAGTAAAAAATGTATTCATTTAATACAGTATGCCCATTGTGTTAAACATGGACATGTACCAATCATCCCATTCATTGTAAATATATGATAATACGTTTGCTGAAACTATTTTCCTCAATATAATAGAACTCTTAAATCAACTTTTCAATGTCATGTCTATGAGTGTGTAGTCATTCATATTATATAAATATTAGGTGGTTTTTATTATAAAATATATCTCTTTAAATCTCCTATCAAGTTGTTTAATAACAGATTCTATAGATAAAACTAAGAATGAAAACAACACAAAACTAATTGAGGACAAATTCAAACATGATACCTTTGAATACAAAGACAGTATACTTGTCAACAATATTGTTATGACTACCATCAGATTTTTGAGAGCCTTAGTAAGTATAGGTTTGCAATGTCCCTTAATCAACTATATAATTGTAAGCAGTTTGTAACATTTAACTCTGATCTGATAATTAATGTGAATGATTAACAACGATTTTATAAAACCATATTATAAGTAAATTAAAGATAAAAAACAACTGAAAATATACTTTTTACATTTCTTTTTGTGATAATGATTTGAAAAGGAAATGTATGTCCTTGGTTTGTTATATTTTGAGATATTTTTTTCACAATTTTGGTCCAGAAATTGTATTCCGACACGGCCGTCTAGTGCTGTGAAATCAACACATATGAAATGTAATTGTAACGCTAATTGTGATTATCTAATGTTAAAACTGTACCACTAGTCTGTTTTAAACAATAGCAATAATAATAATTCAGAATATTCCATACTCTGCATTTCAAGTACACATGTTAATGTCATCTATCCTGGTGAGCTTCAAATTAAAAGATACGACTGATTCCTCAAGTTCTGCTTCTTATTTAGACATATACCTGAGTTATGACGCCCATGAAAAGCTACATTTGAAACTTAATGACAAACGTGATGACTTCATTTTTTTATTGTCAACTTTCCATTTCTATGCAACAATATACCTGCTTCTCCTACTTATGGTGGATTTATTTATCAATTAACCCGCTATTGTAGAGCATCTCCCCACCAAGATTCTACTACAACGAAGCAGGCTGCTTGCAAATAAATTGTTGACTCGGGGATAATGCAAGCCTAGGCTTAACAAGACCCTCAAAAAGTTTTATGGCCGTCATCATATTATTGTTGATAAGTTTGGTGTCCAGGAGGCCAGGATTACCCTTGATATATTTGACATCCCATAGTTAATTTTTCCTTTCAAACAATTTTGATCACACACAGGCGGCGGATGTAACTAGATAAACAGGAGGTGATTTCCCTTCCAGAGCTTACGTTTATAATGTGACTTGTCAGTTCCAAAGTTTTTACTTTGCCTCTGGATTGTAATTTGGACATGGATTAGTACACTTGTTTTTGACACAGCTATCATCTGTACAATACCATACATGTGGTAGTAAAATATTATACAGTAACATTTGTTTTATTATCTATAAATCAATAATATCAATTCATACACATGTTTTGAATAAGGCAACACAGTATGTCTTTTTAAACCTTCTACCAAGATCTAGTATAATCACTTACATAAAAATAACAACGTGTGACGATTTCTTTATCTAAAGACATATTTTTATTTTTTTAATTGCGTACCAGACCAACGGAGTAAAACGATAATAATAATCTATATGTAACTTATGTCATTTAAAACAACTCACGTTTGTATTGTGTACTATTAACGTCATATTTAAACACAAGGTTGGTCAGACCTAATGACTCAGATCTTATACCGTGTTATACTTCGATACATATGTCGTTTATTGTTTTTATTTATAATCTTTTTGTTTGGAATTTTAGTTTGACTTAACACCTTTAGTGCAGTTAAATTATATTTTAAAAGATACTTGTCCTCAAATTCCAAGTGGTAAACAGAGGGGAAACAGTTGTTTAATGTCTAGATAATGGACTAATTGTTTTATATAAAAATACAAAAAAAAACATAAAATTAAAACACTATTATTACATACATTAATTAATTTTCCAGCCGTAAATAACATTATACATAAAACACCTATTGTTTATAATGTATAAACAAAAAAGGGACTAAATTAAAGGTAGGAGAAACAGGATATAAATTTTATACTTGATAGAATAATTTTAGAATCAGTTTAGTGACATATAACTGTAGTGGATGGGAATGCAGAAATTGTAGTCTGACCAATGCACTTACAGATTCTAAATGTGACGCATGTAGGGCAGAAAAACCGGAAGCTACGCAACCTGATCTGAGCAGTAATGAACAAAGTAGTAAGATATGTAAAAATCAAATATATTTATCCAATAACTTAAAACGAAAAATAGGCAATATTTAATTTAGTCTTATGATGCAGAAAATATGTTTAGGAATTATCTGTTGCAAGACGTGTAATACCAAATATAGGAAACATTCATAATTGATAATTCCTAACCTGTTTGAACTTTTCGGCACTAAACGAACGATCAGGACTTAAACTTATTATCGGTGATGTTGGGACTTATTAACATCTGAAATGCATCAAATATTTTATTGTGACATATTGATTAAATCAAACTATGATAGACTGAAAACAGTTGATGTGATAAGTGTATTTCAAATGATCAAATTATAAGTAACCTTAGGCTGCTAAGTCCATAGTTTCACTTCAATCTTCTTTAACCTTTAACTTAGCTTGCATAAAATGCACACTTTAATATTCCAACTCCTTTTATGTAAGAATGAGCTTAAAGTTTTCGTTATTTTTATACTTGCCTTATATATACCTTCGTGTTCTATATTACGTTGTATGTCGTGTTTAAACTATGACCACTTCATGCATTTAGGCGGATTTTCGTCATGTTTTGTTTGCTAAGTGAAAACACTTACGCTAAAAAATATCTAATATGTTTTGATGAAATCGTAGCATTTGGCATAAATTATGTACACATATGTCCTCTTTTTACTTCGTTAAGCGTCCTTTCCTTGCGAGACCAATGAAGAAAACGAGCAAGAAAAAATAAGGACACGAACCCCTTACACACACAGGTAGAGATATACAATACCTGACACCACGGATTTCCATGTTTCTATCATTTTGTTCTTTTTCAATTTTGATTTTACATCCGGCGGATAAAGCTAGCTAAACCGGAGATCCTTACCATCACGGAGCAACTTATCTCACTTCACTTATGAAAGTTCACTTCTCAAACGTAATTTGTCAGTGTTAAAAATATCTTTTCTTTGACCATTGAATTGTTATTTGACCATGGAATAGTATAATTTTGTTTAATTCAGAACTTAAGAAAGGAGGTTGTTCACTGTAGGCCATTTTTGACCCCATACCAGAATAGAATATGATGATTTTTTCGTACAATTTAGTCCAAAATTAAGTGTTCCAATGTACTCTTGCTTAGCAACGGCGCATGGCAACTGACCCTAAGCAAATCTTATGATGGAGATTTTGCATTACGATTTTAACATATTATGGCAGATTTTATCCCATTCTGATTTTTTTGCGTAATTAATCTTTCTACATCACAACATTTATCAATAAAAGTAAATATAAAATTCAAGAACATAAAACATAACATTATTTGTTACCATGACAACAAAATGTCCATAACAACGGATGGTTAAATATACTTATATAGATATAAAAATAGGTTCATTTTGTGCTCTTAGCAACTGATGATAAACATAATGTATAAAGTCATAAAAAAATATTGTTTGTTACCACGGCAACTAATTGTAACGGATTGCTAAATATACTCATGTACATATGAAATGGGTAAAAAAAAATTCCTGTAGGACTGAATTGTAGAAATAATTGTGTGGGGACTAATAATCAATGACGAGGTGAAGTTTTTGGAGGGTCAAAATATGTCAAAAATGCAAAAATTTAGAGATTCCCCGTCTACCATTCCAGTATCAGCAATATATCACCTATGTCTAAAATCTTTATCGGGTTTTGAACCCTGGTCACCAAAAACTTCACATCGTCTCTGATCATAGTCCCCGAAAAGAAACGCTTGTTATGTATTGTGTAATATTAACGTTATATTTAAACACAAGGTTTGTCTTGAAAGCCTTGATTTTTTTCAAGCGAATTACTTTAAAATAACGTAATATATTCAATAAAACATATCCATATTACTAAATGGGTCTGATCAATGTAAAATAGTGTGTTCGTATTGCGTTTTTATCTAGCTGGAATTTAAAAGACTCGTTAAAGAAAGTCGAGATCTAGCTTTACCTAATAAAGAATTATTTGGGAAGACCAAGAGCAATCAGATAAAAAAAAATTCCTAGATGTTTATGAGTGAAAACCTCCTTGAGAAAAATATTATTCATGTTTTCTGGAAGATGTTCGCTATTTCTTCAATCCTAGCGTTTGAAAGGATAGAGTAAATTTTGAATTACATTTGTCAAATGTGAACTAATATCTATCTCTTCGCCATATCAAACAGGCATGCCCCTCAGTGTTCAAATTACAATCCCAAAACCAGAGTAAAATCTTTAAAATGGCAAAATTAATATAGATAAAAGTAAATATTTCGGTATTCCCGAGATATTATGCTTAAACAGATCAAGAAATGTTACCTTAAACGACGTCTCGTGTAAGGATTTAGGCACGTTTGTCTACAACATGATACTGTTCAATCACATAAATCTGAGCTTTTGAAGCAATTTGTTAAGTTTGAGGAAATTACAGACTTGCCACACCCATATTACTTTCCAGATCTTATTTCATTTCTTTTTTAACACAAACATGCCGTTTAATGTCCAAATTGCAATCGTAAAAAAGTTAAAACTTTGAAAACTACAAAAACAATTAATTACTTGACGTTTCACTAAGAGGCGGAATGCTTTAAAAAGCAAAACAAATCTGCACGCACCACATGTAAGTCATAATTGAGAAAGAAATTAGCATTAGACAATAGGATGACATGTGTGTCCATGATGCTATTGATACATCATACTTATCAATAACAATGTGATTACGACCATTAAATGTTTGCCTAGATAAGCCTAATAGGTAACATTTCTGTTTCAAAAATTTATTTGTAAGTAGCTTTTTTGTTGTATGAAAAAAGAATATATATATATATATATATATATATATATATATATATATATATATATATATATATATATATATATATATATATAATTTAAACAGACTTTCTCTAGCTACAGATAACAGTCGTTATTATAATTTAATGATACTTTCGATGCTTTCGTGATCTTTTTATGCATTTTTAAAACGTAAAAAGTAAGCTGATATATTGGTTCACAAAGTTCATAAAGTAACTTAAAATGTTGTTTCATCTTTAGTATATACTTTCCAGTTTTAGAAGGTTGTTTTTCCTATAATTTTTAATTTTGCACCTTAACATTACTTCGAGTTATCGGGGGTATTCGAGTTACAGGAGTTTGAGTTATCGAAGTTGTATTTATATTGTTATATAGAAAACCGGTCGGGACAAAATTATTACTTCAAGTTATCCGTGGTATTCGAGATATCGAAGTTCGAGTTTGTAAAATGTAAAAAGTTTTTCTGCCTAAAACAACACTCACATTTACAAGCATCATATTTCCATAATGTAATTTTGTGTAGATTTTCTGCCTATAATGAAATGACCAGTTTGAATTGTGTATAAATTTATGGATAGCAGTGCATATGTAGACCTGTTCCAAGGGGTTGGTGGCACATTGGTCTCTATTACACCTTTTAATTTCAAGGTTTTAATCTAATTTGGGACTGATGATAGTGTAAGAAATGTCAATCTGTCGATTTTTGTCAGTGGTTTTCTCTCGACACTCCAGATTCCTCTACATTTTGAAATCATTACCTTGATATAAGTAATTGATTTTGATTTTGATTGGGTGTACTCCAACGCATCTTAGTGTAGAAAATTGTCAATCTGTTTGTTGATGTCAGTGGTTTTCTCCAGACACTCCAGTCCAGATTCCTCCAACGTTCCAGAAATATCCACCTTGATATAAGTAAAATAATTTTGGTTGAATGTAAACTTTACTCCAACACTTATATTTAGAAAGAGGTGTCTGTGGCCAGACTTTGATATGTACAAAATGATTCCATAGAAGCTTGACTCTGTGCATGTAGCTACTTTGTGCAAGCATATATTAAGGGTGGCTTTAATTAATAGCTAACAACATTTGTATAGGTTGCTGCCATATTACCACATTATCCTTGCACTGAAGCCAGTTACCACTCAGTCCATTATACCTGAGCTAACACAACCAGTAGGCGTCTATGACTTCCAGATGCAGTCAACTGAAATTCTCAAAGCTGCAGGACCACACACACAGGAAAGTTGCAGTTTCCTTTTTCTGTGGATAATTTAAAATTGACTAAATAAATAAGGTGTTCTTATATGTTATATCATGAGAGGCAGACAGTATAACATCTGATTCTTTCCATATTGCTGGTGCATCGACACTTGTATTGATTCAAAGTTAACTAGAAACACATAAATTTCACACATGAACTTGTGTTTCCATCAACAAGAAAACGAAAACGTTATCATATGGATGGAATAATTTAAAAATTAAAAATTAATTTAAAAGTAAATTTATACAATTTTTTTTAAAAAACACGGGACTCGGCAGACTCTCGCCATCAGCATTCAAACTGACTTTTCTTCTTTTTTCCTTCGCGTCATGACATGAGAAGCGGGGGGGATTAATTTTTTTAGGAATATTACATTAATTTAAATCATTTTAATTTCATACCGCCAGTCAGTCGATCCATCAATTCACGTTCGAACATTAATCTGTTGAAGTATTTAAATAATTTTTAACCTATCTTTTCTAAAATTCCAGAAAAAGGACAATTACATTTAATATGGGATATCATGAAAACTTTAGATCACTTAATTTATTAACACCTATCAATCTACAGATCTATGTTGTATATTGTAAGGTAGATCTACCTCTTGATTACCGGCGATGAAATGTCTAATAAACAGGATCTAAAGGTACTATAGGTTACTGATAATCTCTTTATTAACTGTATGCGAGTAGGGATGTAAATTCTATTTTTAATAAATTGAGATATAATCGATTTATCGTGAAAAATAATAATAATAAAAAACATTATAATTTTAGGTCAGTTGATGCAGAGATCCCTGTGTTATTTTGCCGATATTGGTCATTATTCAATTTAGAATAGGTCTAAATAGAGACAAGTTCTAAGCTATTATAATTTTTTAATTGTATTTACAACCAACGGTCGCACACAAAACCATACTTAAACAATAATTTTAACAACTTTTACACTATACTGTAACCACACTATTGATAGCATGGCGAGGTTTGTTCACACTTGACGTCACAGGGTGTTTTTCTCACCTCCAACACAAAAGAGCTGCAGCGATGATTTTCGGCAATTTTCAAAAAGCAAAATATATATCTTAATGGAATAATTTTTTATTTTTTTAAATTTTATTATTAATATTGTATTTATAACTATCGAGTTTGGTCATAATCCGCCAGATTTCAGTATCCCTTTAATATAGTACCGGCGACATTTAATAATCTGTACAAAATGGAAGGACGAGTTTTAATGATAATTTGTAATAATCTTAATCTATCCTTCAAAATCTCACTTTTAACTTAAATGACTGTTTTATGAGGGAAACAGTGAGAATGTTAAATAATTCCATTATGTAGTAATTAATTCAATTCCCGGTGAGAGAGAGAGAGAGAGAGAGAGAGAGAGAGAGAGAGAGAGAGAGAGAGAGAAAGAGAGAGAGAGATAGAGAGAGAGGGTGCACATGTTAAACATTATAATAATAGTACTCTTTACAAATTGAAACAGTAAAACTTGCGACATTTCATACTGTTATAAATCTGGTAGAACTGATAAAAAAATATTACCATTGTCTTACTCAAAAGTGGATCCGAGTAAATAGTCACTACCCTTTTTTAAGTTTTGGATCAAACCCGGCCAGAGAACAAACCCACGACCTTCCACTTCTGGGCGGCGGACAGTCGACACTCTACCAACTGAGATGGCTGCTACCGAAGTGGTAGGTCTACTTCCTTCCCTTTTTTCCACACTTGTTTAAAATTATCTATATGACATCCATCTAAACATTCAATTTAATTTTATTGTATTAAATAAATATTACATTATTATACTAAATAGTCATTATAATGGTGATACACACAAGAATCGTTTTTACCAGAAAATAGCACTTATCATTTCAGATTTGTTCCATAAAGCCAATAACGGACGGATAGAATAAAATTCAAATGAGACGGAATTTATCTATTAAATCCAATTAAAAATAAAAATGTACAAAACATGTACAAAAGATGGGACTTTTATATGGAAATAGAAGTTTGCGCTATAAAAATATACAAAAATTCTTATTTGCTAAAGATATATCATTCTAATAAGCTCTCTCTCTCTCTCTCTCTCTCTCTCTCTCTCTCTCTCTCTCTCTGGGCCCTGTCCCTTGGTCCCAAAAGACAGGTTCATTCATTTATGATTATCGGAATCACTCTTTATGTAATCTGCCCTTGAATAAGAATTATTTTTGAAGTACTGATAACAACTCTGTTTAAAATTCATGCTTCCTGACAAGACAGAAATATATTAATTAGTATTACTAATTAACATCATTTACTGATGGGCAAATGTTGGGGTGTCCCCCTCCCCGCCCACCTACCTCGATCCCGCTGGATCTGACACTGCATGATTTACCATTTTTGAATAATTTTTAAAAAGAACGAAAAAAGTACACGACACTGCAAATCTAAATTCTCTCTCCTCCCTCTCTTTCTCTCCTAGATATGACAATATTCCAACGTCAGCTGCAGACTGCTGATATCTTTTTGTGTTTGAACAACACCTTTTGATATATTTCTAGAGAAAACTTTTTTACTTTTTTTCTCAATATAATCAGGATAAGGGGATAGCAGAGTATAGAGTTTCATTCCTGTGTCAAGATTATTTCACTTACATGTATATCATTATTTGATTCAATGAATAAGAAATCTAGAATGGTAAAGAATGTAAAACCTGAGCGAACTGACAAATTATCTAAGATTATGGCCTGTCCCAGTTTAATATTTTGTCAGTTTGTAACAAAATTGTATAGTCTTGTGAAGAGACTTAAGTTCAAGGATAGTGAAGAAAATCAAAGTGCACTGAGATTAGAACCAATATTCGACAAGCGAGATTTCTGACACTAGGTTTTCCCGAAAGATGTGAAC
The DNA here is from genome assembly GCA_021292105.1 of Anadara kagoshimensis. Taxonomy (NCBI): domain Eukaryota; kingdom Metazoa; phylum Mollusca; class Bivalvia; order Arcoida; family Arcidae; genus Anadara; species Anadara kagoshimensis. The sequence goes on from CM037874.1 coordinate 51,495,393, forward strand.
CAAGACAGTGAAATCAAGAGTTTGCGAGTTATGTTGTGGCAGCCATCAGTTCTAGGATTGTGGATGAAACGGAAACACACAGAGAACCCCATTTTCGGCAAGAAAACAAATTTAAATGATAATTAACTTAAAATAAATGCCGATGATACAGATGTTTGTTTTTTCTTTTAATTGTTTCATTATAAATCACCTATATTAGCCCGAAATTCGTTAACTTGGATTGCGGACCTATTCTATTATTAGAAAATCATGCTTAGAGTTTTCGCTTGTGGGAAAAATTTCCAATAGACAACCCTCAGCTCCGAGTCTCTCTCTCTCTTTTCTCTCTCTCTCTCTCTCTCTCTCTCTCTCTCTCTCTCTCTCTCTCCATAAACAACTTGATCAGAGAATACAAGTTATTTTACTGGATCGATCGAGAAATTATTACATGAAGAAGATAGTGCAAATGAATCTACCAGTTTTGTCTATGAGATTGTGGTTTATTTATTTATTTATTTATTTATTTATTTATTTGTTTATATGATTATTTATTCATTTGATTATTTATTTATTAATTTATATGATTATTTATATATTTGATTATTTATTTAATAATTTATATGATAATGCATTTCTTTATTAATTTAATTATTTATAGAATTATTTATTTATTTATTTATTTATTTGTTATTTATTTATTTATTAATATGAATGCACATTTCAAGGTCATGAAATAAGAAATATCAGATAAACTGATGATGTACAAGTCTTTGCTCTGCTCTCTCTCTCTCTCTCTCTCTCTCTCTCTCTATCATATTGTATATATGTATTAAAGTTTTTAAAAATATTTATTTATTTATTGATCTATTTATTTATTTATTTATACACAAATAACAATTAGTAAAAAGTATTTAAAGTATCCCTAACATTACTACTCACGTAGATTAGTTATCAGATTCCAGAAGTTGTACATTGAATAAATTTAGAGCTGGGACATAATATTCGGAGCAGGTTAGATTATAAATAAAAACAAATAGATAAATAAATAAATAAATTAATTAATTAATTAATTACTTTAAAAAAAGGGGAAACTATATTACCGGACATTTATTTTTAATCGCGTTTTTCTCCAATGATTTTTGTGTAATATATACAAACTAAACAAATAAATAAATAAATAAATAAATAAATAAATAAATAAATAAATAAATAAATAAATAAATAAATAATAAATAAATAAATAAATAAAATAAATAAATAAATAAATAATGGTGCATCCTTAGCAATTCAGGGTGGTTGAAAAAACACCATTATAACATTTAAATACACGTGTATGTCAGGGTGATCCTAAAAGCCGCATTAAAGATCCTTAAAATTTCAGTTCCATTAAGAATCTGTAAGTAAGCCTTAAAGATCCTTAAAGATGTCCTTAAAGAGGCCTTAAAGAGACCTTATAGATGGTGGTCCTTAAAGGGGACTTTAAGGAGGCTTTAAGGATCTTTCAGGACATCTTTAAGGATTCCTTTAAGACCCTTAAAGGAGGGAGTTGGTCTTGTGAAACCTAAAACTTCAGAATCCATTGGAATTTGTACCCGTATAAGGCAAAATAATAGGATTGTCAGCGGGTCATTGTGGTGTGTGGAATCTGTAGCCTGTACTAAAACGTGCATGTGGTGTGGTTGTGACACAGAGACCCCTACTTTCATTAAACATTGACACTCAAGCAAAAATTGACAATACACTAGATCTGCAGTGAAAAAATATGAGAAAATAGTTCGTAAAAATTACAATACACACTACCGTCTGCAGCATTAACCCTGTCAGACAGTTTCTTCTGATGAATCTGATACATTTTCCACCTTGCAGTTTCGTATGGCTCGTAAAATTTACTGAATGCTCTGTCATGTTTACACCATGCAGTCTGTCAGTATTTTGTATTCCCGTAAATCCACCGTTGATCCGAGAGCTGAAGCGCACCTTGCAGTCGTTGCAACCCAGACAGGTACATCACGCGCACTTTCGCGCTACATGTACTTATTGATGACGTCACAAGTGTGATCGTCGAAAACCGGAAGTTTCCTGTACAGGCTTGATTACAATTTTTTCCAGGTGCAAAATGGGAGGTTTCACCACGTTTATCTCGAGAAGGAGACCAAGTACGATTATGGGGTTTTCGAAATTGTTTTAATTACGACATTTACTATTTATACTCAATTTATCGAAAATCGTTTAACTTACACTTAAACTGAAAAACAAATACAGCAAACGTAGGAAAAGCAAGTATACTACTGCATAGAAAAAGAAAATTTACAAGTCATCACCTTTGTCACACAGTTAGCGCCTGACAAATTGAAGTTATTACCCAGTAAATTCAGTATAATCAAAGTTCAATCCTTAAATATTTTTATGACACTCTTTAATAAGATAACCTTAATTTTATATTCACTACAATTTCTATATGCAAAGTGTATTCTTCACTACTAGTTCCTCTGTCCTTTTATTTCCAAAATGTCGCACGGAAGCGCCATAAGGACACAATATTTTTAATATTTCGACATTATGACTTTGAATCTCGAAATTTTTACTTTTGATCTCGAAATTGTGCCTTTTAAATCTCGAATTGTTTACTATTAAGTCAATATTTTGACTTTTAATCTCGAAATTTTGCCTTTTTACTTTTCCGTTCAATACATAAGTTTCAATTTTATTATTGTGTTTTTCATATACCCTTTTTAACATACATTAAAAAAAATGTAATTGTAAATGACATGATTATCATCATTACTTTATGATTTGCAATGATTATTGCGTTTAATACAAGCTATTTATTATTGTCATTATTATTATTATTATTATTATTATTGCGTTTATTACATGATTGTCATGATACTATGTTTGAATTTTAGCTCTATCAAAGACAATTTATCTATTACTGGCGTGCGTGCTTAGTGTATAAGCTTTACTTTTAAATTTTTACTTGAAACTACTAAGCCAAATTTGGAAATGGGGAAACTATAGCAATTAAAAAAACAACGTATGTACACTTAACAGAGATTATAGATATTTAAGAGAGCAAGGAGTATTTTCTTTACAATTAAGCAGGGTGTAATAACCAATGGAGAAACTGTATCAGAACCGATAAATAATAAGTAATTTAGTACCTTAGCTTGATTCCTTGTGATTTTTATGTGGCATCGTTAGGACAAGTATTATCTTTTGCAGAACTGTTGATTGTGTTTTTCCAGAAGGGTATGCTTTGAATTTTTTTTAAAAAAGAGGTGTTAAGTCTGTCAATGATGAAAAAATAATGTGTATACCTTTTAGGAGGAGATATAGGGTCTGTGTGCCTTTTTATTACAACGTTTGTAGTATGTAGAAGATTCATATCACTAAAAATATGGCTGAACATTACAAGTCATATAATGTCTGTTTTTGATTCTTTGTGATTACATATTTTAATGTTATTATGATAGAACAAATAAAGCATGCGTACGATTTATATGTTCTTTTTTATATTACAATTATTGTGTCATACAACATGATCTGTGAGTAGTTGTATTATTGTGTCATGATGATTGATTTCTTCTTTGTTCATCTGTACGTAAACGTGCAATGACCATACCATGATTCTTACACTAAATAGGCATATTAGTTAGCCATTATAATTCATTTTTGTTTAATATTTTCAGATTAAAGAGTAAAGTTAAAAATTCAAGTAATGTGAAAAAATATCACAAAAAATCTTGGAACGGACACATCATAATCAATAATTTTAATTACGACCATACATTTTTTCAGTCTTTGTAAGTCTAGGCTTACTTTATCCCTTTTGTCAACAATTTATTTTTGAGCAGTTTAAAGCAATGCCTACTTTTAGTAAAAAGACCTATTGACTCCATATTGTTGCCTTAGGATTTTTTTTCTTTTTAGGTTCTCCTGTCTGTCTATCACAAACAAATTTCGTACAAGAGCATTTGACACAGGTACACATTTAAGGACATGCCTTGTGTAACATTTTTAAACTTCATATTGTAAGCATAGCATATAACGTAACAATATTATTGAGTTAAAAAAGTCATAAAATCGGCATTTAATTTAATTTATCAAAAACAAACATACTAATTCATGTTCGAATCACAATTCAGAAGCAAAGTAAAAACTTTCGAACTGACAAGTAAGGTTAGACACATAAACTTCTACCAGGGAAGTTAGGTAGGCCGGTTGCTCCGGGAGGGGAACCACCTCCTGTTTAGCTAACTTTACCCGTCACGCGTGTAATCAAAATTTTGTGAAACAAACACGGAACTATGAGACGTCGAATTGGGCAATCATGGACACAGAGACATAAAACTTATCGACAGTACTGTGATGACGGCCATAAAACCTTTTAAGGGCCCTTATAAGCCTTGGCTTGCAATTTCTCAGAGTCAACAATTTATTTGCAAGGAGTCTCTTTCGTTGTTCAAATTCACCGTGCTGGGAACAAGCTTTACCATAGGGTATAAATTGGGAAACATACACCAGGAGAATCAGGTGTATAGAAAAGGAAAGTTGACAATAGAAAAATGAATTGAAGTCATCACGTTTGTCATAAATCTTTAAATGGAGCCTTTCGTAGGCGTCATAATTCAAGTATAAGTCTAAATATGAAGTAGAAGAAAGTTTTCAAGCTTACTAAGATAGATGAGATTCACAATGAGAGACATGACGCCATCTATATATCTGTCTGTTAAATTGAATGATTTTGCGACAGTTTCAACGAGATTCGGCATAAATTCTGCTTCATAAGAATAAAGAAACAAATCAACAAGCAATGATCCACAGGTTTTACTCATTGGTATACCGATTGTTTGCTGAAGAATTATATTATCAAACATAAAAAATATGTTATCTATCAAAAACTCCAACATTTGTTGATGGTATCTTCAGTTTATTTTTTATTAACTTATGCTTCTTTCTATTTTTGCCAGCCCTACTGATACATACTTATTTCAAAACAAGTAATTTATATTTTATACCAATTGTTTTACAGCATTTGACGTCATTTTCAGAATATTTTTTTCAGAGGTACTGCTTTGACCAAAATTGTGAAACCTAAATTTTTTTAAGTGATTGAAAATATATCCAAAGAACCAAAATATATTTAACCAAATTTTGTTAAGGAATTATTTGAGGGAGTATTACTTAGTTTTTTAACATTAAGACTTGACTAGCAGAAATTTTAGACAAAAGTACATTTCTCTTTAAAACAGTTGATTATTGTCTTTTTGTTTTATACCTTTGTATTCTTACTTTCACTTTCAGGTTGGACATTGATACGTATACCTGAACAAAGAATGAATCTTTAGTTTAGTTCTCCAAATACAATGAATACAGATTCTCTACACTCTTTAATGTTAGGTTAGTATAAAAATATTTATCATGTTATATTCAAAGTAACCGATTATGGGTAAAAGTACCACGGTCTTTCACATTGGATTCTTATCAGATATATTATATTCATGAAAAGATATAAACTAATTAAATTACATATTATATCAGTTTTAATTTTACAGCACTAGACGGCCGTTTCATAATACAATTCCTCATCAGTAATGCTTGAACCAAAATTATCAAACCAAAATCGTTTCAAGATGTTGTAAAGATACCCAAAGTATAAAAATATATTTTACCAAACTTAGCTACGAAATTACTTAATTAGTAATTAGAATTAGTAATATCCGAAACACATTATATTTTACTGACAATATTAAGTTCTAATTATTTGGTTTGAGGCATCATTTATTTAAGTCTCGTTTAAAGTACCATCGTGTGTTGGAGGTCGTGTGTCAGGATCTGATCGTATAATGTTTAAATCATTTTTTTCCTAGGACCACGCCTACAGCGACAACAGTTTAGAAATGTACATGAAGAGGAATTGCGTATTGTTATCATCGGAAAAACCGGAACCGGAAAGAGCGCGACCGGAAACAGCATTATTGGGGAAGAGATATTTAAATCTATGGCCAGTGGAACTTCTGTTACAAATGAATGCAAACTTGAAATCAAAAAGAGATTCGGTCGTAAAATAGTTTTAGTGGACACACCAGGACTTTTCGATACTGAAATGTCTAATGAACTTGTAACAAAAGAAATAGTCAAATGCATAGGAATGACCGCTCCAGGACCGCATGCCTTTTTGTTGACTGTCAACATTGGCCGATTTACAAAAGAAGAACAGGATACAGTCAAACATTTCGTGGACCATTTTGGGGACGGCATTTACAACTTTTTGACGGTAGTCTTTACGAGAGCAGACGATCTAGAGAATACGAATATCGAATCGTATGTCAAAGAAGCCCCTCAGCAATTAAAAGAAATGTTACAGCTGTGTGACAATCGATATGTACCATTTAATAATAAGCTAACTGGAGCCGACCAAGTAAGCCAGGTCAAACAGTTGATCAGCAGAATCGATGACGTTGTAAACAAAAACGGAGGTGGATGCTTCACCAATGAAATGTACCAGGAGGCTGAAAAAGCACTTCGCAGACAAGAAGAAGAAATGAAGGGAAAACTTCAGGAAGAGGAAAGAAGAAAACTTGAAAAAACCAGATGCCAACTACAAAACGAAGTTGACAAGAGATTTGCTGAGGCAAAGGAAGAAAAAGACCTGCTTGCATATAAGTTTAGAGAACACAAAAATGAAAGAGATAGAGAAGAAGCTAGAACCAGGGACCAGATATCGCATTTAGAGAACCAGTTAAAAGAATGCAAACAAAAGGACCAAAACAGAAAATTAGAAGATGAAAGACATAAAACAAACGAGGACCGCATAGAGCAACTGCAAAAACAAATAGAAGAAAATGACCGAAAAAGAGAAAAAGAAATTGAAAGTTTGAGAATAGAGAACGAACGTAAACTACAAGAAATAAGATATGAGTACGAACAACGACTAAATCCTTCAGATTTACGAGATGATAACAGGAGAGCCTGTGAAAAAGAAACTGGTATATTTTCAAAGATTTGGACAGTTATTAAAGGGGCTTTTAAAGTAGCGAACGCTCTGTCTTTCTTACTGCCGGACAACAAACCGTGCAATAAAGCCAAAAAAGCTTTCGCAAATTTGGATTCAATTATATGATTCAAAACGAAACCGATCTATTATTTACTTTTTTATGTGTCCTATTCTATTTGCTTTTTTTATTTATCTACTTATTTTATTTATTTATTTATTTTCCATCTGTGGCACTTTTTTATTTCTATAATCACAATAGATACATGTACATACCTATCACGTGTGGATTTATTCATTTATTTGAGTTTGAATGTATAATCAAAGTAAGGTTAATATGCAGTTGTCGTCTTTAGAAAGCCATTGTAACGGAAGATGTAGAAATTTGTTTGATTTCAGTTGTGATGTTTTAAATATATTATTATATTGATATAATCATAATCCATAAGTGTGGTCAGGAAATATGTATCATTATAATGAGTTGTTGTTAAATGCTGTGCACTTGCTATCCTACTACCAAATACAGCGGTATCCGGTACAGTCAAACATGCCTATTCAAACTGAATTCAATTATGTGATTCCAATTTAAACCGATGCATTATAAACAATTTTTATGAATTCTTTCGTGGTTTTTGCATTTGTGACATCTTTTATTTCTAAAATCAATATTAATACATATTCTTCTTCTAATCACGTGTGCTTAATCATCAAAATATATGTATCCCGTTCAATCCCCATAATCAAATTTTTAACATGTTAAGTATTATATAATCAGAGTTGGCAATAATCGGACATAATAGACGTTAGATAATATTCGTGCTGCATTACCAGCAAAACTTTGTAACCAGATAATTAATGGACTGTAATTGTGTGTTAATAAAAGTTTAACATTTAACAGGTTCTTGTATTTTTATTAGCTAACATGGTGTGACTTGACCTTTTCTTTCGTATTAGTAATACAGTAAAACCTCTCTAAACCGGACAAGCTCCGGACCAAAGATTTTGTCCGGTTTAGGGAGGCGTCCGGTTTAGAGAGGTTTTGAAATTTTAACTTGGCTTATCTCCCCTTAACTAAATCAATCAAGAAAGATGTAATACATGTCAGAGAAGCCACAATCAACAACTGTTACGTAGACATCTCATTATAGGATATGCTATATGTAAAAGCACTAATTGGTTTTAAATCACCTTTAATTCGATTTCTTTAGAGGATTCTAATTATGATACTCAAGGCAAATAGACTACCTTTATTAATCCCTGACAGGACAACAATAGTGTTGACACTTTTCCAGTCCCTTTGACCCGTAAGGTGTCACTGGATAATAATTAGCAAAACAACTGTAGCAACTATAGATAATAAGATAAGATTATACAGAAGTGCTTATCTTAATTTATTGTGTCAAGTAATAAATAAATAGTATTTCCTTAACTTCATTTGGTAAAATATATTTTGGTCCTTTGGGAAGCTTTTCAACATCTTTAAAATAATTTTGGTTTCATAATTTTGGTCTAAGCACTACTGATGAGGAATTGTATTCCGAAACGGCCGTCTAGTGCTGTAAAATTAAAACCGGTATAATATGTAATTTAAACCCCTGAGCCGATATCTCTGCTGGTGGCTGGTGCCCCGAGGATATCACCAACTCAGTAGGCAATAATTTCGTATTATTGTCAGAAATATACTATAATTGTCTAAATTTCCCGAAAGTTAAAATTTGAAATTTCTCAAAAACTAAGGTATACTCCCTCATGCAAAGTATTTCCTTAACTTCATTTGGTAAAATATATTTTGGTCCTTTGGGAAGCTTTTCAACATCTTTAAAATAATTTTGGTTTCATAATTTTGGTCTAAGCACTACTGATGAGGAATTGTATTCCGAAACGGCCGTCTAGTGCTGTAAAATTAAAACCGGTATAATATGTAATTAATAAACAAATTTAGCTTATAAAGAAAAATCACAAAAAGAAAGAATATATATATATATATATATATATATATATAGAGAGAGAGAGAGAGAGAGAGAGAGATGAAAATATTTAATAAATAAATAAATAATTGAATTAAATACCAAATGTTTTAAAGTTTTAAATGAGAATAAAAAAGAATTAAAAAAATTATGATTTTTAAGTGTTCATAATTGAATATTTTTATAGATCTGTTTAAAACTAATATATTTAAAAAAGGAAACAAAAACAAGTTATTAAAAAAACCAAAATGTTGTCCGGTTTAGAGAGGTTCAATTTTAAGGATATAAGCAACTTGGGACTAAAAAGTTTGTCCGGTGTCCAGAATAGAGAGTGTCCGGTTTAGAGAGGTTCTTGTTATTTGAAATAAAGAAGGATAAATTCGGGACCAAAAATTTTGTCCGGAATAGAGAGTTGTCTGGTTTAGAGAGTGTCCGGTTTAGGGAGGTTTCACTGTATTTGTAATTGATACTAGAAAATTAAACAGCAAGTGCATTAAAATTTCGACATGATGATCCTATTGTTTCTGGTAAATATGTTTTTTAGTTTAAATGGTGGACCAGAATTCTGAAATATAAAACTACCATACCCTGTTTTATTGTGATATACATGGAAATGTATATTTTTTACTAGATGCTTTTAAAATGGTCATTTTAAAATATTTACATTGATCAGTTTATTCTCCAGTTAATAGATAGGCGCCTACTAGCTTTCCAAATTCAGCATTATGATGAATGGAAGTTGATGATATTATGTTTGAAAAATATATTTTAAAGCCTGGCTGATGGACCAGGAATATAAAAAAATAAACCTACCATACCCTGTTTCATTGTGATCGGATGGATTTGTATGTGTTTGATTGGATGTTTTCCCAAAAATTGGTCATCATAAAATATTTCCATTGATCAGCTTGTTCTCCAGTTATCAATGAACATCTACTGGCTATACTTTTCATAACAAATCGTTATGATGAACCGCTGACAAGACAGAACGTTTATGAAGAAGAATCTCATTAAATTTGAAACATTTTGAATTTCAAATCCAATGTTTGATTTATATGAATAATAACCATCGGTCAAGACTTTATCAATTAAATATTGCGAGACATTTTTGCTATATTTTCATGCAATATTTCTCCATCTCTTTCTTACAAACGTTTATGAAATTAATCTTAATTTATACAGTGATCTAGTTTAATTAACACCCGGAAGAAGGCAGCTCCTCTGGGGACTCTTGGAATAACAACACAAGGAATATGGTTCCAATTAAGTATTTCTCTTCTCTGACAAGGGTCTACTCTGCATAAAATAAACTTAAAAACTACTTAAATGTTCATTCAACATGTACAAGGACAATCAAGGTGAGCCAATTGACCCAATCCTTACCTTATCATTTATATTCAATGAAAACATAATTTATATAAAATGCAATTAAATCTTTCTCAATAAAATACCAAAATATAATGCCATTTATGTATTGCATATAGCAGTCTAAATGTTAACAACATATTTACATGGATGAAGGGAAGTAAATCTTACAATCCTATACCATGTGCTTAGAAAGTAGGTAAAGCTGAAACATCATTAACAGTTATAAAAAGGTTTGAAAATTTAATAACTTACTACATAGTTAAAGCAACTTATATATGGTTGATTTACACAAAAGACGTTTTAACTCTTTTTGGATGGTAGACTCAATAGCAAGCACTAACAACCAGACAAGTGGGAACATGGAAAAAATCGGAAATTAAAACACAAACAAGATTCAATAAATTTAAGAAATTAATTATCACTTTTTGAAGATGTTTATCTAAATGGTCATGAAGTGTTCAGTAAAACTCTATTATTCAACAATGAGACGGTTGACTGTGTCTATGGTTAATATGGTAGCATTGTTAATACTTAAGGCATGACATGCACTTTTAAAATATGATCTAGAATATCTCTTTTTTATGATTAGAGTAGTCATATCTTTGACTTAAAATATATGTTATGGTTTGCAATGAATTACAATTTCAATTATCTCATCACAAGTTTATTTCTTGATAAGCCTTTGTCTTGAACGGCCAACAATCGATCGCAATGGTTTCTACTTACAACACGGCATTGTGGAGAATGAAGACACATGCAAATTTTACATCACTCTACAGAGACCAATTTGGTAATACAACTTTAAGGGAGATTGAAGTACAAATACATACTCAATAACTAATATATCAATCCATGTCCAAACCATAAATCAAAGCAAAAAGAAAAAGCTTTAAAAATATCAGTTAAGCTCTCAGCTCTCTCATGTCCGAATCACAATCCAGAAGTAAAGTGAAAACTTGGATACTGACAAGTTAGGTTAAACACTTGAACTTCCACCAGGAATATGAGACCAGGTGCTCTGGAAAGGTCCGCATCTCCTATTTAAAGTTAAAAATCATGGGATCATAGGACAAAAGGATTTTTCTACTGCTGAAATAACAACTGTATACTTAATAATTAAAAAAATACAACGAGTACAATTGACATCAAAATACATAATTTCTGATACCGACATGGAGCAGTATGTTTGTTTTTAAATTATTTTATGATGTTTTTTTAGTTTGTACATTGTATACAAAACAAATGATTTTCTTTGTGGTTATCAAAAAAACAATACTTATCAAAAACAAGTATACTAAATCATGCCCAAATCTCAATCCAGAAGCAAAATAAAGGATTTTAAACTGACAATTTAGGTTAAACATGTGAAACTTCCATCAGGGATGTGAGACCGGCTGCTCCAGAAGGGCGGAATTCTTTTTGTTAGAACGAAAGCTATATGGAAGCATGGGACCTATATTTATTTCATATGACAATCTACTTAATATTAAAATACATATAGCGAGTGCATCTGGTATATCGTCTTGATTGATTTATCTAATACCATTTTTAGAAAAAAAACTAAGTATTAATGAAGATTGTAAATATAATCAAAACCAAACCTAATAACCCATGACCAAATCATAATCAAGAAGTAAAATCTTTGGACCTGACACGAACGATACGTGAATTTTCAACAGGGAAGTAAGACCGGGTGCTCCGGGTGGGTAAACACCTCCTGTTTCGCAAGCTACACATGATATGTCTATAATCAAAATTGTGTGAAAGGCACATGGAACTATGGTACGTTAAATACATCCAGGGCAATCTGTGATGACGAACATACAACTTTTTGTTGCTCTTGATAACCCTACACTTGCAATATCCCTGGGTCAACAATTTATTTGCAAGTATTTTATATAATTATGTACCTACAAAAACAAAGACATTATCTTCTTGAGTTTATATAATATATTGCCTTTAAACACGCGATTCATTAGGTTTATTATTATGAATAGATTCGTAACTGGAACGTTCCAACATTTGCTTGTTTTTCGTTGACATATGTCCTTATCTTATATCATACAAATATTTTAGATTAAAACCAGATGACTATGTAACGCATTACAGTACATTGTAGATATTTGTTTAATTCTTTTTTAAAAATAATTATCAAGTTTATACACAAATTAGGCCTCATTCAAATCACCGTGGTATTAAGGGTCAAGTAGTTCATTATTGGTCGGGTTATTTTCAGGTGTGACAATCATTAAGATTCACATTATGACAACACATTTAAAGTTGTCCAGTGCACGAAGGTACAGAAGGGTTAATTTTACTTACTAAGAGTTATACTTGGTGTATTTAAAAAATTCAAAACTTGCTATCTATACAGAATTAAATTATTTTTGGATAAATGAAAATTATTTTTTTATTATCTGACTATATTGTAAATCAAGTTGTTGCATTTTAGAATTAAGTAATACTTTATTCTTTTATTTTCCATGTGCATTGTGGATACACAGTTATAGTAATCAGCAAATCAGCAAATCGTGTGTACATTGGTCACAATGTAGATGTTAAACTGCAAAAATCACCTATACAATTATCATAAATTACGAATAAAATTATGTATTAAAATAAAAAGCAAATCGATAATGACGAAATCTTAAAGACATCTATTTATATCAGTTAATAACAAGTCACGAGAAGTTCCTTATCCATACAGTTTTACTGAAATTAATTAAAATCTGTATTAACTACTCAATGTTTTTTAACTGTAAATATTTTCATGATCGAATGTAAAAAGACAAAAACGTTTTATGGAGAGAGCTAATTTGGTTGTAATGAACCAAATAAAATATGGTACAAATATGATTTATTTGATTTTATGTTAGATATTGACTGAAAATATATTCTAATGATGCATAGGTAAGGTATTATAATTTTTTAATCTACAATTGCCGTGGCATCATTCATCGCATCATCTGTTTTTTTTCGAAAAATCTGTGTTTGTAGAGGAAATCGGAACATCTAGACCGCATTTTTGAAATACATCGCTTTGCCAATATATTTTTAGACTGATTTTCATGCTAGTTGTGTCATTGATTTATATTTACTCGAATTTCATTTAAATTTAATCCTGCCGTTCCATGTCCAAATAGAAATCCCAAAATAAATTTTAAGTTAGGATCGCTTAGGTACAGTACAGGCCTGTCGAAAGTTTTACACCGAGCTAACGAATTACTACCGAAATGCTGCTTACCAATACCTTAGCAGATAGTATCTATCTCTCGACAATTTTTTGTCACTAGCAGTCCATATGTCAGTGACTCGGTAGTCGAGCTTCGAGTCCTTCTTTTCGTTAGCTCAGTGTTAAACTTTCGACAGGCCTGTACTGTATGGTATTTTATTATTTTTTAATCTACAATTGCCGTGACATCATTCATCGCATCATCTATATCTTTGAAAAAACCCATGTTTGTAGAGGGAATCGGAACGGGTGAAAACTTCCACCAATATCAGGACCGCATTTTTGAAATGCATCGTTTTGCCAATATATTTTTAGACTGATTTTCATGCTGGTGGAGTAATTGATTTATATTCACTCGATTTCGAATAAAATCAATCCTGACGTTCCATTTCCAAATAGAAATCCCAAAATAAATGTATAAACTTTCAACACTAACACAGCAAGTAAAACACGAGCCTTTCCATAATTGTAGACAAAGCACCACTGTAAACTAATTACAATCGCTACGTGAGAAATCAAAACTATGAATACAATAGCATTGAATTATGGGATGACTATATCCATGTTAGTATCCGAAATAGAGACATCATACTTATCAATAATATTGTGATGACGACCATAAAACGTTTTGATGGCCTTGATAAGCCTACGTTGGCAATATTCCTGTTTAACAACTTATTTGTAAACAGCTTTTTTTGTCGCATAAATGCCCAGTTATAATGCTCTACCATAGCGAATACAATGTGTAACAAATGCACCCTTAAATATTTAATTGAACACACGTCGACTGAAACGAACTTAAGAACTGAGTATTCATGTATTAAAAATTATTTTTATTTTAAGCTTTAAGAAATATCTCATCCTTATTGAGAATTGTATGTTCTGATATTTTAACCATTTAGGAAATATTATATTTTAAATCAGTGGATACCGGACAATGAAATGGAGCTTACAGTGTATTTTTGAACGGCTGGATTATAATTTTTGAAAGAAACTAATACAGAACGAATTTTTAGTGGAATATTTGTCACATGACCTTTTACGTCATCAGGGTTTTTGTGTACATTACCATATTTTGTTAATTATAAAACCTTTACAAAACGTATTTGACAACAATATTATTGATACGTCAGTGGTTTGCCAGCTAAAAAATACATTGACTTCACAATCATGGATCGTTATTACAGTAAGTAGTATTTTATTTAGTTCCATGAAGATTTATTTTCAACGCATTGATTGTTTTGTTATTTTATCGGTCAAACTGCATGAGTAAAAACTCACTAGGTTCTTAAAGTCGTCACCACCTTTTCATTCTGCTTTCATTTAACATTGCGATAAATGAAAAATGGTCATTTCCATAACAAATACATTTTTCATCAAGAATATTAAGTTAAATTTGAATGAAGTTTATGGTTCTCGTTCAAAGCCAAGTTAAAGTTTTGAACAATTACAGTAAAACCTCTCTAAACCGGACAAGCTCCGGACCATAGATTTTGTCCGGTTTAGGGAGGTGTCCGGTTTAGAGAGGTTTTGACATTTTAACTGGGTTATCTCCCCTTAACTTAATAAATGATACATGTCAGAGAAGCCACAATCAACAACACTGTACATGTTAATGTTACCTAAACATATGCTATATGTAAAAACATCCGTTTAATTTCAAATCACCTTTAATTCACTTTCTTAATAGGATTCTACTTAAGGTACTAAGGTCAAACGACACTATCTTTATTAATCCCTGACAGGTCAACAATAGTGTTGACACTATTTGATGACTTCATTATAAGATTAACATCCACAAGGTGTTACTGGATAATAATTAACAAAACAACTGTAGCAACTATAGATAATAAGATGAGATTATATGGAGGTGATTATCTTAAGTTATTGTGTCAATTAATAAATAAATTAATAAATTTAGATTATAAAGAAAAATCACAGAAGAAAGATAGAAATAAATATATAGGTGAAAAATATTAAAAAAATTAATACAGTAGTAATTAAATTAAATAACAAATCTTTTAAGTAAAAAATAAAAAAACTTATAATTTTTTAAGTGCCCATAATTCAATATTTTTATAAACCTCTTCAAAAATAAAATATTTAAAAAAGGAAAAAAAGTAATGTTGTCCGGTTTAGAGAGGTTCAATTTTAAGGATATAAGCAACTTGGGACTAAAAAGTTTGTCCGGTGTCCGCAATAGAGAGTGTCCGGTTTAGAGAGGTTCTTGTTAGTTGAAATAAAGAAGGATAAATTCGGGACCAAATATTTTGTCCGGAATAGAGAGTTGTCCGGTTTAGAGAGTGTCCGGTTTAGGGAGGTTTCACTGTATTTTCACAAAAATTTCCAAAGTGTTCATTTCTGTTATAATTTATATATTATTGGAATACATTAAAGTTTCAGTGTTGGTAATTTGACTAAAAAAACTCAGAACCCGGAGAGATTTTGTCAAATTTGTTAAATTAGACTAATTCGAATTTACATCGATTAAATTTCTATGTCACACAGACATTCCAATCCATGTTCAAATCACAATCCCAAAACGCTAATAGAAAACCTTGAAACTTGCAAATAAATGAAATGGGAATTTTCACTTAAATGAGACCGGGTGCGCCGGAAGCACCTCCTGTTTATCTAGTTACATCCGCCATGTGTGTAATCACAATTGGGAATGAAATAACAATGAAACGTTGTGAATTCAAATACATCGAGGATCATTTAGGATACGGAGACATAATGCTTATGAACACTGTTGTTATGACGGTCATAATAGGTTTTGGGGGCCTTGGTAAGTCCAGGCTTATTCCTAAGTCAATAGTTAAATTTTTAACAGCTTGTGTTGTACCATATCGTTTTAAATTTATAATTTTACTTAAACTATGGTACTATTTTCTTTTCAAAAGATTCAATAAAAAAGGCCCAATCGTTCTAATTGTTTTTCAGTTTACTCCACCACGTTGCCGAGAGTGTTGATTACTTTCTCTTGTATGTCTTTGTTATAATTTTTAGATTAGATCAAATCATTTCAATGTTTCTACTTTTGCGCAAATTTCAAGTCACTGTCCTTTCGTCTGAAATTCCGCATTTTAAAATAAAAGCCATCATTCCTTTTTATCAGACATTAAAATCACTTGTTTACTCAGGGATATTGCAAGGCTAGACTTATTAACGCCCTCAAAAAGTTTTCTGGCCGTCATCACAGTATTGTTGTTAAATCTGATATCTCTGTGTCCAGGATTGAACTGGATATAATTGACGTCCCATAGTCCCATGTTCCTTTCACACTATTTTGATTACACACGTGTCGGGTGTAGCTAGCTAAACAGAAGGTGCTTACCCTTCCGCAGCACCTGGTCTCATTTCTCACGTGTCTATCCTGACTTGTAAGTGCCAAAGATTTTACTTTGCTTCTTGATTGTTATTCGGATTAGTATATTCGTTTTTGATTACTCTCGTTACTGTAGAAGAAGTAGGTTAAATAATCCGCAATGCACATTACCCTTAATTTCTGCAAATGTCTAAACTCTTCACATATATGTATAATATTCTTACTAAACCCAATTAAACAGATAAATATAAAATTTTAAAAGTGGCAATTTAATTTCAACACGTGAACTTCCACCAGGGAAGTGAAACCGGCTGCCCCGGTAGGGTTAGTAGCTCCTGTTTAGCAACCTTCATCTGCCACGTGTGTAATCAAAATGGAGAATCTAAGGAACATGGAAACATAAGCAAATTTGAACAAAAACTATGATCTAGCTTAACAAATTCCTTTGAAATAGACTACTAAAATATAGTTCTTTAGTTAAATAAAGTTTATAAACATTTATTACATAATACAACTGATTATCTGAATTTAATATTTTCATATAACTGTATGTTATACAAAAAATTTGAACATAAAGTCATATTTTTCAAACCAAGATATATTTTAAAAACTCAACAATTTTTGAATTGAGAAAATTGAACCTTGTACCAATATTCTATAAAACTGTCAGTAATACAGAGTACCTGGCTTTGCTTCAGCTTATAAAAATACTGTTTTTCCAATGAATATAAATTTAAACATATGCAATATTTTATGTACACGTTTCACTTCATACTATCAGTGATCAATATGCTGATTTTAACATCTCTTTGAGTGCACAACAGTGCATTTGGTTTCAACATTAAAATTTGAAAATGGTAAAATTGATAAACTGTAATTTTTTTTTTGTAAAAGCAATTCCTACATACATGTACAACCGTCATTGTATTTGTGACAATTTTTTTAAGATTTTGATCCCTTTGAAAACATACTTAGTTACATATGTGTATGATGACACTGGCATATTATCAAAAATAGATCAGTCTACGTCCAATGAAATGAGGACGCGTTATCAATGAATGATCGAAGCCAGTGATGTGTGTATTTTATACTACAAAAAGCATGTTTTAAAATTTCTGAGAAGGAAACCCTGTCGAAGCATATCGGTTTTTATAGAGAGGGGAACATACCCTACTCGGGAACGTCGAGGAACGATTCAAATCAGTTAAATTGAGTCTGACAATGTTTCACTGATCTTGCTTTTCTGTTGAGCACAACTGTACCAGTCCTAATACCTTTTTTCAAAACATACTTTCGATGGCCGCTCATAAAATAATGTGACAAAGTTCGATGCTGTCATCATTAAGAGGTTGGATGATGTTACTCGAAGCCATTGATATATGGTTGTTTTACTGCAACCAGCATGTTTGTTATTTCTGAAATGCAACGAAATCTTATGTGATTTAACAAGGTCAGCAAAGATGAACTTGCATCTGATTTAATGTGAGATTATAATTTTATTGTCGTTATGCAAAATATAAGTGGTATACATCCGCTTGTCTGATGTATCTATTACGGTTTTTTTTAACCAAATTGATAATAAAAACAGCAAAAAAAGGAATAAACATGATATGTTCGATCTACTGTCTGTCATTTGAAATTTAAACAGAGTATAAAAAAAGTTCTATTCCGCACGTGGTACATTCTAAAATGCATGAGACTAAAAATTATTGACGTATAAAGAATTTCGGTCACGTGGTTTCCATTGCTTTCCATTTTGTTTTGTTAAATAAATAATTTAATTTTATAGCTTTAAACGTTGCCTTGTGTGTGCATCATAATTGAGGTAAATCATTATACATTGATATAAATTGACCTGGTTGAAATATTTGAATTATTTTGCTTTTTATTCTATTCCTTCACTTTGAGAGAATTCAGCTTTTGGTACGTACAGTAAAACACGTTTATAACGAAGTCTTTGGGACTCTATTTTTAACTTCGTTATGAAGCGACTTCGTTATATTGGTATGAATAGACTTAAATAGAGAAGCAGTTGGGCTGAATAATTGACTTCGTTCTATCTATGTGTTCGTTTGAATCGTGTTTATTAAATTCGTGTTTTACTGTATTCGATCTAAGTACTTTTAAAATAAGATAAGCACAAATAAAATATCCGACTGTATATTTTACGCAATCAGTGTTATCGTACTTATTTCTAGCGTATTTTATCTAATGGTTATTTAATTATGTTTTTATACTCATTTTTATTGAATATATTTATTACCCTTTTTGTAACAAAACAGAAACAATCAAACAATAACAAAAACATTTTATATATACATATATATACCAATAAGCTTTAATCAAATTACATTTTAAATGTTTTGTGCACTTGTTATGGAATACTGATACATGGAATATATTTCGAATTGTTTGCAAACACGTATCTCTTCTAATGCAATATTAAACTGAGAAAATATATTGGACATTTTACACATGTGGATAAAGTATTCAATTATTAAAATACGTCAATTCAAAATTGAAGTGGTTCATTTGTGTTCGTATTCCAAATAATACATTTTTTAAAATATTTACTTTTTTTTACTGTATATCAAATAAAATTTAAATATCGTATGCCTTAAATATCATTTTTGTAGCATTGTTAATAAATCTAAAGTGTTAAAATATGAACGCTAGACATCATTCTGGAAAACTACAGATTCCAACGTATTTTTAACACAGTCGTAATTGGAAAGCGCCTTTGGACTTATAAAACTACGTCGTTTATTAGACTCTCTCTCTCTCTCTCTCTCTCTCTCTCTCTCTTCTCTCTCTCTCTCTCTCTCTCTCTCTCTCTCTCTGTTTCAGTCATAAAATGGTTCAATCATTTTTTTAAAAGTAGTTCAAATATAATTGATAGCCCTTTTATAATTTATAGGTAAAAACTATTTTGCATTGTAAATTGGACAGATTGGCTACAATGGCACGGAACATTTAGATATCTCAGTAAGGCAATGCATCCATTATTTCGTCTTAAATAAACTAAACTCTAGGGTTCAAACCATGTCCCTGACTCAAAATAATCATGTCTCCTAATGCGACGCAGTTTGCAGAGGGAGTATTATTGAGAAGTATGGCGTCGTTGTATCCAAATATACGTAATTGTACGCAAAAAAGTAACCACTTTTTTGTCCAAAATTTCAAATTTCCAGGTATCCTGGTTCCAAATATCACATCGAAATGTGCATGCACGTTTTGGTTTTTGAAAAAGATTTTTGTCATTTTGTTATCTTAGTAACTACAGCTATTCTGTCGCCAAACACCGGACACAAATCTGAAAACATGTTACCAAGGTGTCATTATCAACAAGTATTATCAAATTTGCCCTTGTGGTTTTCTACCTACTGGTTTTAGAGGTAAATTTTATTAACGCTTTTTGCTAGAATTCAAGTATAGTTCGTTAATTGAAGTGAAGTGCTAAAATGAAGGATGATTTAAATTAATCGCAGTCCGTAAATATTTATATGAAAGATAGAATAAAAATATGATGAAAGTCACAGTCTTACAGAGCAAGTTGCTTTCAAAAAATCGTTAGCTTTGGGATATTGCAAACCTAGGCTTATGAGGGTCCTCAAAAAGTTTTATGTCCTTCATCACAATATTGTTGAGAAGTATGACGTCTTTTTGTCCAGTAATATACTATTGAACATCTAATAGCTCCATATACATTTCATTCTAAATTTTGAAATACGTGGCGACAAAATAAAAAGATAGAAATCATTTTAAATATAGCTAAGCTAAGGTAATATGAAATACGCAAACCATAAAACAAATCAAAACAGCTGTCGCTTATAACATCTAACGTCAGTTCACAAAAACGACTACAACCTTTTCCATGACTTGTAAAATTAACACTGGTATAATAACATAACAGCGATGTATAAATTCGGCACGGAGAACGTATAACCAGATACAGTTAATTAAATTCTGATAAGAATCTTAATCAATGTGTCTTTCCTATTATAAACGTTTTGAATGTAAATTAACAATTGTCTGCGTTTCAGGTTTATACAGACATGGATACATATACATAGAAACACACATACATACACACATACACGTTTCTGTGTTGTTGTTTTTTTTAACATGAATCACCAATACACGTAAAAATTAGAATAAAAAAGTTGTTTTATTTGCATGTATGTACTCATCACATTTTGTATTCATTTTTCATCACCTTTTCTCTTTCGTCTTCAATTGAATAAACGTTCCTCTGGAACATCTTATTTTAATAGGTTGCAGTGGTAAGTTAACAGTTAACAAAAGAGAAAAGGTTACACAGCATAATATGTATCGAGATAGATACGTATGCTCTCTCTCTCTATATATATCTCTCTTTCTCTCTCTCTTTCTCTCTCGGGATACTTGCAATAGGGGAGTTTTCGTCCCAGTTAATTGTCGCGATAATTGCGTGATATATATACATTTTAATATATATATTCGTGTATCTTTAATTTTAACTATGGTCAGGTGTTGGTTTATTACTTGTTATTTTTTCTTCAACAAAACACTTACACACACCACACACTAACTCTCTCTCTCTCTCTCTCTCTCTCTTCTCTCTCTCTCTCTCTCTCTCTCTCGTCCATTTTAACTAATAAGAATGTCAAAAATACTTTCCATAGGGGAGTTTTCGTCCCAGTAAATTGTCGCAATAATTGTTTGATATATATACATTTAAATATAGATTCGTATATCTTTAATTTATTACTATGGTTAGGTGATGGTTTATTAGTTTTTTTTTTTCTTCAAAACACACTCTCTCTCTCTTTCTCTCTGATAATACGTTTGCTGGATTATTTTCATCAATATAATGGATCTCTTAAATCATCTTTTCAATGTCATGTCTATGATTGTGTATAGATTCATATTATATAAATACTGGTGGTTTTTATTATAAAAAATGTCTCTTTAAATCTCCTACCAAGTTGTTTTAATAACAGATGCTATAGATAAAACTTAGAATGAAAAGAACACAAATCTAATTGATGACAAATTTACACATGATACCTGTGAATACAAAGATAGTTTACTTGTCAACAAAATTGTTATGACAACCATAAGATTTTTGAGAGCCTTAGTAAGTATAGGTTTGCAATGTCCATTTGTCAACTATATAAGTTTAAGCAGTTTGTAACATTTAACTCTGATCTGATAATTAATCAATTGATTAACAAAGATTCTAAAAACCATATTATAAGTAAATTAAAGATAAAAAACAACTGAAAATATATTGTTTTATTTCTTTTTGTGATAGTGATTTGAAAATGGAAAGGTATGGCCCTTGGTTTATTATATTTTTGAGATATTTTTTTCACATTTTTGGTCCAGAAATTGTATTCCGACACGGCCGTCTAGTGCTGTAAATTCAACACGTATAAAATGTAATTGTAACGATTATTGTGATTATCTAATGTTAAAACTATACCACCCGTCTATTTTAAACAATAGCAATTAATTATAATTCAGAATATTCCATATTCTGCATTTCAAGTACACATGTGAATGTCATCTATCCTAGTGAGCTTCAAAATAAAAGATACGACTGATTCCTCAAGTTCTGCTTCTTATTTAGACATATACCTGAATTATGACGAACATGAAAGGCTACATTTGAAACTTAATGACAAACGTGATGACTTCATTTTTTCTATTGTCAACTTTTTTTTTCTATGCAGTAATATACCTGCTTCTCCTACTTAGGTGGAATTATTTCTCAATTAACCCGCTATTGTAGAGCTTCGTCCCACCAAGGAACTACTACAACGAAGCAGGCTCCTTGCAAATAAATTGTTGACTCAGGGATATTGCAAGCCTAGGCTTAACAGGACCCACAAAAAGTTTTATGGCCGTAATAACATTATTGTTGATAAGTTTGTTGTCCCGGAGGCCAGGATTACCCTTGATATATTTGACGTCCCATAGTTAATTTTACCTTTCACACAATTTTGATCACACACACGTGTCGGATGTAGCTAGATAAACAGGAGGTGCTTTCCCTTCCGGAGCTCTCGGTATAACTTCCGTGAAAGTTTACGTATAAAATGTGACTTGTCAGTTCCAAAGTTTTTACTTTGCCTCTGGATTGTAATTTAGACATGGATTAGTATTTTGTTTTTTATACAGCTATCATATGTACAATACCATACATGTGGTAGTAAAATATCCTACATTAACATTTGTTTTATTATCTATAAATCAATAATATCAATTCATACATATGTTTTGAATAAGGCAACACAGTATGTCTTTTTAAACCTTCTACCAAGATCTAGTATAATCACTTACATAAAATAACAACGTGTGACGATTTCTTTATCTAAAGGACATATTTTTATTTTAAATTGCGTACCAGACCAACGGAGTAAAACGATAATAATAATCTATATTTAACTTATGTCATTTAAAAACAACTCACGTTTGCATTGTGTAGTATTAACGTCATATTTAAACACAGGGTTTGTCAGACTGCATGACTCAGATCTTATACCGTGTTATATTTTGAAACATATGTCGTTTATTGTTATTATTTATAATCTTTTTGTCTGGAATTTTAGTTTGAATTATCACCTTTAATGCAGTTAAATTATATTTTAAAAAAGACTTGTCCTTCAATTCCAAGTGGTAAACAGAGGGGCAACAGTTGTTTAATGTCTAGATAATGGACTAATGTGTTTATAAAAAAAAACAAAAAATAAAAAAATATAAAATTATAACACTATTATTACATGAATCAATTAATTTTCCAGCCGTAAATAACATTATACATAAAACACCTATTGTTTATAATGTATGAACAAGGAAAGGGATTAAATTAAAAGTAGAAACGGGATATAAATTTTATACGTGATAGAATAATTATAGAATCAGTTTAGTGACATTTAACTGTAGTGGATGGGAATGCAGGAATTGTAGTCTGACCAATGCACACACAGATTCTAAATGTGACGCATATAGTGCAGACAAAGTAGTAAGAGATGTAAATATTAAATATATTTATCCAACAAATTAAAACGAACAATATTTAATTTAGTCTGATGATGTAAAAAATGTGTTTAGGAATTATCTGTTGCGAGACGTGTAATACCAAATATAGGAGACATTCATACTTGATAATTCCTAACCTGTTTAATTTTTTGGCACTAAACGGCCGTTTTTGGACTTAAAATCATCATCAGTAGTGTTGGGACTTATTAACATCTGGAATACATCAAACATATTATTGTGACATATTGATTCAATCAAACTATGATAGACTGAAAATAGTTGATGTGATAAGTGTATTTCAAATGATCAAAATACAAGTAAACCTTAGGCTGCTAAATCCATAGTTTCACTATTATGTTTTTTAACCTTTAACTTAGCTTGCATAATATGCACACTATAATATTTCAACCCCTTTTATGTAAGAATGAGCTTAAAGTTTTCGTCATTTTTGTACTTGCCTTATATACACCTTTCTGTTCTATATTAAATTGTATGTTGTGTTTATACTATGGCCACTTTATACATTAAGACGGATTTTTGTCATGTTTTGTTTGCTAAGTGAAACACAAAAAATATGTAATATGTTTTGATGAAATCGTAGCATTCGGCATAAATTATGTACACATATGTCCTCTTTTTACTCAATTTAGCGTCATTTCCTTGCGACACAAATGAAGAAAACGAGCAAGAAAAATTAAGGACACGAACCCCTTACAAACACAGGTAGCGATATACAATATCTGACACCACGGATTTCCATGTTTCTTTCATTTATTTTCTTTTTCAATTTTGATTTTACATCCGGAGGATAAAGCTAGCTAAACAGGAGATTCTTACCATCACGGAGCACCTAATCTCACTTCCCTGGTGAAAGTTTACTTCTTTAATGTAATTTGTCAGTGCTCAAAATCTCTTTGCTTTGGTCATTTAGATTTGAACATGGGCTGGTATGATTTTGATTACTTCAGAATGATGAAATTTAAGAATTTTAGGTGTAATTTTGAAGATCTCATCTAGCTGAAAGCCCGCATATAATTTATGCCAAAAATATTTATTAATAGATTAAAAACGATTACAAAAAATTGAAATTGGGAAACTTCTCAAATTAATTTAGTGGAGTATAAGTTAAAATGTGTACTAGTATTAGACATTTCCCACTTCGATATACTGCTAACTCTGACGGTAAACAATATACTGTTGAGGAGTCGTTTCAAAATTTTCAATGTCATCAGATGTATACATTCACGCCTTTTCCCATACATTCTAATATAAAGCCGACTAGAAATTTATTGGAATCCCTTCTCAGAACAGTTTATTCAGCGAAACAATTAATCAATTTTGCAGTAATATAATATCTATTTTCAATCGAACCCCACAAACTGACTGCTTCATGTGAATGTGTAACGTGTAATGGTGTCGTACCTAGGTTATTTTCTATGATTCGATAAGATAATACAATAAAGGGTTTCTTAAAAAATGAAATTAACCACAAGCTATAATAATTGTTAACCAAACTATTGTTTGCGAATAGCTCACGAGTAATTTAAGCTTTAATTTAAAATAAGGCGCACGAGCAAATATATACAGATAAATGTGCGAATTAACTGAGCAAACATTAAATGGACAGAATGAAGTTATAGAAATTATAGTATAACGAATGTTTATTTAAAAATATGATTATCTATGATTTAAGGGTAGAAAACTTGCTCTTACTAAGCTTAATTATAAGAGTGAAACTGGCTTTCTAGGTCTGTCGCGCACAAGCTGCTACAATAAATGTACAGTTTTCACTCCTTTATATACCCAGCCAAATGATTGACAGCTATTAAGAATCAATAACACAATTAAACCATTTAAATTAATTTATTACAAATGTATATCATTGATCGATGTAAACGATGGCGTGTTTGATGATATGGGCACAAACTAAACATTGACACATGAAGTATACCGTCGTTTGTTTTATGGTAAGATAAATATAAGTCAATAATATTACGATTTTTATCATTGTCTGACTTATGTTAGCAAAGTAATAAATTGACTAATTAAATAATGTTTTATTTTCTTGACGTAAATTGCTTTCACTTGTATCGAGACATTACCGGCCATAAATGAAAAGGCAGATTTAAATTTTTGTAGCGTTCTTAGTGTATTGTAAAATAAACGTTATTTTTGCCTACCGTACAACTAGACATTTTATTATTAATGTTGTGGTCTACGTATTCAGTATCTGGAGGACCCTATTTATTTCATTTTCAAATCGTACTTGGCAAAAAAACAATTTTCTATTAGCTATGGTTGGTCGGGACAACCCGGAGCTCAAACACCCAGCGGTCGTCATGCACTGCTGGACATTGAACTTGGGTATTTATACGAGATTAAAGTGTACAGAATATTGAACGCTATCTGATGTCACCCGCGTTTAATAATTAAAAGCGCGATGAAATATACCTCTGGTTTAATTTGTAGAAGAGCAATGAGTAATATTCAAGCCGTACGCCATTTTCGTATTTAACTTTTATGTGTCAACTAAATAAGTTTCATCTTTGGAAATGACCCCCACTCAACTGTATACCGTATACAGTCACCGTTAGCAGTGTATTGAAGTGGGAAATGTCTATTATAATGCCACCTAAGTATACATTTGCAGTTACATAAGTATATTTGAATTTCTGTGTCGACTAGCGCAAATACCTTCCTGAGTTTAAGTCTATATTTAACTTAGATCTTTTAAAACAACTCACGCTCTGCATAGTGTAATATTAACGTAATATTTAAAAGTAGGAGAAAAAGGATATAAACTTTATATGCGATAGAAAAATTTTTGAATTAATCTAGTGACATTTATCTTTAGTGAATGGGAATGCGTATTTGTAGTCTGACAAATGCACACATAAAGTCTAAATGTGACGCCTGTAGTGCAGAAAAACCGGAACCTGCGCAACCTGAACTAAGCAGCAATGAACAAAGTGGTAAGGGGTGTAAATATTAAATATATATATATCTAATGAAAACGAAAAAAAGGCAATATTGAATTAAGTTTCATGATTTAAAAAATATGTTTAGGAGGTGTTATAATTATCTGTTGCAAGACGATGTAATACCAAATTTAGGACACATTGATAATTGATAATTCCTAACCTGTTTAAATTTTACGACACTAACTGGACGTTCAGAAATAAAAACTATCATCAGTAGTGTTTGGACTTATTAACATCTGAAATGCATCAAATATTTTATTGTGACATAATGATTCAATTAAACTATGATAGACTGAAAACAGCTGATTTGATGAGTGTATTGTAAATGATCAAATTACAATATTTGGATGGATCGTAATTCTAAGGTTTTTATAGGACTTTCATATGCCAACCGCTTTTATGTAAAAATGAGCTGAATTTATTTTTATACTTGCTTTCTATATGCGTTCTTGGTCTCTATTAATTCATATCCTGTGATTATACTATGGCCACTTTATGCTGAGAACGAATTTTAGCCATGTTTAGTTTGCTTAGTGAAACACTAACACGGAAAAATATCGTCTTTTGAGTGCGAGACGAATGGATACAACGAGCAAAAAAATTAAGGACACGAACCCCTTACACACACAGGTAGGGATATACAATATATGACACCACGGATTTCCATGTTTCTTTCATTTTGTTCTTTCTCAATTTTGATTTTAGATCTGGTGGATAAAGCTAGCCAAACACAAGATATCCTTACCATCACGGAGCACATAATCTCACTTCTCTTCTTAAACGTAATTTGTCATGTTTGAAAATCTTTTTGCTTTGGCAATTGAATTGTAATTTGACCAGGGATTAGTATAATTTGTGTTTAATTCAGAACTTATGAAATTTAGGAATTTAAGGTGTCATTTTGAAGATTATTTCAACTTTAAAACCTGCATGTAATTTTTGCCAAAAATACTTATCGATAGATTGAAAACGTTAACAAAATTGAAATCGGGAACGTTCTTGAAATTAATTCAGTGTGATATAGATTAACATGTGTAATTGTATTACAAGTCGGTTAATTATAAACACACCTAAGGTTATATAAGGATTCTTGAATTTTTTTGTCGACTAGTGCAAGTAACTTCTTGAATTCAATAGTCCATATTTAACTCATGTCATTTAAAAACAACTCACGTTCTGTATTGTCTAAAATTAACGTAATATTTAAACACAAGTTTTGTCAGACTGCATGATTTTATACCCTGTTATACTTTGTTACATATCTATTGTTTTTTATTTATTTATAATCTCTTGTTTGGAGTTTTAATTTGCTTGTTAGCTTAAAGACAGTTTAATAACATTTTAAAAGAGACTTGTCATCCATCTCCGATAGTGAACAGAAAGGCAAAATTTTTTAATGTCTAGATAATAGAAGAGTATTTTTCTTTACATAACAAACAAAATAAATAATATATGAAATTGAAAAAATCCATTATCATACAAAAATCAAATATTTTCCAGCCGTAAATAACATTATCATAGAACACCTATTGTTAATAATTTTTAAACAAGGAAAAGGATTTTAATTAATTAAAAGTAGGAGAAACAGGATAGAAACTTAATATGCGATAGAATAATTTAAGAATGAATTTAGTGACATTTATCTGTAGTGGATGGAAATGCAGTATTTGTAGTCTGACCAATGCACACATAAAGTCTAAATTGACGCATGTAGTGCAGAAAATCCGGAAGCTGCGCAACCTGATCTGAGCAGTAATGAACAAAGTGGTAATGGATGTAAATATGAAATATATTTATCCAACAATTTAACACGAAAAATAGGCAATATTTAATTTGGTCATATGATGTAGAAAAATATGTTTAGGAGGTGTAAGAATTATCTGTTGCAAGACATTGATAATTGATAATTCCTGACCTGTTTAAAGTTTACGACACTAACTGGCCGTTTTGGACTTTAAATTATCATCAGTAGTGTTTGGACTCATTATCATCTGAAATACATCAAACATATTGATTCAATTTAACTATGATAGACTGAAACAGCTGATTTGATGAGTGTATTGCAAATAATCAAATTACAATATTTGCATAGAGAGTTATTCCCATAGTTCCATGCTCCTTTCACACAATTTTGATTGGTTCATTCCCGATTCTCCCACTTTTAATTATCTATAGAATTATAATCCCTTAGATATACAATTAGAACAATAGGATTAAAAATATAGTCTGTTTTAAAGAAGACTAACACCTGGTTATTTTTATCAGAAAGAATAAGGAAATAGACTATAATTACTAAAATAACATTTAAGACCAATGTTTATATTTACGAGTAACTAAAAGTTGGAGAATCGGGAAGACCCCTTTCGATTTCACACGTTGCGAGTGTAACTAGCTAAACAGGAGACGTTTACGCTTCCGTAACACCCGGTCGCACTTCCCTAGTGTAAGTTCACCTGTCAAACTCTTACTTGTCAGTTCCAAAGTTTTTACTTTGTTTCTGGATTAGTATGTTTGTTTTCCATTTAAATAACTTTCATTAAAACCCAATTCTATGTATAGAATAACAAATCTATTGTGTTCTGGTTTCGTATGTTATATATTCTGACATTAATCAATTTTAAGTACTCGTATTATAAATTATCAAAAACAGACATATCAATCCATGTCCTAATCACTTTCCCAAAACAAAGCAAAAACATTGAAATTGACAAGTTAGGTTAAACACATTGACTTTCTGTGTCGAATTTAAACGCGTGAAAGCATTTATCCTTCATAACTAATACATTTAAAAAAGTTGCACATGAAATCAATAGATGTATGCTTGGTTTTGATCAAAGGTTCTCAGCGTGTTGTTATTTAAAGCCCAAAGTAAAATTATATTTTATATTAAGCAAATACTAATTATATGATTCGTATCGTAAGTATCTTGAAGCTGTTTTCTATATTTCTAAACCATGAAAAAAATCAATTTTTATTAACTAGTTTCTGTAACATTGAATTGTTGATATTAATATTGTAGAAATTTAGATTAAGTTAGTACTCTCTCTCTCTCTCTCTCTCTCTCTCTCTCTCTCTCTCTCTCTCTCTCTTCTCTCTCTCTCTCTGGCAAAGTGTAAACTGTTGACTGGATTGGACCCTTGGACTGAATTGGACTCTGGTTTAGATTGGTCTCGTGGACTGGACTTTCAGACTGAGCTCATGGTCTCGACTCTTGAATTGGACTGTTGTATTCTTGGGCTTATTTTTCTTTGGATCATTTGTTATTGAACAAAGAGATTTTAAAGTTTTATGTAAATCTAGTACAGTTGTAACTTGATTATTTCATTTCCTCTATGATTTTATCAATACTTACTACAATGTTTAATTTTCTCCTTATTATAATGTATCTTATTTCCAAAAGAGATTCTTTATTAGATGTCATATTAAGTGAATGTTTTGGTAAGATTTTTTGACATTTAAAAAGTCACCTTTGCTAGGTCAGAAAGTTCAACGTGCTGATAGGCCATGCCTTTGAGACATTGTTTCACTTGAAGCAAAAACTGTAGAGATAACATCACAACAGCTTAAATTATGATTATAATTATGATTATAAACAACAGCTGAAGAAATCTATACAATATACATGTAATAACACTACCACTATCACTAGTAAAAGTTTTTTAATTATGTTTCATGATTCTATGTCACATAAAAATAGAAATATAAATTAGTGTAATTTAATTGAATTACTGAATTCATTTATTTCAGTTGATTTTTAAATAAATTTAATAATTACCATATGTACTACTAGTATATTACAAAATAATGTAATTGTTAAAGGACCATTATGTATATCCTGTGGTTCTCAACATCTTATCTTACTTAGTATCAGTTTCGGAGGTTCTAAATTTTTCCCAGTTAAGAATTAAGGAGAAAAACGTACAACCTTTTACGGCTTGTGTCATGTTTTAGATAAAGCAAACAATATGAAATATATTATTACTATTCATGGTAGCTCTGCTTTTCTTTAAGATACATATGTAAAGAACATACATTAAAAGTTGACATATTTAGTATTGATATAATTTGGTTTTCTTTATAATATTATTTTTGAAAAATTTAAGTCCAATTTTTTAGTCCAGTCCACAATTCTAACCAAGAGTCCAATCCAATCCAACAGTCCAGTCCAGTCTAAGAGTCCAATTCACGAGTTCAGTCCAAGAGTCCAATCTAAGAGTCCAATCCAATCCACATTTTACACTTTGCCCCTCATCTCTTTCTCTCTCTCTCTCTCTCTCTCTCTCTCTCTCTCTCTCTCTCTCTCTCTCTCTCTCTTTGCATGTGTGCATAGGAAGGTGTAAATTGCAAATGTGATTGATCTACCGTCTCTGTTTATATTGCTATTTATAGCTATACCACTGTGTGCGTTGCTATTTATACCTATTACGGTTTTCATAAATAACTTAAATGTTTGATCAATTGTTATTCTTTAGGTGTATTCAATTATATTATTAAACCTCAAAGGTGACACATGTAAGTGCAATTCTTAACTAGACTGGAATCTGCCCACAACAAGCTATATATAGCTTTTACGGGTTTTCCAATTCTATTTCATCACTATTATTGATATATACAGAGTAAAAACGTTAAACCACAGTTGTATTGAAATTAATCTGTTCACAAATTTTTGGTGAAATTGAGTTCAAATCGTAAGTTTTTTAACTTCTTTTTCTAAAAAAATGAAATTAAATTGACAATTAATAATTAATTTTGTATGTTGATATAACTTATAAATTGTTAAGTTCTGTTGTCCGGACAGCATGCATAATAAAGGTAATGGCTTAGCAAATTTGAACATCATAAAAATTGTATTTGTCTCACACATTCAACAATTGTTACAATAGTTAAACTCTTCAACGTGCCGCATATAATGGAGAACTAAAGAGTGAGTTGTATGACTATTCCCGTGTACATGTCGACATTTTTCTGTCAACTTACGCGAAATTCTGCTTGTTGTTATTTCCATGTAGTATTTTCAGCAATGTTTCGTGTATAGCCTAAAAATAAGTACAGCTAAATAAAAATGGTTAACGTTTGACATGTTAAATAATTTATCATTTGTAATAATGTCCGATTAAAATGTAAAATAACTTTATCACATTATTGTAATTTAGCAGATAGAGTATTAATAAGGAAAAAAGTTCCATATCTAAACGGTCACATCGCCATATAATTGTTAACCACGATTTTTTTATAATCAAATATATAACATAACTTCACTTTTGAGTTGGAAAATGTTCATGAAACATTCATTCAATTTCCCACGAGTTTACACAGCCACTTTTACGTTAACGTCTGCCGCTTGCTATTTTACAGCTTAACTGATGTATACTAATCTGGTTTGGGTATCAGCAAATTCAGAAAATTCGTGATTATTTTGGTTTTGTCTTATTTCTTCTTTCACTTTCAGACTGGAGTTGTCATTTGTGCACATACATTAATAAAGACACAGACGATATTTGTGACGTGTGCAGTTCACCAAATAAAATGAAAACCCATAGTGCAGAAAATCTAAACGTTCGCCTTAAAAACGGTAAGTATTGTAATATTTACCACGTTATCTCCAGACATCACCGATTATGAGTGTAAGTACCTAATATGTAATTCACAACATACAATGGATCTTATTTGCAAAATTATGTACATGAACAGAGGCAAACTAATTAAAAATAGTATCTGGAACACATTATATTTTATTGACAACAGTAAGCTCTAATTTTGTAGTTTAAGGCATCATTTATTTAATAAATCTATTTTTGAAATACCATAGTGCGTTAAAGGGTTGTGTGTCTAGATCTGTTCGTAAAATGTGTTGCTTTTTTCTAGGTGCAAGCCTACGACTACAAAACTCTAGAAATGTACAGGCAGAAGAATTGCGTATTGTATCATCGGAAAACCGGAACTGGAAAGAGCGCAACCGGAAACAGTATTCTTGGGAAAGACATTTGAATCAAAGTCTGCGGAGCTTCTGTTACAAATAAATTGCAAACTTGGAATCGAAAAGAGATTCGGTCGTAAAATAGTTTTAGTGGACACTCCAGGTCTTTTTGATACTGAAATGTCCAATGAACGTGTAACAAAAGAAATACTCAAATGCATAGGAATGACCGCTCCAGGACCGCATGCCTTTTTGTTGGCTGTCAACATTGGCCGATTTACAAAAGAAGAACAGGATACTGTCAAACATTTCGCGGACTATTTTGGGGACGGCATCTACAACTTTTTGACGGTAGTCTTTACGAGAGCAGACGATCTGGAAAATGAGAATATAACAATCGAATCGTATATCAAAGCAGCTCCTGAGCCATTGAAAGAAATTTTACAGCTCTGTGACAACCGATATGTACCATTTAACAATAAGCTAACCGGAGCCGACCAGGAACTCCAGGCCAAACAGTTAATCAGCATAATCGATGACGTTATAAACAAGAACGGTGGCAGTTGCTTCAATAATGAAATGTATCAGGAGCAAAAAAAACCACTTCGCAGACAAGAAGAAGAAATGAAGAGAAAACTTCAGAAAGAGGAAAAAAGAAAAATTGAAAAAACCAGATGCCAACTACAAAACGAATTTGACAAGAGTTTCGCTGATGCAAAGCAAGAAAAAGACCTGCTTGCATATGAGATCAGAGAACACAAAAATGAAAGAGACAGAAAAGAAGCTAGGGTCAGAGAGATGAGAGACCTGATATCTATTTTAGAGAACAAGTTAAAAGAATGTAAACATGAGGAACAAAATAGACATCTGGTAGATATAAGGGAACTTATCGAAAGGATCGAAAAATGTCAATTAGACCAGCAACGGGTGACACAACATACAATATACGACGATATCATAGAGAAACTGCAAAAACAACTAAAAGAAAATTCCCAAAAGAGAGAACAAGAAATTGAAAGTTTGAGAATAGAAAAAGAACGCAAACTACAAGATATAACAGATAAATACAAAGAACGACTAAATCCTTCGGGTTTACGAGATAATAACAGGAGAGGCTGTGAAAAAGAAACTGGTATATTTTTAAAGATACGTACATGGGGTGGAAAATGAGGACCAAAGCCTGTACCCCCCAAAATCCAGACCTACATTTAGAGATAGACTAGAAGCGTGAAATTTGCATATATTGCTCTCTGCGAGGTCTAAATTTTGGAAACAATTTTCTGTGATCATAGTAAAACATTTAGCCGTAAGATTTTAACACACAAAATTCGGACTTCGTTTACACCTGGTGAAATGAGGACTTATTTTACACACGGTAAACTGAGGACTTTATTTACACACTGCAAACTGAGGACTTATTTTACACACGGTAAACTGAGGACTTTATTTACACACTGCAAACTGAGGACTTATTTCACACGGTAAACTGAGGAGTTATTTTACACAAGGTAAACTGGGGCCTTTATTTACACACAATAAAAAGGGAATTTATATACAAAGAGTAAAATTGCGACTCGGCTAACAAATACGCTTTTAAGACACGCTCACGCTATACAACATATTGCGCCTAATTGCACGAAGCCGTTACATCAATGCCATGCATTTATAATAGTTTCGTAAAGCCTACTTATTTGTAAACTCCAGGTATTGTTGAGGATTTTATGGATAATAATAAAATAAACACTAACGACAGCATGATTCTTCATATCGCAATATATTTCGAATACACAGTATTCCTTATCAAGCTTACATTATAACTGACTTAAAATTACAAAATACAAGATATATGTATAGAACATTATTTACAAATTATACAATCTATTACATAAAAGTGTCACCTGATTAAGTGAAAAACCAATTAGGGTTTAGCCTAAAGGTTATTGAAACACATTCAGTAAGAAAGTTGTCCCATCACCCGCTAATTGTTTATTTAGGGTAGGCCTTTCATCTTTGATATGTAAAGCCTCCAGGATCACCAAGTCAAAGTCTGAATTACCTTTATTTAGAGTTTTGAAACACTTGGTGATCCCGAACTCTTTACATCTCTTACAATTTTCCACATGATTGAATATGGCACTACCGGTTTTATTATGTTCAGTAATGTGTCTCTGAAGGAATCTTTTAGTTTTACCTACATAGGTAACACTTGGATCCTCCAAGCATTGAAATTTATAAATCACAGATGCCTTCAGGACGCTATTACTTTTGTCTTTTAGTGAGAAGTAATTTTTCACCTTAAATGATGAAAACACTATATTGACCTGTATATTTTTACATTTGAAAATATTTTGAAGTTTTTTCTTTAATACTAGTGAAGGGTTGCCAATAAATGGTAAAAGAAAAGTGTATTTAATATCCTCTTTAGTTTTAGTCCCGAATATATTATAATTCCCGAAATTTTGTCCGAAATGAATTTTCTCACAATATTGTAAAAGAAATTTCTGGATAACCGTTAGACATAAGAAAGTTTTTTATTTTTTCAATTTCTTCGTTGAATGATAACCAAGATGAACAAACTAAATAGGTTCTATGCAGAAGTCCTAAAATTAATCCTCTTTTCCACTGGGATGAACACATTGCATTAAAGTTTAATAATAATCCCGTAAAAGTTTTCTTTCTATAAATGTTTGTTTCCAAATTGTCATCTTTGATAGTAATGTTAACGTCCAAAAAAGGTAAAGTATTGTCTTGGTTTTCTTCATAAGTAAATTCCAAATTCTTATGTTTTGAATTTTAAATTTAAAAAACTTGAATGCATCTTGTTTAGTTTCAAAAATGCAGAATATATCGTCCACATATCTTTTGTAAATCATAGGAGAAAATTGCTCATTCATCCAGTTTTGTTCCAAATGTCCAAGAAATAAATTTGCTAAGGTAGGCCCTAATGGGCTGCCCATCATGACACCGTCAGTCTGGCGATAATAAACATTATTAAATGTAAATATTCCCCCGGTTGCAAATTTTAACAATTTTTGAATACATCTTTGCTGAAATTTGGAATTTTGTTAGAATTTTCTGAATATACATAATCCCCTGCTAAATTAATTGATTCTTCTAAAGGTATATTAGTGGATAAGGAAACCACATCAAAACGGTAACCCAATAGTTAAGGCCGAAAATAAACACTCATACTATATTAGGAAATATGTGAAACCTTGTCTCAATAGTGAAACGTATGAAAAAATCACACCGTCTGGCAGCCAACCTGGTAAGCTTTATGGGATGGCGAAAGTTCACAAACCACAGTGTCCACTTCGTCCAGTAGTTAGTATGTTGAATACGGCAGAATACCACCTTGCAAAATTCCTAGATAAATTCATAAAACCGAACATACCCAACCAATACATGTTTAACTCAACCCAAGAACTTTTAGAGGTTTTAGACGAAAACAAAAGTAATATTAAAAAAGAACAATTTATTATCAGTTTTGATGTGGTTTCCTTATTCACTAATATACCTTTAGAAGAATCAAATAATTTAGCAGCGGATTATGTATATTCAGAAAATTCTGACAAAATTCCAAATTTCAGCAAAGATGTATTCAAAAAATTGTTAAAATTTGCAACCGGGGGAATATTTACATTTAATTAAGAATTGAATTGCACTTTTTACGTTGTTATCGGGGTGTAACAACGTGAAAATTATCACAAATTGTGTAAAACCGCGTAGCGTAGTGCAGCGGTTTTACGCATAATTTGTGATAATTTTCACGTTGTTACACCCCGATAACAACGTAAAAAGTGCAATTCAATTCTTATAATTACAAACCAGCCTTGAAGTTTAAGTTTTTAAGCTGACCTCCATTTCCGAACTGAGCAGCTGATTTTCAGAAAATCGACGTTACAAGGTTGAACTGCGTATTAATACAATAAATGACATCTTTATGAAACAATAAAATATCCGATAAAAAGCTGAAATATTTTTGAATTTATATCTTTTTATTTGTTTCCTAATTTATTTCAGTCAACATATAAATTATGTTACATTTAAATTCATTGACAAAAAGGGATTATATTATGTCTCGCAATTATGAAAACAAACAACACTTTGTACAACGTCATACGTGACGGCCAAGTTACGTTTGTAGAACAGGCATGTTTACATTTTGATTTTACCCATAACACGAGAAAAACTGTATTGGTTGAATGAACAGTGTGTTAAACAAACCCTGAAACCAACTATTGACATGGAATTAATGTTTTCTTGGATGAATCAATGTTTTACTACCTATGGAATGGGTGTGAGATGAGGGATTCTGTCACCGGTGGTAGCTGTATGGGCTGATCAGGGACATTTGGAGAAGGTAAACAAGCGGTAAGGGTGAACATTAGACTGGACTATAGTATGTTATCAATTTTATTTAATTATTATTGATAGGCCTACCTACCACTGTCATTATCATCAAGATCCAGTTCAGAATCAACCATCTGACTTATCTCCACACTGGCATTCCCGATCCCCGGCTTTTACATTTTCTGGGGGAAATAAAATGTCTTTGCTTTCAAAAGGATGCGTATGTGATGAATTTCAAACAAAACACCCCGCACTGAGGGCTGGCATCCGAGAATATCATGGTGCGTGTCATATAAT
The DNA here is from genome assembly GCA_021292105.1 of Anadara kagoshimensis. Taxonomy (NCBI): domain Eukaryota; kingdom Metazoa; phylum Mollusca; class Bivalvia; order Arcoida; family Arcidae; genus Anadara; species Anadara kagoshimensis. Next base: position 51,532,835 of record CM037874.1, read on the forward strand.
TATATACTTAGTAGCCTATAGACACGTAAAATGCTCGGTGACGATAAAACGCCGATTTTGAAAATATTTCATAAATATACAATCTTAAATGTAAATTATTAAAAATATCGGTGAAAATAATCAGAACATGTTTGAATTAATTTTTCAAAATTCGAAATTATAAAAAATCGAAGTATGTTAATGTTTCTGTGTGAAATCGTTCCCGACCTCCGGCCGTTTGTTTACAATCTTAAAATGGCTGTTCAGAGATGGGCAATCCCCGAAACAGGCCCAAAGTAATTCCGGTAGAAAACGTTGTTATTGGAAAATAACACCGTGTTTTTGCAAGACGACAACCAATGAAAATGCTCTAAATTGTGTAACAACGTGAAGTTTGTAATTATTAATGTTTATTATCGCCAGACTGACGGTGTCATGATGGGCAGCCTATTAGGGCCTACCTTAGCAAATTTATTTCTTGGACATTTGGAACAAAACTGGATGAATGAGCAATTTTCTACTATGATTTACAAAAGATATGTGGACGATATATTCTGCATTTTTGAAACTAAACAAGATGCATTCAAGTTTTTTAAATTTATAAATTCAAAACATAAGAATTTGAAATTTACTTATGAAGAAAACCAAGACAATACTTTACCTTTTTTGGACGTTAACATTACTATCAAAGATGACAATTTGGAAACAAACATTTATAGAAAGAAAACTTTTACGGGATTATTATTAAACTTTAATGCAATGTGTCCATCCCAGTGGAAAAGAGGATTAATTTTAGGACTTCTGCATAGAGCCTATTTAGTTTGTTCATCTTGGTTATCATTTAACGAAGAAATTGAAAAAATAAAAAACTTTCTTATGTCTAACGGTTATCCAGAAGATTTCTTTTACAATATTGTGAGAAATTCATTTCGGACAAAATTTCGGGAAATTATAATATATTCGGGACTAAAATAAAGAGGATATTAAATACACTTTTCTTTTACCGTTTATTGGCAACCCTTCACTAGTATTAAAGAAAAAACTTCAAAATATTTTCAAATGTAAAAATATACAGGTCATATAGTGTTTTCATCATTTAAGGTGAAAAATTACTTCTTACTAAAAGACAAAAGTAATAGCGTCCTGAAGGCATCTGTGATTTATAAATTCAATGCTTGGAGGATCCAAGTGTTACCTATGTAGGTAAAACTAAAAGATTCCTTCAGAGACGCATTACTGAACATAATAAAACCGGTAGTGCCATATTCAATCATGTGGAAAATTGTAAGAGATGTAAAGAGTTCGGGATCACCAAGTGTTTCAAAACTCTGAATAAAGGTAATTCAGACTTTGACTTGGTGATCCTGGAGGCTTTACATATCAAAGATGAAAGGACTACCCTAAATAAACAATTAGCGGGTGATGGGACAACTTTCTTACTGAATGTGTTCCAATAACCTTTAGGCTAAACCCTAATTGGTTTTGCACTTAATCAGGTGACACTTTTATGTAATTAGATTGTATAATTTGTAAATAATGTTCTATACATATATCTTGTATTTTGTAATTTTAAGTCAGTTATAGTGTAAGCTTGATAAGGAATACTGTGTATTCGAAATATATTGCGATATAAAGAATCATGCTGTCGTTAGTGTTTATTTTATTATTATCTACTTATTTGTGTAAGTAAATATGAAATTCTGATTCTGGAAATATTACTTGGGGTCACTGGTACAATAAATGCGCTTGAAGTGTTATATTTTCTAATTCAATATCCTCATCGTTACAGTTCGCTTTTAATAAAAACAATCATTTATTATATGTTAACAGATGCAATGTAATGAAAAATTAATTCTTATTTCGAGGTAAATTTAAGTTGAGACCGTATGCTCTCGAAGGGGAAGCGTCGCCAAGCTCGCATGCCACAGACGTCACGTGTACTTTGTAAAAATGGAAGTGCGTAAACCATGTAGAAACTAGCAGCAAAATCCTGGACAGGACAACTTCATATTGGTTAGAAGCTCTTAAAAACTTATAGCGTCAAAATTGTGACACGTATATAAAAGCGTAGTATGTTGCTGCAAAGAAAAGGAAAGTTGACGATTGGGAAGTTGAAATCATCACACTTATCAAGTAGTTTTTAACCGATTTCCTTTTTGTCGTATTTCGACTGATAAGTCAAAATATCAGACTGAAAAGGAAAATTCTGTTGTATCCTTTATTTCAAATTCTCTTGATTTGATGACTCCAAAATTATCAAAAAACTTAGGAATGACACAATATTATGAAAACTTAATTCCACATGTCCTCAAGTATAACATTTTTAATGAAAATATGCTACTTTAAGGATAATACATCTAGAGGATTTCTAGAGAAAATGTATGGAGCAGTTATTATGGAAGTGGAGTTTTCATGCGTGCAATGTATAAATAAAAATCACGTGTCCCTTCCATGATTTAGTAAGGATGATTCAGGCCATGCGTGTATACATATCTGCCAACACCCCAGACTAAACAGTGACTTTATAACAAAATAAACTACTGATAAATTAATTATTATTTGTTTTAATTTAAGTAGTCCATATATATTTCCTTCCTTATGAATAGGGAATAGGCAAGGTACAGATAATAGAAGTTATAAGATGTGAACCACATAAATTATTGGGACTTTGGGATCCGGGGTATGTCTAATTTTTCACAAAGGGGTGCATATTTTTTAAACAAAAAAACAGCAATTTACACGACATGCAAACGAGTCTTTCAAACGGTGTTGTAAAGTTGCACACCGCAAAGCTATCACTGGTGGTAACTAGAAAAAGTGTGAGCCGCAAGCTCACAAAAATACTCTCCCCCCCCCCCCCCCGTTCCCCAACATAAAAAATCCATCGGATCAAATGTTTAAATAGGAGGTACACATCTACATTATATCACAAAGATTGTGTAAAAGTTTCATGAAAATCCATTGAAGAGTTTAGGAGGAGTTGCGGATAAGAGATAGGTACCCTAAGGTGTAACGGAAGGACGGAAGGACGTACGGACACCCCAATCACTATATATACCCCCACTTTTTAAGCGGCGGGTATAACAATTGTAGTCTGAAGTTTTGTCTTACTGACACATGAAAGTGTACATAAAATATAGAATGAAATGCTGGAATTACATATCAGTAGGATAGCCAACCCGGCCAGCGCATTAATTCATCAAACAAAATTTCACGCGCAGACAAAGTGAAAAAATTGTCAAAAATTTGAATTCACTCGAGGCGGTAAAATTACATAATATTTATTTCACTGCGAGTTTGTAATACTATTTGTAGTATTTTATCGTCTTTTGAGGACAAAAGTAAGTCATTAAAGACGATTTTTATCAAAGTCGGTGAGAATTTAACAATTTAAATTGTAATTGAATGTTAGGCACCGGCGAAAAATTGAAAATTGAAACTTTAAAAAATATCATTCTGTGTACGCAGTTCCTCATGCACCAAAGATGTTTTTACATGAACGGAAAGAACTTTTTCTCACGGTTATTTTGATGTATAATTTGTCAAATAATTTTCTTTACACAAAAAACGTACCAGTTTCAAATGTCGAAAAAATCGATAACATTGCCGGATTCTCGATCATGGGCCGCCCCCTTTCCGGCTAATTTGACACAGAAAAAATGCTAAGACAGCTTCCTTATTGTATGTAATGTATAAATTTGATAATCGAGAGACGCTGTGGAGATATTTTTGTTGAAATAAAGTAAGTTTTTCCTTAAAATATTGTATTTTCTCTACATTTCTCGTCTAATCTGCCGATTTTTTGGAACTACTTTCAGTCGGACATATTTGATTAGCATTCGTCCCGCTTCGATCACAATTTTAGCATGCAGAAAATGTCGTCGTGTATTTTGGACAAAATAGTCAAGCTTCTTTGCCTTATTTGTCATGTATAATCGATCTGCATGGCTATTGAGCACATTAGATTAGCATGTGTTCTAATTTTACCTATATGGACTCGGGATCTGTACCAATACAGTGTACAGTGCAACCTGCTCATGCAGGGCTAGTTAGGGACTCAGAATTACTGAAAATTACCAACTGATTTTACTTTGCTGGCAAAATATAAACAGGACCTGTCTACTACATACCATTGGATAAATCAGTTAACATCATTAAAGAGGGTTAGACTGGACTTTTCTTAATGAAATATTTCCCAAAATGAGGAAACATCTCCCATGTTAGTTTAGCCACAGTCAACACAACATTGGTCTTTATTATTTAAATTTTGGTTCTGTTCTGATGCCAATAACCCCGGCATTATTATTTCAGTACAATTTAGACATGAAAAGTTGATTATTTTGCTTCATTAAAGTTTTAAGTCAACTTGACATAGCACACATAACATTTAAAATAGACTATGTGGAAGTAGGAAATAGGAAAAGTGAATACCAATCATGTGGATTTCATTTGACTTGGTTAAAAATTTAACTCCATATTATAATGATTAAATACAGATCTGTAAAATATTTAGGAATTTCAGTAATTTCTGTAAAATTGTAAAAGTCTAATAAATAAATATCACCTTCTTTCAGGAAAATTCATGCGAACTGGTTTGATAATAGCATTAAGAAATAAGTTGATGCAAATGCAGTGAAATTCATGACACAGTGTATCCAAATGGGCATTATTAGTTTAAAATAATTTAAAATAATTGTAACACACAGGCCTAAGCAAGATTATTAATTTATTAGTTAAATTTAGAATTGATTGGTTGGTATACAAACTCCATTCAAGATTATTTCTATGTATAATCAGGTAAATGAGATTAAGGAGGAACTAGGTACAGGGATAAAGATTTGCAGGGGCCTAGTAGCCAATGGCTTCTAAAATCGAGTGTGGGTCACTTATTGTTTACACATTTAAGCCATTTATTACTGTTACAAATTCTTTTATGAAGTGAGCTGGCCCCAAACTCAAAATAGTTAGGCTTCATCCCTGAGGTAAAACACACCCCTCAACAAGAGAACTGGCAAACTTTCTGACATAGTAAGATTTTAACCTATGCTGTTACCTGTATGCTACACTTCAGACAAAGATGCATGAAAAGCATTTCATGTGGTGAAAAAAGGGGTATTCAGTATCAAGAGAAGCATTCAATTCATAAATGTGTAATGGTATATAATTCCCAGTATAATAAGGATATTGATATGTGTTGATTTTTTTAATTCTATATAAAATAAAACATTCATAAATGTCTGATGATATCTAATTCCTAGTGTATTAAAGATATTGTTATTTTTTAATTTTACATGAAATGAGACATTCAACATTATTACAATTTACAAAGTTGGTTTAGTCACACATAATGCATTTTTCTTTGTAAAATGTTCCATTATGTGTAAACAGTAATTACCATGAGTGTTCATTCTAGGATTTTTTCAGATGGGTTCATTTCTAATAAAATTCCTCTAATAACAAGTTGAATAACATCAATAATTTTGCATACATCTAATGTTTGATGTGACTTGTAGTCTTTTAGACTGATGTTAAAGCTTTTGTAATGAAGTATTTAAAAGTTTCAGATAATGTAGCTTTTATATATGACAATGATATCAAATATTTTGAACTTAATTTCAAATGTGGCCCACTATCTGACTATGGCCTTTACAATGGTGCCATTTGGCAAAATAAAGGATCAACAGCCCCTTTCTAGAATGAACACTGCCATATGATCCCATAGTTTTTGATTCATTTGTAAATCATTTATCTATTTATCACAGCCAGAACAACTAGAAAGTACCTGTCCCCCATAAAATCACTTGTTTGTGTAGTTTCTAAATTATATTTGATAATTTAGACAATTTTAGTCCTTTTAAATGCTATTATGGCCCACTTGTCATTCCTTTAACAAACAACAATATGACAAAATGTCTAACTATCTGCCTGTTCATATTTTTTTTAACTTTTTAGTGATTCAATATCTTTTATTTTTTAAATGTTAATTTTGTTCATATAAGAATATTTGTTTTATTTTTAAAATATCTGAGGTTACGTTCCATGGTACCCATGCCACATTTCATGTTAGTACCTTGAGGAAAGACAAAATGCAACTAATTTTGATCTCTTTATATTTATTTATTGTCTTTATCATCATTAACATACTGTGTCCCAGCTCTAACTTATTTCTCTGTAGAATTTCTTATTTATTTATTTATTTATCATTTATTTTTTTAATGTAAGCCCTATTTATTTATTCCTGTTGGGGTCCTAAAGTATCTCCATCAACAAACACATGTCATATGATGTGTGCCAGATGAGGATGCCTGTTGCAAAAAAATCGATAAATACAGTACAGACCTGTACAAAGTTTAGCATCCAGCTGGAACGAATTAGTGCCGACAGCCCATATTGGTTCCTAGTTTGGTGCTTATATCGACAGCAGTTGCCATTTATCTCTCGGTAGCTTTTCGACCGCTACCTTTCCATACCTTAGGCACTCGGCAGTCGAGCTTTGACTTCTTTTGGTTAGCTTAGTGTTAAACTTTCGACAGGTCTGTACTGTACATTGCGTGTACTGTGTATACAATAGACAGTTGACCTATATATTTGACACGGGGAACGTTGTTTACGTCATTACGTTAGAACAATATTTATCAAGGTCGCGGCCATATTTGTTTTCATTGACAACAAGACGTATTGAAATCATGCTGTTGGATTTTGGCGATTTTCGCATATTTAACCCTCAAGCACTAGGTACGATAATTTACTGGCGTATACTATAATAATTTTCTGACATTGCATTTAAATTTCTAGGAAAAGTATTCTTTACACAAAAAACGTACCAGTTTCAAAAATAGAGAAGAAATTTCTGTTGATTTTTAAGAGAAATCGGTTATCGTCGGGATATCAGTATTTTAAGTAAATGTGGCGTTTTATCTCGGACTTTTTGATACATGTAGAAAGTTTAGTTAATTCTTCACACGCTTGCATCATATCCGAAGCTAGAAATGTTAATTTTATGGTATAAAAACGATTCTGAAAATGGCGAATTTTTTCGGGCTCAGACACTTGCCAAAAAGTAATCTCTTTTTATTTACCGCGGAAGGTCTCAAATTTTAAAACCAACGCACAATTTGGACTTGGCTATCCTACTGTATTTCTACTTTTTCTTAACAGTGATTTTAAAATGTATTTTGATCTTTAGTAAATCAAGATACCGATGCTGTAATGAATTATGTAGTCATAAAAACACATGACTATCTTATTATTGCCCTAACATTAAATTCATCCTCACATGTCCATAGGGAACTTATGGATAACCATACCCAGCTAGCAATATGAAAAACCCTAGATTTTGAAGCATTTTACTATATTAACAACACATTCTATGGCACAGTTTGAGCAAATGTAATTCATAGTTTTATAGATAATAATTGACATCATTACGTAAATACGTCATTACTGTAGACGCTACCATTTTACCTTGGTGGTTGTCAAGACAGACAATAAAAGTTAAATTTTGACAATACTACATGTTTTTCAATGTTTTTTTGGAATTTAAGATTGTAAATATTAGAAATGGCTTTCTTTTTTCGTTATCGATGTAGTATGAATAACAGTGGTCAGTCCAAATTGGATTCGCCAGCGTACAACGTGATCAATACCCCGTAATGTTTGTACGGAATAAGTTGGAAAAAGTTTACGTCGAATATTCCCGAAATAACATCATTTACCGGGAAAAGGCCAAATGACACGATGCCATATCCAGTTGAAATAATAGTTCCGCACAAACTTTATAGTCCTGATGACTAATACGATTTTTTCACATAACCTAAAAAAATAGTCTGCAACATGTCCCTAATCAGAAACTGCATGATGCCACCTTGGCAGCCTTGTGGAATTCAAGATATCCAAGATGGCGGACAAGATTGCTGCCAGTATCGTTTTCGTTTTATATCTGTTCATGTTTAAGGGTTTTTCATATGCTATTGTGTTTTTGCAGTATATTAATGATAGTTTAACATTAATGCTTCAGTATAAAAATCAATAAAATGATAATTATAGAAGCTCTTCTAGCGAAAATAGTCTTAGTTTGCCATTTCTAAGAGTGCAAGAGAAGTAATATAATATGCTTTTTCTTCATTCAACTCCCCTCTATGATGGATTGAATAAAACCATAATCAGCTCTGGTTTGGTAAAACAGTACAACCACCCACAGCTTTACCGTCCTGCTTTGACCTGCCCACAGACTATACAGCCACAGCTTTACCGTCCTGCTTTGACCTGCTCTGAAACTGTACAGCCACAGCTTTAACGTCCTGCTTTGACCTGCCCTTTGACACTACAGCCACGGATTTACTGTTATGATTTGACCTGCCCTGAGACTGTACATCCACAGCTTTAACGATCTGCTTTGACCTGCACTCAGACAGTAAAGTCACATCATCGATTTACCATCTCGATTAGACCTACCCTCAGACTGTACACAGCTTTAAAATACGCCATGCTTTGACCTGTTCTCCGACAGTATAGCCACAGTTTTATCGCCCTGCTTTGACCTGTCCTTTAACACTACAGCAACAGGTTTACTGTTCTGCTTTGACCTGCCCTCAGACGGTACAGCCACAGCTTTAACGCCATGCTTTGACCTGTCCTCTGACAATACAGCCACAGCTTTACTGTCCTGCTTTGACCTGCCTTCATCACCAATGTCTTCAATCAAGTTACTATAGTCTGTATCATCCACTACAATTTTACACAACACTGCCTTATGCATTTACATTTTGTGGAATGTTTTTGCAAAAAGGCGATCCCTCAAAATGTCACTTTTAGTAGCACTATTAAAACTAGAGTTCGCCTTTACCACACCTACGCATCCAACAAAACTCATCAGCATATCCATACTAACCCCTCATCTAAGCACAATTTTTGGGAACAAATCTAGCTGTACTGATATGACATTCAATATAAACTCGATATAATAAAAATGAACATAACAATAAATGTCCAAATCATATTGGAAACTGGCTAATTAAAATTAAAAAAGGGAACTTTCACCAGGGAAGTAAGGCCAGCTGCTACTGAATGGTTAGCACCTCATGTTAAGCTAGCTACACCCGGCACGTGTGTATAACTGTTGTTCAGCTGTAAATACAATAAAAGTTTGTCTGCATTCATTAACATCTACTTTCACACATAGCAGTCATCTAGTGGAACCATGTCAATAACAGGCACCGAATCCTGGAGTTTTGCCACTCATGCAATACTTAAGAAATCAAAATTTAATTTACACGCCCTTTGCACCATGGTTGCATGTTCTCAAATACCTTCAGAGGCAACATTGTCTGTTTTCTTTCACCTAGAGTTAGTTTGAGCTTATAGTACCATGATAATGGATTACTTTTACATCTTATTTAAGCCCCATTTATACGGCGATAATTGCATACCTAAGTATTTTACTCATATATAAATTTACTCATGTAAGCAAAGGTATATTTTGCGTTGCGTTCATACATAATTTATGTACCATAAGTAAATTTGAAGTTTCCAACAAGTTTTGGATAATTTTTATTTGAACATTAAACAGTTTAAAATTGATTATCATATAAGAACGTTTTCTTACTAGTCAGGGGGCAAATCCCAAAAATTTGACACCCCCTACACTTTTTTGTTAAAAGCAGGAAACATGGTCGATCTTATTGCCCTATATGTACTTAGTTACACTAGGTATGTTTCCACCTTGACTTTTTTCGTTTAATGAAAATATGGCTGCCAATCCAAGATGGTCGCCAAAAAAGATAATTTAAGTATAAAAATTCAATATCAAATCAACCACTTAACCATTTAAGTTGAAATTTAGTAATTTATTAATTAAATATTTGTACTAATTGTCTGTGAAAATATATTGGTTGTAAAATTCAATATGGCCACCATTTTCAAGATGGCCGACGTATTATCATTGCGCTACATTTTAAATCAAATACAACAATGGATGTCATTATTTTATGACATAAAACCAATATATTGCATTTATTATATATGTACTTAGTTAGACTAAGTATTTTTCCATCTTGACTTTTTCCGTTTAATGAAAATATGGCTGTCAAATCCAAAATGGCCACCAAAAAAACAAATCAACCGCTTCACATTTTGAGTTGAAATTTAATATTTGATCAATTAAGTATTTATATTAATTTCTCATGAACAAACTATCGATGTTAAATTCAATATTGCCGCCATTTCTTAAGATGTCATCATTTTATGACATAAAATCAATGTATTGTATTTCATATATAATTATGTACTTAGTTAAGCTAGGTTTGTTTCCACCTTGACTGTTTTCCGTTTAATAAAAAAATGGCTTCCAAATCAAAGATGGCTACCCAAAAAGATAATTTAAGTATAAAAATTCAATATCAAATCAATCACTTAAACTTTATAGTTAAAATTTAATATTTGATCAATTAAATATTTATACTAATTTTCTGTGAATAAGTATTGGTTGTAAAATTCAATATGGCCACCATTTTCAAGATGGTCGACGTATAATCATTGTGCTGCATTGTAAATCAAATACAACAAAGGATGTCATTATTTTATGACATAAAACCAACATTTTGATTTTAATATATATGTACTTAGTTAGACTAAGTATTTTTCCATCTTGACTTTTTCTTTAATGAAAATATGGCTGCCAAATCCAAGATGGCTACCAAAAAACAAATCAACCGCTTCACCTTTTCAGTTGAAAATTAATATTTGATCAATTAAATATTTATATTAATATATTAGTTTCTCATGAACAAACTATCGATGTTAAATTCAATATGCCCAGGCCGCCATTTCTTAAGATGTCATCATTTTATGACATAAAATAAATGTATTGTATTTCATATATATGTACTTAGTTAAGCTAGGTTTGTTTCCACCTTGACTTTTTTCCGTTTAATAAAAAAATGGCTTCCAAATCAAAGATGGTTACCCAAAAAGATAATTTAAGTATAAAAATTCAATATCAAATCAATCACTTAACCTTTATAGTTGAAATTTAATTTTGATCAATTAAATATTTATACAAATTTCCATGAATAAATATTGGTTGTAAAATTGAATATGGCCGCTATTTTTCAAGATGGCCGACTTAAAATATCGCACTGCAATTTAAATCAAATGCAACAAAGGATGTCATTATTTTATGACATAAAACTAATGTGTGCATGTTACATATTATGTAAAAATAATATCAATACTGCTCTTTAAACTTATTTTTTCTAAATTAAATAATTTAGATAATGAAGCCGAAACATTTTTCAAGTTTTCAATAAATATCATTTTAATTTATTTAATAGCTATAACTTTTAATGTCTGCAATTAAAAAATAATCCTCTCGCTTATTCAAACATTTAAAAAGGTCCAACAGCAACATGATTAATATCCACGGCCACCTTGCAGCAATGTATTCTATACGTATATCCCTTATAATTTTTATATAAGTATAATCAGAATATAACATATTTCCCCGGTTCAACCATTCAACAGCTATAAACATAGGATTGAATAACAATCTTTTATTTTCAAAACATTAATTGTAAAACAAAAAGACAATAACAAAAACATCTGCATGGCTAAAAAGAATAAGCGTCTGGCCATTATCTGTGTCTTTCGGTTTTTTGGCACAAAGAACAATTATTATGTCTGCCTCTTTATGATTTCCTCAAAGACCTGATTAACCCCGGCCAGTACTCGAGAATGTAGTATTCGCATCCAAAAACTCCTCACGGAACCATTAACTGCTTGCCATATACCATTTTTGTTTATCCCATTTGATATAAAACTAAAAGAATCAGATTCATTCTTTATTCTCGTCCGTCCATATGTATATTGAATTATTCCACTTTTCAACTTTCCATCTCTATTCTGCACTGCATGTATTATTCTTTAAATCGAATTATTCTCACCAGTTCTTACTGATTTTATTGCTCTATGATTGTTATTTGCGGGTGGATTGTTGTGTTTTTGATTTATGATTTCTTTCGTGTCAAACTTTATAGAATGCTCAAAATATATTAATCAAACAAAACATCTTCTCTAACACAATTCCTGAAATGACATTTTGTTCTATCTGCAAATCTACAAAGTTGTCAAAGGTTTGTGCATTGGCGTTTTCCGAATGCATTTAACCAATGCCATACTCTCTATTATGGTACAAATATGTATACCTTTTAATGGATATTTCTGGATGACATCATCAACCTGTGGCTACATCAGATGTTTGTTGATTGGTCGTAAACTACCTGATGATGTTACGTAGACTACGCTTACGTCTTTTTGTCCAGTATATCACTAACACCGTTACCTCTTCCTGCTTTAACTGCCACAATGATATTATTTAGCAATTAATGTTTTGATTTTTGAAACTCCATAATGCTACAAAAAATATATAGACCTGTACGATAATATATGGTACGGCATTGGTTAACAGCATTGGAAACCACAATATGCACTTTAAAGATTATCTCGCAGCAACCGCAAAGTATCGTTTTAGAAAATAGCATTAGAGTAGGTTGTTTGCTTTTATAAAGGCTTGAATCAGACGAAAAAAATAAATTCAAAACAAACATGCAAATCCATATCAAAATCACAATTATGAAGCAAAATAAAAATCTTGAAACTTTAAATGAAGTTTAATACAGGAACATCCACCAGGGAAGTAAGAACAAGTGACCTGGAAGGATATTTGAACATCCCAAACTTTTTTATAAAGAAAGGAACATGGAACTTTGGGACGCCACATATTGTCACAATACTATATTGAGATGACAGCCATAAAACTTTATGAGGACCTTAATAAGCCAAGGCTTGCGCTATCCCTGCATCAACAATTCATTTGTTGGCAGTTTGCGCCGTTGAATAAACAGATTTAAAGAATGCAGAAGAGAGATGGAATTCCATGTTGCCTGAGAATTTGAACATTTTTTTTAAATATGGTGGAGAATAAGGCTTAACTGACAAGTTTTATATCAAATGAGTTGAGCAAGGAAGTACTTGGCAAAGGATTCAGTGGTTATGGGAGGGTTGCGGATCCAAATACTACATTCTCGAGTTCAGGGCGAGATACATCAGGTCCTTGTGCAAAATATAAATACACAGGCTCAAGACTAATTGCTTATTCAGAATAACGAACAATGGTCAGATATTTGTATTTTCTTGTGTTATAACTAAGCAGTAAGGTTTAAGTAAGTACTAGATCAAATAAGAAACCAGGAGTCAATAAAAAAAATCAGATGAAAAAAAAACATTTAGATATGTTGGTATTTGATCAACAGACAGTGATTGAGCTTCCAGCATGGGAAGTGTTCAAACAAATTACAGAGCTTGAAAACTCTGAATTAAAAGCTTATGAATATACGATAAAGTCCGCACTGTTGTTATCAATTGTAGATTACTTTGTTTGTAATCTATTTCAAACTACCAACCCTCAACAAAAACCTTCATGAACTTCACTGTCATATGTTCCGTCATTGCCACGTTACAAGATGTGTTCCGGTCATGCACATTAAACACATTAATTATCAGGAAATGGTTTGGAATCTGTGTTTATTTTCATAGTAAAAACTACCATTAAGTCTTGTGAGCAGTTGGGAAATTGACCTACAATATTTATGAATGTGGAATCGTTGAATCTTTGTGATGTTTGCGCAGTTTAATTATTGTGAAAAACACATTCTACTGCACAGTTGTTTGTGGATGTGAATCTTGCCGGTGTAAAAAGCTTTTGAAGGAGTCAGTTAACTAGTATATATATTAACAAATTCAATATATTGGTTTATTGTATTAAAACAATGCAACGCGGTGATTATAAGTCGGCCATTTTAAGAAATGGCGGCTATGTTCATAAGAAATTAATATAAATATTTAATTGATCAAATATTTAATTTCAACTCAAAAGGTGATGCAAATGATTTGTTATTGAATTTTAATTTTAAAAATACCTTTTTTGGTGGCCATCTTGGATTTGGCAGCCATATTTTCATTAAACGGAAAAAGTCAAGATGGAAAAATACTTAGCCTAACAAAGTACATATATATCAAATGCAATATATTGGTTTTATGTCATAAAAATGAATCCTTTGTTGTATTTGATTTAAAATGCACCACAATGATTATACGTCGGCCATCTTAAAAATGGTGGCCATATTAATTTTACAACCAATAATTATTCACAGAAAATTAGAATAAATATTTAATTAATAAAAACTAAATTTCAACTTAAATGGTTAAGTGGTTGATTTGATATTAAATTTTTATACTTAACTTATCTTTTTTGGCGGCCATTTTGGATTGGCAGCCATATTTTCATTCAACGGAACAAGAAAGTCAAGGTGGAAACATACCTAGCGTAACTAAGTACATATAGGGCAATAAGATCCACCATATTTCCTGCTATTAACAAAAAGGTTAGGGGTCAATAAAGACACTACTTTTTGAGATCTGTCCCCTGACTATAATTTTTGTTGATCCCAAACTCAATTTACTATCAGCTCTATACAAAATTTCTTCTAAACGACAACTCCAAATTTACATCTTCATCTTGTTGTTCAGCATTATAAAATTATTTCAATATATATTCCTCTTTCTCGATTGTACCATACATCTGATTCAGTTTATGTAAAACATATGACAAAGACGCATGTACACCAAGTCTACGTAAAACACCACTTGCCTGACCTCTAAGTGATCGACATATTGCTTGCATAATAACCGATTCCGAGTGATACTTATCGGAAAACAAACTTGTAACGTGAAACTTTCAGTCTTCAAACTTCATCATTTGACCCTGGTTTTGTCAATCCAGAAAATGGTGGAATATTCGGAACCTGTATATGAGTTGAAACAGATGATTTTGATATTTCCTTTGTTTCTGATTTCACAGGCATATCTTCTTTACTTGCCACATAGTCTTTTATCCATTGTTCAAGCTCAGCTGGTGTATCTGCTTTTGGTTTACCACCCATTTTTGGTCAATGTATCAATAATAGTTTTGGCTGTCCTTCATTTTAAACACTAGTGTAATAGCGATTAAATAGAACAAAACTAAATAGCACAAGTGTAGCGATGCAAGTATCACATACACTAAAGGGTATAAATCAACTGTGTGTAACGGTACACTTCAATACCAATGAATATTGTCCAAGTGTAGCGATTCAAACATCACATACACTAAAATGTAAAAGTCAAATGTGTATAACAATACACTAATATATCACTGAAATTATTCAAGTGTAGCGATTCAAATATCACATACACTAAACGTAAAGTTTATTGAATATATGAAATCTCCATCATAAACGCAAACTAGTATAGCGACGCAAATGTCACATACACTAAAACTGATTTTTGAACACACAAATTTAGCGAAACATTTATCACATACATTTAAACACAATGGAATAATTGTTTATACATATACTAATCAATCCTTGAGCACAAAATAATGTTCACTGCATCAAATGTAGCAAGCAAATTCTTGCATACAAAAAAGCAAGCCAATTCTTGCATACAAAATAACAAATCTATTATATTTTGTAACAATCTCGGATGACCATTTTATTTACACTGCGCAACCATACCTCTGATAACTGTTGTATCGGATAAATCCCGTCCTTATATAATTTAAAATTGTAGAAATATTTCGTTGTATTCCGATGTATTGGTCGTGATGTCCGTATGTCTAAATTAAACTTTGGTGAATATTTCCCTGTTGATTTATTGATTTCCCTGATTTGATGATTAATGCTTTCAATTTGTTGTAATAATATCTTATCTTGTTGTTTGAAAAATTCTGGTTCTGAATGCTGCTTATTGATAGTCCAGCCTTGTATAGAATACGCAGGAATTTCAAAAAGTGTTACTTGAACTTTGTATTTGTCGCAAACCTGTTTAATTTTATTAAGCTGGTGAATAAATGAAATGATTCTATCTTGTGACTCCGAACGCAAATCTAGTTTCTAGTTCTTATTTCTAGTTTTTGTTGTTAAATCGCAAGTCCCATACCAAATATAGATTGAAATATCGCCAAAACGTTGTAACGCAGTTGGTATGTAACGATCCAAATATTCTGCTTGTCTAATAATCCTTTCGGCACTTTTACAAACCCATTTGATGCTACAAAATTTATCGTTGCTTTGGCGTTGTAAGCATTTCCCTTTACTATGCGAAAATACAATAGGCGTTGCTATTTTCTTTCCATTTAATTGATCGATGAATGTTTTGTAACAATTGTTTTTAATTGTTTTAGACTCATGTGTTTGCTTTGATGTATTTATTTGTTGAATGAATTGTTTTATATTGAGTAGTTTACGAATTGAATACGGAGTAATACGGAACTAAGATGAAAATAACGAAATAAACAACTGCTTACGCATGCGCTACATATAACATAAAACACAAGACACAGACACACAAAACATGTAACACATAGTATTAGTAAAGAGAAACAAGTCAAAATATCTGTCCAAATATCTATTAAAATGAATGCATTCAAATATCCCAATATAAACAAATACAAAAATGATTGATATTAAATTATAAAATATAATTAATCATGCACCAGTTATGCAAAATCAATTATAACCTGATGTCACAACCAATCAATAAATCACATGATATTAATCACATGAATACGATATAGTAGGATTAATTATGTGTCAGTTAAGAAAAACAAAGATAAAACTGATATCACATAACCAATGAATCCATCATGTGAAACTAATCACATGAAATGCAGAAACTTATAATTTAGATAGTTATACTATAAGTACCTTCACAAATACAAGATAAAAAACCAATTTTAAATATGTATAAGTATGATTACCGTAAATAAAGTTAAATATATTTAGCTGAAAATTCAGAACTAAATATTCGCATTAATTAAACACAAATAATACACAGAAAACATCAATAAATAAACAAAAAAAATCATAAAATATTTACAAAAATCTTAATTAATGTATCTTAATTATCACTGCATTGTCTTAAAAACTCACAAAAACATGAAAACAATATATACATAGTCAAGGTGCTACAAAAATCGAGTGAAACACAATGTCAACTGTCTATTCCGGTGCTCCAAAATCTACATTTAACTTGGGCACCATTGTTGTCGTAAAGCTTATTGTTATAAATAAGTCTTATTTGGTTTACATTAGGAAAATGTTTATTCCATCACATATATTGAAAACTTTTAAATGACAGGATGACAAGATGACAAATCACAAGGTGACAATTCACAATTTACAGCTCTGCAATTAAATAAAATAACAAATTTACAAAACAGTACACAACTTCCTATATATGCAACACATATAAAGGGAGACAATTTCAAAGAAAAGACATTCATATTATTATTACCTTTATAAAATTATATCAGTTGTCAATGCTGTAAATTTATTAAAGAAAACTATTCCAAAATATATCATATATTTCCCTAATATCACAGAAAAAAAATTAATAAAAATATCCCCAGAACCCATATATTTTGTCACTAATAAACTTGCACATCCTAAATTTACCAATGTGATAACTTATATGTTTACACCTAATGACAGTATATTAAAACTTTGTGTGTGTGTGTGTGTGTGTGTGTGTGTGTGTGTGTGTGTGTAAAAAACTGACAAAATCTATATCAAGATGGCCGATGGTCAAGATTGATGCTGTAACGGCTCATAACATGTTGTGAATTACCTAGTTTCTACTGGGCCAGGAGAGACATGATCTGGTATGTTAGTCGATGAATGTATATAGATTGCATATGTTGCATACTGAACTTTATAGATGGTGTAAATTTTGAGATTTGAACAACTTTATCTGAACAATAGACCACGATATACCTAGTATGTACATGTATATGATATAATACTCGCATACCAATCCACCCGTGCGTAAAAACAAAACAAACGACCAAGAGTTCAGTATATATAACTATTGGCGACTGTGTTATATAAGTGTAACGGTGTTTTGTAATGAGTAACACTGAATCTTTCACATACACCATTGTTGATACTAGTGCTGATAGTGTTAATAGTGTTGACAGTTTTGAACTTAACTTTCCAGACGCAAAACGCCAAAGACGCTTTACTGGCAATTCTCTAACTTATTTGTGTCCAAAAGTTGATAGTTCAGCTAATATGAATCCAATAAATCAACCAATTCACTCAAGTCCGGTGTCCATCCCGGTACCGCCCAATATGATGCCCATGGTGTATACACTAAATGATCATGATATTTCTAGAATAACTTCCGCTGTACGAACTGCTTTATACACAGATGTTGTTGAGGACATGAAAAAGATGATGATTGACACTCATAAAGAAATACTAAACGAATTTAAAAATGAAATTCAGACCCTCAGACAAGAGAACAAAACTCTTAAAGCTGATAATGACAACTTGCGCATTAAAATTGATGACCTTGAGCAGTATTCTAGGCGAAATGCAATTAGGATATCTGGAATTCCAGAAAACTCCGACTCGGAGGACACCGACGACATAGTCAAGAAGGTAGTAAGCGATTTGGGCATATCGATCAAGGATGAAGACATTGATCGCTCTCATCGCACCGGACGTCCCAAACAAGGCTACCATAGGCAAGTTCTAGTAAAATTCACGAACTACCACATAAAACGGCGCATTCTTAAGTCTCGGGCTGCTTTGAAAAATACCCCCAATCTGCGGAACATATTTATTAATGAAGACCTCACCAAACGTAGGCAAAATCTATTTAAAAGTGCACGAAAATTATTTCTAGATGGAAAACTTAATAAAGTCTGGACCTGGGACGGTAAAATCTTCGTTACCAACTCAACTAATACAAAATTTCGAATAGACTCATTAGAAGATTTGGACCGCTTTCGCGATGGCAACTCACCCAATGCTGACCGCACGGACACAGACTCTACTGACACGGCTAGGAACTAACACGTTTCGTGTCTATGACACACCCTGTTGACTTTTCAGGGGCTATACGTTCCTCAGTGGTTAACGTTTTCAGTGTTAACCATATGTATATACTTTAGTTTTCCGTGTTGGTGCAAGTTAAAACTGGATTATCCCAATGTACATTTGTATTACATGTATATAATTATGTCCTTTGCAATAGGTTGTCCTCGATCTGATTACAGTAGTGTATATCGTGAACTCCAATATTGGGGGTTTTAACATTTATACATTGAACACGAACACCGATTATTAAATATGAAAGTATAACCTCCTATAGTAGAATTTATAATAAGATGATAAACTCTGGAACCGGACCGTGGACAACCTTAATGCATAAGCTATATCACATGTCTATGATCTTAAGTTGGTTTTCATTTTAAATTTTCATTATAAATATAATCACATTATTCACCATCAGATATCTTTATTATCTGTTAATTGTTCTGTCTCTCTGGCCCAGTTCTACACTATTCTACACTTTTCTTACTTCCTAATTTATACAATGTTTTTCTTATTGTTTTCTATTTTCCATTTATTTATTACTTTTAATTTTTTCTTTCCATCTTTTTCTTCTGTTACTTTTTACAGTGTTTCATTTGACCTTTGTTTTTTTACATCAGTGTACCACAACAAGTTTTTTCTTTTTATGTATATACATGTTTTCTATAACTGTGTATCAAGTATACTATCCAATACTGCCCGACATTTCCTGCATTACAGCCCCGGTATTACTTAATTAATAATGACTGTATCACTGAATATTTATCGGGCTCGTATTGGAAGTTATAATATGCGCCATTTACGCGTTAGTACAATAAAAAACATGTCACCCAATTCTCTTACAATTTATTTGTTATATATCTGCATAATGTTTATTGTTTATGGTATAAGATTATGTATTGTTATTATAATCTTGTTTTTTCTTGAGTTATGTACACGGGTAGATACATCACTCATCACAGTGGTATTTGTAATTACTTCCCTTGTATCAAGGTCAACTCTGTCCTGTTCTTATGACATGCTTGATAAAGTATATATTTTTGATTTCCTGAAGAAAATATTTTTTTTATACATGACACTATCTTAGTAATTTTGATTGCTGCGTGTATTTATAATATTTTGCACAAATGTGGTGATATACATAAAACCCTGGTCCAAGCACCGATTCAGAAACCTTCGATTCTACATCATGTGACGATTTATCAGACCCCTCTATTGAATTATTCTCTCAAAAATATCTCACAATCCTTCATCTAAATGTACAAAGTATTTTACCCAAACTTGAAAGCATACGAACCGAGCTTAATTCTTACGACATTCTTTTATTTACAGAAACATGGTTGACAGCCGACACTGATGAATCGGACATAACAATTGACGGATATCACAAACCACTACGTTTTGAAAGAAATAACAAAAGGGGAGGGGGTTTGTTGGCATATGTCAGTAAATCTATTTATTGTAAACCTAGACCAGAACTCAATGTTTATGGAATTGAATGTCTTTGGTTGGAAATGTTCATAAGAAACAAAATATTACTAGTAGGTGCATTTTACAGACCCCCTGATTCGGACATTTCTGTATGGGACAAAATTATGCATTCCATTGATCTCGCTTCAAATCTTAACCCCGACTATATGGTCATAACTGGTGACTTTAATGAAGACCAATTGTCCAATTCTAATAAGAAATAAGTAATATATCACAAACGTTTAACCTCACTCAGCTTATCAAAGAACCTACACATTACTGGGATAATTCGGCCTCCCTTTTAGATCTTTTCCTCATAAATGACGAAACTATAGTGATTAACAGTGGTGTGGGTGAATCTTTTTACGATGTCAATGTTAGATATCACTGTCCCATTTTTCTTGTCTTGAATATTGAGAAACCACAGAATATTTCTATCCAACGAACTATCTGGTATTACAACCAAGCTAATTGGGATTTATATAGGGAGAACCTTTTAGATACTAATTGGGATTTTATAAATGATGATAATTTGAATAATACTGCTCTTCGCATTACAAACATTATAAAAGAAGCTGCTTCAAAATATATACCTAATAAACAAGTAACAGTTAGACATAACGACAAGCCTTGGATGCATAATAATATAAGAAAATTAATAAGAAAACGTAAGAGAATTCATAAAAAGGCTAAGAAAAGTAATGAAGTTGCTCACTGGGCTGATTTTAGAAAAATAAGAAATAGGTGTATTACTGCTTGTAGATTAGCCAAAGAACAATACTACACTAAAATGACTGAAAAATTGTGTTCTGGTAAGCTTGACGAGAAAAACTGGTGGCAAATTGCTAAAACATTTATGTGTATAAAAAAGTCTTCCTCTATCCCACCGTTACTTATTGGAAATACAGTGATAAGCGAGGAGCAAGATAAAGCTGACGCACTCAACAAGTTTTTTGTAAAACAAACTTATCTCTGTGATGATAATCAATCACCCCCAAACCTCCCCGTTCCTGAATACTCTTTATCAAATTACAAATCACTCCTAAGGATGTTGAAGATATTATAAATTGCCTTAAGGCATCAAAAGCTTCTGGTCCAGACAATATCCACCCCCTCTTACTAATCCGGGCTTCTGATATACTATGCTTTCCTCTAAGTAAATATTTTACAAAACTGTTACAAAACTCCATATTTCCAACTATTTGGAAACAAGCAAATATTACTCCTGTATATAAGAAAGAAGATCCAAGTAATGTTAGTAATTATCGCCCAATTTCATTGTTAAACATTCTTGGCAAGGTTATGGAACGTTGTGTTTATAAATATTTAAACAACTATTTACTGGACAACTCTATCATTACACCTTTTCAGTCTGGTTTCAGACAGGGTGACTCAACTGTAAATCAACTTTTAGACATTAGCAATGACATTTCTACAGCACTCGATAGTGGGAAAGAAATAAGGGTTATATTTTGCGACATAAGCAAAGCTTTTGACAGAGTTTGGCATCGGGGTTTATTAGAAAAACTAAAGTCTATTGGAATAGGTGGATCTTTACTTCTGTGGTTTAAAAGTTATTTGGAAGGTAGACAACAAAGGGTTGTTTTTAACAATAATGTAACTTCAACCTGGGAATTCATACGAGCAGGCGTCCCACAAGGTTCAATTCTGGGTCCTATTCTTTTTATAATTTATATTAATGATATAGTAAATAACATACAAAGTGAAATTAAACTGTTTGCTGACGATACTTCTTTATATATAACTGTTGAAGATCCATTTGATGCTGCAGTCATTTTGAATAATGATCTTGATCTTATACATAACTGGGCTCAAAAGTGGCTGGTCACATTTAACCCCAACAAAACAGAATCCATGATTATTTCACGCAAAACATCTATGCCCTTTCATCCCCAACTATATATGAACCACATTCCAATAACCGAAGTCGAAACCCACAAACATCTTGGAATATTGTTTTTCTCTGATGGGTACTGGAAAAATCATATAGTTGCCATTTTATCAAAAGCTAATAACAGACTTTCCCTCCTGAGAAAACTTAAGTATAAACTCGACCGTCACAGTCTAGAAAAAATATATATAACTTTTATAAGGCCTTTATTAGAATATGCTGACATAGTATGGGACAATATAACTGAAAACTTGACAGAACAACTTGAAAAAATTAATTTAGAAGCAGCCAGAATTGTAACTGGCGCTACCAAACTGACTAGCATTTTTCGTTTATACAAAGAGACTGGATGGGACACATTACACGACAGACGGAAGAAACATCGACTGATACAATTTTACAAAATGTACCACGGACTGACACCTGATTATTTAACAAACTTAATTCCCAATGACTATACTCATCGTTACGGCACTAGACAAAATCGTTTACTGACTGCTCGTTGTAGAACACATTTTCATTACGATTCATTTCTCCCTCAAACCATTAGAGATTGGAACGAAATTCCCCAAGATGTAAGAAATGGTTCGCTTTATGGTTTTAAACACTCTATTGACATGAATTCTAAAGTCCCTTCTTTTTATTCTTCAGGATCACGCAAAGGTCAAATTCAACACGCTAGACTTAGAATGAAATGCAGTTCCTTAAATAAACATCTATTTGATAAAAATTTAATTTACAGTTCTCGGTGTTCATGTGGTGAAGTAGAGTCTACTTTTCATTTTTTGCTAAAGTGTTCAAAATACAACATTATTCGTCAAAGCACAATCTCCAAACTTGAACAGAGTTATAATATTACCACTGACTTATTATTATATGGTGACGCAGATTTACTTTCCGACGCACAAAATAATGAAATTTTTTCAACTGTCCAAAGATATATTGAACTTACTAAGCGTTTTTGATAAAATAATTGGCATATTTATGGTACACTGTTTTATTTATTAATTGTTTTATGGAACATCGATTTATTTATTAATTGTTTTATGGTACACTGATTTATAATTTATTTATTGTTTAATGGTACACTATCTTATTTATTTATAATTCATAATATTTTTTTCTCTCCCCACATATATATATTCATCGGTCAAAAATTGTAACTTCAGATATGGAGACGGGTTAATATAAGCACATGGCTTGTTCCCGAATCCTATTTTCTATATTTGTATATGTTATTTATTTTACTTATGTATTTATGAATTAAATAAAATATTGTTTAAACTAAAAAACTGACAAATTGAAAAATGAAAGACAAATAAACTGGCAAAATATATGAAAGTCAGTAATACCTGATATATGGTATCAAAACCTAAGAAATTGCTTGTACATATGTTCTTTATAATTTCTTCAAATCACCATATTATAAATAAAAAATTCTATCCGTTTACATATCCAACCATCTTGACAAAAAGTAAACAATATATTAAACAAAGGTATTTTGCCACCAAAACCTAAGCCAATAGAAAGCTTAAATAAAATCACATGACCAGATGATTGGTCAAGAATAAAGTATAGGAAAAAGGTTATAAAGGTTATTAGTGCAACAAGTTTAACACAATGAGACAAAACATAGACATATACAAGGACATAGAAACATTTACACTGATCAAATAAAACGTCAGTTTCCACTCTACCACATCAAATTAAATAAATATTTTATCTAATAAAAACCATTAATATTTTTGATGGTATATGTAACCTTCAGTGTATTTTTGTTTGGAGTCCATATGGTGTTTTACAAAATAACCAAAATTCCTATAATGCACTTGATATTTGTATTTTTGTAAATAAAAATAACAAGGAAAGAACTAGATTTGAAATACTTTTAATTATAAAAAAATAAAAGTTTTTAAATATTTTACACAGAATAAAATATTTGAGCTCACATTTGGCTGATACCAGATACAAGATGTAGAATAGACTATATCTCAATAAGATATAGCACAAATTTTGACATTCGTCAAAGATGGTTTTCAGACTTATTCAGAAAAAGTATATTCTACATCTGAAATAAACCAAATATGGATACTCAAAAATTCTAAATAATTACTTGAACATCTTGCTTCTAATACTTTATCTCATGTAAAACGTATAAAAAACATTTGATTTTTCTACACTATACACCACTATCCCCCATTCTAAATTAAAAGAACTTCTTAAAGGAATTATTCACTTGTCATTCTTTTACAAAAACGGTAAGCCAAAATAAAAATA
This sequence comes from Anadara kagoshimensis, assembly GCA_021292105.1. Classification (NCBI taxonomy): domain Eukaryota; kingdom Metazoa; phylum Mollusca; class Bivalvia; order Arcoida; family Arcidae; genus Anadara; species Anadara kagoshimensis. The sequence continues at coordinate 51,557,450 of CM037874.1, forward strand.
TTTGGAGCTGAACAGGGATTCTGGTTATTTTGTCAAACATCATACGGATTACAAACAAAAATAAACTAAAGATGCCATCAACAAAATGATGACGTTTTTGATAGATAACATATTTGTTGTGTTTGGTAATATAATTTTTCAACAAACAATCGGTATACCAATGAGTACAAACTGTCCACCATTGCTTGCTGATTTGTTTCTTTATTCTAAGAAAGCAGAATTTATGCAGAATCTTGCTCTGCTTCATATTTAGACTTATACCTAAATGATGACGCACACGAAAGGCTACATTTGAAACTTTATGACAAACGTGATGACTTCAATTTTTCTATTCTCAACTTTCTATTTCTATGCAGCAATATATCTACTTCTCCTGCTTATGGTGTATTTGTTTCCCAATTAATACGCCATGGTATAGATTGTTACCACTACAGGGACTTTGTACAACGAAGTATGCTGCTTGCAAATAAATTGTTGACTCAGAGATATTGCAAGCCTAGGATTATCAAGGCCCTCAAAAAGTTATATGGCTATAATCACAGTATTGTTGATAAGTTTGACGTCTCTGTGTCCAGGATTCCCTGGATATATTTGACGTCCCATAGTTCCATGTTCCTTTCACACTATTTTGATTATACACGTGGCAGGTGTATCTAGCTAAACAGGATGCACTTACCCTTTCGGCGCACCCGGTCTTACTTCCCTGGTGGAAGTTCACGTGTCTAACCTAACTTGTCAGTTCCAAAGTGTTGACTTTGCTTCTGTATTTTGATTCGGACATGGATTAGTATGTTTGTTTTTATTGAAGACTATCTTTTACTACGACATACACTTGTAATGTGATGTATAGCACACATTTCTTATTCCTTTATAAAATACAAATCAATTACTTCTTTTCTAGCATTAAAATATATAGCGTTTAAATTCATAACACATGATAATGGACAGGTAAGCCTGCGTTTGTTTGGAAGTTAAGTGTTACTAGTTACCCGCCTGTTAATTATAAATACAACATAATTAAACATTCAAAGTTGCTTGGTAATCAGTAACGTTCTGTTAACAATTATTTTCCGTTCAATATTTTGCACATGCCAGTTAATAATCATACAGTGAGAAAAAAATCAGTATTATACATAAATATAATCCTGTTTTATATTATTTATATTCCATAATATGGTTGTTTTCAACCTATAACCAAGGCCTAGATACGAAATTCCATAAAAAGGAACAATGGCTTTAAATCAACAGTGCAATTATTATAATATTCATTGCACAATCTGTTTCAAAAAGGGAACAACCGGGACGATTTTCAACATTCGATCAATATGACATTCACACACACACACACAGAGAGAGAGAGAGAGAAATCATATTTGACGGCCCAGAGTTCCATGTTCCTTTCAATGTCTTCTTTCTTAACTTTGAATTGCGGCTGGTGTTGCTATCTGAGTGGGAAATCCTTAGCATTACGGAGCACCTAGTCTCACGTCTCTGATGAAAGTTTACTTGTTAAACGTAATTTGTCAGTGTTAATTTTTTTTTTTGATTTGGCTTTTGAATTGTGATTTCACCATGGCAAGGACCTGTATGATTGTCTTTGATTCAGACTCTAATATTTTAGACCGGATTTAAAACCTTTTTATAAAGAAAATAAAAACCGGGACCTTGTAAATGAAATGCAGAATGTTTAGTGGGGTTTAGGTTAATATATGTACCAATATATTTGTATTATTATATGTATTATATTTGAATTTCTGTGTGAACAAGTGCAAAGACCTTTTTGAGTTCAATAGTCTATATTTAATTTGTGTCATTTTAGACTACTCACAACCTGTATTGTATAGTTTTGTTGATCAAATTTGAACATAGACTGCTGGTATGTCTATTTAGGATTTAAAATTTAATTAAAGACAATTTAAGAAGATACAGAATCAAACTAATAAACTTAAATACATTTGTTTATATTAAATTAAAATTATTTATTTACAATTTTCTGTAAAGATTTTCTTACAATATTACATTTTTTAATATTTTATGAAAGCTTTCAGCTAACATTTGACATATACAACCTTTAGATTGATCATTTATCAGGTAGCATCTCTGGTTAAAATTCAACAACGAAATAGCAAAGACGAGTTTTTTTCTGTTGCACATTTCCAAATAATTTTTAATGGTGTGTGTGTGTGTGTGTGTGTGTGTGTGTGTGTGTGTGTGTGTGTGTGTATTGACCTGTTGAAATCCTTCAATCACAAACGATTATCGTTGCCACATAAATATGGAAAAAATACTTTACTGACATAATAATAATTGCAACTTGTTTTCACTAGTTAAGCGATTATATTGAGAACCTGGAACGATAAGAAATCACAAGGGAAAAGTTACAGAAAAAATAAAAAAGCTAATTAGTGCCAAGTCTAAATGTCATACTCTTAATAAACGGGTGCACATGTTTTCATGTACACTATCACGTCACTGATACTTAATATACACCGTATAGGGTCAACCAACACAATGTATGTGCATGTGACCGGCCTGTGGAATTAAGATTTGTAATATGAACTATCGAAGCGGCATATGACCAAATTTAATATGGAACCTGAAAGTAGGCCCTAAAATTCAGTATAAGTCTTGAGAAATCTGAAGAAAATGATGTAAATTTACGTCAAATCTACTTTTTTATGAGTCGAAAAAACCATTTTGCGTCTTCTGTGTGTTCAAACTAAATATAAAACACAATACTGTTAGAAGCTGTAAAGAAACATTTCTAGGTCAAAATAAACGAAAATTGAACTGACCCCTATTCAAGATTCCGGATTGACGTCGGTGGTTGTTTTTTCGCCATTAAAACATTGAAGACTTTTTGTGTACAGGAAATTATTTGATGTATTTTATATGGAATTTTACCTTGTAAACATTTGTTTAGTATGAAATTGTTTCTGCACACGAACTTTGTGATAAATGGGAAGGAATATTGTGACGGATACAATTTTGAGTTGTAACGTGTGACTCGTGTTATACTATGGATAACGACATTAGCATGTAACCGGAATTATAAAAAAAAGTTGTCGGTTTTCGAATATTATGAAATTTTTTGGGATTTTTTGGCATCCCAATCTATTGCAACCTTTGATACATTCAACACAATTCCTTAATATGTGTCGTTCAAAGGTTTGCCATTTTTTGACAAATATTTAATCGCATTTGCAAGTTCACAAACTTCAATGAATCTGTAAGCCGACGGGGTTGGCGTTCTAGATGATAATAAGACAAATTACTTGAATTGCAAGCAAATTTAAGAAAGTCTCCAATCCATCTCCTGTTTTCATGGAAACGGCATCTATGTTTTTAATTTTAAATGCGGATTGTACATCTATATAATTGCTACATTGTTGTCTTAAAATCTCATTGAGATAGTATGAGGCATTTTTGAGAAAGAAGGTATCCAAATAACGCGGGGAAAGTAGAATAATGATAATAAAAGTAAAAACAACTGGAGTTATCGTGGCAAGCACAATGATGAAAGTCTCCTACATCCCCACATTTTTGTACAATTCAACAAAAATACGAGGATAATTTATTTGCAATATTTTGGACAAGGTATAACTTATATACACTGTTAACGAAAAATAAATACTTGTAAATATTTTATGTCCATTTCTATGGCAACGGAAAGCATTTTGAAAAAAGGAAACTCCTAGTGATGATCTATTAAAGGCGATTGACAATCTTAAATTGTTTCAATAAGTAAGAAGTTTTTTATGTTTCTATGGCAACGACGGTCTTACTGGATTTTCTTGGTATTTTTATTAGAATCGATTACTCTTGATGCCAGAAATAATGCTTAAAAATCGGACGCACGGTTATCGATACATAAGAGTTATATAGCTTTAATACTTTCACCTGTTTCCATGATAATAGCAGTCATTTTGGAAATTTAAAATGGAATTGACCATCTACATGAGTGATATATTGTTTCTATAAAGTTACAATAAGATTGAGTGACAAATCTCTTAGAAAATCGGCAGTAAAGAGTGCGGAAAGTGAAAGAAGAAGAAGAAGAAGAAGAAGAAGAAGAAGAAAAACCAAGAAGAAGAAAACAGGTTAAACGTAATGAGGACAATATATTTCCCACATACTATTATTATTATCATTATTATTATCGTTATTATTATTATTCAAGCGTAACATATTTACAATAAGATTATAAAATCGTACATTAATTAAATCATATAATATCTTTAACAATTATTTACATCAATAAGTGGACTATGAAACATCAACAAAATTATCACAACGAATAAAAACTATCTAAAATGTATAAAAAGGTACAGTTAGTAACAAAGGGGAAATGAAAAACACTAGGGAGAAATAATAAAAAGACGTGTACGTTGTGGTTAAAAAATCAGTTATCTGGACTTAAATTCTTCTACTATCATAAACGTTACTTAGAAATAAACCTTGTTTGTGCATTTTCACATGCAATAAAAAAGTTTATTTAATACATTACAACACTAGAATAATATAGAATTACCGATCTTCATTAAAACGTAACCCATTTTTTAAAAAGATACTCGTTAATTATTTGCAAAAGTAGTTAAATCTCATTAAAGTATTCATAATTAACTTTTAAATTTAGGAAATCTAAAGCGATTTACTTCGAACACCTTTATATCGTCTGTAATTCAAGGTTGGACTTGATATATGATATGTGGTAAATGTTTATCGGAACAACCTTTATAAGTAGTCGATTAAAAAATCGACAAATACTTTTTGGATATGACCGTTTTTCATCCATATTTGACTGCAGTATTAATCAATGCTTCCTTTTATATATAAGGGATCTACCACTTTTAATAAAAGTATTATATAAACATTCAATATTTTTTTGTTGGTACAATAAGTAAAGCTCATTAACAAAGTAAGTTTACCCATGATTTATTAGAAAAATCATGACAGAGACATTGTTTTTATTATTAATTCAGAAATAAATAAATTAATGTAAAAGTCTAAAATACCTGTCAGGATATTATTTCAGTAACATTCTGATATATTTGATACGTTTTTGTTCCATTAAATCTTTTTTTTTGGTGTATCAATTGTGTTATACCAAAAATCGACCCTATCAGTCTGTTATATAATTCAAAATGTTAATGTAAGTTAATGAAGAGAATTTGTGACTGAAATGTAAACTACCTAATATTACATATATGACATACTTCAATAAAACTAAAGATTAATAGAATCTATCATGAGTATCGATGTAGGATAGGGAAATCTCACCCGAGGTGTTGAATATTTCAGTCGGAGACGAGGTTGCCGAGTCTCTGACAGAAATATTCAACCCCGAGGGTGAGATTTTCATATCATACATGGTCTAACCTAACTTGTCATTTCTAAAGTTTTTTCTTTGCTTCTGGATTGTGATTCAGACATGGATTAGTATGTTTGTTTTTGATTAGATTTACACAGATGGCATCGATGTCGTTGTGACTGATACTTCAAGCAAAACATTTTCATCAAAATGGAAGACAAAGAATAAATCATAAGTTTATCACGTGAACTTTCACCAGGGAAGTGAGGCCAGGTGATCCGGAAGGGTAAGCACCTTCTGTTTAGCTAGTTACACCCGCCACGTGTGTAATAAAAATTGTGTGAAAAAAGAACATGGAACTATGAGACGTCAAATATATCCAGGGCAATCCTGGACACAGAGACATCAAACAGAAATATTCAACCCCGAGGGTAAGATTTTCATATCATACATGGATAAACTCATGATTCATTCTTTGTCTTCCATTTTGATGAAAATGTTATGCTTGAAGTATCAGTCACACCGACCTCGATGTCATCTTTGTAAATCTAATCAAAAACAAACATACTAATCCGTGTCTGAATCACAATCCAGAAGCAAAGAAAAAACATTAGAAACGACAAGTTAGGTTAGACACGTGAACTTTCACCAGGGAAGTGAGGCCAGGTGCTCCGAAAGGGTAAGCACCTTCTGTTTAGCTAGTTACACCCGCCAAGTCTGTAATAAAAATTGTGTGAAAAAGGAACATGGAACTATAAGACGTCAAATATATCCAGGGCAATCCTGGACACAGAGACATCAAACTCATCAACAATACTGTGATGACGGCTATAAAACTTTTTGAGGGCCTTGATAAGCCTAAGCTTGCAATATCCCTGAGTCAACAATTTATTTGCAAGCAGCCTACTTTGTTGTACAGAGCTTAAGTCTCCGTAGTGGGAACAAGCTCTACCATTGCGTATTAATTGGAAAACAAATACACCATAAGCAGGAGAAGCAGGTATATTGCTGCATAAAAAAGAAAAATTGACAATAAAAAAAATAAGTTATCACGTCTGTCATAAAGTTTCAAATGTAGCCTTTCGTGTGCGTCATAATTCAGGTATAAGTCTAAATATGAAGCAGAACTTGAGGAATTATTTCAGTAACATTCTGATATATTTGATACGTTTTTGTTCCATTAAATCTTTTTTTTTGGTGTATCAATTGTGTTATACCAAAAATCGACCCTATCAGTCTGTTATATAATTCAAAATGTTAATGTAAGTTAATGAAGAGAATTTGTGACTGAAATGTAAACTACCTAATATTACACATATGACATACTTCAATAAAACTAAAGATTAATAGAATCTATCATGAGTATCGATGTAGGATAGGGAAATCTCACCCGAGGTGTTGAATATTTCAGTCGGAGACGAGGTTGCCGAGTCTCTGACAGAAATATTCAACCCCGAGGATGAGATTTTCATATCATACATGGTCTAACCTAACTTGTCATTTCTAAAGTTTTTTCTTTGCTTCTGGATTGTGATTCAGACATGGATTAGTATGTTTGTTTTTGATTAGATTTACACAGATGGCATCGATGTCGTTGTGACTGATACTTCAACCAAAACATTTTCATCAAAATGGAAGACAAAGAATAAATCATAAGTTTATCATGTGAACTTTCACCAGGGAAGTGAGGCCAGGTGATCCGGAAGGGTAAGCACCTTCTGTTTAGCTAGTTACACCCGCCACGTGTGTAATAAAAATTGTGTGAAAAAAGAACATGGAACTATGAGACGTCAAATATATCCAGGGCAATCCTGGACACAGAGACATCAAACTCATCAACAATACTGTGATGACGGCTATAAAACTTTTTGAGGGCCTTGATAAGCCTAAGCTTGCAATATCCCTGAGTCAACAATTTATTTGCAAGCAGCCTTCTTTGTTGTAAAAAGCTTAAGTCTCCGTAGTGGGAACAAGCTCTACCATAGCGTATTAATTGGAAAACAAATACACCATAAAGCATAAACTATGATAGACTGAAAACAGCTGATTTGATGAGTGTATTGCAAATAATCAAATTACAATATTTGGATAGATAGTAATTCTAAGGCTGCTAAATCCATTGTTTCACTCTTTTCTGCTCTAACTTAGCGTGCATTAAATGCAAACTTTCATATGCCAACTGCTTTTATGTAAAATTTAGCTCAATTTCTCGTTATTTTTATACTTGTTTTCTACATGTATATGCGTGCTTGGTCTCTATAAATTCATATCCCGTGATTATACTATGGCCACTTTATGTTGAGGAAGGATTTTTGCCATGTTTAGTTTCCTTAGTGGAAACACTAACACGAAAAAATATCGTCTTTTGAGTGCGAGACGAATGGAGACAACGAGCAAGAAAAATTAAGGACACGAACCCCTTACACACACAGGTAGTGATTTACAATATTTGACACCACTGATTTCCATGTTTCTTTCATTTTATTCTTTCTCAATTTTTATTTTAGATCTGGTAGATAAAGCTAGCTATACACAAGATATCCTTACCATCATAGAGCACATAATCTAACTTCCCTGGTGAAAGTTCACTTCTTAAACGTAATTTGTCATTTTTCAAAATATTTTTGCTTTGGCAATTGAATTGTGATTTGACCAGGGATTAGTATAAATTGTGTTTCATTCAGAACTTATGAAATTAAGGAATTTAAGGTGTCACTTTGAAGATCATTTCAACTTTAAATCATGCATATAATTTTTGCCAAAAATACTTATCAATAGATTAAAAACGTTAACAAAAAATTGAAATCGGGAACGTTCTTGAAATTATTTCATGTGATATAGATTAATATGTGTAATGGTATTATAAGTCGGTAAATTATAAACACCACCTAAGGTTACATAAGGATATTTGAATTTTTGTGTCGACTAGTGCAAGTACCTTCTTGAATTCAATAGTCCATATTTAACTCATGCCATTTAAAACAACTCACGTTTTCTATTGTGTGAAATTACGTAATATTTAAACACAAGTTTTGCCAGACTGCATGACTCAGATTTTAAACCCTGTTATACTTCGTTACATATCTCGTCTAGTGCTTTTTATTTATTTATAATCTCTTGTTTGGGGTTTTAATTTGCCTTGTCAGCTGAAAGACAGCCTAAAAACATTTTAAAAGAGACTTGTCATCCATCTCCAAGTTATGAACAGAAAGGCAAAAGTTTTTAATGTCTAGATAATAGAGGAGTATTTTTCTTTTCATAACAAACAAACTAAATAATATATGAAATTGAAAAAATCCATTATCATACAAAAATCAAAAATTTTCCAGCCGTAGTTAACATTATACATAGAACACCTATTGTTAATATTGTTTGAACATGGAAAGGGATTTTAATTAATTAAAAGTAGGAGAAACAGGATAAAAACTTTATAATTATGCGATAGAATAATTTTAGAATGAATTTAGTGACATTTATCTGTAGTAGATGGGAATGCAGTATTTGTAGTCTGACCAATGCACACATAAAGTCTAAATTGACGCATGTAGTGCAGAAAACCCGGAAGCTGCGCAACCTGATCTGAGCAGTAATGAACAAAGTGGTGATGGATGTAAATATATTTATCCAACAATTTAAGACGAAAAATAGGCAATATTAATTTAGTCATTTAATGTAGAAAAATATGTTTAGGAGGTGTAAGAATTATCTGTTGCAAGACATTGATAATTGATAATTCCTAACCTGTTTAAATTTTACGACACTAACTGGCCGTTTTGGACTTTAAATTATCATCAGTAGTATTTGAACTCATTAACAACTGAAATACACCAAACATATTGATTCAATTTAACTATGATAGACTGAAACAGCTGATTTGATGAGTGTATTGCAAATGATAAAATTACAATATCTGGATAGATAGTTATTCCCATAGTTTCATGTTCCTTTTGCACAATTTTGATTTCACACGTTGCGAGTGTAGCTAGCTAAACGAGATACGTTAACGCTTCCGTAACACCCGGTCGCACTTCCCTAGTGTAAGTTCACCTGTCAAACTCTTACTTGTCAGTTCCAAAGTTTTTACTTTGTTTCTGGATTAGTATGTTTGTTTTTCATTTAAATAACTTTCATTAAAGCCCGATTCTATGTATAAAATAACAAATCTTTTGTGTTCTGGTTTCGTATGTTATATATTCCGACATAAATCAATTTTAAGTATTCGTATTATAAATTATCAAAAACAGACATATCAATCCATGTCCTAATCACTTTCCCAAAACAAAGCAAAAACATTGAAATTGACAAGTTAAGTTAAACACGTTGACTTTCTGTGTCGAATTTAAACGCGTAAAAGCATTTATCCTTCATAACTAAAACATTTAATTAAAAAAAGAAGTTGCACATGAAATCAATAGATTATGCTTGGGAGTAATCAATGGTTCTCAGCGTGTTGATATTTAAAGCCCAAAGTAAAATCATATTTTATATTAAGCAAATACTTATGAATACATGTGTATTGATTAAAATGTGAATACGCACAACTTGTTTCTATATTTAGCTACGGTGGTTTTTCCAAATTTAACCAGATCCTGCAGTATCATTAGTCATTGATATTACCAGTCGTAAACACGTTTAACTACAGGTGTACCACAAAAATTGTTTAAAGATATTTCATAATAATGGATTCGTATCGTAAGTATATTGAAGCTGTTTTCTATGTTTCTAAACCATGAAAAAAAAAAAATAACTAGTTTCTGTTTTTTTCAAACATTAGTGGGTTATTACTTTTGTACTAAGGTCTATGGTCTATCTTGTTATTTGAGCCAATATCAATAATGTACTTTACCTTGATACAAACAGAATAATAAATATATTTTTGTAAACACTTTATGCCTAAAAAGAACACGTGGAATCCACGCAACAAACACGGAGTATATATGCACACCTGAGTTTTAATAATAAATGAATGGAATTTGTAGTTCTAATTGAATGGTTAGTTTAATTTCCGAAAAGACATTCTACACTTGAGTGGTTTATGTTATTAAAAGCTACTTTTAAAATGTGTATGTACCATAACGGACAAAGATGAAATTATTTGAAGAGTGTCAAATAATGTTTATCGATCAATAAGTTTGTGATACTCTGTGCTAAGATATTTTTATTTTATATCGACTACTATGTCTGTGTATAGAGTGCATTGTGCTCTGTTATTTCTGAAATCCTATTATTTTCAAAATGTCGTTGAACCAAGTGAAGATACTATTTCCTACTTTTCAATTTTCTAAAGTTTTTTGTCCTATTGGGTATATTTTTTTCCTTTTTTTTGTTAAAAAACATAAAATTTAATGATAAATTGGTTCCAATAAAACAAGATATGATTAAAGTTAGCATGATAAAGAATTTTTCAGCATATTAACGTAAAATAGATAAATACTCCGTGTGACGAATTAGTCCAAAGTTCGAAATGCCCAGGTCTCAAAGCAAAGTTGGAATGCCGTCTGCTTTTGTAAGTCATAAACTTAAATTGTACCTGTGTTTAAATGAATGAGATAACACAAAAATAGGTAAAATAAAACTTAAAGTTTCGTAATCAACATTATTAGATAGGTACGTCAGGTATTTAATGAAAACTTCTAAATTCCAATTTACCTGTAATGGTTTTAAAATATAACAGTCGTACGTGTGTGAATTCATTACACTGCTTGAATCAATAATCAATATTTTAGATATACACGGAAGACGAATGTATGTATCATGTACTCAAACAACTGCGTTTATAAATCTACATTTATTGACAGTGTAGCATCTAACATTTGACACTTTAGTGTATATTGTGTAACGCAATATAATATATCGGATTTAATCGTCTTTTACGGACTTTAATAACAAATTATTTTAATAGGCACAACACACTAATGGCGATCAAAAATTAAATGATGCTGATGCGAGTTCACATCAACCCTGTTAGACACCTTTAACAACAACAATAATAATAAAGATAATAATAAATGAAAATTAGCAAAATGTATGAGATAGTGAGTCGTTTTCATTATTAGAATAATTGTTATTGCCGCAGATAAGTGAAAATCAAACATAACATCTGCTTTTTAATTTCTTAATAAAAAAAACTAATTTCAAAAGTAGATAAAAAATATGAAAGCGTAAAGGCACAAAGAAAATAATACTCTCCTGTGAAACAATGCATAAAAAGTTGTAACATCATGTCACATTGAATTGTTGATATTAATATTGTAGAAATTTAGATTAAGTAAGAACTCTCTCTCTCTCTGTGGCAAAGTGTAAACTGTAGACTGGATTGAACCCTTGGACTATATTGGACTCTTGGATTAGATTGGACTCCTGGACTGGACTTTTAAACTGAACTCATGGACTGGATTCTTGAATTTGACTGTTGTATTCTTGAACTTATTTTTCTTTTACATTTATTTTGCTCTTTTGTTATGAAACAAAGAGATTTCAAATTTTTATGTAAATCTATTAAAGCTGTAACTAGGTTATTACATTACATTTATAATTTTATCAATACTTACTACAATGTTTAATTTACTCCTTATTATAAAGTAGTATCTTATTTCCAAAAGAGAAAGCTTATCAAATGTCATTTATTAAGTGAATGCTTTGGTAAGATTTTTTGACATTAAAAAAGTCACACTTGCTAGGTCCGAAAGTTGAAAGTGATGATAGGCCATGCCTTTGAGACATCTTTTTCACTTAAAGCATGAACTGTAGAGATAACATCACAACAGCTGAAATAATAATTACAAACAGCAGCTATAGAAAACTACATTACAACTGTCAGTAGTAAAAGTTTTTAATTTATTTTTCATGATATTATGCACCATAAAAATAAAAATATAAATTAGTTAAATTCAATTGAATTACTGAATTCATTTATTTCAGTTAATTTTTAAATTAATTGAATAACTATCATATGTAATTGTTAAAGAACCATTATGTATATCCTGTGGTTGTCAACATCTTATCTTACTTAGTATCAGTTTCTGAGGTTCTAAAGTTTTCCCAGTTAAGACAACCAACCTGTCATCATTCCAGATAAAACATTAAGGAGTTTGTTAAACAAAAACAGCATTAAGGAGAAAAACGTACAACCTTTTACGGCTGTGTCATGTTTTAGATAAAGCAAACAATATGAAATAAATTATTACCATCCATGGTAGCTGTGATTCTCTTTGGGATACATATATAAAGAACATACATCAGAAGTTGACATATTTAGTATTGATATAATTTGGTTTTATTTTAAATATTATTTTTGAAAAATGTAAGTCCAATTTTTTAGTCCAGTCTACAATTCTAACCAAGAGTCCAATCCAATCCAACAGTCTAGTCTAAGAGTCCAATCCACGAGTCCAGTCCAAGAGTCCAATCTAAGACTCCTATCCAATCCGTATTTTACATTTTGCCCCTCTCTCTCTCTCTCTCTCTTCGCATGTGTACATTGGAGGGTGTGAATTGTAAATGTGATTGATCTACCGTTTCTGTTTATATTGCTATTAATAGCTATTGCCACTGAGTACGTTGCTATTTATGTCTTTCACGGTTTTTCTACATAACTTAAATGTTTGATCAGTTGTTATTCTTTAGGTGTATTGAATAATACTATTAAACATCATAGGTGACACATATAAGTGCAATTCTTAACTAGACTGGAATATACGTGAAATTTTTATCTGCCCACAACAAGTTATAAAGAACTGTTACGGGGTTTCCAATTCTATTTCATCAATACTATTCTCGTGTGCAATTTGACATTGTTCTGTCAACTAACGCGAAATTCTGCTAGTTGTTATTTCCATCTAGTATTTTCTACAATGTTTCGTGTATAGCCCAAAAGTAAGTACAGCTAAATAGAAATGGTTGACGTTTGACATGTTAAATAATTTCTCATTTGTAATAAATTCCGATTTAAATGCAAAAAAAATGTCACATTATTGTGATTAAAAAGATTAAAAAGATAGAGTATTTGTAAGAAATAAATTTCAATATCTAAACGGCCACATCTCCATATAATTGTAAATCAAGAATATTTTATCATTAAATATATAACATAACTTCACTGTCGAGTTGAAAAATGTTCATGAAACATTCATTCAATTTCCCCCGCGTTTACACAGCCAATTTTGTGTTAATGTCTGACACTTGCTATATTCAAGTTTACTGATATATACTACTCAAATTTGGATATCAGTAGATTCAGAAAATCCATGGTTATTTTGGTTTTGTAATGTTCTTACTTTCACTTCTAAACCGGAGTTGTCATTTGTGCACATACATTAATAAAGACAGAGACGATATTTGTGACATGTGCAGTTCACCAAATAAAATGAATACCCATAGTGCAGAAAATGTAAATTCTCGCCTTAACAGAGGTAAGTATTCTAATATTTATCACGTTATATCCAGACATCACCAATCATGGGTGAAAGTACCTATGTAATTCACAACATACAGTGGATCCTTATTGGCAAAATTATGTACATGAACAGAGGCAAACTAATTAAATTGTATCTGAAACACATTATATTTTATTGACAACAGTAAGCTCTAATTTTGTAGTTTAAGGCATCATTTATTTAATAAATCAAGTTATAAAATACCATAATGCGTTAAAGGGTTGTGTGTCTAAATATGTTTGTAAAATCTGTTGTTTTTTTCTAGGTGCAAGCCTACGACTACAAAACTCTAGAAATGTACAGACAGAGGAATTGCGTATTGTTATAATCGGAAAAACCGGAACTGGAAAGAGCGCGACCGGAAACAGTATTCTTGGGGAAAAGACATTTGACTCCAAAGTTTCCGGAGCTTCTGTTACAAGTAAATGCAAACTTGGAATCAAAAAGAGATTCGGTCGTAAAATAGTGTTAGTGGACACTCCAGGTCTTTTCGATACTGAAATGTCCAATAAAAGTGTAACAAAAGAAATAGTCAAATGCATAGGAATGACCGCTCCAGGACCCCATGCCTTTTTGTTGACTGTCAACATTGGCCGATTTACAAAAGAAGAACAGGATACAGTCAAACATTTCGTGGACCATTTTGGGGACGGCATCTACAAGTTTTTGACGTAGTCTTTACGAGAGCAGACGATCTGAAATATGACAATATGTCAATCGATTGTACCTCAAAGAAGCTCCTGAGCCATTGAAAGAAATTTTAAAACTCTGTGCCAATAGATATGTACCATTTAACAATAAGTTAACCGGAGCCGACCAGGAACACCAGGTCAGACAGTTAATCAACATAATCAATGACGTTGTAAATAAAAACGGAGGTAGTTGCTTCACAAATGAAATGTACCAGGAGGCCGAAAAAACACTTCGCAGACAAGAAGAAGAAATGAAGAGAAAACTTCAGGAAGAGGAAAGAAAAAAGATTGAAAACACCAGATGCCAACTAAAAAACGAATTTGACAAGAGATTTGCTGAGGCAAAGCAAGAAAAAGACCTGCTTGCATATGCGATCAGAGAATACAAAAATGAAAGAGACAGAGAAGAAGCTAGGTCTAGAGAGATGAGAGACCAGATATCTTATTTAGAAAACCAGTTAAAAGAACGTAAACATGAGGAACAAAACAGACATCTGGTAGATGAAAGGCAACTTATCGAAAGGATCGATAAATGTAAATTAGACCAGGAACGGGTGACACAATATACAACAAACGATGACCGCATAGAGCAACTGCAAAAACAAATAGAAGAAAATAACAGAAAAAGAAAAAAAGAAATTGAAAGTTTGAGAATAGAGAACGAACGCAAACTACAAGAAATAAGAGATGAATACAAACAACGACTAAATCCTTCGGATTTACGAGATGATAACAGGAGAGGCTGTGAAAAAGAAACTGGTATATTTTCAAAGATTTGGACTGTCATTAAAGGGGCT
The DNA here is from genome assembly GCA_021292105.1 of Anadara kagoshimensis. Lineage (NCBI taxonomy): Eukaryota > Metazoa > Mollusca > Bivalvia > Arcoida > Arcidae > Anadara > Anadara kagoshimensis. The sequence continues at coordinate 51,572,685 of CM037874.1, forward strand.
CTTACAGTGGCAGGCGCACTTGCTGTCTTACTTCCCAATACGGGAGCGTTGGGAATAGCCAAACAAGCTATAACGGCTGTCAATTCAATTAAGTGATGTAAAATCTGAAATGGACTAAAAATCAACGACTTTTTATATTTATTCTTTTTATTCAATTAATGTTGCGTTTATGAAAATTTAAATTTTAAAATGTTTTTCTTTTGTTTCTTGTCAACAACATACAAATGTTTATATATTCTAATGCTAATCATGTTACGTTTATTTTTTTTTAAATGCATGCATCTTGTTAATCCTCAAAGTACAGTTTAATGTATGTATGCAGTTCTTGTCCTCAGACGTAAAAACAGTTGAACTTCATACTTTGTTAACGGAAGATGTATAAACCTGAACCTAAGCAAATGTTATGAATTCAATTTCCATTGATTTTCTTTTTACAGTTTCGATCTGTGGAGTCTATTGATGTTATAAAAACTTAAATTTTCATCGCCAGAAAATATAACCATTGTAAATAATGTTATAGCTCATAAAATGTGACACATTTTCGTAATCGTTGTAAATTTCAAATTTAGCATGTTATTATTGTTCTGCTTTACAAACAAAAATTTGTAACCAGATAATTAATTAATTTTATATGCGTGCTTTAAATCTCATGACGATATTCTGTGTTTTAATAAAAATTAAACATTTGACATGTTGTTTTACTTATATAGACTGCCATAATTATATCAATGATGTGACTTGACCTTTTTTGTTTCATCAGCAGTATTTGTAATTGATACTGGAAAATTAAATAGCAAGTACATTAAAATTTCAACCTGATGATAATATTATCTCCGGTAAATATGTTCTTTAGACCAGAATTCTGAAATATAAAACTTACCATACCCTGTTTCATTGTGATAGACATGGATTTGTATGTTTTTTATTGGATGTTTTTCAAATGCGTCATTATAAAATATTAACATCGATCAGCATGTTCTCCAGTTATTAAATAGACACTTTCTATAACTTTTCGAATTCAGTAGTATGGTGAATGGAAGCTGATGGTATTATGTGTGAAAAATAGGTTCTAAAGCCTGGCTGATGGACAAGAAATTTAAATACAAAACACCTACCATACCCTGTTTTATTGTGATGGACATGGATTTGTATGTTTTTTGATTGGATGTTCTTCAAATTGGTCATAATAAAATATTAACATTGGTCAGCTTGTTCTCCAGTTATTGAATAGACGCCTACTAGTTTTGCGAATTCAGCAGTATGGTGAATGGAAGCTGATGGTATAATGTTTGAAAAATAGGTTTTAAGGCCTGGCTGATGGACCAGAAATCTAAAGACAATGCACCCACCATACACTGTGTCATTATGATAGACATGGATTTGTATGTTTTTGATTGGATGTTCTCCAAATTGGTCATCATAAGTTATTTACATAAATCAGATTGTTCTCCAGTTATTAAATGGACGCCCACTAAGTTTAAAAAATAACTACTATGGTGAATGGAACTAAAAGTAAATACGTAAACATGTCTTGAAACTTTTCATAATACATCGTTTTAATAAACTGCTTGCAAGACAGAGCGTTTATAAAGAAGAATCTCATTGAAACATTTTTAATTTCAAATCCAATGTTTGATTTATATGAGTAATTTCCATAGGTCAAGACTATATCAATAAAATGTTTCGAGACATTTTTCTATAATTTCATGCAATAATTCTCCATCCCATCTGTCTCTTACAAAGGTTTATGAACTTTATCTTGAATTTTATCATATACTTGTACTAAAATACATAGTTTCTGCATACCCGATATTGATGCAAACTGCAAATTAATATTGCACTCCAAATATCGAACCCCAATACCAAACCCCCCATATCGCACCCCTTCTTCAACATTATTGACGAACTAGCATTAGTTATTTTGGAATTCGATTCTTTGATAAATAGTCTGGGTTTTTTCATTTATTTCAAAAATAATAAAGTCATACATTTTAATAATGTTTAATGAATTTTATTACAATCATGTGATGACAAACTTTTGTAATTGATATCATATATGCAAAAATTCAATAATATGATAAAAAACAAAACATTGTTAATTTTATATCTAGTTCATATCGATCGAGATTTCAATATCAGACCGAGGGCTTTACTCTTTATATAGTGACCCAGTTAAATTAACAGATCGAAGACGATATAGCTCTTCTGGGGGTTCTTGGAGTAGTAATGACAACACAAGGAACTTGTTTCCAATTAAGTATTTCTCTCCTCTGGCGAAGGTGAAAACTACAACAAATAAAATAAAAAAAATATTAAATGTTCATTCAACACGTACAATGAAAATCCAGTTGATCCAAAATAATCAAATCCATACCCTCTCATTAATATGCAATAAAAACATAATTTAAGTAAAATACAATTAAATATTTCTTAATAAAATACCAAAATATAATGTGATTTATGTATGGCATATAACAGTCTAAATGCTAACAACATATCTACATGGATGAAGGGAAGTAAATCTTTCAATCCTATACCATGTGCTTAGAAAGTAGGTAGCGCTGATACATCACATTTACAGTTATAAAAAGATTTGAAAAGGTAATACTTGATACATAGTTAAAGCAACTTATATATGTATATATGGTTGATTTACACAAAAGAAGGTTAAACTTACTCTTTTTGGAGGTTAGACTCACTAGCAAGCACTAATAACCAGACAAGCGGGAACATGAAAAAAAATCGAAAACTAAAGCAAAAGCCAGGCTAAGAGAGGTCACACTTGAAATTATTATGATTGTTTTTGATTATTTACCAATATGTTTTATTCAAGAAATTTATGTTTATGTTTACTAAACGGTAATGGAGTGATTAATGGAAACTATGCCATCCAACAATAAGACGCTGGACTGTGTCTATGGATTAATATTGATGGCATTGTTAATATTTAAAGCATGACATGTACTTTAAATAATGGTGTAGTGTATTTGTTTTTGATGATTACAGTAAACGTATTTTTGTATTACAATACTTACCATGGTTTCCAATAAATATTGATTTAAACAATCTCATCACAACTTTATCCCTTGCTTAGGCAACACAATTCTAACATTTCTAATCATTCCTAAGCCTTGGTAATAAATTGGTCTCAATGTCTTTTGCTTACAAAATACCACATTGTACAACAGGGAGACACAAACGCGTTTTTAAGTAGACATCGTCCTACAGTGTCAAAATTTGTAGATCTGGGGTATATAAGAAGTGTTTACTAAAAGTAGAACTGGATAAATTCAAAACAAAAATACTAATCCATGTCCAAACCACAATCTTAAACTAAAGTATTTACTTTGATACTGGTAATTAAGGCTCGTAACACGTAAACTTCCACCAAGAAAATGAGATTGGGTGCTCCGGAAAGAAAAACACCTCCTTTATAACTGGCTCCGCCCGCCACGTGTGAGAATGAAAGGAACATGGAACCGTGGGAGCTTTTCGACTATCTAATCCTTTAATTGGCAAATAACTGTTGCAAAAACTGCAAAACTGCAACAAAGTTTCAATAAAAACTTTAAGGCGTTTGCAGTAAAAATGCTTTTTACTAATCCATATTTTTGGTATGCCCTTATACCGTACTTCCATTTTAGGTTAGTTTTATCCCAATATCTGCTGCCATCACACCATAAACACTACATTATTGATAAAAAAGCCGAATTTGCTTTATCTTCAGACTGGTACTCTAGAAAAGAACATTTGAAGTATCAATCAACCATGCTGCCAAAAACAATTTCGAAAATTGTGAGTTTTCATAAAAAATAATAAAATGAACAAATCTCATTGTAAGTAGGCCAAAAACATAAACATTAGTATATTACTTATGCAACATTGCATTTGACATTTTGAAATTTTACCGTACCAAACCATGCACACATATATAAACCGTCATTGCAAAATTTGTATTTCAAATATTTTCAAAATAATTACTTTTGCCATGGTGACAGAAACAATGCAAATCGAAGTGGGTGTTCTTTCTTGTTAAATCTTTATACATGTATTGGGAATTGTAAAAAACATGACTTTTGATAAATAATCTCAAAAATACTTTTAAATCAATTTGAAGGTTTCACAGTTTCAATGTGTTTATCCATGACATGAATTCTGAATTTTATAGTTTTTTCGGCAACGAAGACGTCTTTTATTTTGGTTCATATCTTAAAAAGTGGAGGCGATAAATTCGAGTCCATAAATTACAACAATATAAATGGTCGGTTAAATACTAAATTATACATAAAAATACTGATATTCTAATGTTTTATCCTAAATGAAACAAAAAATCCGTTACCATGGCAACCAAACCAGAACTGTGTTACATAATATATAAATTGTTTAATTTGACTTTATGTATAATCAAATTAAGATGTTATTTCAAGAAAATCATTTGACAATCTAAACGTTAACTTAAATTTTCCATTGATGAGTAACAAACAACCGTTTATTTATTTATTTGGCTACATAATCTGATGGTCTTACAAGAGAAAAAGAGACTATAATTGAAGTATTTTTGTAAATATTGGAAATACTTAGTGTATATTGTAACTTTCAGCTTGCTTATATGCTCTCTTTTGTACTAAAAATGTTGTATTTTGAAAAAAGATGCTTGGTGTCTTTGTTTGTTTTGGGTGTCGGTTAACCAGTTTGTTGTATTTTGTATGTAACATGTACTGTGTTACCTAAACACAAGGATTAGGAAGACTAGATACATTGTATATTGGATATCCATTAACATTTGTAAAAGAAAAGTTAAAAACTGGTGTATTTGACATATAAAGAATTCATTAGGTATTTGAACAATGTTTCAATTAAAATGCAGAAAAACTTCCCTATATTCGTGACTTTGAATTACATAACCCCCATCATGAATGAAACATTCTGACATTGTGAATATTTTTCAAAAATATTTTAATTCATTCAGAATTTTTTTACACCAACATAACCTACTGATTTTTTCAACACTTTTATCCGCATTTACATTCTGAATTTAGTCTGAAAACTGTGAATTCATTCTGAAAATGTAAAAAAAGTTAAAGGAATGCTGACATTCAGACGAACTTCAGACAATGTTTTATGAGGGATGTAATTTTTATATATATATTAATATTTATATATTCATACATAAATAGAGCAAGGGAACAAGATAATAATATATAAAGACAGTAGGTGTTATATTAAAAAAACAAACATAATAATCCATGTTCGAGTAACAATCCAGAAGCAAACTAAAAACTTTGGAACTGACAGGTTAGACACGTAAACCAGAGAAATGAGGCCGGGTGCTCCAGAAGGATAAGCACCTCCTGTTTAGCTAGCTACACCAACCACGAGTGTAATTAAGCAGAAGTACCTGCTTCTCCTGCTTATGGTGTATTTGTTTCCCAATCAATACGTTATGGTAGAGCTTGTTTGCATTATGGGAACTTTATACAACGAATCAAGCTGCTAACAAATAAATTGTTAACCCAGAAATATTGCAATCCCCGGCTAATCTGGGCGCTTAATGGCCGTCATCGCAGTTTCATATTTCTGTGTCAGGATTGTCCTGGATATATATTACGTCCCATATTCCATGGTTATTTTCACTCAATTTTGATTACACACGTGTGGGGTGTAGTTAAGTAAACATGAGATGCTTACCCTTCCAGAGCACCGGGCCACACTTCTCTGTTGGAAGTTTACGTTTTTAACCTAACTTGTCAGTTTTAAAGATTTTACTTTTCTTCTGGATTGAGATTCGGACATGGATAAGTATTTGTGTTATTTGTGTCTGGTCACATTGATATGGGTTGGACAGACAAACTTCCCTGAAAACAGTAAAATAAAGTGTGATTTGACCTTTAGAAGGCTAAATATAACTGGGAAAAGTATATGACAAAAGTGTACTAAAGTAAGATCTACTTGAAGGGAAAGGGAAATTTTTCAGTCTAATAATTGAGTATGGGGCAACACTGAAATATTCATCTCATGTGGACACACTAGATGTATAATTTTAATGCATATTTTATTTTTTGAAAGATTATAGTTTGTTAGTAAATGTCAGTCAAATATACTGATTAGAAGGGGACAATACTAATCTCGGACAATGGAAATTTGGAATCCCAATAGAAATGCTAAACTGTTTCCTGGGTTGCATTAGTATATAAATGCTTGCTTTGATATATAATGCAAAATCAGAGTGTTAAATTTATTTTTAAATGGTTTTAGCAATTTAAACATGTACCTGTTAATCTTGACAAATTAATATATGGTCCATCTTTTCAGATAAAGAATAAAGATAAAGAAATCATGCACCTAGATCTGTGCTGAAAACCAAATCATAAACCATATAGGTCTAAATGTACTTTTTGTGTGTTGTAAATAGGTTTCAATCACAAAAACTACTTTACTGGCATAGTTTGATTTCAACATATAACTAATTAAGCCATTACGTTAGAATGCATGGAATGATTAGAAATGACAAAAGATGAGTTACAAAAAAAAACGAAAAACCATTTAGGCCAAAGCAAAATTAGCAAACCCTACATAAATGTTTTAAATATACCACTACTTTACTGATACTTAATATACACTGTATGTAAAATGAACTATCGTAGCAGTATATGGTCAAAATTATTACGGTGACAAAAAGTACGTCCTAAAATAAGGAATTAATATATAGAGATTTTATGAAAAAGATGTTTATTTTCACAATAACTTACTATATTTCAGTCGTATATACCATTCTACGTCTTATGTGTGCCCAAACTGAATACACAACACAGTTTGGAAGCTTTATTAAGAAAATTTATGGGTCAAATAAGTGAAAATCAAGCGATCCCTATCGATAATCATTTATGTAAAACAGTCCAACTTGCCTTTAAGGCCACTGCTATATAAAAGGCTCCTGCTTATAAAGGCCAGTAGAATTATATCACAATTGTTCTTTATTCAATATTTGAACCTGTATATAAAGACCATCTCCCCATAAAGGCCACTTTTACTGGTTCCTATGGGTTGCCTTTATAGACAGGCTTGACTGTATAATTATTTGATGTATAACATTGTATCTTGTAAAAAGCAATAATAATAAAATACATTGTAACTGGAATACAAGCTACGCATGATTCTCCACCATACCATCCGTAATATATATATATATATATATATATATATATATATATATATATATATATATATATATATATATATATATATATATAACTGGAAAACAATTTAAATTAATAAATAAACAAGCTGTAATGTTTCGGTATCGGTGAAATATTATTCCTTAGGAAGTTTAATCTCATTAAAAAATTCTGGTTTGACAAATGAACACTTCAGTGTTCAATTACAGGCAATTTAGACTTACAAAAAGTACATTACATTTGTCGTACATTTTCTAAACATAACATCAAATTATTTTAATTAATATATACTTAAAGGGGAAATATTGTAGTTAATAGAAAGAAAACTTCAAAAGTTTTTTTTAGATGATAATATGAATAATACTATATTTGTGCGATATACAGGTCCGTTCAAAAAGTAAAGTAACCCTTTAATTTCCAAAAAGAAACGTCACCATTTATTTCTATAATAAACAAGAACAAAAAAGTTAACACCATTTATTTTATGAAAAAATAGCGTTTATTCACTGCACGATGCATAATTTAAAGTTAGTATTTAGATGATGCCCCTCTTACTTTGATAGCGGCCATTATTAGTCTTGACATAAGCTGGATTAGTTGGTGTTTGTTATCCTATATCAATGAAAGAACTTTCGAAGAACAGAATTTGGTCTAGGGTTATTCTTAGCTACTTCCTTCTCTAAATGTTTCCCCATTTTCCGTGGAGTTCATGAATTACCAGATGCTTCTATAACGGGTATGTTTTGAGTTTGAAGAAAATTAGTCGTCGACGTTGACGAATGTGCAAGAGCTAGATCCTGTTGAAATATGTTATATTTATTACTAGGTAATACGAAATTTTCAGTTACATTTTCAAGGTTTTTAAGATAAGTTTTTTATATCGTTCACTGTTTAATGTTGATAAAACCTTTTTCATAGCTCTTCCAACAAAAAGCTTACTTAAATTTATGGAAGATTTTTGCACGTGCCGGTATTAGTTGAAAATCAAACTCCAGCACAATGTTTTAATAAAATTTGCGTAATAGATCAACTATTTCTAAGATAATAATCTTGAATTGAGAATTATATTTCATTTCAAGTGTTTCATTGTTTAACGAAACTGTTTAATTTTATGGATTTAATGGAAATTAAAACAGTTTGAATAAAAACATCACTTGATATCATCACACTTATTCGTCAGCAAGTGGATGAAATTTTGTGCATATGTAATCTAGTGTCTAATTTAACCGTTTATCTTCATTTACAACACATACTTCAGTAAAACAATGCAACAAATAATTTACATTCCAAAACAAGGGGTGACGTTTCTGTTTTGGAAATATAGGGATGACGTTACTTTTGAACGGACCTATACAGATATAATAGAAATATATGCTAAAATGCTAATGCACATTTTAATAATACATGTATGATTATATTTATGATAATTTTATACTGCAACCCTGATTTATTCTGATTCTATGTTCGACTATCTTATCTAATTTTTTAATAATATTTCACTGTAAATGCAAATAAATAAATAAATAAATAAATAAACATTTAAACTAAACCTATATTACACGTTCACATAATCTTTTCTGTCTTGGTATATTGCGTAATTATGGTTAACATAAATTATTATCTTCTAAAGTGAGATTTAAACCGATTTTCGCATACCAGTTTATTAAAAAACACCCTCTTCATCACATGTTATCAAAAGGGTTTACGTAACGATTTCCAAAATTCATTGACATGTTTGTGTATATGATATTCTAAAGATATTCACGAATATATTTATTGTACAATGACATTGAAGTAATTTGTTATTAAAACTAACATTTCATTTGTATAGGAAATGTGTTCTTATATAACAGATGTGAACACCTTTAAAAATATAAACAGGAAAAATACAGCCCATAACTAACGGTCCATCGTCATTTGTTTTACAAATTGAACAACAATGATAAAGATAGATGGCGAAACAACAGCTATATTTATCACTTAATGTAGCACTAGTTACTTACAGGGCACTGTGAAGATTTATGTACTGGTCGAAAGCCAAGTAATGGACCATCACTTTGACGTCTATGGTATAAACTTGTTTGACAGTGCTTATATATTTTAAACCATTTAATGAACTTAAATTTCGAAATTATTTTGCAAGACTAAATCTGAGAAGGGTGTAAGTTTCCTAAAAAAGATTCAGTATCTCTCTTTGTACATATTGGACAGAAACATGTTTGAAATTTAATTATAATTGACACAAAACCATCTTCAAGATAAATAATTATCATAATAGCCACATATACTTATATAACAGATTGATGGTACCACATTTGATTAAAATTTATAAACCTGTTTCCAAAACCAGACCAGAGTTTGATAGAAAAATAGAAAATAATAAAAATAATGATAATAACCATAAAAATAAGAATCATAATAAGAAGAAACATAACAAAAACAATATGATTCCCCACCTCTCTCTCTCTCTCTCTCTCTCTCTCTCTCTCTCTCTCTCTCTCTCTGAGTGTGTTTGTGTATCTGTGTTTTTGCCAATATGTAGAGGTTCGTTCAAAAAGAAAAGTTGCCCGTTTTTTTCATACTAAAAGAGGACAAAAGACCTAACATGATATTTTCATGAAAAGGTTTTACCATTTAAAAATTACATATCTAAGAATAAGTATTTAGTTGATGCATCTCATGATTTGATGACGGCAATTATTACCCTTGACATACTATCAAATTGTTTTTGGCACTTGGCTTTTTTTACCCTAAATCAGTGACTGCAGGGACATCCAATGAGCAAAATTTTATCCAGGGTTACCCCTAGCTATTACCTTCTTGAAATAATTCCAAAGGATTCCTATGGAATACATGTCCGAAGAATTACCAGCCTATTGTAGAACGGGTATGTTTTGTGTTTGTAGAAAATTTGTCGTCGACTTTGATAAACGATCTTGTTGAAATGTGTAATGCTTGTCAAGAATACGACACATACAGCTTGCATGTTTACATTTTAAAGATAAGGTTTTCATATCACTCACTGTTTAAGGTTGAACAAACCATTTTCACAGCTTCCAAACCGTTAAGATATATAATATTCCAAAATTGCAAAGGAAGACCTTTTGTAATCGCCAGTGTTATTTGGAAATCAAACTCTAATACAACGTTTTTAAAAATATTTTTCAGACATTACTCTTTGTATTGGGAAATTTACTTGATTTTAATGTAACAGGGTTTTATCCGCCGTTATAAAGAGTAATTACACATCAGACTTGGTTTTATTATCTGGTTCTTTATTATATTATACCACAAAAACATCCTGCATATAAAACAAATAAATAATATGAGTGACAATACAAAAATACGTTTACCCGTTCTACCTATACAATAACATAATAGAATCGTCATACATTTCACATACCAGACTAATCACGTGATAATCATGTGACTTGAAACGATTAACAAAAAGGTAATATGCTTACGTTTTGTAGTACGTTAAACAAAGATATAATTTATCAAAAGGATAAATTATATTTCTACGGAACATGATAAACATTTATTTACAAAAAGCTGATAAAAACATAAGCTATGAGCTAAGGGCAACGTTTAATAAGGCACTATAAAATGAGACCTACATGAACTTCACGTGCCTCGATCGGAATAATGTACTATATAACAACAGTACAGATTTAATGAGCAATTAATATTATAAATATATATAAATAGATAGATAGACTACCGTACCCGTGATATGGTCACAGAACTCTCCGGACCCTCACCAAACACAGTCGTCTCGGGTACCGCTCCTAGGAAACAAAAATACAAACACTGAGTACAAAGATTTTACTTAGTACGTGCCACGGCAAATACAATAAATACATATTTTATTATTCATAAAATATGAAGAATGAACACTTCCGGCACAGAATAAATTCAATAAATACACACGATGTACAGCCCTCGCGAATAGTAGATATAAAGAGTAAAATACGCGATATATGTAATGAACTGAATGAAAACCACGAGCACTCACACCTATCTCACATTCATATTAAAATAATTAGTAGTGCAATAAAAAGTATGAAAGACAAAGGACAAGACAAGACTGAAGTTATTAAGAGCTTGATTATAGAGAAATTGGGCATAAATGGACTGTAAGGTTATAAGGACATGTATATGGAATATTTACCTGCTTGTGTGAAATATTATTAATCTTGACTGGTAAATGTGCGACTATCTTTATGTCTTTCACAAATACAAAGTACTCTAGAGTAAGCTCTATACAAGATGTCTTCCAGGTATATAATAGAATAAACAAGTAAGTACAAACTGACCAATCAGAAGCGAGTGGTCAACAGAACAAAGAAAATGACCATGTTAGGTAACTCTACATAACTTTATTATAACCTCAATCCAATATTACAATTATCAATATTACAATGACACAATTACAATAAACAATTACAATGACCAATAGACAACAAAATGAAAGAAGACAATAGAAATACAATGACTTACAATACAACACAAGACTAAAACATTATTTAATACCTAAAAGAAAAACAATAGAATATAATAAAAGTTACACCTGCCACATTAATTTTTTAACTGTTTGAAGAAAATAGTTTTATCTTATGCATTAAATAACCCGAATCAAAATAAATCACTTGGCATCATGCTTTTTGTCAACAACTGTATAGAATTAGGCATACGAAATTTAGTAATTAAAAGGTTTTTCTATGCAGATGGGTGATGTTTCTTATTGAAAATTTAGGGGTGGCATTACTTTTTGAACGGACCTGTATGTATATTTGTTTAATTAAAAAGTCAACAGTCACCTGATTACTGTATTAATACGCACAACATGTTGCTATTTATAGTTACAGTGGTTTCCCCAATTATGATCTTGTACTGCTTTATAAGCGATTGATGTACACAGTTGTGAATACGTTTTACCACAGGTGTATGAGAAAGAATTTGTTCAAAGATATTTCATCAAAATCGAATCATATAGTAAGTATATGTGATCTTTTTTTCTTTATTGATAAAATATATATATATTATTTTTTAATTTTATGAATTATTTCTTTTTTATCTCAACCATTAACAGTAAATTGCTTGTTGTACGTATCTGCATATTGATATTTGCGTCAACATAAATAAATGTGGTAATTAGTTGATAGTAAAATATCATTTGTATATGTATACCTGATCCCAGTACAAGATTATTTTTTTTAAAAATCTTGAATGGCGATTTAAAATTATGAATTTATTGATGAATGGCTTTGCCATTCATTTACTTAAAAACAAATATACCAATCCATGCCCGTATCACAATCCAGAGGCAAAGTAAACTTTGAAACTGACAAGTTCGGTTTAACATGTGAATTTCTACCAAGGAAGTGAGGCTATGGACTGAAAGGGCAAGTAACCCCTTTAAAGCTAGCTACACCCACCATGTGTGTAATTAAAGTTTGGTTAAATGGAACACGGAACTATGGGACATCAAATATATCCAGAGCAATTCTGGACACAGAGATATTAAACTTATTAACATTCCTTTAATGACGGCCATAAAACTTTTTGAGGGCCCTGATAAGCTTGGTTTGAAGTATCTTTGGATCAACAATTTATTGCTTCGTTCTATAAAGTCCATGCAGATGTGCAGATGAAAAAGGCTTTACCGTAGCGTATTTAGAACAGCAGTCACATGATTGAATTTTTTTTAAATATGTTGATTAAAAGATCAAAGTTAGAAAACGGATCTAACTAGATTCAGAAAACGATCATGCGACTTAAATTCTTAAAACTAATGAATATTCGGAGTTAACAGACATAAAAGGAAAGGAAACGAGAGTTGGAAATGCTACTCACGTAAGAGTTTTTTTAAATAAAAAGCGGGTTTCTTATCTAAAAATAAATCCAGATGTCATATTGAAGCTTACGTCTAACATCATTCGAAAAAAACACCTTCCGAGTCTTAACACGGTAGCTCATAACTATTCAATTGAATACTAGTAAAAATAAAGTTCCATTTTCCAACATCTTCATCAGCTACTGTTGTTTTATGGCAGGTCTTCCTCTACTTGCCATGAGCTTTGAAGTTCTTGATATATCAATCGGCACGCTTGTTCAGAATCTTGCAACTGCAATGTTTTTGGGCAAATATGTATGGTATTGCAATAACCTTTTCTTTCAAAACATCTTTCCTTACAACAGATTTGTCACTTCGCCGTAAATCCAAAATTATCTCTCAAATATCTGACTGCAAAATGACCAGTGTATTTAATATTAAAAATGTGTTGACTACTTCAGAGTGACGGAACAAAATGTATACATTTATGTAGTAATCAAGACGGAGCCGCACTTAGAAAGCTTGCTTCAATAATACTTTATAATTACATAATTACATAATTACATAGACTTAATTGAAGTAAAACTGACATATTTTATTCACTATTTGCATAAAGTTATAAGCGTTTATATCTAGTGGCTACAAGTCGTTAAAACAAGAGAGCGGAAACAATTTGTAAGGGAAATAATCCTTTTTATTCTTAAAATGCACGTGATTTTTTATGTGATTCAGGTTATTACTATCTAAATGTATGCAAAACATTTAATAATCTATAGGTGAATTATTTTCCAAGGCTCTGTCTGTGGCCTCCTTAATTGGGAAACAAATACACCATAAGGAGGAGAAGCAGGTATATTGCTGCATAGAAAAAGGAAGTTTACAATAAAACAAATTAAGTCATCACGTTTGACATACAGTTTGCGCGTGCCAAACTAATGTTATCTCCTAATACATTCAGTATATCCAAAGTTCAATCCTTAAATATTTAATGATACGATTTGTTTAGATAACTTTTATTTTTATATCTATGTCTATTTCTGTTTAAAGAGTGTATTGTGACCTACTACTTCCATAATCCTTTTACTTTAAAATGTCGTATAATTCAATGTAGATATTATTTCTGACTTTTTATTTTCTGTTTTTCTATGTGTTTCTTTCCCATTTGGTATGTTTTGTCAAAGATTAAGGTTAAATATTTATTTTTGAAAATCTAAATTTTAATGATAGATTGGTTTCATTGAAAAGGTTTTATGAGTGTTAGCATCTTTACATAATTCTTGAATAAAATATTTATATGGTATAAACATGAACCAGGTAAATAACTTCTAAGTAATCTTTGTAACATATTTGATCGAGTTCAAAATGTGGCCTGTTTATGTGTTAAAGGTATGATGTAATGATGTATAAATATCGTTATCTTATCAATTTAACATTCTTATGGTATTTATATAAATGGGATGCATTGAACAATATAAGATAAAACTCAATCATAGTAATCTAGGTTTATCAGATGTACGTATTGTAATATATTTGATAATAAACCGAGTTCAAAATGTGACATGCCCATGTGATATAAAGTACGGATGTCAAAAAAATTTTCTATTTTGTTATTTTGTCAAAGTAACATTATAAATGTGTTTAAGGCCAAGTGGTACAAATCGGCACTATCCTACAAGTTTCTGATTTTTTCTACTCCACAGAATACTATTTATCTACATTTCTTATATAATGGACTAGCTATAAAATCTTTTTCATTTCACGATAAATTCATTTGATGAAGTGGAATTTACATCAGAATGACACCTACTAATAATTAAGCAAATTATTCTTAGTTCACCTTGATAAAAAGTTTGTTTATTAGACATTCTTTTGATTGAGACCGTGCCTTTAATTAACAAGGATGTGTTCTTACAATTAACAAAATTGATTGACAGGTGTTCGGATAGAGTAATTTTATGACACCTTTAAATATACTATCTGAATCGTTTGATGTTTTCTTGGATTTAGAATGGTGTCTTCTCTCTATTCCTACATTTTAAAAAAAAGTATTTCCTCTATCACTACATGCAAAACACAATAGGTGTTGAATTAAGTTTAAACATTTTGTGTTCAACCTAATAAATGCCCATTTTGCATATTTTAATCAATTTATTTTGAATTATAATAATTTATAATTTCTGTTATTTTTATCATTATTCACAAAAAGATTTTTTAATTATTTAAAGTTTATATTTATCTTTTTGAAAATATTGATCGATTAATTTTAATTTTAAAATTTAATAATTTGTTCATAATATATATTTATGTTACAAATCCAATATTTGTTTTTTTGTAAAAAACCTATTTCTTCTTTGATCTTTTCTGAAATCCATGTGAATTTAGAAGGGAAAATTCAGGTGAATGTTATTTACCTGTATATGGTAGCTTGAAATTTGACTGAACATGGTTATACAACAATTAGTACTTACATGGAATTTCTTAAAATTTGTAGGAATTTATCAAATTTAGGAATGGAGGGAATGAACCTTTAAAATTTCACATAGGTAAACTGATTGTGAAAAGGTAATTTTGCATAAAAAACTAGAGTTACGGGGGAGTATGAATAGACTGATGACTGACAATATTATCTAATTCTGAAAAATAACATTTTAAATAAAATTTTACCATCGCTCATTTGATTTCAATGTTAAATAAATAAATAAATAAATAATGGTACATCATAAGCCGGTTTAGGATCGTAGAAACTTAAAAGGTTTTGATGTTTGATTAATATTATTTGAACGCAGGCGACCAGACGGGTATTTTTAAATGTATGCATGAATTTAACTCCAGCATTTACTTTTGTCAAGTTTGTAGTTTTCGTTTTTTTTTTCATAATCAGGGAAATTTGGCTTTTGAAATACATTGTATGGAAATCTGGGCTATTCGGACTTAGACTGTCAACATCGCATTTAATTTATCTTTTTATAAGCATTATATACTGAACTTTGGTCAATAAAAAATTTAACTGCTTGAACGACTACCTGTGTTGTATTTGAAGCCGGTTGAAAATTTTGAAGGGTGTGCTGTCTGTAGCAAATTCTGTATGATTTAATATTAAAATTTAATTTATTTTAAAATTTTAGCGAGTGGCAATTAATTTTCGTATATTTGATAAATAATACTCGTATCATGTATTTGGTTATGTCTAGGCTAACATTCAGAACTCAGTTTGATTGCACTCTCACGGTCTTTCTGCATGGAATAAATACAACTTAACGCCAATTTTATCAATTGTAACGTTTTCTAATTCTTCCCAAAATAATTACTTATCATATAACATATACAGCTGCACGTCAGAGTTGTTTAATTTTTGTCCATTCATCATGTTATACGTCGCTACATCAGCATTATAAGTACTGTACACCATGTTAGTTACTACAAAGGTTGCTTAAATGACGTCACACACAGATCAGCCTCGATATGGGTCGTTTCACTTACAGCTACTCAGAAAATTCCAAATTCAAGGCCTTCAAACCGCTTTCTTATTTGGTCATCAATTTTGATGCGGTTTTCGATATTGTGATAGTAAAATAGCATTTAACATAAATATGAAATAAAACATTTTCGTTACAGGTACTCCTTAAGCGTCAAAAATGTAACAAATCTTCGAATTTTAACATAGGTTAAATAGGATATCCCTATTTTTCAGGCTCTGGAAAATTGGAAAAAGTGTAGAAAAAATAACAGTTTGTTCTACAAGTTTTTGAAAAACTAACATAATGTAGTTTAAAATTTGAATTTACAGAAAATGTAAAGAAAAACATATGTACCCTTTCTCGATTTTTCGCTAAAAAAAACTCCCAAGGCGTAGTCTGATGCGAAAATGCGACCAAAATTAGCAATAACGTCATGATTTTTGAAGAATCGGCAAACTTCCGAACCTTAACGTCATCGTGCCGTAAACTAGGAGTGTTGAATGTGTGCGTCTTGCTGTTATAGTTAGTACTTTATTTTAATGATTTGTGTACATTAGATTATTTTGTATTCCTAGTCACTTGAATTACAGAAAATGATATAAAGAAACATTATTACTTCGAAAAAAACAGAAAAACAAAGCCGTATTATTCGAAATTAGAGTCAATGATGACACTTCAAAAGTTCATAAAGAAGGGCCAGTAAGAGTCGGGGAAATATTGTTAATGGCTTCATTTGAAATATTTTTAAAATTTTATATTTCTATATTTTCAACCACCAGTATCGAGACACAATTTTGACTTGAGTGAAAAAATCATTATAATTGAGAGTTTTTACTTGTCCAGAGAATTGATTAAAAAACTACCGAGCTCGAACACACGTCATTCAGAAATTCCATGCGTTGTTAATAAACACCCATAATTTCAGTAGAAATTTTCATGACGTAATTGCATCAATATTTTAAAAGTCATAGTGTATGAAAAAATATGAAAATTCTAAATTTTTTAAATCTTAAAGAATTTTGAAAATCGAAACAATTTAAAAAAAAGATATCATCAATTCAATTTCGTGTAAAAACGTCTTTATCAATTGAAAGTATCAAAGGAAATTCTTCGTGAATCATTGGTATCTGTTGAATTTATTCATGTAATATATGTGAGCCGCTCCATGACAAAACAACCCTTATGGCAATTACGTCATAGTATGAGAAAATGACGTCAAAGTTTTCTTTTGTTTCTCGACATATTCGATTACGACGTTAGATTTTACATTAATCTGAATAGAAAACATCCATTTTTTAAAAGACTACAAGGATTATTTGTAGACGGATCTTTATGATTTTTCACTATTAAATGTAGAAATAATCGCAGCTTATACATTATTTAAAAATCCATATTCCATTTTAACGTCACTGAAAAAAAAAACTGTAGAAATATTTTTTTAAAAATCCAGCATAATTATTTTAAAACTTTTCCTTAATTTTCACTGTCAATAAGGGAAAAAAATTACTAAAAAGAAATAGTAATAGTATCTGTATTTAATTGTGACATTCACACAAAATACAACATTCATTATTTTACTGTGAAAATATGCAAACAATTACACATAATTCTTAAATAAATACAAATAAATCAGTTCATCTGAATTAAGTGGTGTCCTTAAATTTAAAAACAAAATTCCGCGTAATGAAATAAAAGTGTGCTGAATTTCAGACCTTAATCGCTATTTTTAAATGGTATTGATTTTGATATCTTTAGCTAATCCAGAGACTAAAAATGGGTAATACGTTAGTAACAATGTTGAGTTGTATTGTTATGATAAAATGAAGTTTTGTTTTAAGAAGAGGACATTTTATTCACGTGTCCATACATTGAATTGGATGGAAGTGCCATATGCTATCTTTAAATGCAAGTACATTATTTCCAAAAAGAAGTATAGGAATATTTGTTGGTCCTTATCCTGCAATATGTGTCTCTAAGCAGCTGAGTGCTCAACTAATGATTGTTGCGCCTCTCACTGCCTAGGTTCGAACGACAGGGAACACTGTAGGATAGGTTATCAGTTCATTTAAATGAAGTTCGTTGTTTTCCCCCAACACCCCAAATTCCCAATCCTTGACTCTATTTAACTGGAAGAATCTTGACTGAGGGCATACCAATCAGTTATTAGTATATGAGGACATTGTCTCTCTCAAGTAAAATCGAGGACATTGTCTCTCTCAAGTAAAATCTGGCAATATTTGAGCACAGTTTAGAAGTCAAATACCTTTATAACTCAACCCTATTACAATATAATACACTTTTAAAACACTCTATCTTGTCATCAATGACCGTAAATGTGGAGACAAGAAATTGTAGTTGAAATCTCTCTCTCTCTCTCTCTCTCTCTCTCTCTCTCTCTCTCTCTCTCTCTCTCTCTCTTGGGGCATTCGCCTTGGGAGCAGGAGGTTGTAGGTTCGAACCCAGGCCGGGTCCATACCTAAGATTGTTAACATTTGAGACCCTGCTTTCTCACCTGGCGCTCAGTATTTTGAGGTCAGATTATTGAATAGTTCATATGAGCTCAGTATAACGTGACTTGGATTAGAAAATTGGCATACTCACTTGGTGAGGTTGCACCATAAAGTGGTTATGCGTGCGTTCACGCTAGTACAAAACACACCACACACTCGCACATCTCATGCATATATGAACTTGTTCTTAGATTATATGTAATGGTTAGACGTTCATAAATTTGTTTTCTTAGCTGACAAACCACAGCGGTAGCTCAGTTGGTAGAGTTCTCGCTCCGTAAGTGAGAGGTCGTGGGTTCAATTCCCGGCTAGGTCTGACCCGACTTGAAAGTGGGAAGTGGCTGTTCTTTCGCCAGGCACTCGGCATTAAGAAATGAAAGTCACGGTTCTTTCGGATGGGAACATAAAAAAAACGAGGTCACCGGTCACCGTGGGCCTGGCAAGCTAAAGAACCCTGCTGTATAATGCCATCAGCGCAACGTACAGGCAAAATTTCGGCACCTTCACCTATATCTGGCGACATCTCCATATAAGTGAAATATTCTTGACTGGGACGTTAAACACAATTACCCAACACTAAGCTGACGAAATGTTGATGTGAAGTTAAACAACATTACAACAGCAATCTCTCTCCTCTCTCGTGAAATTTCTCTTAAAATAGCAGCATTTTAATATTTTAATATGTATTTCTCCATGCACTTCAAATATCATGATATAACAGTCGTGATTTTTTTTTGGGGGGGGCAAAGCAAATTCTGTTCATACTACACCAGCAGAGGTACTGCATTAGGCATGTCGCTATATTGCACCAGAATTAAAACTAAAATATTGGGTATGCTGTGTCATGTGGAAGCATATCTGGTGTATCTCCCTAACTTCAAAATTTCATGCGTTGAAAAGTTGCTTTAGTTGTGATCTATGCCAATGGGCTACCGAAACTTTTATGGTCATTTGAAAACTTCAAAAAGTTAAGTAATGAATCATATTAGGTGATACTTATTTCAGAAATATGGGACCATTGTCCATTATACCCTGAAGATTAATCCTGTCAGCTATATTTTATTGCTGGGTTATTAACACCACCACCACCACTGAAGCCACTCACCACTCGCGCTGACCCAATGGTGCAAAAGTTTTTTGCTTTAAATTCAGTGGTTCAGGTGGGTTTTCTCCAATTTCTTGACCTGCCACATATTATAAATTAAATAATCTTGTCTGAAGTGTGAAATACCATCAAAAACATTTAAATAATGTTGTATGTTGAAACATCTAATTGCTGCAGAAACTATTTTGTTTTAAATACACACCTACAAAGGCTAAGTCAACGTTGTATAAAACTAGTTTTACATTATTCCATCTTCTTCAGATTTCAAAATTCAAGTCTCGTTATAACGTAAAGCCGTTTTTATCTGCATATTGTTTGATGGAAAAGTTAGGTATACTTGTAAATATTACACAGGTTTTTTATTTCAGGGTGTGAATTCATTACAACTTGAGCTAAAAAGGCCACACGATACTGCCAAGCAAAACGAGGTGTTCAGAGAACACTACCCCCCCCCCCCTGCAATGGTGAACATCAGTGAATTCCATACAAGTGAAATATGTTTTTATTGACCACTGGTTGTAAAATAAGTGGGCCATTTAATAGATTGAAACCCACACCAAAGAATTTAAAAACATAAGGTTATAACTACACCTTGTTTGCATAAATATTACGCAACCTAAAACTTACACGGAAAACCTTTTACATTTATGTTTAATGTCCAGAGTTATATTTTCTATGTTTAAAATTTCAACAAAGTCGGTACATAAATAAGGCTGTAATATGGTCTTTATGGGTTTTTGTTATTTATAGTAACGGCGGCCATCTTGGCAATCCCATACCACTCACCACCATAATAAATCAACTGACCAAGTTTCAGCTCAATCGGATATACTAATTTCTTTCAAATGCACCGAAACCAAATTATCCATGAACACACACACGAACATACACACAAGTATTGCGGTATTACTATATCCCCCTCATCCCTTAGGGCGGGGGGATAATAAAACAAGCAAATCATTACACTGCTCCAACAAAATATGTCGTTCTAGTTTGCAAAAAGTTGTTGTCAATCAAAACAGATGAAAAACCTGTTAAGGTATATTACATTTGTAAATGATTAACATTTCATATTCTCAATCAAGGACCATGAAATTACTGAAACCAGAATAAAATTCAGCATCATTCGATAAACTACCTATTTACTGACCGGGGATTTAGCGTTTCCCTGATGAGGGTGAACCCAACCAGGTGTCCTTCTCACGTAGAAATGTGGTTATGTACTAGGTTGGTGGTGAACGGAAACGCTAATCACTGCACCACTTGGTCACCAAAATCCAATGGTAATTTTGTTTAATTTAAAAACTAATAATAATAAAATAAAATAAAATAAAGAAAGAAAAATAAGAAAAAAGTGTCAATAATTGGAAAAATCACCAAATAATTGTAATTTGTTTTATATCAATGCATTCGGAATATTTTTTTTCCTTTTCATTGAAACAGGATTTAAAAATGTTCTGTTTGGAAACATGAAATGAATGACGGTAAATGTAATCCGAGACGATTATTTATTTTTTACGTTTATCTTACAGTAGTGTTACGATTACGTCACAACTTAAGGAACACCTGTGTGTTAAAGTTACCATAGCGACGTCAAATAATGGCATTTTAGGACAAAATTTACATTTTTGGAATCACAATATAATTGTACTTTCAGGATCTGATAAAAACTCAAAATCAATATTTTATGCCATAAGGGTCGTTTTGTCATGGAGCGGCTCATTTTTATGATGATTTTCTTCTATCATTTTATTCTTTAATTGATAGACATAATGTATTTTATTCCCTGTAAATATTTAATCAAAAATTAGTACAGTTACATTAAATAAGAAGTTAGAATAATACCATCATAGTGAATACATGTGGATTTGTACGCGCTGAGAGTAACGTTAGCGTCCATTTGTACCACTTGGCCTTAAATAGATGAGATACATTGAACAATATAAGAGTTAAAACTTAATAATCGTAATAAGAGAAGTACGTCAGGTCTTTAATAAATTTTCAAATAAAATTGTGCACGTAATTGTTTAAAACTATAACATTTCGTTTGTTAATTTGATGTTGGATGAATTGATAATAGTAATCAATAAATAATATTTGTTGAACAAAAATACTGAAAAAGAACGTATGCAATCATGTACTTATAATTCTGTGGTGGGTGCAATCAGAACTACACCGTACAAACCGTAAACAGAGTATTGACAAACAGCAAAGGAGACGCATCAGTCCGAAAACTGATACTAAGTGAACATTTAGATAAATGCGCAGATTATGTATTCAAAGTCATCCCATTTTATGAAATAGACGATGTATGTGTCACCATAAGACTTTCAAAAGGACCAACATTTATGTGAAATATCTAATCCAAAATTGAACAAACTTATCAACAATTATTACCTTTTTACATTATTTCAATATTCAAATTGTTATTATGTCCCCTCTCATTGATGACGTCATAATTTCCTTTTGGTAGTAATCAAGTACTGAAAGCACGAAAGCGCTAGAGTTTCTTCGGATTTCTTATCATCATTAGTTTTGATATACACAGGTGTATTGGAAACTATTTATTAAAATTGATTCATATCGTATTTTTGAAGTGGTATATTTTTCTAAAACAAATCAATAAAAATCAATTTAAATTTTATTTAATAATTAACTTTGTATTTAATATAACTCATTAGTTGTTAAGTACTGCTGTCTTGACAACACACGTGATAAAGATATTAGTTCAGCTAACATATTTTATCAGTTTTAATATACAGCACTAGAAGTACTTAGACCAAAATCCAAAATTGTGAAACCAAATTTTTCAAAACATTATCCAAGGGACAAAAATATATTTTACCAAATTTAAAAGCGTATTTGGACAAATATTTTGTATATGTTTTTGGTATACTTTTTCTCATAAATTTATAATCATAAGACACGTTATCAATAAACATCAAAACTTATAAAGAAGCGGGGAAACACGCTGGCTACATCTTGACCCTCTAAATGTAAGTCAGAAATAGCATATTGAATGAACTGCTTCATAGATCATGTTAAATATGCTATTCGTTATCTTATTCATTACACCGAATAAATACATTCAAACAGAATGTTATTGCTTATATTTACAATCATTAAAAATGTTGTTAGCATGTCAGAAATGTAAAATCATTACTACAAATATATATTTTATCCAAGATACCGACAAAGGTGCTATTTTCCAAAAAAGGATAGAAACGTCGGAATGAGGATGGAATGTTTACCAGTCAAAAGATGCATGACGTAATCGGATTGTTAAACGTTATGTAATCAGAGGTTATGATTCCACACCGTATTCATGAGTGATTCAATGCCAGCAAAAACAAATAAGTTCATGTTATGAAGGCCAATTCTAATTGTAAATAAATTGATTTAATATACTAAATTTTATCAGACAACTTAAACTAAAATGATCCTGTCCTATGAATTAGATAAACTGATAAACCGTGTTTTGATCACAATTTATTTTTAAATATTGTCGGGACCTTGGCTTGTTCTCTCTATCAACAACTATGATTTTATCTCAAACTGACCCCATTGATTCCGATTATTTGGCTAATAACTATCCTTGTATAAACAAACAATCAAACAGATAGACACGTCGTAGGTTTAATTACTGTCATTCTAAACATCACTACCGATGAGTGAAATCATATTTAATAACTACCCATTTGCACAACATTTACGTGCTGGGTGAAAAAAGTATTCGAGAGATAAACGAGATGACGAGGCAAAACAATGATTTTTTTGTGAGCAAAAAAGGAATAATAAAAAGTTAAGTTAAAAAAATTACAGATCTAAGAAAAAAGTAACATCAGTTAATATTAAAGAAATAATGAACTGAAAACGAAGGTACTTACAACTAGCAAAAGGATGAGCCCCCCCCCCCCGCCCCCTCCGTTAAAACTCAAGTTGATCAAGTCGTACTATTTTAGTTTCCCCGTGGAAACTACATGTATCAAAAAGTCCAAAATAAAACGCCACATTTACTTAAAATTACTGATATTCCTACGATAACCGATTTCTCTTGAATATCAACAAAAATTTCTTCTCCATTTTTGAAACTGGTACGATTTTTGTGTAAAGAATTCTTTTCCTAGAAATTTTAATACAATGTCAGATAATTATTATAGTATACGCCAGCAATCATCGTATCCGGTGCATGAGGGTTAAATATGCGAAAATCACAAAAATCAAACAGCATGATTTCAGTACGTCTTGTTGTCAATGATAACAAATATGGTCGCAACCTTGATAAACATTGTTCTAACGTAATGACGTAAGCAATGTTCCCGTGTCAAATATATAGGTCAACTGTCTACTTTATACACAGTACACGCAATGTACAGTTAAGACCTGTCAAAAGTTTAACACTAAGCTACCAAAAGAAGTAAAACCTCGACTGTCGAGTGCATAAGGTATGGAAAGGTAGCGGTCGTAAAGCTGCCGATAGATTGGTGGCAACTTCTGTCGATATAAACACCAAACTAGGAAGCAATATGGGCTGTCGGGAATAAACACAATATGTGAATGAATTCGTATATGTATATTATTGTATATTCGTTTAATTAAAAGTTAAACGGTCAGCTGATAAGTGTGTTAATACGAACAACGAATACGAATGTTGCTATTAATAGTTACAGTGGGTTCCCCAATTATGATCTAGTGCTGCTTTATCATTAGCGATTGATATACACAGTTGTGAGTACGTTTTACCACAGGTGTATTATAAAGAATTTGTTCAAAGATATTTCATCAAAATATATAGTAAGTATATGTAATATTTTCTTTATTGGTAAAACACGGCAAACAATAATCTATTTTTTTTTCAAATTTATTAATTTTTTTTTATCTCAACCATTAATAGTTAATTACTTGTTGTACGTATCTACTTAGTGTAATTTCATCAACATGAATAAATGTTGTAATAAGTTGATAATAAAATATCATTTGTATACCTCATCCCTGTACAAGATTATTTTTTTTTAAATATGAACTGGCGTTTTATTTTTTTATTAATTGATGAATGGCTTCGCCATTCAATTACTTAAAAACAAACAAACTAATCCGTGTCCGAATCACAATTCACAAGCAAAGTAAACTTTGAACTGACAAGTTTGGTTTAACAGGTGAATTTCCACCAAGGAAGTGAGACTGGGGATTGCTGGAAGGATAAGCAGCTCATTTAAAGCTAGCTACACCCACCATGTATGTAATTAAAATTGGGTGAAAGGAACACGGAACTATGGGACGTCAAATATATCAAGAGCAACTCTAGACTAAGGAACACTACTGTAATGACGGCCATAAAACTTTTTGAGGTTCCTGATAAGCTTGGCTTGCAGTATCTCTTGATCAATAATTTATTGCTTTTGTTTTATAAACTCCATGTAGATGAAAAAAGCTTTAGCATAGCGTATTTAGAACAGCAGTCACATGATTGTTATTTTTTAAATATGTTTTTTTAAAGATCAAAGTCGGGAAACGGAAGTAACTTGATTTGAAAACGATATCGCGACTTGAAATCCTAATGAAACTAATGAATATTTGGAGGTCACTTACATGATAAGAAAGGAAACATGAAATGGAAACACTACTCACGTGAAAGGTTTTTATTTAGTAAAAAGTGGTTTTCTTATCTAATAAAATCTAGATGTCAGATTGAACATACGTCCAACATCGTTTGAGAGAAAACACCTTCACCTTGTTTCTGACATTTCCGAGTCTTACCACGGTAACCTTATAACTATACAATTGGATACTAGTAAAAATAATGTTCCATTTTGCAACATTTTCATCAGCTACTGCTGTTTTATGACATGTCTTCCTCTGCTTGAAATTAGTTTTGAATTTGTTGATATATCAATCGGCAAGCTTGTTCAGAATCTTTCAACTGCAATGTTTTTTGCGCATTACCTATCTTTTCAGAAGTACTTTCCACAGATCAGATTTGTCACTTCGCCGTAAATCCAAAAGAATCTCTTAAATATCTTATTGCAACATGATCATCGTTTTGAATTGAGCCGTGTTGACTACTTCAGAGTGGCGGAACGTATACATTTATGTAGTAATCAAAACGAAAGTCCATGTAGGAAGCTTGCTTCAATAATATTTTATACATTTCAAAATCAGACTTAATTTAAGCAAAACTGACAAATTTATTAACTATTTGCATAAAGTTATAAGGTTTATATCTAGTGGCTACAAGTCAAAAACAAGAAAGGGGAAACAATATGTAAGAGAAGTAATCTTTTCAATTCTTAAAATGCACGCGATGTTTTATATGTAATACAGGTTATTATTTAACTGTATGCAAAAATATTTAAAAATTTATTGGAGAATTATTTTCCAAGGCTCTGTCTATGGCCTCCTTAATTGGGAAACAAATACACCATAAGCTGGAGAAGCAGGTGTATTGTTGCTTGGAAAAAGAAACCTGACAATAAAAAAAATAAGTCATCACGTTTGACATACAGTTTGCGCGTGATAAACTAATGTTATCCCCTAATAAATTCAGTATATCCAAGGATCAATCCTTAAAAATTTATTGATACGATTTGTTTAGATAACTTTATTTTTTATATCTATGTCTATTTCTGTTTAAAGAGTGTATTGTGACCTACTACTTCCTGAATCCTTTTACTTTAAAATGTCGTATAATTTAATGTAGATATTATTTCTGACTTTTTATTTTCTATTTTTCTATGTGTTTCTATTCTATTTCGTATATTTTGTCAAAGATTAAGTTAAATATTTATTTTTGAAAATCTGAATTTTAATGATAGATTGGTTTCACTAAAGTAGGTTTTATGAGTGTTAGAATCTTTATATAATTCTTGAATAAAATATTTATATAGTATAAACGTGAACCAGGTAGTACCTTGTACTTCCTGTAACATAAATGATCGAGTTTAAAATGTAGCCGGTTTATGTGTTAAGGTTCTGGTGTAATGATGTATAAATAGTGTTATCTTATCAATTTAACATTCTAATAGTGTTTATATAAATGGGATGCATTGAACAATATAAGATAAAACTCAATCATAGCGAACTAGGTATATCAAGTGTACTTTTGGTGACATATTTGATAACAAATCGAGTTAAAAATGTGACATGTCACATGTGACATGTGATATAAAGTACTGATGTAAAAATGTCTATTTTGTTATCTTGTCAAATTAACATTATCAATGTGTTTAATTAAATGATATACATTGAACAATGTAAGATAAAACTTAATAATCGTGATGAGACAAGTACTTTTGTAAATCATTCAAATACCAATATACACGTAACTGTTTAAAACTATAACATTTCGTTTGTTAATTTGATGTTGGATGAATTGATAATAGTAATCAATAAATAATATTTGTTAAACAAAAACGCCTAAGAAGAATGTATGCAATCATGTACTTATAAATCTGCGGTTGGGTGCAATCAGTACTACACCGCACAAACCGTAAACAGAATATGTGAACGAATCCGTATTGACAAACAGGAAACGAGGCGAATCAGTCCGAAAAATGCTACTAAGTGAACATTAAGATAAATGCGCCGATTATGTGTTCAAAGTCATCCCGTTTTATAAAATGACGATGTATGTGTCACCAAGAGACTTTTAAGAGAACAAACATTTATGTGAAATATCTAATCCAAAATTGAACAAACTTATCAACGATTATTACCTTTTTACATTATTTCAATATTTAAATTGTTATTATGTCCCCTCTCATTGATGACGTCATAATTCCCTTTTGGAAGTAATCAAGTACTGAAAGCACGAAAGCGCTAGAGTTTCTTCGGATTTCTTATCATCATTAGTGTTTGATATACACAGGTGTATTGGAGTCTATTTATTGAAATTGATTCATATCGTATTTTTGAAGTGGTATATTTTTCTAAAACAAATCAATAAAAATCAGTTTAAATTTTATTTATTATTTAATTAATTTTGTATTTAATATTATACAAATATAGCACCAATTTGAGGTCAATATTGCTATCAAGTGGGCAATTAAACATATATTGAACTCAAATTGGTGCTATAATTGTGTTATAATAAAATTGGTATAAAGTTTTAAAAAAGACAAAACTACATGTACTTGATTTCAGCTATTAAAAGCTTTATAACACAAGAAATTAAACTTTTCAATATAACGATCCATATAATATCACTTCACTTGTTATTTGTAATTTATTGTAGTATTTTGACAATTGTGCAAATTATTTTGAGTTGAGTTGAGTTGAGTTGAGTAATGGTGTTGAACATCCCAGTCAAGATTATTTCACATATATCGAGACGAGATATCTAGATGTCAGATTGAACATACGTCCAACATCGTTTGAGAGAAAACACCTTCACCTTGTTTCTGACATTTCCGAGTCTTACCACGGTAACCTTATAACTATACAATTGAATACTAGTAAAAATAATGTTCCATTTTGCAACATTTTCATCAGCTACTGCTGTTTTATGACATGTCTTCCTCTGCTTGAAATTAGTTTTGAATTTGTTGATATATCAATCGGCAAGCTTGTTCAGAATCTTTCAACTGCAATGTTTTTTGCGCATTACCTATCTTTTCAGAAGTACTTTCCACAGATCAGATTTGTCACTTCGCCGTAAATCCAAAAGAATCTCTTAAATATCTTATTGCAACATGATCATCGTTTTGAATTGAGCCGTGTTGACTACTTCAGAGTGGCGGAACGTATACATTTATGTAGTAATCAAAACGAAAGTCATGTAGGAAGCTTGCTTCAATAATATTTTATACATTTCAAAATCAGACTTAATTTAAGCAAAACTGACAAATTTATTAACTATTTGCATAAAGTTATAAGGTTTATATCTAGTGGCTACAAGTCAAAAACAAGAAAGGGGAAACAATATGTAAGAGAAGTAATCTTTTCAATTCTTAAAATGCACGCGATGTTTTATATGTAATACAGGTTATTATTTAACTGTATGCAAAAATATTTAAAAATTTATTGGAGAATTATTTTCCAAGGCTCTGTCTATGGCCTCCTTAATTGGGAAACAAATACACCATAAGCTGGAGAAGCAGGTGTATTGTTGCTTGGAAAAAGAAACCTGACAATAAAAAAAATAAGTCATCACGTTTGACATACAGTTTGCGCGTGATAAACTAATGTTATCCCTAATAAATTCAGTATATCCAAGATCAATCCTTAAAAATTTATGATACGATTTGTTTAGATAACTTTATTTTTATATCTATGTCTATTTCTGTTTAAAGAGTGTATTGTGACCTACTACTTCCTGAATCCTTTTACTTTAAAATGTCGTATAATTTAATGTAGATATTATTTCTGACTTTTTATTTTCTATTTTTCTATGTGTTTCTATCTATTTCGTATATTTTGTCAAAGATTAAGTTAAATATTTATTTTTGAAAATCTGAATTTTAATGATAGATTGGTTCACTAAAGTAGTTTTATGAGTGTTAGAATCTTTATATAATTCTTGAATAAAATATTTATATAGTATAAACGTGAACAGGTAGTACTTGTACTTCCTGTAACATAAATGATCGAGTTTAAAATGTAGCCGGTTTATGTGTTAAGGTTCTGGTGTAATGATGTATAAATAGTGTTATCTTATCAATTTAACATTCTAATAGTGTTTATATAAATGGGATGCATTGAACAATATAAGATAAAACTCAATCATAGCGAACTAGGTATATCAAGTGTACTTTTGGTGACATATTTGATAACAAATCGAGTTAAAAATGTGACATGTCACATGTGACATGTGATATAAAGTACTGATGTAAAAATGTCTATTTTGTTATCTTGTCAAATTAACATTATCAATGTGTTTAATTAATGATATACATTGAACAATGTAAGATAAAACTTAATAATCGTGATGAGACAAGTACTTTTGTAAATCATTCAAATACCAATATACACGTAACTGTTTAAAACTATAACATTTCGTTTGTTAATTTGATGTTGGATGTTGATAATAGTAATCAATAAATAATATTTGTTAAACAAAAACGCCTAAGAAGAATGTATGCAATCATGTACTTATAATCTGCGGTTGGGTGCAATCAGTACTACACCGCACAAACCGTAAACAGAATATGTGAACGAATCCGTATTGACAAACAGGAAACGAGGCAATCAGTCCGAAAAATGCTACTAAGTGAACATTAAGATAAATGCGCAGATTATGTGTTCAAAGTCATCCCGTTTTATAAAATGACGATGTATGTGTCACCAAGAGACTTTTAAGAGAACAACATTATGTGAAAATATCTAATCCAAATTGAACAAACTTATCAACGATTATTACCTTTTTACATTATTTCAATATTAAATTGTTATTATGTCCCCTCTCATTGATGACGTCATAATTCCTTTTGGAAGTAATCAAGTACTGAAAGCACGAAAGCGCTAGAGTTTCTCGGATTTCTTATCATCATTAGTGTTTGATATACACAGGTGTATTGGAGTCTATTTATTGAAATTGATTCATATCGTATTTTTGAAGTGGTATATTTTTCTAAAACAAATCAATAAAAATCAGTTTAAATTTTATTTATTATTTAATTAATTTTGTATTTAATATTATACAAATATAGCACCAATTTGAGGTCAATATTGCTATCAAGTGGGCAATTAAACATATATTGAACTCAAATTGGTGCTATAATTGTGTTATAATAAAATTGGTATAAAGTTTTAAAAAAGACAAAACTACATGTACTTGATTTCAGCTATTAAAAGCTTTATAACACAAGAAATTAAACTTTTCAATATACGATCCATATAATATCACTTCACTTGTTATTTGTAATTTATTGTAGTATTTTGACAATTGTGCAAATTATTTTGAGTTGAGTTGAGTTGAGTTGAGTAATGGTGTTGAACATCCCAGTCAAGATTATTTCACATATATCGAGACGTCGCCAGTTTTAGGCGAAGGTGCAAAAATTTGCGTGTGAATTGCGCTGATGATTTTATACAGTATGGTTCATTATCCTGTCAAGCTCATTGTGACACGGGACCTCGTTTATTTTAGGTTCCCAACCGAATTGACCGTGACTTTTATTTTGTAATGCCGAGTGGTTGGCAAAGGGACAGTCATTACCCACTGTCAAGTCTTGGGTCAGACCCTGTCGGGGTTCAAACCCACGACCAACCTACCAATACGGAGCGAGCATTCTACCAACTTAGCTACTGCGTCTTTTTCTTCACTCGACAATGACGAAAACTTTCCATTGTCCATCTGCTGCCATTGTTGTAACGACGTGTTGCCCTTCCAAATCCTCCTCCTGTTTTGGAAGCACCATTAACCCGAGTAAATAAAGTAACTTCTATTCCGATCATATATAATCAAAATTGAATCCAAGGGAGAGATAAGCAATATCCGGTGAATAACATTTTGAAATCAACTTTTCTTGCACATGTTTACATTGTTTAATTTGATCACGTGACTACTCTTAGCCTAATGAAAGTGCGTGAAAAATATCATTTTATAATAAAACTAATAAGTTGTTAAGTACTGCTGTCTTGACAACACACATGATAAAGATATTAATTCAGCTGACATATTATATCATTTTTAATTTTACAACACTAGAAGTACTTGGACTAAAATCCAAAATTGTGAAACCAAAATTTTCAAAACAATATCCACAGGACTAAAATATATTTTACTGAATTTAAAAAATCATTTCGAAAATATATTGTATATATATTTTGGTATCATTAAAATATTGTTAGCATGTCAGAAATGTAAAATTTTCACTGCAAAGATATATTTTATCCAAGATACAGACAAAGATGTGCTATTGATGGAACAGACTTTTTCAAAATAGGATAGAAACGTCGCCATGAGGTTGGAATGGTGATTAATAAAACGATGCATGACGTAATTGGATTGTTAAACGTTATGTTATTCATAATGATGAATTGCATATTATTGTCACCACTCTAACCTTGGTGATTTTTATTCACTTCATAATTATGCATTATTCAAAATATACAAGAATATACATTACAATTTTGTTAAATTTTCTGCATATTTCATATTTTATTTTTTTCAATATTTTCAAAGTTATTTTTATTTAATCAAGATTTCCAAAGTTATTTTAGGCATTTAGAACATATGTTTATAAGATCCTTTATCTAAACGTATTTGAATATATTATTGCAATTAAGGCATATTCGGGAAATATTTCCTGTCAAAGCAAATCTATACAAGGGATTATCCCACATGACTGTTAACACCTCAATAAGGGACTTAACTCAATTAAACATTTATTTTTGTGTTAAACCCTTTGGTGACATAATCTTACAGTGTAATTACTTGTTAATTGTTCAGTAAATACAGACTTTTCCATTATTCTTGATTGGTTAATTACCTTTTCTCCAGACATGACACCTACCCAATCAATAACTTGGGGTGTGTCCAGAAAAAGATTAATTATTAAGTTTTACTATAAAATGAAAATACAGTTTTAATTTTAAGACACAGATAAAGATTCGATAGATTTTTTGGATTTTAGCAATTTATTGGAAGTTTGTGTATCATGGTGACTTAAAAAATGTAATGGATTGATATGCAATAAATTATTAGGTGGAAAGAATGTCAGACTTTGAATCCTTATTTAGAAATTAGCTAGTTCCCCAAAACAAAAATTAAAACAACTTTTAATCAGTAAGGTTCGCCAGTGGCCGTAACCACGTCCCCAATCTTGAGTGTCAGGCGAGCCTTACAACAATATTATCATCGAAAAACTGAAACTGGAAAAAGCGCAACCGGGAACAGCATTCTTAGGAAAAAGACATTTGAATCCAAAGTCGATGGTGCTTATGTTACAAATAAATGCAAACTTGTAATTAATAAGAAATTTGGTCGTAAAGAAGTTTTAGTGGACACTCCAGGACTTTTCGATACTGAAATTTGCGATGAACCATTAACAAAAGAAATAGTAAAATGCATAGGAATAACCACTGCAGGACCGTATGCCATTTTGTTGACTGTCACCATTGGTCGATTTACTAAAGAAGAAAATGACACAGTCAGACATTTCGTGGACCATTTTTGAGGCGGCATCTACAACTTTTTGAGGGTAGTCTTTACGAGAGCAGGCGATCGGAAAAATGGCAATATGACAATCGAATCGTACGTCAAAGAAGGTACTGGGCCGTTAAAACTCTGTGACAATAGATATGTACCATTTAACAACAAGCTAACCAGAGCCGACCAGGAAAACCAGGTCAAACAGTTAATCAGCAAAATTGATGACGTTGTTAACAAAAATAAATGCAGGTGCTTTGCCAATAAAATATACGAGGAGGCCGAAAAAAGCTTCACACACAAGTAAAAATGAGGGGAATACTTCAGAAAGAGGAAAAAAGAAAAACTGAAGAATCCATAAGCCAACTGACTAAGGTAACGCAAGAAAATTACCACTTTGCTAATGAGGTAAGAGAATAACAAAAAGACAAAAAACCGACATCAACCCCAATTATCCTCTTTAGAGAACAAAGTAAAAGAATGCAAACAAGAGCAATTACTAACACAAATTAAAGAAATGAAAAAAGCACGAACGTAGAGTAGAAGAAATAAGAATGGAGTAAGAACAACAACTTACGGATTTACGAGATGAAAATAGGAGAAGTTGTGAAAAAATGTGATTGTTTTTCAAACCTTTTGAGTGTCATAACCAATTTTTTAAGTCGGTTGGTAAATGCTTCCACTAGTATGGCGACACCTTAAGGGGTTTTGCTAAAAAAAATGATACAACCTAGAAGATTTCTTTGCTACACAAGTTTGGTTGACCTCATTTGCATACTTGCCTCTCAACAGTTAAACACAGATCTAACGAATTAGTGCCAAAACTATCGAAGAACCGAGCTTTGTATAGCCTAAAGCTGCCTAGAGATCGACCTTTGGATAGCTAGTGGTCGAATAAGTCTGAGTTTGGCAGCACATTCGGCCCCTTGGCAGCTATAAACACTGACAAGTCGGCAGCTGAGTTTTGGAAACTTTTTGACATAATGATTTTTTATTCGTAATTATTCAAAAAACAAAAATAATTCGGTAAAGAAATAGTTACTTTATTATGGGTATAATTCAGAATATGTAAAAATAAACTTGTGAGGATCAGAGAAAATTCAGAATATTTTGTTTACATAGTTGGGCTAGTACGTGGTCACAATTCACAAAGAAGTCAGACAGTCGGTTTTATTTCCCCAGTGAAAATTAAATCTATCTCATTCCAAAATCTTTGTCTTTTTGTTTATTATATGTTACAACATTCTATTAAGTTACTCACGGCAGATAACACATCATAATAACGTCTAATAACGCCACATTGCCTACCGTCAGTGACACCAAAACATGGCTACATGAACTAAAGGTATCTCCAGATGCCGTTCTCTAGTTGGATAGTTGTAATCATATGCAGAAATAGAAATCGCACGTGCAACTTGGCAAACTTTGTATATTGAAAGACAGGGTTTGGTTTAAACATTTAATATAAAATTTGTTTATAAAATAGAAAAACATTTTAATACCTTAAAATATATTTTGACCGGACGAAGTTGATAACTGAAGTGGCGTTTGAACACAAGATGTTTAATGCGGAAAATTGAAATGGGAAAATCTCAGACATTTTCATGTCAAATATGTGTTATATACCTTTTTTAAATTTTATCATTCAATAATAAAACAATTGTATAACACAGCCTCACTTCCCTGGTGGCAGTTCACCTTTATAACCAAAATTGTCAGTTCCGATGTTTTTACTTTGCTTCTGGATTGTGATTCGGATATGGATTAGTATGTTTGTTTTTGACAATACGATTTTTTAAATTATTGAATGATAACATTTTTAATAAATGACATACAACACATGCCAACCTAAACAGAATACTTAGTAAATAATAACATGATTTCATACAAAAATGACTTTATTTTGTATGAACACTGTACCAGTAAGGGGTATTTGAGTTTGGTGAGCATTTGCAGAACAAGATGTCTTGGGTTTAATTCAGACTCAACTGACCACCCCAATTTTTAACTTTCCTTTGTTATATATAGTATATCTATTAGTTTTGTCTTATTAAAAAAAGAAATCACAATGTTATACATATTAGCATGACATTAAATGGAAATTCACTGTGATTATATGTGAAACAATAGTTGACGGTTAAAATGTGAATTAAGCAAACTAAATTTTAATGTAAAGAAGTGGGCAACTGGTGTCACTTCCACCTGTACTCAAGTATATAAGTTAAAAATTTCACTAAAAATAGAATAAATGTAGCAGGGATCTTATCAAGATAAAAATAAAAGGACAAAAATGTAGTAGTATTAAAATTTAATCACAAACTTATAACAAAGATCTCAGGTCTTAAATATTTTATTAATTGTAGAGGTTTAAAAAAAACCTCGCATGTATCTGTTATATCTCCAGGCTGATTTCTCTTTCAATGGTGCCCCATAAAAATAAGGCATTTGTTTATATTTCTTATAAAACTTGGTGAAGCATCAGTATTTTTGACATTCATAAATACTTGCTTGTCAATGATTCACAACTATATATATAGTTTAGTAAGACACTGATGGTATCATACATGTCACTTTTCCACTGCACAAACAAGACAATCATGATCTGGACAAGAAACAATGGGGTTCGCCGCTGTACCACGTAGTCAATACCTCTTAACGTTTGTGCGTAACATTTTGGAAAACGTCAACGTCACATATGTCCGGAATAACGTCGTTTTTACGGAAAAACGTCATATTGTGAGATTCCATGTCCATTGGAAACAAGCGCTTCGCAGACACGTTAGAAGGTATCACGTTGTACAGTGGCGAACTCCATTAAAATTAAAATGCTTTAACTTTACACATCTCTCTCTCTCTCTCTCTCTCTCTCTCTCTCTCTCTCTCTCTCTCTCTCTCTCTCTCTCTCTCTCTCTCTCTACATGCGTCATTTTTAACATAAAGAAAAACAATCTATGAATTGAAAGCCTTAGCTTATCAAGACCCCCAAAAAGGTTTATGGCTGTCATCACAATATTGTTCATATGTTTGATGTCTCTGTGTCCAAAATTGCCCTGGGTATATTTGACGTCCCATAGTTTCATGTTCCTTTTACATAGTATTGATTACACACGTGACAAGTGTAGCTAGCTAAACAAGAGGTGTTTACCCTTTCGGAGGGTCCGGTATCAATTCCCTGGTAAAAGTTCACGTGTTTGAGCTAACTTGGGTTCCAAATTTTTTACTTTGCTTCTTGATTGTGATTCGGACATAGATTAGCATGTTTGTTTTTGATTGTTTATTAGTAAATTAGTGTTTTTCCTTTCATTTTCAGACTATAGTTACCAAACTTGTACATTCCTTACCAAAGATAGAGATGATTTCTGCTATGTGCAGTTCTCAAGATACAATGGATACCGACAGTTCAGTTAATGTACAATCTGACATGAACAAAAGTTAGTATTGTAATATTTATCACGTTGTCTCTAAATTTACCAATTATTGATAAAAATGTGATTTACAAAATACAATGGGTCGTAATAAGCAACAATATATCAATGAAAAGAGGTAAAATTAAAAAAACTTATAATATCTGAAAACATTATGTTTTTGATAAACGTCACTTTTAATTCTGTGGTTTCAGACATCATTTATTTAAGTTTCGTTTAATATACCGATATGTGGGGGGATGTGTGTAGTTTGTTCGTAAAATGATTTTAATCTTTATTGTTTCCTAGATAAAAGTCTACGACCACTAAACTTAAAACAGTCAAAGGAATTGCGTATTGTGCTCATAGGAAAAACCGGGACCGGAAAAAGTGCGACCGGAAACAGTATTTTTGGGAAAAGGGAATTTAAATCTAAAATCTGTGGATCTTCTGTTACAAATAAATGCAAACTTGGAATCAATGAGAGGTTTGGTCGTAAAATAATTTTGGTCGACACTCCGGGACTTTTCGATACTAAAATGTCCAATGGACAAATAACAAACGAAATAGTAAAATGCATAGGAATGACCGCTCCAGGACCGCATGCTATTTTGTTGATTGCCAACATTGGCCGATTTACAAAAGAAGAAGACGATGCAGTCAAACATTTCGTGGCCCATTTTGGGGACGGCATCTACAACTTTTTGACTGTAGTTTTTACGAGAGCAGACGATCTGGAAAATGAAAATATGACATTCGAAGAGTACGTCAAAGAAGTGCCTCAGCAATTGAAAGACATTTTACAACTCTGTGACAATCGATGTGTACCATTTAACAATAAGCTAACCGGAGCCGACCAGGAACACCAGGTCAAACAGTTAATCAACATAATCGATGACGTTGTAAACAAAAACGGAGGCAGATGCTTTACTAATGAAATGTACGAGGAGGCCGAAAAAACGCTTCACAGGCATGAAGAAGAAATGAAGAGAAAAATTCAGGAAGAGGAAAGCAGAAAAACTGAAGAAATTAGATTGCAGTTAAAAAACGAATATGACAAGAGATGTGCTGAGAAAGAGCAAGAAAAGGATCTACTTGCAAATCAGATCAAAGAACTCAAACTTAAGCAACAGGAGACACAACATACAGCAACCATGGAACGCATAGAACAACTACAAAAACAGATTGAAGAAAATGGCCGAAAAAAAGAAAAAGAATTTAAAAGTTTCAGAAAAGAGGAAGAACGTAAACTACAACAGATAAGAGATAAGTACCAACAACGACTTAATCCTTCGAATTTACGAGATAATAGTAGGAGAGGTTTTGAAGAAGAAACAGAAATATTTTCAGCTATTTGTAGAGTTACTAAAGTGGCTTATATGATAGGAAGTGCTTTTGCTAAATGGCTACATGGCAAAGGCGAAGGCGAAGACGAAGACGAAGACGAAGACGAGGACGAAGACGAAAACGAAGACGAAGACGAATACGAAGACGAATACGAAGACGAAAACGAAGACGAAGACGAAGACGAAGACGAAGAACCGTAGGATCAAGTCAAAACGCTGCAAGAGCTGTGAATTCAATTTATATGTGACTCAAAATCGAAACCGATTTATTTTTACAATTTTTGGATGTCCTGTTTCGTGGACCATTTTTCTTTTTATTTTGTTTGCATCTGTGGCATCTTTTTCTTCTATAATCAAAATAAAACCATATTCTACTTCTAATCACGTGTGTTTTTTTACCAAAAAATATGTATCCCTTTCAATCTTAATGTACAATTCAAGTATGATTAGTATATAGTTGTTGTCTATAGACAGCTAGAGTAACGGAAAATGTAGAACCTTGAACTTGTTGGATTTCACTCGATAGTCTTATTGAATTATGCTTATGAAATACGATACCCTTAAAGGTCACCGGTCACCAAATTTATGAATTTTGTAATTTTCATTCCTATGGGTAGAGTTGTCAAATTCGATGTGTCTGGTGGGTTTTCACACATTACAGTTACCTGTAATATACTAAAAACTTACCTGAACGAAGTTCTAATACTCGGTAATTTCCGACACCGCTCGTAACTTTCCGGCAAACTAATTGATGACGTACATGGTGTTAAGCTGCTGAGGAAAGACATATTGTCTATATATGTATTCCTATGTAACATGTGGGTTTGTGTGCCATTTTGAAGGGTTTTAAAGTTTGATTTCAAGTCAAAATTATATATTTTATGAAATTTTGATATAATAATACCACAATGAACGATAATTTTTTTTCTCACAAATTTAAGAACAAATATAAGCCAGATTTACACAAGTCCCTTATGCAGCTTTCTACAAATTGAGTGCACATGGAAAACGCAAGAATGAAGACGTATTTTCCAACAAACTTGCAAAATATTGTCAAAACTTGATACAAAATATACTGACCTAATAGGAAAAAATATTTTTCATTCATCCATAAGTGAATTTGATTCTGTACTTAGAGCAATTTTTTAAGTTTTTAACAAAACTAATATAACCATGTCAAAAATATCCCTTCTGTACCTTCTTACTCGGGACAACTATAAATATTATAATTATGTCATAGTTGGAATATGCATGATGAAATATAAAAAAAACCGAACAAAAATGACCTACCTGACCCTAAATACCCTGATGTAACTTTGAATGAGGCCCAATTGGTGTATTAACTTCGTCGAATTTTCCCAAAATTTCTCTATGTACAGATGAACTGAATAACTTTTTTGTCATTTAAAAATATAATTTGTTTAGATCAGTGCATTTAATATGCAATTTATTGATAGTTTATGGAAACGTATTCAATTGAAAGAAATAAATGATAAAAACCATGTGCACTCAATTTATGGAAATGCAGTAATTGCTTTGAATGTATTGGTGCTATTTTGCATATACGAGAAAAGTCAGGAAAATAAGAGTGGTATAATCATTTCAGACAATATAAATTATTATGAATGGATTCAGTCAAATAAAAAAATCATAGATTTTAACATTTTTAATATTCAAAATTAATTTAATTCCGTATGTCAGTCAGTTCACCAGTTCATATGTTCACACAAATCGAGACTTGTATGTCTCTTATTCAAATCAACCAATCTAATTTAACATTTATTTTTTCAAACACATCTTTTCAGAATCCATCAAAAACGACAGATAACATTTACCGGGTATATCATAAAGATTTATACACACGTGTCAATTAATGTTGCAAATTGTAAGGTAAACCCTGTTGATTACAGGTGATAGATGTCTACTTCTAAACAGGATGTTGCTTGCCAATGTAGCATATTGATAATCTCTTAATTACTGGTATGTGAGGGGATGTAAATCACACTTTAACCGATATTAATTTATTGTGAAAAAAATTAAAGAAAGTTTCCCTCGAGTTTTGATTAACCGTTAGTTAGTCGGGTATAATCCCACTGGTAACACATTTTGATATGAGTTCTTTTCAACTCATTAAAATTAGGCGTAATAAAATTATTATTATTAGTAAATGAAAATTTTAAATATCGTTTTTTGAATTTATCATGGAAACACTGAAATTAAATCAAAAATGAAGATTTAACAAAATGGGGATTGGAAATCTGACCAGTACTCTATCGAAAAAAAATTAAACAATATTTGATAAAAAATATTACACACCGACATAAACTCCAATTTCCATTATTTTTATTAATTAAACTTACTGCGAATAGGAAGCTATTGATTTTAATTAAAATTCGGAAATTGTTCACAAACGTTTTCATATTCAAGTAATACTGGGTGAAATATTTGATTTCAGAGACAATACGAAGTTATTTTTTAGACCTGTATTTTGATATTTTCGTTGTACAAAAATTCTACTCGAAAGCGTGTTCTAGTAATATATTGATTTTAACCTAAAAATAAAATAAAAATGGGACAATTTCTGAAACAAATATGAATTAAAATCAATTTGAGGTAATCAATAATATAGCTGTACTAGAGAGATAATAAAAAGTGACAGACTACAGAATCTGGTCAAAAGTGCTCGCAAAATTATGTATGTTTTTAATATACATATTAATATTGATATTTACTAATAATTCACCGAAATAATAAATAATAAATAATAAATAAATAAATAAATTCAACAGAGAAGTTAGATATTTAGAATGATATTAAATATTAATGAAAATAAATATGAATAATATTTTAAATAAAACACGAAAATGTATATTCTTTTTATCAATTCGTTTTGATAGATAAAAATAAAAAGATAAATAAATAAATAAATAAATAAATAAAAAAATAATAATGTAAAATTATGTTTTGTAATAGTATAAGTAATAGTATATCATACTTAGAGCAAACAAGATATAGTTCTTATTTATTTATTTATTATTTTTATTTTTTATTTATTTTTTATACTGAAGGAAATTGAAATATCCAATGTTAAAAATAAATAAATGAATAAAACATGAGAAGTTACTACTGATAATCTGTGTAATAAATACTGATCACTCTACAAGCTTTGGTTACTAGATAACTTGGATAACACCTTCTGCGTCACTTCCGGTTTTGGACCCTTTTACTACCAAAGGGAGATAACACCGTTTTTCAACAGTTTTAGGACTTTATTTTACGTTGTAACAAAAGACAGAAATGATTAAAAAATGTTATTTGTGGCTAAATCGACTTTTTATTATGTAATCTTTCGGAAAATAGTACTAAAAAAATTTCGGTTTTTGGTGACCGGTGACCTTTAATTGTGATCAAGAAAATGGAATCACTGTAATTTATGAAATAACCGATAAAATATGTTCATTATTGTAATTTATGTAAATTGCAAATTTTCATTGTCATTTTTTGCAACATGTTAATTATCATATTATCAGACATGGAAACAATTAGACATTATATTATATAAACTCGGTAATATTTGTGCTGCATTTCCAGCAAACTTTGTTACAAAATAATAAATAGTTTGTAATTGCGTGCTTCAAATTTATAAAATTAATTTAATGTCGATATTGTGTGTGTTAATAAAATTTGAACATTAGACAGGTTGTTGTACTTATTTGGCTACCACTCTCATATCGACGGTGTGACTTGACCTTTTCAATCGTGTCAGTAGTATTAGTTATTAATATTGGAAAATTAAAGAAGTACATTATAATTTCAGCTTGATGATTAGATTGTTTCTGGTGAATATGTTCTTTAGTTTAAATGATAGACCATAATTCTGAGAATAATAAACGTACCATACATTTTTCATTGCGATAGACATGGATTGGTGTGTTTTTGATTTGATGTTCTCAAAATTGATCATCATAAGATATTAACACCAATCAACATGTCCTCCAGGTATTAAACAGACATCTACTAGCTTGGCAAATTAAGAAGTATGGTGAAAAAAATAAAAGAAATATCTATACGTTTCTTGGAATTTTCATAACATGTCTGTATAAGAAACTAATGAAATACGAACATGGAACCATGGGACCTTTTCTTCTGTTTGAATAACAGCCTCACTTCATATTTATATCAAACGTTGGTATCGTTCATTGATTTATTTAATGATAATAAAAAGCACTATTCCTTTTGAAAAATGTTGTCCCATTTCAAGGAACTTGCAAGAATGTTCGTAAATCTGCTGGGGTACATCAACGCGACGTTTAGTGGTAAAGGGAAAGTAACTCGTATATCGCCAAAGACAAGTCACGGTTAAAAAAATATCGCGACTACGCACGTAAGTCACACAAAATCTAAGTTTAAAATAAAACTAGTATCGCTTTGATAGGTGACAAAACATTTTATAGGGTTTTGGCAGGAAACGTGGCCCCATGTAACCTGTCGAAGATTAATGTATAAATATTGGCAGGGTACGTGACTTTGGGTCGCGTAACTTATAATATACCTCTTTATGTAAACAAATTATTTGTTTTGTGGTAAATTAATATATAGCGTTTAAATTCGTGATACACGATTTATGTTTAATATTATTATTCTTATAGTATAGATTTATAGTACACCAGGCTGGCATTCTTCCAAAAATTGCTTTGTTGCTCGTTGACACATATTTGAATCTTATATCGTAAAAATATAAATAACAAATCCGAATGACAATGCAAAAGCCAAGTAAAAACTTTTAAACTGACAAGTAAGCTTAAACATGCGAACTTCCACCAGGGAATTGAGGACGTGTGCTCCGAATGGGTAAGCACCTCCTGTCTAGCTAACTACAACCGCCACGCGTGTAATTAAAATTAAGTGAAAGGAACATAGAACTATGGGATGTCAAAAACATAGCCTTCATTTAGATTGACACGTTATTCAACATAGTTATATCTATAAGAATTTTCATATTTATTTTGTATTTGAGATTTAGATACGATGACTGTCCTATATATAATATGTATTGTACCATAGCGCAATAACGCTTTGCTCGATTTCTTTACTGATGATAAACACGTGTCTTCTGCTCCACACATTTTTTAAATTATAGTCATTTTAATAGAGCTACTCGTTGACCACTGTTGTGAAATTAGTTGCAAAACGGGTTGAAAATGTTTGAAAAATTTAAGCGTGAATATAAAAAAACATACACACAAAACTCGGCTATTCGTAAATACATTTTTTTTCTGATTTTGTGGAAGATAATTAGTCTAATAATGTATCTTATGGGACAGTTTGTATGTGGAGAATTTAATTTCTGACTGGTACAGATACTGCAAAATCTGACCGACTTATGACTGTAACAGCCAAAAGTCAGGAAAACAATTAGAAGTTATGATAGATCCATGATTCGTGATGTTGAGAAAGCTTATCGCTACCGCGGGCGCGTTTGATTTTGAAATGTATTTTTAAAGTGCCAAATATTTCTGCTAGACGGATCTTGCATATACTGACAGATGACCAAAAACGAGTACAAGTACAAACCGCTTAGCAATTGCTCATTTCTTTTCAAAAATCAACCAAGACAAATTTGGAAACATCGTGACTGGCGACTAATTGATTCACTTGCCGGGATCGAAATACATCAATGCGACGTTTAGCGGTAAAGGGGAAGTAACTTGTATATCACCAAGTCAAGTCGCGTAAAACAAACAAGGCGACATGCGTAAGTCACACAGAATACGATATCGAAGTTAGAAAAAACTTATAACAGTATCGGTTTGAAGGGTTACAAAACGAAAATTCCACATGAACATACAGGGATATTATAAGTTGTACAGGGTTTTGTCCGGTAATACGATCCCATGATCAATGTACAAATTTTTGCAGAGAACATTAGGGCCGTGCTAAAACCCTGTGTAGCTTATAATATACCTGTATATGCAAACAAATTATTTGTTTTGTAGTAACATAATTTATAGCGTTTATATTCGTTACATGATATGCGTTTATTATTAATATCAATTTATAGTACATCAGGCTGTCATTCCTCCAAAAACTGCTTTGTCGCTCTTTGACAGATATATTAATTTTATATCGTAAAAATATCAATTACAAATCCGAAAGACAATGCTAGAGCAAAGTAAAAAACTTTAAACCGACAATTTAGATTACACACGTGATATTCCACCATGGAAGTGAGGACGGGTGCTCCGGAAGGGTAAGCATCTCCTGTTTAGCTAGCTGCATCCGCAACGTGTGTAATCAAAATTAAGTGAAAGGAACGTAAAACTATGGGATGTCAAAATATATTCACCACTTTTATTGACATGTTATTCAACATAGTT
The DNA here is from genome assembly GCA_021292105.1 of Anadara kagoshimensis. Lineage (NCBI taxonomy): Eukaryota > Metazoa > Mollusca > Bivalvia > Arcoida > Arcidae > Anadara > Anadara kagoshimensis. The sequence continues at coordinate 51,616,983 of CM037874.1, forward strand.
ATATCTATAAGACTTTTCATTTGTTTTTCAGATTTAGATACGATGTTTGTCATATATGAAATATGTTGTGTACCACAGCGCGGTAACGCTTTGCTCGATTTCTTTGCTGATGATAAACACGTGTCTTCTGCTCCACATATTTTCAAACTTTTAGTAATTTTAATAGAGCTAGTCGTTGCCACTCTTGTAAAAATGGTAGAAAAACAGATTCAGAACATTGAAGAAATAAGAGCTTATATAAATATAGATGGAAAATAAAAGACATTATAAATGCTGCAAAATCTAGCCGACCTATGACTGTAATAGCCAAAAGTCAGAGAAATAATTAGAAGTGATGATAGATCCGCGATGGTGTTTTTGAAAGCTTTTCGCATTTCGCTATCTCGGCCGCATTTCATTTTGAAGTGTATCTGAGCGTGCCAAAGATTTCTGCTAGATGGATCTGCATATATTGACTGATGACCACAAATGGATACGAGTACAAACCGGTAAGCAATAACTTATAATGTGTCTCAAAATCAATCAAAGACAATTTTGGAAACATTGTCACCGGTGACAAAACATGGGGTCACTATTTCGAACCAGTAAGAAAAATGGTAACAAAATATGGCTACCTAATCACGGAGGAAGGCTTAAAATTGCAAAAAGAAGCTTAAGCACAAAGAAGATTCTTTCTGTTCATGTGATTCTTTAACCGTACAAATTCCGGTGCCAAACGGCAAAAGAGTTACCGATCGGTACAACTGGTCTTATCTTTTTGTCTTTTCTAACACAAACATACCGTTTCATGTCCAAATCAATCCCAAAACAAAAGCAAAAACTTTGAAGACTACAACAACATTTAAACAAATGACGTTCCACCAAGAATTGCTGGTTGTTCTAGAGGATAAAACGCACCACGTGTTAATCATAATTGAGGACATAGGATTGTCTATTGACTATAGGATTACAAGCATATCTATTAGGATATTTGATACAGCGACATCATACTTCACAATAACATTGTGACGACCATAAAATGTGGACTTGATCAGCCTAATGGCGTTTAACTGTAAAAGAATGTCACCTTAAATTTTTAATTGAAGTTAAATCGACTGAAACGAACATAAGAAGTGAGTATTCATTGTATTGATAAATTATTTTGAACTATTTACGTTTCAAAGAAATATCTCTTCCTTGTTCTTATATTTAAGTAATATCATATTTTGAATCAGTGGATACCGGACAATGAAGGGGTGCAGATTTTTGCAAACAATGTATTTTTGAACGACTGAAATATAATTTTTGACAGAAACTAATACAGAACGAACTTTTAATGGAATATGTCACATGACCTTTCACGTCACCAGAGTTTTCGTGTACATAACCATATATGGTTACTTACAAAACCTTTACAAAAAGTATTTGGCAATAATATTATCGATACGTCAGTGACTTCCAGCTGAAAATTACATTGACTTCACAATCATGGATCGTAACCATAGTAAGTATGATTTTATTTAGTTCTATGTAAAATTATTTTTAATTAATTGTTTTATTATTTTATCGGTTAAACTGCATGAGCATAAACTAACCAGGTTCTTAAGGTCGTCACCACCTTTTTCAGTCTGCTTTCATTTAACATTGTTATAAAGGAAAATTGTCATTATTTACCATGATGAAAATATTTTTCATTAAGGAAGTAGCATTAAATTTTAATGAGCTATATCTTCATCCTCCTTTGTTTAAAGCCAAGTCAAAATTTTGAACAATTATTTTCAAAGTGGTCATTTCAGTAACTGTTATAATTGATTTTTTATTGGAATGCGCAAATAAAATCACAAAGTATAGCAGCAGAACAAACATTAAAGTTTTAGTGGGGCTGATTGACAATTGCTGGGATTATGTCAAATTTGTTAAATTAGACTAATTCGTACTTACATCGATTAACTCGCTATGTTACATAAACATACCAATTAATGTCCAAATAACAATTCTGAAAACAAGAAAAACTTAAAAACTTGCAAATCAAGTGAATGGTAAACTTTCACTGAGAAAGTAAGACCGGGTGCTTCGGAAGCACTTTCTGTTAAGCTAGTTACATCCGTCACGTGTGTATTGAAAATTGGGAATGAAAGGAAAATGAAACGGTGTGAAGTAAAAAAAAAATCCAGGATTATTTAGGATACAAAGACATTATGCTAATGAACACTTTTGTGATGACGGTCATAAGAGGTTTTAAAGACCTTAATAAATTTATACTTGTAATATATCTTAAGCAGCTTTTGTTATACCATATCAGGAACAAAGTGAGTGATACAATAAAACATTAAATTATACTAAAGATTTAAATTCACATTAAACTTGGTACTATTTTCTTTTAAAAAGATTGAATATAAAAAAAGTGCAAACGTTCTAACTAAGTGCTTTTCATTTTACTCCGCCACATTGCCGAGGGTGTTAATTACACTGTCTTGTATGTTTTTTGGTTATCATTTATCAGATCAAATTAAATTATATAAATTGTTCGTGATAGTCTTAGAATTCCCATTCAATCTCTTACTATTTTTGCGCAGTTCTCGACCATGTCTGATAGTGTATTTTCGCCTAAAATTCCGCATTTTAAATAAAAGCCATGGGTCCTTTTGATTTTTGATCAGACATTAAAAATCAACTGTTGACTCAAGGAATTTGTAAGGTTAGACTTATCAAGGCCCTCAAAAAGTGTTATGTCCGTCATCACAATATTGTTGATAAGTTTGATGTCCCGGTGTCCACGATTGAACTGGATAAATATGACATTTTTCCATAGAACAATGTTTCGAATACACTATTTTGCTTACACAAGTAGTGGGTGTAGCTTACTAAACAGGAGGTGCTTACACTTCCGAAACACCCGGCCTCATTTCTCTGGTGGAACTTATGTTCGTTTTTGATTACTTTTGTCACGGTATAAATAGAAGCCTAAAGAACCCGCAATGCACATTACCCTTAGACCACTGCAAATGTCAAAACTCTTCACATATATGTATAATATTCTTACTGAACCCAATTAAACAATAAATTTATATAAAGTTTTAAAAGTGGTGAACTTCCACCAGGGGTGTGAAATGGGGTACTCTGAAAGGGTTATTAACTTCTTTTTAGCAACCTACATCCGCAACGTGTGTAATTAAAATGGAGAATGAAAAGAACATGAAACTTTTTCAGGTCAAAAATATTAAGCGTAAAATGGGCTGAGCCTATAGAGACCTAATTCTAATAAATAAAATTGTGGTGTCAGCCATAAAGGTTTTTGAGGGCATTGATAAGTCTAGGCTCAAATTATTACTGCGACAATCATATATTTATTAGTACTTTTTTTAGTTGTATAAAGTTTTAAGCTCTACAAAGCGAATATAAATGGTGATACAAATATGTCTGATTTTATCGATTCGGTTTTGATAACAACTTAAACTTCTTTATTGATAATAATGTAGTTAAGCATAACAAATCGTTATGCAAATAATCAACGCAGATTTTGTTTACTAACTTTCTTAATGTGTCTATTACGACAATCATAAAAGCTTTTTATTTTTATGTTATTTTCAAAATTGAAGTAATTATGTTTGCAATGTAGTTATACATAAAACTTCGTTATGCAAATAATCAACGCATATTTGTCACCTAGAATTTTCAATTTAAGTTAAATCGACTGCCACGAACATAAGCAGTGAGTATTCATTGTATTGATAAATTATTTTGAATTATTTACATTTCGAAGAAATATATCTTCATTGTTGTTATATTTAAACCATTTAAGTAATATCATATTTTGAATCAGTGGATACCAGACAATGAAGTGGTGCAGATTTTTGCAAACAATGTATTTTTGAACGACTGAAATATAATTCTTGACACAAACTAATACAGAACGAACTTTTAGTGGAATATATGTCACATGACTTTTCACGTCAGCAGGGTTTTCGTGTACATTACCATATATGGTTACTTATAAAACCTTTACAAAAAGTATTTGGCAATAATATTATCAATACGTCAGTGACTTGCCAGCTGAAAATTACATTGACTTCACAATCATGGATCGTTATCACTGTAAGTAGTATTTTATTTAGTTCTATGGAAATTTATTTTTCATTCATTATTTTATTATTTTATCGGTAAAATTGCATGGGTTAAACTAACCAGGTTCTTAAGGTCGTCACCATCTTTTTTATTCTGCTTTCATTTAACATTGTGATAAATGAAAAATTGTCATTATTTTCCATGATGAAAATATTGTTCATCAAGAAAGTAACATTAGATTGTAATGAACTATATCTTAATCGTTCTTTGTTCAAATGCAAGTCAAAATTTTGAACTATTATTTTCGTGTACATTTCAGTTATAATCGATATTTTATTGGAATGCACAAATAAAAACACTCTCTGTAGGAAAAAGTATAGCAGAACAAACATTAAAGTTTTAGTTGGGTTGATTTGCAATTGCAGGGATTTTGTCAAATTTGTTAAATTAAACTAATTCGTACTTTCATCGATTTACTCGCTATGTTACTTAGACATACCAATTAATGTCCAAATAACAATTCTCAAAAAACAAGAAAAAACTTAAAAACTGGCAAATAAAGTGAGAGGTGAATTATACTGAGAAAATAAGACCGGGTGCTTCAGAAGCACCTTCTGTTAAGCTAGTTACATCCGTCACGTGTGTAATCAAAATTAGGAATGAAAGGAAAATGAAACGGTGTGAAGTGAAAAAATCCAGGATTATTTACTCGGGGGTATACCAATTTCCCGAAAATCGCATCCAGCCGATGGATACGCGCTTTATAGTATCCGTCCGATGGTTACTTCATACATTCGTGTGTTACAGCATCCAGCCGAGGAAAATCATCACTGTCAGATACAGGTAAAGAGAGATTTTTGCGAATTTACAAGGTTTTGATTAAGTTAGGTGATGGAATGTGGTATAAGAATAGTCTTGCACTGTATTGACATCGTCAGATTGCATATGGCATGCAAAAAAATCAAACTAACTCCAGAAATGTTACTCTGAACAGACAATGTTGATGTTTTCAATATAAAATGCTTCATCTTATGTGTAAAGGTGTAATTTTTTATGTAGACACACACAACACAACACTCTTTTTGTTCCCTTCCATTTTTGCTTGAAACTATGTAATTAAGTGCAATAAATCGGTTTTCGGGAAATTGGTATACCCCCCGTGATTAAGGATACAAAGAAATTATGCTTATGAACACGTTTGTGATGATAGTCATAAGAGGTTTTAAAGGCCTGAATAAGTCTATACGTGTTATGTTCCTGAATCAATAATTTATTTTTAAGCAGCTTTTGTTATACCATATCAGAAACAAAGTAAGTGATACAATAAAACATTAAATAATAAAATTTAAAATTCCTATTAAACTTAGTACTATTTTCTTTTAAAAAGATTGAATATAAAAAAGAAAATTGCCGAAAGCGTTGATGACATTGCCTTGTATGGTTTTCACAAGACGAAAAGTCACCTTTAAGGATCCTTAAAGCCCCCTTAAAGACTCATTAAATGGGGCTTTAAGGATCTTTAAGGGGTCTTTAAGGACCTTAAATGTGTCTTTAAATTCTCTTTAAGGACATCCTTAAAGATCCTTAATGGAACTGAAATTTTAAGGATCTTTAAGGCGGCTTTAAGGATCTTTAAGGATTCGTTTAATAAACACAGAAAACAAATTTCTTTACATTTTTTTAAATTTTAAATTTATATAAATGTGAAGTTAAATATAATTATTTAACTTATTATTCTCTTACACTGTTTTTATTTTATTTTATTGTTTTATTTAAAATTTTTTTATTTTATTTTTTTTTTTTATTGATTTATAAAATTTGTAAATTTATAAAAAATAAACTGATTCATTTAATCATTTTTCTTTATCAATTTATACTAATTTTGGTTGTTTTGCAAGTAGTCCTGAAATCACAAATAAAGAAGAACACATTATTTCACATCATTTATTACAAGATTACTTACCTAATTTCGCTCGCAGCGGGACTTGAACTCACTACCCTTAGTTCCCCAGATCACATCCTTTCCTGACTCTACATCCTTATCCATTAGGCCACGGAAGACATGAATATGCATTTTATATTTTTAAACTATATTAGTACCCGGTAGCCTAAGGATCACGTGACTAGCTCTAAATCTTTCAGATTTAATAATAAAATATATAAATAAAATGTTTTACTCCATTTATAAATATTTTATTATTATTATTATTATTATTATTATTATTATTATTATTATTATTATTATAGTTTGCTCTTTCATTCTTGAGAGGAATAATTTTTAGGTTAATTTAACTGACTTAAGATTTCTGATCAAAGGAAGACAGGCATATCAAACCTTTACCTGTTATACACTTATTTATCTGACTGGCAAACATCACTTTTATAAAAATCAGTTATCGATCAGACATCCATTCCTATTTGTATAATCTTAATCATACTACTGCTTTTTTATTAAAATATTTCAATAATTCTTGAAATTAAAACAATAATTTTAAGTAAAATTTATTTAAAATTGTCTTTTATAATTTAGTTACATTTTTGTTGTAATACCAATAATACTTATTTCCTTGTTTGATAAACAACTATAATATTGTACCAGCGACATTTAATAATCTGTACAAAATGGAAGGACGAGTTTTAATTATAATTTGTTATAATCTTAATCTATCCTTCAAAATCTCGCATTTAACTTAAATGACTGTTTTATGAGGGAAACAGTGAGAATGTTAAATAAAATAATTTCAGAAATTAATTCAATTCACGGTGAGAGAGAGAGAGAGAGAGAGAGAGAGAGAGAGAGAGAGAGAGAGAGAGAGAGAGAGAGAAAAGGGTGCACATGTTAAACATTATAATAATAGTACTCTTTACAAATTGAAACAGTAGAACTAGCGACATTTCCTACTGTTATAAATCTGGTAAAACTGTTTAAAAAAATATTACCATTGTTATACTCAAAAGCGGATCCGAGTGAATAGTCACTACCCTTTTTCAAGTTTTGGATCAGACCCGGCCAGAGACCAAACCCGCGACCTTCCACTTCTGGAGCGGACAGTCGACACTCTACCGACCTGGCTGCTACCGAAGTGGAAGGTCTCCTTCCTCCCCTTTTTTCCACACTTGTTTAAAATTATCTATATGACATCCATCTGAACATTCAAGTTAATTTTATTATATTAATTAAATTATTACATTATTATACTAAATAATCAGTATAATGGTGCAACACACAAGAATCCTTTTTACCAGAAAATAGCACTTATCATTTTAGATTTGTTCCATAAAGCCAATAACGGACGAATAGAATAAAAAGTCAAATGAGATGGAATTTATCTATTAAAACCAATTAAAAATAAAAAAAATGTACAAAAAATGTACAAAATTGGAACTTTTATATAAAAATAGGACTTTGCGCTATAAAAATATACAAAAAGATAATCTTATGTGCTAAAAATGTACCATTCTAATTAGCTCTCTCTCTCTCTCTCTCTCTCTCTCTCTCTCTCTCTCTGGGCCCTGACCCTTGGTCCCAATATTCATTTATGATTAATGGAATCACTCTTTATGAAATCTGTCCTTGAATAAGACTTATTTTTGAAGTACTGATAACAGCCCAGTTTAAAATTCATGCTTTCTGACAAGACAGAAGTGTCTTAATTAGTATTACTAATTAACGTCATTTACTAATACTATCTGGGTTCTTTCATGCCTAAGTGATCAGGTAAATAACATTATCACCTAAGACTGGTCAGCACTACCTGAATTCTTTCATACCTCAGCGAACTGGTACATTACATCATCCTCTGATTGCAATTACCTACCTGTACACGAATTAATTAATCAGTACCACTTATTAACTGGTCCATCCACTGGTTGCTTGACAATTTGCGGTAAGCGAGAGGGAAAAAGTCGGAAAGCAGGGGCAAATGTTGGGGTGCCCCCCTCCCCGCCCATCTACCTCCATCCCGCTGGATCTGACACTGCATGATTTACCATTTTTGAATTATTTTTAAACAGAACGAAAAAAGTACACGACACTGCAAATCCAAATTCTCTCTCTCTCTCTCTCTCTCTCTCTCTCTCTCTCTCTCTCTCTCTCTCTCTCCCTTCTCTCCTAGATATGACAATATTCCAACGTCAGCTGCAGACTGCTAATATCTTTTTGTGTTTGAACAACACCATTTGATTTATTTCTGGAGAACACTTTTTTACTTTTTTCTCAACATAATCAGGATAACGGGGTAACAGAGTATAGAGTTTCATTTCTGTGTCAAGATCATTTCACTTATATCATTGTTTGATTCAATGAATAAGAATTCTAGAATGGCCAAGAATGTAAAACCTGAGCGAACTGACAAATTTTCTGAGATTATGGCCTCTCCCAGTTTAATATTTTGTCAGTTTGTAAAAAAATTGTATAGTCTTGTGTACAGACTTTAAGTTCAAGGATAGTGAAAGAAATCGAAGTGCATTGAGATTAGAACCAATATTCGACAAGCGAGTTTTCTCACACTAGATTTTCCCTATTGATGTGAACCAAGACAGTGAGATCAAGATTTTGCTAGTTAGATTGAGGCTGTCCGTTCTAGGATTATTAATGAAACGGAAACACACAGAGAACCCCATTTTCGGCAAGAAAACAAATTAAAACGATAATTAACTTAAAATAAATGCCGATGATATAAATGTTTTTTTCTTTTAATTGTTTCATTATAAATCACAACTTTATTAGCCCGAAATTCGTTAACTTGGATTGCGGACCTATTCTATGATTAGAAAATCATGCTTATAGTTTCCGCTTGTGGGAAAAAGTTCCGATAAACAACTCTCAGCTCCGAAATTCTCTCTCTCTCTCTCTCTCTCTCTCTCTCTCTCTCTCTCTCTCCATAAACAACTTGATCAGAGAATACAAGTTATTTTACTGGATCGATCGAGAAATTATTATTATTTGTCTATGAAATTGTGGTTTATTTATTTATTTATTTATTCATTTATTTATTTATTTATATGAGTGTTTATTTATTTATTTGATTATTTATTTATTTATATGATTATTTATATATTTATTTGATTATTTATTTATTAATTTATATGATAATTTATTTATTTATTTATTTATATTTATTTATTTTTAGTTTGAAAACTGATGATGTACAAGTCTTCGCTCTGCCCTCTCTCCTTCTATCTCTCTCTCTCTCTCTCCTCTCTCTCTCTCTCTCTCTCTCCTCTCTCTCTCTCTCATATTTCATATACTTATTAAAGTTTTTAAAAATATTTATTTATTTATTTATTTATTTATTTATTTATATCATTTATTTATTTATTTATTTATTTATTTATTTATACACAAATAACAATTGGTAAAAAGTATCTAAAGTATCCCTAACATTACTACTCATGTAGATTAATCATCAGATTCCATTAAAATTCAAATCCATCTAGGTAAATAAAGAGATTAAAAACATACGGTAAATTTTTCAGGTAGAATATACTATCGTCTGGTTAAAATGAGTTTGAATTTGCTTCTGTTATCAATTAGTTAAGTAAGTTGTTGATGAGATACCGGGGAAATGTTGATGATCATCAATTAGGAACCATGATCTGTTTATTACCTATGGGCATAAATCCATAATAATAAATAGTCAAAACTACATTTTTTTAGTTTAATAAATAAATAAATAAATAAATAAATAAATAAATAAATAAATAAGAAGTTGTACATTGAATCAATTTAGAGCTGGTACATAATAATCGGAGAAGTATAGATTATAAATAAAAATAAATAAATAAATTAATTAATTAATTAATTAATTAATTACTTAATTAATTACTTTGAAAACAATCATGAACTTTTATCACCGGACATTTATTTTTAATCGCGTTTTTCTCCAATTATTTTTGTGTAATATATACCAAATAAAAAAATAAATAAATAAATAAATAAATAAATAATGGTGCATCCTTAGCCAATTCAGGGTGGTTGAAAAACATCATTATATCATTTAAATATATGTCAGGGTGACCCTTAAAGATCCTTAAAGCCGCATTAAAGATCCTTAAAATTTCAGTTCCATTAAGGATCTGTAAGGAAGCCTTATAGATCCTTAAAGAAGATGGTGGTCCTTAAAGGGGTATTTAATGATGCTTGAAGGATCTTTGAGGACATCTTTAAGGATCTTTAAGGATTTCTTAAAGACCCTTTAAGGAGGGAGTTGGTCTTGTGTTTGTTATCATTTATTCGATTAAATCAAATCATTTAAATTTTCGGTGATAGTCTTAAAATTGCCATTCAATCTGTTCCTATTTTTGCGCAGTTCTCGGCCATGTCTGATAGTGTCTTTTCGCTCAAAAATTCCGTATTTTAAAACAAAAGCCAGGAATCCTTTTGATTAGACATTAAAAACCAACTGTTGACTCAGTGATTTTGTAAGGGTAGACTTATCAAGGCCCCCAAAAAGTTTTATGGCCGTCATCACAATATTGTTGATAAGTTTGATGTCCCGGTGTCCTTGATTGAACTGGATAAATTTGACGTCCCATAGAATAATGTTTCTTATACACTATTTTGCTTACACAAGTGGCTGGTGTAGTTAGCATAACAGGAGGTGCTTACACTTCCGAAACACCCGGCCTTATTTCTCTGGTGGAACTTTACGTGTCTAACCTGACTTGTCGATTCCAAAATTATAACTTTGCTTCTGGATTGTGATTCGGACATGGAGAAGTATGTTCGTTTTTTATTACTCTTGTCACGATAGAAATAGTAACCTAAAGAACACGCAATGCACATTATCTTTAGTCCACTGCAAATGTTAAAACTCTTCACATATATGTATAATATTCTTACTGAACCCAATTAAACAATAAATAAATATAAAGTTTTAAAAGTAATGAACTTCCACCAGGGGTGTGAAATCGGGTACTCTGGAAGGGTTATTAACCTGTTTAGCAACCTACATCCGCAACGTGTGTAATTAAAATGGAGAATGAAAAGAACATAAAACTTTTTCAGGTTAAAAATATCAAGGGTAAAATGGGCTACAGAGACCTAATTCTAATAAATAAATTTGTGATGTCGGTCAAAAAGTTTTTTGAGGGCATTGATAAGTCCAGGCTCAAATTATCCCTGGGAAAATTATATATTATGTAACTTTTTTAGTTGTATAAAGCTCTACAAAGCAAATTATTGGTGGTACAAATATGTCTGATTTCATCGATTCGGTTTTGATAACAACTTGAACTTCTTTATTGATAATAATGTAGTTAAGCATAACAAATCGTTATGCAAATAATCAACGCAGATTTTGCTTACTAACTTTTTCTATGCGTCTATTATAACAATCATAAAATTAAAGCTTTCTATTTTTGTATTTTTTTTCAAAATTGAAGTAATTTTGTTTGCAATGTAGTTATACATAAAACATCGTTTTGCAAATAATCAACACATATTTTACTTACTAACTTTTCCAATGTGTCTAATATGACAATCATGAAAGCTTTCTATTTTGTATATATAATTTTTAAAATTGAACTGATTCTTTTCAAAATTTCTTACAGCCGATATCATTCTTTTGGTCAGAGTGCACAAACATAAATATATTCGAACAGAAACTGTAAACTAGCTAAACAACGTGCTTTAAAATAAACTACGTAAATACTAGTTTAATAACATTTATAAACATGTATTACATAATACAACTGATTAAAGCTTGATATATCCGTATAACTGGATCTCGCATAAAAATGTGAACATAACCTTGTGACCCTTGTCATTGTCGTCTTCCAAAAAGGGTAATAATTGTTTATTAAAGTCTTAGTTTTCAAACCAACATATATTTTAAAAACTCGACAATTCTTAAATTGAGAAAAATGAACCTTGTACCAATATTCTATAAAATTGCTACGAATATAATACACTTGGCTTTGTTCCAGCTCATAAAAATATCGTTTCTCCAATGAATATAAATCTAAACATGTTTTATGTATACTTTACACTTCACACTATCAATGATCAATATTCTGGTTTTAAACATCTCTTTGAGTGCACTCGGTTTCAACACTAAAATTCAAAAATGGGAAAATTTATGAACTGTAATTTTCTTTTGTTTGTAAACAGTAGGATAGCCAACCCGGCCAGCGCATTGATTCATCAAACAAAGTTTCACGCGCAGACAAAGTTAAAAAATTGGCAAAAATTTGAATTCACTCGATTACATCATTACATAATATTTATTTCACTGCGAGTTTTTAATGTTGTTTGTAGTATTTTATCGTCTTTTGAGGACAAAAGTAAGTCATTAAAGACGATTTTTATCAAAGTCGGTGAGAATTTAACAATTTAAATCGTAATTGAATGTTAGGCACCGGCAAAAAATTGAAAATTGAAACTTTAAAAAATATCATTCTGTGTACGCAGTTCCTCATGCACCAAAGATGTTTTTACATGAACGGAAAGAACTTTTTCTCACGGTTATTTTGATGTATAATTTGTCAAATAATTTTCTTTATACAAAAAACGTACCAGTTCCAAATGTCGAAAAAATCGATGACATTGCCGGATTCTCGATCATGGGCCGCCCCCTTTCCGGCTAATTTGACACAGATAAAATGCTAAGATAGCTTTCTAATTGTATGTAATGTATAAATTTGATAATCGAGAGACGCTGTGGACATATTTTTGTTAAAATAAAGTAAGTTTTTCCTTAAAAATATTGTATTTTCACTCCATTTCTCGTCTAATCTGCCGATTTTTTGGAACTACTTCCAGTCGGACATATTTGATTAGCATTCGTCCCGCTTCGATCAAAAATTTAGCATGCAGAAAAAGTCATCGTGTATTTTGGACAAAATAGTCAAGCTTTTTTGCCTTATTTGCCATGTATGATCGATCTGCATGGCTGTCGAACACATTAGATACGCATGTGTTCTAATTTTACCCATATGTACTCGGGATCTGTACCAATACAGTGTACAGTGCAACCTGCTCAGCCTAATGTGGGGCTAGTTAGGGACTCAGAATTACTGAAAATTACCAATTGATTTTGCTTTGCTGGCAAAATATAAACAGGACCTGTCTGTCATATCAGTACATATCATTGGATAAATAAGCTAACATCATTAAAGAGGGTTAGACTGGAGTTTTCTTTATGAAATATTTCCCAAAATGAGGAAACATCTCCCATGTTAGTTTAGCCTGAGTCAACACAACATTGGTCTTTATTATTTGTTTGTTTCTGTTCTGATGCCAATAACCCTGGCATTATTATTTTAGTACAATTTAGACATGAAAAGATGATTATTTTGCTTCATTAAAAGCTTTAAGTCAACTTGACATAGCACAAATAACATTTAAAATAGACTATGTGGAAGTAGGAAATAGGAAAAGTGAATACCAATCATGTGGATTTCATTTGACTTGGCTAAGAATTTAACTCCATATTATAATGATTAAATACAGATCTGTAAAATATTAAGGAATTTCAGTAATTTCTGTAAAATTGTAAAATTCTGATAAATAAATATCACCTTCTTTCAGGAAAATTCATGGGAACTGGTTTGATAATAACATTCAGAAATAAGTTTATGCAAATGCAGTGAAATTCATGCATGACACAGTGTATCCAAATGGGCATTATTAGTTTGAAAGAATTCAAAATAATTGTAACACACTAGGCCTATTCCAGATTTATGGATTTATCAGTTAAATTTAGAATTGATTGTTTGGTATACACACTCCATTCAAGATTATTCAAGATTATTTCAATTATAATCAGGTAAATGAGATTAAGGGGGAAACTAGGTACAGGGATGAAAATTTGCAGGGGCCCAGTAGCCAATGGCTTCTAAAATCGAGTGTGGGTCACTTAATGTTTACACATTTAAGCCATTTATTACTGTTACAAATTCTTTTATGAAGTGAGCTGGCCCCAAACTCAAAATAGTTAGGCTTCATCCCTGAGGTAAAACACACCCCTCAACAAGAGAGCTGGCAAACTTTCTGACATTAAGATTTTAACCTATGCTGTTACCTGTATGCTACACTTCAGACAAGGGTGCATGAAAAGCATTTCATGTGGTGAAACAAAGAGGTATTCAGTATCAAGAGAAGCATTCAATTCATAAATGTGTAATGGTATATAATTCCCAGTATGTTAAGGATATTGATATGTGTTGATTTTTTAATTCTATATAAAATGAAACATTCATAAATGTCTGATGATATTAAATTCCTAGTGTATTAAAGATAATGCTATGTTTTAATTTTACATGAAATCAGACATTCAACATTATTACAATTAACAAAGTTTGTTTAGTCACCCATAATGCATTTATCTTTGAAAAATGTTCCATTATGTGTAAACAGTAATAACCATGAGTGTTCATTCTAGGATTTTTTTCAGATGGGTTCATTTCTAATAAAATTCCTCTAATAACAAGTTGAATAACATCAATAATTTTGCAAAAATCTAATGTTTGATGTGACTTGTAGTCTTTTAGGCTGATCTAAAAGCTTTTGTAATGAAGTATTTAAAAGTTTCATATAATGTAGCTTTTATATATGACAATGCTATCAAATATTTTGAACTTGCATTTGAAATCTAATTTCAAATGTGGCCCACTATGGCCTTTACAATGGTGCCATTTGGCAAAATAAACAGCCCCTTTCTAGAATGAACACTGTTCTATGATCCCATAGTTTTTGATTTATTTGTAAATGATTTATCTATATATCACAGCCAGAACAACTAGAAAGTACCTGTCCCACATAAAATCACTTGTTTCTGTAGTTTCTAAATTAAATTTGATAATTTAGACAATTTTAGTCCTTTTAAATGCTATTATGGCCCACTTGTCATTCATTTAACAAACAACAGTATGACAAAAATTTCTAACTATCTGCCTGTTCATAAATTTTCTAACTTTTTAGTAATTCAATATCTTTTATTTTTTAAATCTTAATTTTGTTCATATAAAAATATTTGTTTTATTTTTCCAAAAAATATCCGAGGTTACTTTCCATGGTACCCATTTCATGTTAGTACCTTGAGGAAAGACAAAATTTAACTTATTTGGATCTCTTTTATGTATTTATCCTATTTATCATCACTAACCTGCTCAAAATACTGTGTCCCAGCCAGCTCTAACTTATTTCTCTGTAGAATGTCTGATTTATTTATTTATTTTTATTTATTTATTTATTTATTTATTTATTTATTTATTTATTTATTTATTTATTTATTTATATTTATTATCATCTTTAGCCTGCTAGACATTTTGTAACCTGCTCAACATACTGTGTCCCAGCTCTAACCTATTTCTCTGTAGAATTTCTGATTTATTTATTTATTTATTTATTTATTTATTTATTTATTTATTTATTTATTTATTTATTTATTTATTTATTTACATTTCTAACCTGCTAGACATTTTGTAACCTGCTCAACATACTGTGTTCCAGCTTTTAACTTATTTCTCTGTAGAATTTCTTATTTATTGATTTATCATTTATTTATTATTTTTTAATGTGGGTCCTATTTATTTATTACTGTTAGGGTCCTAAAGTATCTCCATCAACAAACACATGTCATATGATGTGTGCCATATGAGGATGCCTGTTGCAAAAAAAAAATCGATAAATACAGTACAGACCTGTACAAAGTTTAGCATCCAGCTAACGAATTACTAGTGTCGAATTGACAGCCCATATTGGTCCCTCGTTTGGTGTTTATAAATATTGACAGCAGCTGCCATCTATCTCTCAGCATTTTTTCAACCGCTACCTTTCCATACCTTAGGCACTCGGCAGTCGAGCTTTGACTTCTTTTGGTTAGCTTAGTGTTAAACTTTCGACAGGTCTGTACTGTACATTGCGTATACTGTGTATATAGTAGACAGTTGACCGATATATTTGACACGGGGAACGTTGTTCACGTCATATGCGTTGGAACAATGTTTATCAAGGTCGCGGCCATATTTGTTTTCATTGACAACAAGACGTACTGAAATCATGCTGTTGGATTTTTGCCATTTTCGCATATTTAACCCTCATGCACCAGGTACGATAATTTACTGGCGTAAACTATAATAATTTTCTGGCATTGTATTAAAATTTCTAGGATAAGTATTCTTTACACAAAAAACGTACCAGTTTCAAAAATGGAGAAGAAATTTCTATTGATTTTCAAGAGAAATCGGTTATCATCGGGATATCAGTAATTTTAAGTAAATGTGGCGTTTTATCTTGGACTTTTTGATACATGTAGAAAGTTTAGTTAATTCTTTACACGATTGCATCATATTCGTAGCTAGAAATGTTAATTTTATGGTATAAAAACGATTCTGAAAATGGCGAATTTTTTTCGGGTTCAGACACTTGCCAAAAAGTAATCCCTTTTTATTTACCGCGGAAGGACTTAAATTTTAAAACCAACGCACAATTTGGACTTGGCTATCCTACTGAAAAGCAGTTCCTACATATAACCGTCATTGAATTTGTGACAATTGTTTTAGATTTTGATCCCTTTGAAAACATACGTAGTTACATATGTGTATTATGACACTGGCATATTATCAAAAATAGATGAGTCTACGTCCAATGAAATGAGGACGCGTGATCAGTGGCTGATCGAAGCCAGTGATGTGTGTATTTTGTACTACAACCAGCTTTTAACATTTATGAGTAGGAAACCCTGTCGAAGCATATCGGTTTGTATAGAGAGGGGGACATACCCTACCCGGGAACGTCGAGGAGCGATTCGAATCAGTTAAATTGAGTCTGACAACGTTTGACTGATCTTGCCTTTCTGTTGAGCACAACTGTACCAGTCCTACATACCTTCATACAGAACACACTTTTGATGGCCGCTCATAAAATAATGTGACAAAGTTCGATGCTGTCATCATTAAGAGGTTGGATGATTGTTACTCGAAGCCATTGATATGTGTTTTTTTTACTGCAACTAGCATGTTTGTTATTTCTAAAATGCAACGAAATCTTATGTGATTTCACAAGTTCAGCGAAGATGAACTTGCATCTGATTTACTTTGGGATAATAATTTTAGTGTCGTTATGCAAAATATAAGTGGTATACATCCGCTTGTCTGATGTATTTTCTACGGTATTCTAAACCAAATTGATAATAAAAACAGCAAAAAAGGAATAAACATGGTATTCTGGGGATCTACTGTCTGCGATTTGTATTTAAATTTAAACAAAGTATGCAAATAGTTCCATTCAGCACATGGTACATTGTAAAATGGGCGGGGGTAAAAATTATTGACGTATAAAGAATCTTGGTCACGTGGTTTTCATTGCTTTAAATTTTGTTTTGTTGAATAAATAATTTAATTCTAAAGCTTCAAATGTAGCCTTGCGTGTGCGTCATAATTGAGGTATATCATTATACATGGATATAAATTGATCTGATAGTATTATTTGAATTATTTTGCTTTTTATTTTATTCCTTTACTTTGAGAGAATTCAGCTTTTGGTACGTACAGTAAAACACGTTTATAACGCAGTCCTTGGGACTATATTTTTAACTTCGTTATGAAGCGACTTCGTTATATTGGTGTGAATATAGAGAAGCAGTTGGGCTAAAAGATTGACTTCGTTCTATCTATGTATTCGTTTGAAGCGTGTTTATTAAATTCGTTTTTTACTGTATTCGATCTTATGTACTTTTAAAATAAGATACGCACAAATAAAATATCCGGCTGTATATTCTACGCAATCAGTGTTATCGTACTTATTTCTAGCGTATTTTATCTAATAGTTATTTAATTATGTTTTTATACTAATTTTTATTGAATAAATTTATTTCTCTGTGTAACAAAACAGAAACTATCAGACAATATCAAAAACATTATATATATATATATATATATATATATATATATATATATATATATATAAATACCAATAAGCTTTAATAAAATCCCAATTTATTTTAAATGTTTATTTTTTGCACTTGTCATGGAATTCTGTTACATGGAATACATTTCGAACTGTTTTAAAAGACGTATCTTTTCTATTGCAATATAAAATTGAGAAAATATATTGAGCAGTCTACATATATGAATAAAGTATATAATTATTAAAATATGTCAATTTAAAATTGAAGTGGTATATTTGTGTTTGTATTCAAATAATATAATACATTTTTAATTACTTATTTTCTTACTCACGTTGCATTTGATTTTTAACAAAAAATGTTTTTCACATGCTCACAATCAAAGAAAAAAAGTTGTATAGTTTCCTTTACTTCCCTAAAAAATGTACACAGTACAGTTTCCAGAAGCTTTTATTTCATAAATAGACCATAATATGTAAGAAATATACTTAAATAATTTTTGCTTAATATTAATTTGTATTTCATTAAGACTTAATTCTGATATATTCAATAATGTAAAAAAAAAATTTGAAGCACATTAACAAATGTGAATGACGCAAGACAAAACTCATTCATAAGAATGTAAACACACATATAAAATAAACATTTAACGTCCGATTTTTACTGCAAAATGATATCCCATAGCTTAAACTATATTTTGGAAGATATGCTTTTTACTTATGTATTCGAAAATATTTTTTGCACAGGACGTCAGTTTTTATGACTAAAATGTAAAAGGGAGATAACTTAGTCTTAGATAATTTTGTTGGACCAAATTGGCATTGGTTTAATCAAGTGGTATACCATCTGTAAGACATGTAAGTTGACATTTTGTGTTAACTGACGCAGACATCTGCTAGTTCTTCTGGTATTTTCTGGACTCTTGATGTTAAGCTCATTAGCGTGTGCACATGAATAAGAGTGGCTGACGTTTGGAATGTAAAATGATTAATTATTTTTAAAATCTCCGATTTTATTCTAAAACAAAGCATCACCTAGCTTAAAAAGATAAGAAGGTTTTCTGTAAAATGCTTTTTACTCTATTTCTGAATGGTCACAACATTTCTATCACCATGTACATAAGTAGTTCAAAAAGTTCACCATATCTTCGAATTCATTAAATTTCCCGTCACTTTGTCTTAACTTACCATGGCTGTTAGAACCCTTCTTCTCCCTCTTAAAAAACTTATCAATATCAAGCATGCGCAGTGTAGCGAAAAAAACAAAGCTGAAAACGAATCCGCCGTGGCAGGTTGCCAAAAATGGCGTTGAGTCTATTTTGTCTATGACGGTACATGTAGCTTTGTGCAAAACCATATGTGTTGCTCGTCATTATTAAAAAAAGAAATATCACAGAACGTAAACGGCATATAATTTGATTTTTTAATATAAAATAAAAATGTTTTTATCGATTTGGTTACTTTATTTTTTCTATACAACTAGGTGGTACCTCACCGTACCTGTAATGATAACTTTCGAGAATGGCACTGTCAGAGCGAAATAAAATTATACCATGACGACTTGTATAATTATTATTATTATTAATAATAATAATAATAATAATATAGCATTTCAGTAGGTAATTAATAACTTTTGATTTGAGAGTGTAATAATAATAATAATAATAACATAATTATTAATATTAATTTATCACACATATTAGCATGACATTTCATGGAAATTCACTGTGATTATATGTGAAATAATAGTTAACAGGTTAAATGTGAATTCAGCAAACTAAATTTTAATGTAAAGAAGTGGGCAACTGGTGTCAAATCCACCTGCACTCAAGTATATAAGTTAAAAAATTCACTAAAATAGAATAAATGTAGCAGAAAACTTATCAAGATAAAAATAAAACAACAAAAATGTAGTAGTATCAAAATTTAATCACAAAAAATATAACAAAGATGTCTTAAAATTTTATAAATTGTAGTGTTTTAAAAAACCTCACATGTATCTGTTATATCTCCAGGCTGATTTCTTTTTCAATTGTGCCCCATAAAAAAGGCATTTTTTCATATTCCTTATATAACTGGTGAAACATCAGAACTTTTTGACATTCAAAAATACTTGCTTGTCAATGATCCACACCTACATATATTTCAGTACGTCACTAATGGTATCATTCATGTCACACTACAATTGTCCCAAATAGTATTACCTAAATCCCTGGATCACAAATCTGCAAAATAATAATAAAATAATAGTAGCAAACAAAACTATTATGATCTGAACAAGGAACAGTTATAATTTAAATGCTTTAACTTTACACATCTCTCTCTCTCTCTTTCTCTCTCTCATGTGCACCTTGTCTCTTTCTATACATGTGTCATTTTCAGAAAAAAATCTACGAAATGAAAGCCTAAGCTTATTAAGACCCTAAAACTTTTGATGGCCGCCATCACAGTATTGTTCATATGTTTGATGTCTCTGTGTCCAAAATTCCCCTAGATATATTTGACGTCTCATAGTTTCATGTTCCTTTTACACAGTTTAGATTACACACGTGACGGGTGTAGCTATCTAAACAAGAGGTGATAATCCTTACAGAGGACCCGGTCTCAATTCACTGGTGAAAGTTCATGTGTATGAGCCAACTTGTCGGTTCCAAAGTATTTACTTTGCTTTTGGATTCTGATGTGGACATGGATTAGATTTTTTTTTTATCAGTAAATTAGCCTTTTTAACTTTTATTTTCAGCCTGGTAGTTGTCAAACTTCTACATTCCTTACCAGAAATAGAGACGATATCTGCTATGTACCAGAAATAGAGACGATATCTGCTATGTGCAGTACTCACGATACAATGGATACCGATAGTTCAGTGAAAGTACAATCTGACATGAACAAAAGTTAGTATTGTAATATTTATCAAGTTGTTTCCAGGCTTACCAATTATTGATGAAAATGTAATTTACAAAATACAATGCCTTGTAATAGGCAACAATATATCCATGAAAAAGGTAAACTAAAAACTAAAAAAACTTGTAATATCTGAAAACATTATTTTATTGATAAGCTTCTAATTCTATGGTCTGACATCATTTATTTAAGTTTCGTTTAAAATACCAATATGTGTGTAGGGGCATATGTGTGATTTGTTCGTAAAATGATTTTAATCTTTATTGTTTCTTAGTTAAAAATCTACGACCACAAAACGAAGAACAGGCAGGGGAGATGCGTATCGTGACCATCGGAAAAACCGGAACCGGAAAAAGTGCGACCGGAAACAGTATTCTTGGGAAAAAGGAATTTGAATCCAAGCTCTGTGGATCTTCTGTTACAAATAAATGCAAAAGTGGAAGCAACGAAAGATTTGGTCGTAAAATAGTTTTGATCGACACTCCGGGACTTTTCGATACTAAATTTTCCAATAAACAAATAGCAACAGAACTAGTAAGATGCATAAGTATGACCTCTCCAGGACCGCATGCTTTTTTGTTGATAGTCAACGTTAGCCGATTTACAAAAGAAGAACAGGATACAGTCAAACGTTTCGTGGACCTTTTCGGGGACGGCATCTACAACTTTTTGACGGTGGTTTTTACGAGAGCAGACGATCTGGAAAATGAAAAAATGACATTCGAAGAGTTTGTCAAAGACGTCCCCCAGGAATTGAAAGACATTTTACAGCTCTGTGACAATCGATGTGTACCATTTAACAATAAGCTAACTGGAGCCGACCAGGAACACCAGGTCAAACAGTTATTCAGCAAAATTGACGAAGTTGTAAACAAAAACGGAGGTAGTTGCTTTACCAATAAAATGTACCAGGATGCCGAAAAAAGGATTCGAGAAAAAGAAGAAGAAATAAAAATAAAACTTCAGGAAGATGAAAGAAGAAAAGTTGAAGAAATTAGATTGCAGTTAAAAAACGAATATGACAAGAGATGTGCTGAGAAAGAGCAAGAAAAGGATCTACTTGCAAATCAGATCAAAGAACTCAAACTTCAGCAACAGGAGACACAATGTACAGCAACCATGGAACGCATAGCACAACTACAAAAACAGATTGAAGAAAATGGCCGAAAAAAAGAAAAAGAGTTTGAAAGTTTCAGAAAAGAGGAAAAACGTAAACTACAAGAGATAAGAGATGAGTACCAACAACGACTTAATCCTTCGAATATACGAGATAATAGTAGGAGAGGTTTTGAAGATGAAGCACATTTATTGTCAACTATTTGTACAGTTACTAAAACGGCTTGTAAGATAGCATGTGCTATTGCTAACTTGCTACTAGACTAAGAAATAATGCTGTAACAGCTGTGAATTCAATTTATATGTGATTCAAAATCCAAACCGATTGATTTTTACAATTTTTAGATGTCCTGTTTCGTGGACCATTTTCTTTCTTATTTTGCATCTGTGGTATCTTTTTCTTCTAAAATCAAAATAAAAACATATTCTACTTCTAATCACGTGTGGTTTTTTACCAAAAAATTTGTATCCCGTTCAATCTTAATGTACAATTCAAGTATGATTAATATATAGTTGTTGTCTATAGAAAGCTATAGTAACGGAAAATGTAGAACACTGAATTTGTTGGATTTCACTCAATAGTCTTGATGCTTTAAGCTTATGAAAATAGTTGTAAAACGATACCCTTAATTGTTATCATTGTAATTAATGCAATAGCCGATAAAATGTGTTCATTATTGTAATCAATGTAAATTCCAAATTTCCATTATCAATATTTGCAACATGAAAATGAAAACAATTAGACATTACATTATATGTACTCGGTAATATTCGTGCTGCATTTCTAGCAAACTGTTGTAACCAAATAATAAATAGTTTGTAATTGCGTGCTTCAAATTTACAAAATCAATTTAATGTCGATATTGTGTGTGTTAATAAAATTTGAACATTTGACAGGTGGTTGTACTTATTTTGGCTTCAACAATTATATCGACGGTTTGACTTGACCTTTTCGTTCGTGTCAGTGGTATTAGTTATTAATATTGGAAAATTAAACAAGTACATTATAATTTCAGCTTGATGATAATATTGTTTCTGGTAAATATGTTCTTTAGTCTAAATAATAGACCAGAATTCTGAAATATAAAACTTACCATACCCTGTTTTATTGTGATAGACATGGATTGGTATGTTTTTGATTGAATGTTCTTCAAATTGGTCTTTATAAAATATTTACATTGATCAGCTTGTTATCCAATTATTAAATAGACACCTACTATAGCTTTGCGAATTTAGTAGTATGGTGAATTGAAATTGATGGTATCGTATGTGAAAAATAGGTTCTAAAGCCTGGCTGATGGACAAGAAATTTAAATACAAAACACCTACCACACCCTGTTTTATTGTGATGGACATGGATTGGTATGTATTTGATTGAATGTTCTCCAAATTGGTCATTAAAATGTATTTACATTGATCAGCTTGTTCTCCAATTATTTAATAGACGCCTACTAGCTTTGCGATTTCAGTAGTATTATGAATAGAAATCGATGATATTATGTTTGAAAAATATGTTCTTAAGCCTGGTTGATGGACCAGGAATCTAAAAACAATACACTCACCATAATCTGTTTCATTGTGATGGACATGGATTGGTATGTTTTTTGATTGGATGTTCTCCAAATTGGTCATCATAAATTATTTACATGCATCAGCTTGTTCTCCAGTTATTAAATAGAGGCCTACTAGCTTTGCAAATAAAGCAGTATGGTAAAAACAAATAAAACAAATTATTTTGCCTGTCCTAAAACTTTTCATTAAACATCTGTATAAGAACTGATGACAAGAAAGAACATTTTTAAAAGAAGAAATACATTCAAATTGAAAAATATTTTCAAATCCAATGTTTTATTTATTATTGTCATAGCTCTTGGTCATAATTACATCAATTAAATATTTCGTATATTCGTACAATATTTCTACATTTATCGCCATCATTCTCTTTAAGATTTTTGTGAGTGAAATTCACTTTGATGTTTAAAGTCAGCTGAAACTGGTATATGGACCACAATGTTTTATTCCAGAAATTTCCTAAAAGCAAGTGAGAGTGTGTTATATGGTCTGCTTTACTAGCGCGCACTTAGGGCGACTTTTACGTGCTACCTTACAGTACGCCGCAGGAAAGCCTACCACTCCACAAGTCCATATATTATACTGATACCAGGTGAACAAGTAAAAGCCAACGGCAAGGAAAATTCACTTTCCGACATGTGGTCTGAGCGGGGCTCGAACTCGCAGCGGTGAGAGACCCTGAATTTGCAGACTTACGTCTTATCCATTAGGCCACCGCGTCCTCTTGATCAAAAGTAGTCTTTGTCTAACAATACACATCATGGATCGCAAGTTGTAACAACAACTTGTATAGCTAGCTATCCCCACGTCACGTGTGTCATCAGTATTGAGAATGGATAAAACATCGAACCACGAGACGAGACCTTTTCTTCTGTTTAAATAACAACCTTTCCTAATATTTATATAAAAAAGTTGGTTGGACATGTAATAACTGGTGATCTCACTATAATTGAGAACACCAAATTAAGATTTTTACTTTCAAAAGGTCCTAAATATAGAGAAGCTCAACCTTTTACTTGGGGACAGAATTTCCGACTTGTCATGGATTCCGTTGAAGAGTACGCCAGACGTTGGGCTAAATTAGAAGATGTTGAGCTTGATACCTTATCCGACTGGATAAAGGTTGTAAGATCTTTCGTTAAAACTAGGATTGCCAAACTTAAAGGGTCTATGAGTACTAAACCGTCTTCAGTACTCAAGGATCCAGAATCAAGGCAATTTTTACAGACATACACAACAAATATGTTGTTGTCCCAGCTGATAAGGCTTCCAACAACATTATTCTCGTTTGTAAGAGATTCTACCTTGAATGTCTTATGAAGGAGCTTGGTTTAGATAGTATATCAAATAACCCTGCATATTCTAGAACTAATTTTACCAAAGATGAAGCTCTTTCCAACCATAGGAGTTCTCGAGTATTTCGGTATCAATCTTAAAGAGGAAGATCTTGATCTTCCTTACTTGTATTGGATTCCTAAACTCCATAAAAATCCATACAAGGAAAGATATATAGCAGGCTCATCTAAATGTACTACTAAATCATTATCGGTAACTCTAACACAAATTTTGACAATCGTCAAAGATGGTCTTCAGTCTTATTCAGAAAACAGTATATTCTACATCTGGAATTAACCAAATGTGGATTCTCAAAAATTCTAAAGAATAACTTGAACATCTTACTTTATCTCATGTAAAAAGTATAAAAACATATGATTTTTCTACACTATACACCACAATCCCTCATTCTAAATTGAAAGAACGTCTTAAAGAAAGTATTCACTTGTCTTTCTTCTACAAAAACGGTAAGCCAAGATACAAATATCTGGTGCTGAACAGGGATTCTGGTTATTTTGTCAAGCATCATACGGATTCCAAACAAAAATATACTGAAGATACCATCAACAAAATGTTGGAGTTTTTGATAGATAACATATTTGTTGTGTTTGGTAATATAGTATTTCAGCAAACAATCGGTATACCAATGGGTACAAACTGTGCACCATTGCTTGCTGATTTGTTTCTTTATTCTTACGAAGCAGAATTTATGCAGAACCTTGTTAAATCTGGAGAGAAAACTGTCGCCAAATCATTCAACTCAACATACAGATACATAGATGACGTTCTGTCTCTTAACAATCCTAAATTTGGAGACTATGTAAATGTCATCTATCCTAGTGAGTTTGAAATAAAAGACACGACTGATTCCTCAAGTTCTGCTTCATATTTAGACTTATACCTGAATTATGACGCACAAGAAAGGCTACATTTGAAACTTTATGACAAACGTGATGACTTCAATTTTTCTATTGTCAACTTTCCTTTTTTATGCAGCAATATACCTGCTTCTCCTGCTTATGGTGTATTTGTTTCCCAATTAATACGCTATGGTAGAGTTTGTTCCCACTACGGGGACTTTGTACAACGAAGTAGGCTGCTTGCAAATAAATTGTTGACTCAGGTATATTGCAAGCCTAGGCTTATCAAGGCCCTCAAAACGTTTTATGGCCGTCATCACAGTATTGTTGATAAGTATGATGTCTCTGTGTCCAGGATTGCCTTGGATATATTTGACGTCTCATAGTTCCATGTTCCTTTCACACAATTTTGATTACACACGTGACGGGTGTAGCTAGCTAAACAGGAGGTGCTTACCCTTCCGGAGCACCCGGCCTCACTTCCCTGGTGGAGGTTCACGTGTCTAACCTAACTTGTCAGTTCCAAAGTTTTTACTTTGCTTCTGGATTGTGATTCGGAAATGGATAAGTATGTTTGTTTTTGATTGGTATCGCAATACTTGATTTATTTAATGATTTTACAAAGCACACTTCCTTTTGAAAAAATTGTCACATTTGAAGAAACTTGCACATGTTGCAAGGATGTTCGAAAATATGCCGTTGTTCATCAATGCGACTTTAATTGGTAAAGGGAAAGTAACTCGTATATCGCCAAAGACAATGCACGGTTAAAACATGGCGACAACACACGTAAGTCACACAGAATCCAAGTTGAAAATAAAACTACCATTGCTTTGATGGGTGACAAATACATTTTATAGGATTTTGGGAGGAAACATGGCCCTATGTAACCTGTCGAAGATTAATGTATAGATATTGACAGGGTTCGTGACTTTGGGTCGTTTAATCTACTATATACCTCTATATGTAAACAAATTATTTGTTTTGTGGTAAATTAATATATAGCGTTTCAATTCGTGATACACGATTTAGGTTTATTATTATTATTCTTATAATATCGATTTATAGTGCAACAGGCTATCATTCTTCCAAACATTCTTTTGTTGCTCGTTGACACATATCTTAATATTATATCGTAAAAATATTAATTACAAATCCGAATGACAATGCAAAAGCAAAGTAAAAACTTTTAAACTGACAAGTTAGCTTAATCACGTCAACGTCTACCAGGGAATTGAGGTCGGGTGCTTCGGAAGGGTAAGCACCCCCCGTTTAGCTAGATACAACTGTCACATGTGCAGTCAAAATTAAGTGAAAGGATCATAGAACTATGGGACGTCAAAAATATATTTACATATACACTTTAATTAGATTGACACGTTATTCAACTAAGTTATATCTATGATAGTTTTCAGATTTATTATGTAATTGATATTTAGATCTGAAGGCCGTTCGATATGAAATGTGTTTTGTACCACAGCGCGATAACGCTTTGCTCGATTTCGTCAATGATGATATTCTTGAACAGTTCTATTCAATACCAACAGTTAACAAACGTGTCTTCAGCCCCACATGTTAAAATTATAGTAACTTCAATAGAGCTAGTCTTTGACCACTGTTTTCAAATTAGTTTCAAAACGGATTGAGAATATTAAAAAATAAGACCATAAAAACTCATTTAAAACTCAATTTATTGGTCTGATACGGTATCTTATGAGACAGTTCGTAGGTGGAAAATTTAATTTTTGACCGGTACAGATGCTTCAAAATCTGGCCGGCCTATGACTCTAACAATCAAAAGTCAGGAAAAAAATTTGAATTGATGATGGATCCACGATTCGTGATATTCAGAAAGCATATCACTACCGCGGATGTATTTTTAAAGTGTCAAATATTTTTGTCTGATTGATCTTGCATATACTGACTGAGGGCCAAAAAAGGTATGAGTACAAATCGCTTAGCAATTGCTCAAAATGTTTTCCAAAATCGACTAAAGACAATTTGCAAACATTGTCACTGGCGACTGATTGATTCACTTGCCGGGATGTTCGGAAATCTACCGAAGTACGTCAATGCGACGTTAAGTGGTAAAGGGGAAGTAACTTGTATATCGCAAAGTCAAGTAAAACAAAGAAGGCGACAACACACGTTAGTCACACAGAATACGAGATCGAAGTAAGACAAACTTATAAAAGTATCGGTTTGAAGGCGGACAAAACAAATAATATAATTGCTCATACAGGTATATTATACGTTATGCAGGGTTTTGGCCGGTAACACGGTCCCATGATCAATGTACAAAGTTTTGCAGGGTACATTGCAGGGCTGTGCTAAAACCCTGTGTTACTTATAATATACATGTATATGCAAACACATTATTTATTTTGTAGTAAAAAATATATAGCGTTTATATTTGTGATAATCGCAATGCTTTTTTTCTTCTTATCGATTTCTAGTACATCAGGCTGGCATTTCTCCAAAAATTGCTTTGTCGCTCTGTGACACATCTCTTAATTTTATATCGTATAAACATCAATTACAAATCCGAATGACAATGAAAATGCAAAGTAAAAACTGACAAGTTAGGTTAAACACGTGGTTTTCCACCAGGGACGTGAGGACGGGTGCCCCGGAAGGGTAAGCATATCATTTTTAGCTAGCTACATCCGCCACGTGTGTAATCAAAATTAAGAGAAAGGAACATAGAACTATGGGATTTCAAAAACATATTTACAGCTTTCATTTAAATTGACACGTTATTCAACAAAGTTATATCTATGACACTTTTCACATTTATAATTGCATTTAATACTTAGATACGATGGCTGTCCTATATGAAATGTGTGTTGTACCACAGTGCGATAACGCTTTGCTCGATTTCTTTACTGATGATAAACACGCGTCTTTTGCTCCATATATTTTTTAAATTATAGTCATTTCAATAGAGCTAGTCGCTGACAACTGTTGTAAAATGGTAGAAACGGCTTAAGAATATCGAAGAAATGAGAGCTTATATAAATATAGATAGAAAATAGATTACAGATACTGCAAAATCTGGCGGACCTATGACTGTAACAGCCAAAACTAGCTATTGCAGGTGCATTTCATTTTAAAGTGTATTTTGAACGTGCCAAAGATTTTTCCCTGATGGAGCTTGTATATATTGAGAGTTGACCACAAACAGATACGAGAAACAAACCGACCGGTAAGCAATAGCTTATAATGTCTCTAAAGATCAATCAAAGGCAAGTTTGGAAAAAATGTCACCGGTGACGAAACATGGGGTCACTATTTCGAAATAGTAAGAAAAATGTTTTATCAAAATATGGCTAACTAAACACAAAAGAAGGATTGTAATTGCCAAAAGACGCTTAAGCACAAAGGGTATTTTCTTTCTTTTCATGTGATACTATAGCCGTAGAAATTCCATTACCAAATGGCAAAGTGTTACCGATCTGTAATACCGATCTTATCTCTTTTTCTTTTCTAACACAAACATACCGTTTCATGACCAAATTAGTCCCAAACCAAAAGTAAAAACTTTGAAAACAAAAAAAAAATATTTAAACATGTGACATTCCACAAAGAGATGCTAGATGTTCTATAAGGTAAAACACAATCACCACGTGTGAATCATAATTTAAAATGAAAATAATATGTGACTATGGGATGACAAGCATATCTATTCAATACATAAACAGTATACTTCTCAATAACATTTTCATAACGACCATAAAGTATATGCCTTGATCAGCCTTATAGCTTATACCTGTAAAAGCATTCAACCCTTAAATATTCAATTGAAGTCAAATCGACTGAAACGAACATGAGACGTGAATAATTATCGTATTGATAAATTATTTTGAACTATTCACGTTTCGAAGAAATTTCTCTTCCTCGTTCTAGTATTTTTACCATTCAAGTAATATTATATTTTGAATCAGTGGATACCGGACAATAAATTCATGCAGATTTTTGCAAACGACTGAAATATAATTCTTGACAGAAACTAATACAGAACGAACTGTTAGAGGAATACGTCACATGACCTTTCACGTCACCAGGGTTTTCGTGTACATTACCATATATAGTTTTTTATAAAACCTTATATATTGGCAACAATATTGTCGATACGTCAGTGACTAGCCAGCTGAAAATTACGTTGACTTCACAATCATGGATCGTTACCACTGTAAGTATGATTTTATTTAATTCCATGTAAAATTATTTTTAATTCATTGTTTTATTATTTTATCGGTTAAATTGCATGAGCATAAACTCGCCAGGTACTGAAGGTCGTCACCACCTTTTTCAGTCTGCTTTCATTCAACATTGTTATAAATGAAAAATTGTCATTATTTACCATGATGAAAATATTGTTCATCAAGTAAGTAACATTAGATTGTAATGAACTATATCTTAATCGTCCTTTGTTCAAAGCCAAGTCAAAATTTTGAACAATTATTTTCGTGTACATTTCAGTTATAATCGATATTTTATTGGAATGCAGAAATAAAAACACTCTCTTTAGCAAAAAGTATAGCAGAACAAACATTAAGTTTTAGTGGGGCTGATTGACAATTGCGGAGATTTTGTCAAATTTGTTAAATTAGACTTATTCGTACTTACATCGATTAACTCGCTATGTTACATAAACATACCAATTAATGTCCAAATAACAATTCTGAAAACAAGAAAAACTTAAAAACTGGCAAATAAAGTGAATGGTAAACTTTCACTGAGAAAGTAAGACCGGGTGCTTCGGAAGCACCTTCTGTTAAGCTAGTTACATCCGTCACGTGTGTATTGAAATATGGGAATGAAAGGAAAATGAAACAGTGTGAAGTAAAAAAAAATCCAGGATTATTTAGGATACAAAGACAATATGAACACTTTTGTGATGATAGTCATAAGAGGTTTTAAATGCCTTGATATGTCTATACTCGTAATATTCCTGAATCAATACTTCATTTTTAGCAGCTTTTGTTATACCATATCAGGAACAAAGTGACTGATACAAAAAATAAATAATAAAGTTTGAAATTCTTATTAAACTTATTTTACTCCACCACATTGCCGAGAGCGTTGATTACATTGTCTTGTAGGATTTTGTTATCATTTATCAGATTAAATCAAATCATATCAATTTCTGGGATAGTCTTAGAATTTCCATTCAATCTCTTTCTACTTTTGCGCAGTTTTTGGCAATTTCAAGTCACTGCCCTTTCGCCTAAAATTGCCCATTTTGAAATAAAAGCCATGGGTCCTTTTGATCAGACATTAAAAATCAACTGTTTACTCAGGGATTTTGCAAGGGTAGACTTATCAAGGCCCTCAAAAAGTTTTATGGCCGTCATTACAGTATTGTTGATAAGTTTGATGTCCCAGTGTCCAGGATTGAACTGGATATATTTTACGTCCCATAGTACCATGTTCCTCATACACTATTTTGCTTACACAAGTGGCGGGTGTAGTTAACTAAACAGAAGGTGCTCACACTTCCGGAGCACCTGGCCTCATTTCTCTGGTGGAAGTTCACGTGTCTAACCTGTCAGTTCCAAAATGTTTACTTTGCTTCTGGGTTGTGATTCGGACATGGATAATTATGTTCGGTTTTGATTACCTTGTCACGATAGAAATAGTAGCCTAAAGAACCCGTAATGCACATTACACTTATACCATATCAGGAACAAAGTGACTGATACAAAAAATAAATAATAAAGTTTGAAATTCTTATTAAACTTATTTTACTCCACCACATTGCCGAGAGCGTTGATTACATTGTCTTGTAGGATTTTGTTATCATTTATCAGATTAAATCAAATCATATCAATTTCTGGGATAGTCTTAGAATTTCCATTCAATCGCTTTCTACTTTTGCGCAGTTTTTGGCAATTTCAAGTCACTGCCCTTTCGCCTAAAATTGCCCATTTTGAAATAAAAGCCATGGGTCCTTTTGATCAGACATTAAAAATCAACTGTTTACTCAGGGATTTTGCAAGGGTAGATTTATCAATGTCAAAATTCTTCACATATTTGTAAAATATTCTTACTGAACCCAATTTAACAATAAATAAATAAAAAGTTTTAAAAGGTGGTGAACTTCCACCAGGGGTGTGAAATCGAGTACTCCTTAAGAGTTATCAATTTCTGTTTAGCAACCTACACCCGCAACGTGTGTAATCAAAATGGAGAATGAAAAGAACATTGAACTTTTTAGGTTTAATATATCAAGAGTAAAATGGGCTACAGAGACCTCATTCATACAAATAAAATTGTGATGTTGGCCATAAAACTTTTTGAGGGCATTGATAAGTCTAGGCTCAAATTATCCCTGCGACAATTATATATTTATAAGTAACTACTTCTTAATTGATTATAATGTAGTTATGCGTAACAAATCGTTATGCAAAAAATCCACGCAAATTTGTTAAGTGCATTTTTTTATTGTGCCTATTATGACAATTATAAAATCTTTTCATTGAATATATAATTTTCAAAATGGTAGTAATATATTTCTTTCAAAATTTCTTACAGCCTTAATAAGTTTTTGGGTCAGGGTATACAAACAAAGGAAAATTCAAACAAAAACTTAAACTAGCATTACAGCTTGCTTTGAAATAGACTACTAAATATAGTTTCATAACGTTTATAAACATGTATTACATAACACCACTGATTAAAATTTAAATAACTTCATATAACAGTATCTCATACAAAACTGTAAAAATAACCTTGCGGTCCTCATTATTGTCGTATTCCAAAAAGGGTTATAATTTTCTAACCAACGTATGTTTTAAACACTCGACAATTGTATTGATTGGAATAATTAAACCTTGTACCAATATTCTATAAAACTGTCACGAATACAATGTACTTGGCTTTGTTCCAGCTTATAAACATACTGTTTCTCTAATGAATATATATTAAAACATAACAAATAGTTTGTGTACACTATACACTTTATATTATCAATGATCAATATCTCTTTAGATACACTGGGTTTTAACACTATTATTTGAAAAAGAATTTTTATAAACTGTAATTTTTTTCTTTTTTGTAAAAGCAATTAATATATAGAACAGTCTTTAAATTTGGCAACAAAATTGTAATTAAATTTTAATTTTTTCGTAAACATGCGCAGTTACATATGTGTATGATGCCACTGACATATTATCAAAAACAAATCGGTTCATGTCCAAAAATAATCCTAACACCGATAAAACTCACATATTAGATTTGAGAAGTGAACTGTTATTTGAATAGTGTCACAGGGTGATCCGATAGAGTAAGCGCCTTCTTTCTAGGTGGCAACACCCGCAACGTACATGTGGATTCAAAATGGAGAATGAAACTAAAATGTTTCTATGGGACGTCAATTATATCCAGGGTAATTTTGGATATAGAGACATCATAGAAGATAGCTTCGTTTGTGTTTTATATCGCTTTGCTTATATAGCTTCACAATTGGCCTTTTCCTATGTGTCAATTTTAAGGTATATTGTTGTATAAAGATTTAGTTGATTGAAATATTTTGCTTTTAGATCCCATTCCATTACCTTGGAAGAATCAGCATACAGTTCTTGGTATGTTAATGATATTATGCATGATATTAATTCGGTTGTACATTCTACTTAACCATTGGTATCGTATTCTTTGAGCATACCTAACTTAATAGTTACTAAATATGGTTCAACTGTCCAGTGGTAATTATATGTAATCTCTCTCTCTCTCTCTCTCTCTCTCTCTCTCTCTCTTCTCTCTCTCTCTCTGCGATCTCTAGTCTTATGTAATGTCATTTTGAAAAATGTATGTTATGATTTTCACCTTACCTATGCGCTTTTTAAGCTGTTCTGTCTAACCTGCAGTTTATTATATAGGGGTGTTAAAAAACCTCAAATCATTTTAAGGTTATATAGATAATAAAACTTTGGCGTGCAATTAAATAGAATGTCTGGAGCCTAGTTATTGCATTCGCCGATTAGATGTATTTAATACTTCATAGTCACCTTAAAATGAAATTGGTTAACATTATTCGGTATGTTAGTCCATCAAACATGTGAAGAATTTTATTGGTAATTTTAAGATGTAGAATACCATAAGATAGTAACAGCTTTACAAAAACTGTTATTTCAGAATACAATATGTCATTCATTTAATTAGTGATATTTTTTTTGTTCATCAAACAGAAATTTTCCTTAATGTTCAGGTAAGTAAACTGAAGAAACTACTTCCTATATAGATAAAGAACTAATAATTATTTTAATTCCAGGAACTATTCCTTTACCTTGGCAGAAGAAGGATCCAGAAAGGTCTCGTCAACCAACCCCTGATATTGACTACAACGAGTCTATGTTTAGAACTGGATATGGTAAGTAGACTGTGATTAATTTCAATTTTCACTTCGTATTTCCTTCCTACACAACTTCTATATTGTTCTTTTTCAATACTGATTACAATCTGCATCTAGCAGTTTGAGTCTTTATATAGTTATTTATAT
The DNA here is from genome assembly GCA_021292105.1 of Anadara kagoshimensis. Lineage (NCBI taxonomy): Eukaryota > Metazoa > Mollusca > Bivalvia > Arcoida > Arcidae > Anadara > Anadara kagoshimensis. Next base: position 51,651,163 of record CM037874.1, read on the forward strand.
TTTATACTTTTTTAAGTTGTTTTCACTCTAAATCTTCTCACAGTTTGTAAATTTAATATTTGATTTTTTTTATTTGATAAATTATATTGTTTGTGCTTGAGTCAATGATATAAAAAAAGACAAATATTGTATTTAATAGTATTAAATAACATTGATTTTAGGTAAAATTATGGGAATGCTTATTTAAATATATTGTTATTTATATCTCAGACATTTTAGTTTCTACTGAAAATTGTTGTAACTATTTCGGGTCATATAATCGGAGTATCGGGCGGAACGTTATATCAATTATCTCCAATGATGTGGCATTGTGTCCGTAGGGGCCTCAATCATTGCGTGATGGCTATTATACCCTTAGATCGCATCGCAATTTTCAATTCGGAAAACAGCTTGCTGCGATTTAACCAAAAACAAACTTTCGTTTTCTGTTTTATCAACGTTTTCATTACCTCATATTACCTATCTACAGAGATGAACAAAATGGCAAAATCTCCAAAACGTGAATATCGGCTATCTGTTTCAGATTGTGTATCAGCAGGCCGTTACAAACATTTTGAATCAAACCAAACCACGTGAACTTTTTTCACTGTGTCATTAATACCCTGAACAATGCTACAAAAAATTAAATAATTTTATCAACTTTTAAAACTTTACATTGAAAACTTGGCCCTATAAACTCGATGTGCCTTTAGTTCTGGCATTTAGATGACGTCATAATCAGTATAGGCACAGAAGGTCGAATTTTCGAAGTGTCAGTATTATCTTGGAACATTGTGTAGATACTTTGCGAGTAATATATGAGTAATGATTAAAAATGATATTGATAACAATATGGTTTTTACGTAACAACAGCAGCAGGTTTTAAGTTAAGTCGACTTTGTTTATTATGTTTTATAAATTGTTTATTTATTTTAGTAAGAATCTAAAATTCATAACAATAAGATATTGAAAACTTTTTGTATAATGCATGTATAACAAATGATAGTTATAATTTAAAAAAGAAAAATCTTAAATAAACAAAGATTTTAACCCTACAAGATCTTCAAGGAATATAATTATTATTTAACCCTTACAATACTACACAGGGTTTGTCTTTTGCAGTTTTTTTACAGAATGCACTTACGTATTTTTTAAAGACCGACTAAATGAACATTTCCAATATAAACGGAGATTTAAGGTTATTTTAGCTGTTGTTCTTTCCCATAAAATTGTCTTCATGAAATCTTCAAAAGTTAGAACCAGTTTAAAAGTTAAAAAATACTTCTTTGTATAGCTGTATAAAATACAATAACATATATTGTTTCATTTTCAGGGCCTATTCCTATGCCTTGGAAAAATGATAACCGTGGTAGGTAACAGGTGATACATATAACATACTATACCAGAGTCTATTTAACAGCACATGAGGGTCGCTTTAGAATGCGATTCTTCATCCCCAGTGCTAGGATCAAAATTATAAAACGATTTTTTTCAACGAGTTGAAAAATATTATCTAAACAATCGAAACATATTTTACCAAATTTAGCTAAGAAAATACTTTGAATGAGGGAGTATACCTCAATTTTTTATTTTTTTTAAATTTTACCTATCAACAAACTTAGACAGTAGTATATTTCTGACAATACAAACGCGTTGTCTACTACGTTTAAGTTATCTTCGTTGATTCTTACTTCACTAGAAAAATACCTCGTGGTTTAAATTATATATTTTACTAATGTTAACTTAACAGCAGAAAAGGACCATTTCCGATTAGTAGAGCTAGGGCCAAAATTGTGAAACCGATTTTTTCAGGGGGTTAAAAATATCCAAGGGACCAAACTTAATTTAACCAAATTTGGCTAAGGAAATATTTTGCTTGAGGGAGTACACCTTTGTTTTTGAGTTACAGTCCATGTTCAATTTACAATTCAAAAGGCAAAGTTTTAAAACTGACAAATATGGTTAAACATGTGAACTTCTATCGGAATGTGAGAATTGGTAAATCTGAAGTGTAAGCATCATCAGTCCTGCTAAGCTAGTTGCACCAGCTATGAGTGTAATGAAACTGAGAATGAAAGTAACATGGCATTAGCGGACCTCAAATATATCCAATCAAAATACAAAAATATTAATGTTTGTGTGAATGAAACTCGACATTTTGTGAAAATTTTTTAGAATTTTCATCGATCACATAGTATTTTGATAAGAATAGACAATAGCAAATTGTAACCGAAAAAACAGGTACTTAATAGTTAAGAAAACACGAAAACCGACACAGAAATAATATAACCAGGTTTACAAAACCAAACAGCGAAAAAATGTACGAACACTTCTAAAATTGTAAAGTTATTTTTAGTGCTTTTTGTTGCGGAGCACATGACCTCAGATTACTGGTGGAAGTTCACGTTTGTAACAAAATTGGCCCATTTTCAAAGTTTTTGCTTTGCTTTATGTTTGTACAATGATACAGATGTTTGTTTTTAATGATAGTACTTTTTTAGGCAACACACATATTTTATTTATTTGCTAATAGTAATCAATTAATATCTACATTTAAAAAATTTAAAAACAGATTATTTTACGAAACAATGAACAAAAATATTTATGTTTATATCACCAAACAAAATAAGAATACTTTTTATTTATATGTTTACGTTATATTATTATTATTATTATTATTATTATTATTATTATTATTATTATTATATAGGGTTATTGAACTGATATTGTGAAATATTGTCCCTCGTTGACTCGGGACAGTATTTCACAATATCAGTTCAATAACCTTTTTATTATATAGCAAAATAAATTCTATTTACTATCGTCAAGTATTTCATTTAAAATAGCATTTTGTTGTACAATACATAAATATTACACTAGTTCTTGTAAATGGATATAAAAACTAGTACAACAACACAACAACACAGCGATGACGTCGACAACAATCGTATGACGTCATAAACGACAGTGTCATGTGACAAAGCGCGCAGTACAAAAATTTAATTCGGGAAACCTCGGACTGAAACAAAGTTAGCGTGCAAATATCGGTATTTATTGCACGCTAACACCACGGGATTTATCGTTTAATTTCTATGCAAGGCATATATTGCTATATAATAAAAATAATTATTATTATTATTATTATTATTATTATTATTATTTGAATGTCTAATTACTTTCTGTAGAGAAGTACTTCTAGTTAAAGAACAAAAACAAACATGCTAATCCGTGCCCAAATCACAATCCAAAAGTAACATCGAAACTGGTGAATTAAGTTACACGTGGACTTCCATAAGGCAAGTACGGTCGATTGCTTGAACAAGTCCTACCAAAACTCGCCCAACTTGGATGGATTTATTTTTGGCTTGTCAATGATTTTTTTCCAGCGTAAGTGGTATTATGCAACTCCTGCATTTTACTTGAGATATAAACCATGAAAACTAAATCCGTTTTTATATTTCTGTCTTTCAGCAAAAGGCCAAGTATATTTTACATACCAGAGAGAAGTCACTGTTTCAAGACACCTGACTTATGCTCAAATGTTTAGAAATTAATTGCAACTTACACTTCGGTTATCAAAAAAAACCAGTATGACTCATAAATATTTGGAATGAAATGTAATTTCTGTGGCTAAATCATTTGAGATTTTAAAATTTAGTAGTTAATTTTTGTCATTTAAGCTGGCAGTTAACATAATTTTTCTTATTACCAGTACTTATCATATGTTTGTTAACATTAACACTTTACATTTTTTATGACGATACCAGCGTTTAACTGATATCTGTCCATATCAACACTCTACGGCATTTTTGACGATACCAGCGATTTACTGATTTGTGTCCATATCAACACTTTACAGCAATTTGTTGAATCTAAAACGTGGCACGTTTTTCTTAGTATCAGTATTTAACATCATTTTCTCCATATAAGCAACATACAGTATTTTTGTCAATATCACCAGTTTAAAACAGTTTGCCCATATCAGCACTTTTCATTACTTTTGCCGATAACAGCAGTATTTGTTACGGTATCGACACTTTACATAATGTTTATCCATATGGGCACTTTACAGATTTTTTTCGATACAAGCACTTAACATCATTTTTGTCCATATAATGACTGTACAGAATTTGTTTTCGATACAAGCACTTAACATCGTTTTTGTCCATATAAACACTGTACAGATTTTTTTGTTACAAGCAATAAACATCATTTTTATCCATATAACCACTTTATAGAATTTTTTTCGATAAGAGCACTTGACATCATTTTATTTATGCAGCCTTTTATATTCTATTATTAATACAAAAACGTTCAATCCTCCCGGAATCATTTTTCTGACATACGTAGTTGCAGCCAAACTTTCTAAATCATTTTTATAGTCATAATAACGTGATTTGTGTTAAGTTTTCCAAAAAAAGTGTGTCATTTTGGCTTTAAAATTATTTTAATAACAGTGTCAAGTACAAGATGTTAATATTTAAATGCTACAAGTTTCATATCTTTAGCTTAAATATCAAAATTTTTAAATGGAACATATTTTTTTTCAAATCAAATTTCTTGTACTTTTGAAAGCATCACTGGAAATAGCATTCTTTATAAAAATATGTATTAGCATTTTTATTATCTTTGATATATAGAAATGAATCCTAGCTTTAGATACTTTCAACCGTTTGATACAAAATACAAAAAAGAACTTGTTTTTAAAGAGTTGATTAAGTGCGTCGGTATATATAGGAAACATCCTAGTACTAGGCAGCGTTAGATACTATCAACTGATAAAACAGACAAAAATTACTTGATTTTACAGGTGATAAAATGCGTAGAAGAACATTGTTCAATTCAGTATAAACTGTTGAAGAAAATCGTGTTAAATTTATAATCTTGACTGTTACGTACGGTAATATCGAATAACTATTGAGAAATATATCGAGACAGCCTCTAGTAACATATTATACCAGTTTTAATTTTATAGCACTAGACGGACGTTTCGCAATACAATTACAATCGGTAGTGCTCGGACCAAAAATGTGAAACCAAATGTTTTACCCAGATGTTGAAAAAATACCCAAAGGGCAGAACTAAATTTTACCAAATTTAGGTAAGAAAATGAAAAAAATGTATGCTATGGAAATGTCATAAATTTATTGTTTCAAATAAATGCATTTTTTCACAATTTTTTTTAATCTTAATTGTTTTTCCTTAACTAAAATATAGATACTTTTGCAATCTTTTATGCAACACAAAACGGAAACTTCGATCAAACAGGAATGGATACGTTATGAGGTTGAACGGACCTACAACATGTCACTCTGAAATAACAAATAATAACTTTGTTAGATTAAGATTAAAGAAAATCTTTGTTGTAAAACAACCTAGATAATACAGGCGATTCTACACATTTATAACATTTTGACAGAAATGAAATATTTCAGAGTAATCATAAAAACATACTATTCACTGTCCAAATCACCATTCCAAACCAAAACAACTGACAATTGGGTTAAACAGTTCAACTTCAGCCAGGGAACTTCCGTGTTCTTCGGAAATGTTAGCACCTACTACACCCGCCACATGAGAAATCAAATTTGAAGATGAAAGAATCATGGAATTTTGTGGCGTCAAATATATTCCTGGTAATTTTGGATACAGCGACATCGTACGGATCAACTATTAAACAATCGGATGACCTTTATAACCCTTTGCTTGTAATACCTTCCACTTCTAATCATTTAATATTATAGACCAGGGCCAAGTTGTTCGAAGCTTGATTAGTTTAATCAATGATTAACACAAATTTTAAAAAATCAATTAAAATCAAGATATCATTATTAAAATCAATGTTTTTATAACAATGTTCTTGACTTTGATGAAATTCTATCCATTTTAAAAATTTTTAAAGTTAATTTTACAATATATAAGCAATTGAGCAAAAATCAAATTTTAACTAATCAATTGATTAAGCTAATCAAGCTTGAACAACTGGCCAGTTCCTAATTTATTTAATCCAACATGTGTACTTAAGTTTTAATTATATTGATCAACACAAGCTAATTTACAAATTTTTCCCTGCCCGAGTGGGATTCCAAAAAGGTACATCACAATAGGTGTAACTAGAAAAACTGTGAGCCACAAGCTCACAAATAATACCGCCACTCCAAAAATCCATCGAATCAAATTTTTAAATAGGAGGTGCACATCTACATTATATCACAAAGATTGTTTCATGAAAATTCATTGAAGGGTTTAGTAGGAGTTGCGGATAAGAGATAGATACCCTAAGGTGTAACGGAAGGACGGACACCCCTATCACTATATACCCCCCACTTTTTAAGCGGGGGTATAATGAGTGTCAATATATTACATTATTACCAAACGTGTTTCAATTTTTCAGCAAGCACTAGATGGTCGTTTTGGGATAAAAGCCTCATTAGTTGTGCTCGGACCAAAATTGTGAAATTAAAAAGTTTTAAAGGCTGAAATTAGAAAATAAAAGTACCAGAATTTATTTATAACAAAGTTGAAGAAAAACTGCAGTGTAGTTGTGAGAATGGAGTGGAATGTGATCACCCTTTCCCGTGCACTGATAAATTAAGATATTAAAATTCATTAAGGAATAAACCGTTGTATCCGGTAAAATCGGTCAACGTCCTGTACCAGAACTGATATCATCCCACTAGGATTTATAGTCTATAGTTCGATTGCTCCGGATGGGTAAGCATCTGTTAAACTAGCTACACCCACCACACATGCAATCAAAACTGTATGAAGGAACATGGAACTATGGGACGTCAAATATATCTATGGTAATCCTGGACACAGATTAAGTTTAAGATATGACTTTCCGTTCTGATAGACCTGAAAGAAAATTATCGTCAAATTTTATTGTCAACTTTTATAATCAACTTTCCTTTTCTATGCGGTAATATACCTGCTTCTCCTGCTTATGGTTTAATTGTTTTCCAATTAATAGGTACAGGGACTTTGTACAATGAAGCAGGCTGCTTGCAAAAAAAAATGTTCACTCATGAATATTGCAAGCCTAGGCTTATCAAAGTCCTCAAAACGTTTATAGCCATCATTACAGTATTGTTGATAAGTTTGATGTCTCTGTGTCCAGGATTGTCCTGGATATATTTGGTCTCCCATAATTTCATACTCCTTATACACACTTTTGATTACACACGTGTCGGGTGTAGCTAGCTAAACAGAAGGTACTTACCCTTCCGAAGCACCCCGCTAACTTCCCTATTTGTATTTCACGTGTCTAACCTGACTTGTGAGTCCCGAAGTTTTAACTTTGCTTCTAGATTGTGATTCGGACAACATGAATTAGTATGTTTGGTTTTTTTATTAAATAAACAAAAGTTGTGACTTGAATTTGTCAATCGTACAAAGTAGGTCATTACCCAGATCCCTAAAAATATTTAAAATTATATATTATACAAGTTTAAACTTTAACAGCACGAGACGGCCGTTTCGAAATACAATTCCTTATCAGTATTGGTTGGACCAAACTGTGAAACAAAATTCTTTTCAACTTGTTAAACTTGTTAAAAAGATACCGAAAGGAACAAAATACATTTTACTAAATTGAGATAAGGAAATACTTAAGGGAGTATACCTAAGTTGTTTTAAATCTCCTCTAGCAGTAAATTTAGGTAGTACATTTCTGACAATAGGACACAGAACTGCATACTTAGTTTGTGATATATTTGGGAAACATATCGGCACAGTGGTTTAAATTACATATTATAAAAATTTTACAGCACTAGAAGGTCGTTTCGTAAGAACACAATGCTTCGATAGTTTTCTAAGCCTTTTCAACTTTTATAATAAAACAATTATCGTATTTTATACTTGTTTTTTTGCAGTATTAATTTCAAGAGAAAGATAAAAACTTTTTCTATTTACCTTTCAATCCAAAACAAACATACTTATCAATGTCAAAACCACAATCCTAAAGCAAAGTAAAAACATTGGTGTTGGCATATTGGGTTAACTTCCACCAGGAAAGTGAGGCCAAGTGTTCTAAAAGGGCAAGAGCCTACTGTTTAGCTAGCTAAATTCGCCACTGTTGTCATAAACATTGGAAGTAAAAAGAACAAGAAAATATATGCAGGGTAATTTTGGATACAGAGGCAGTATATGTATCAACAATTGTGACGACGGCAATAAATATTAAATAAACGCTGTCGTTTTAAGTATGATTTTCCTTGATTTCAATAAGGCCACATTTCAAATAATTATCATTTTGTTAATTTTAAAAATATTCATAAATTCAATGTGTTATTTTAAGTACACTTCCAGCTTTGATGATTGGATTTACTTTTGTCAAAAATATTTAAGTATTTCCAAAAAATCAATACATTGAAGTTAAGGATAATGTTAGTTAGGAAAGGATAATGGAACTGGGGCCTGTGTCCTGTTGGTAAAGATGCATCCACTCCACACTGGTTATACATGAGTGTGTCAATAATTTAGAGATGAAGTAAATCAGTCCATAATTGAAATGCAATTAATCTGAACCCAAAGGGCTATTTTGACATCATTTTTATCATCCAATTACAATATCCGCAGACCTAATCACACCATATCGCTGCGATTTAATGCTGCTCCTTTGATCTAGAATAAGGTATTTCAAATAATAAAAATTAGAAAATCCAGAAATAATATTTTAAATGAATCCTCACAGCCTCTTTCCAAATTTAAAATTAAATTATGACGAAATAACGGTTGTGAAATTATCCCCTGGTAAAAGTTCGTATTTATTTATATTTTAACCCTTAATTTGAACTATTTTAATCTCACTGCTAGTTTTGTTCGCGTATACTGTATTCTATCTGGAGAATATTTGACAACAAGTAATTAATATCTAACAAATTTCGGATTTGGCAAGAGGCTCTGAAGATTCGTCTAATACATGTGTAAGATTTTGGTAGTTAATATATTTAACATTCAGTGTTTTTAACATAAATGTCTCGTTTGGACTGGGTTTCATACCCCCTTGTGCTTGTTTTCCTGCAGAAAGATAATTTTAAACTTACAAAAACGATCCATATACCTATAAAAAGTGTTTTGTTCTCACGTAAGATAAAAATATTGACCATAAAGATATGATGTAATGACCATACTCTGAATTGATGACATATCTAATAATACCTGGTTTTAATTAATTTTAAGGCTAAAATTATGGAATATAATCAAAATATATGTATTCAAAAATAAACAAACGATCTTTAGGCCATATAAGTATCCTCCGTCACTTATAATTTTTTAACTATGGGATGATGGGGTTCGATCTTACCTTTACGGTAATTTTGTTTGTAGAATGCTTTCTCCGTATGTCGAATGTCTTTAGTCAAAACCTGAGGTCTCTGACCAAGACCATAGATAGCGATTGTTCTTTCGCCAAGCTCTGCTTTTTAGAAATAATGTCCTTCGTAGGAAACATTTAAAAAAGATGTCCCGTGTAACGGTAGGCATGGCATCTTAAATAACCCTCCTTGCAGATTGATCTAAGTGCGCTTCACGGCTCAAAATTCCTGGCACTTTATCTATAGCTTGTGACGACCCAATAAAAAACATACCAATGCATATCCAAACCACAATCCAAAACCAAAGTAAATACTTTGAAACTGGCAAATTAAGTAACATAGTAAAGACCTTTCAACAAGGAGGTTAGGCCTGGTGCTCAGGAAGATTAGACACCTCCTGTTTAGCTAGCTACACGAGTCATGTGTGAAATCAAAATTGAGAATGAAGAAAAAATGGCACTATGGAACGTCAAATATATTCAGGATAATTTGGATTCAGAAGCATCATAATTATCAACAATATTGTGATGACGGTTCTAAAACTTTATGAGAGCCTTGATAACCCATCGCTTGCAGCATCCTTGTGTCAACAATTTATGCGCAACTTTTTTTGGACGTAAAAACACCATTAAATAAATCAATACAAGGAACTGAAGTTTTATGATTCACAAGCTGTAGTGAGCGATCGCCGATACCTACAGCGGAGATTCAGTTATGATATATTAATAATTCCATGTTAATCTGTCTTCGTTATTGTTTGGAAATATCCAAGTGACAACTCGGTAGTTTTCGTGATGATAATCGAGTTCAGAGAAACGTTTGTAGAACATTTGAGGCTACCGAGGGACGACATTAAACTTTTCGCCTCACTATTCGGTCGTACTATTATATTATTACACCTTTAAATGTTTGTATGGAGATGAAATTTAATTAAAATTACGACAAATTTATAATAAACATGAAAAAAAGACATCAACTTTATCATTGTATTCATAACCACACAAAATAAAATACTACACAAAATTTTAATGCAAATCGTTTTTTATAACAAGTGATATGTCACGCAACTGTCATGGCGTGATTTAATGGCATCAATGAAGGACACAAACACATTAAGAATTATTTTAACCATATAGTATAGTTTTTAACTTCATTAACAATCATTCTGAATGGAATTTCATCTTCTTCATATTTCTGTAAAAAAGAACAAAGATACGTATGTTTATCAAAACATTGCAGTTTGTTTCTTCAAGCATGACATAGTAAAATTCACTTAATTTTTGATACTTAAATATACTTAACTATTTGGTTGTAGCAAACTGTGAAATCATTTCGTAGTATTCAAGTTGGTAGGATTTAAGGTAAAAATACCATTTTGTGAGGAAGTCAATTAGTAGATTGTCGTTTCCGTTTCAGGTACGTTTGTTTTAATAACATTTTGTTTACTTGTAAATTCGTTAATAAAGGCACTCACAGAAAAAATAACGATTTCTTAACAGTTGCGATGTTTGGGGCGTTATAAAGCCATTTTGGCCGTCCAAATTTGTTAGTTTTAATTCCAGTGATTTCAATATATGTACAGGTCCGTCCAGAAAGTTTTGCACATCCCCCCCCCCTTATATAACCTTTGCAAAACAGCAGTTTTGACGGTTTTAGTATTTGATGTTTTGTTAACTTATATTTCTCAAAGGACTATTTTTATATACCACATATGTCATTAGTGATTTTAGTTTTAGTGGACTGCGAGTGATAAAACATGTAAAGATTTGGGGGAAAATCTAATTTCTTCAAATACAAACTAAATTGATAGAAAATACTGAAAATTGTTATAATACTTAATTTTGTTTGATTATCAAGGAGTTTCAAGGGTAAACATTGATCAATCAATCAATTTAGCCCATATTTGAAGAAATTTAATTTTTTCCTAAATCTTTACATTTGTTTTATCTCTCGGCTCGCAGTTCACTAAAACTAAAAGCGATCTTTTATTAGTTATGCCATTTAAAAAAAACATTCTAGGTAGGATATAAAAATAGTCCTTCGACAAATATAAGTTAACAAAACATCAAATACTAAAACCGTCAAAACTGCTGTTTTACAAAGGTTATATAAGGGGGGTGCAAAACTTTCTGGACGGACCTGTATATGTATGCCCGACCTTATATTGCCATGTTAAGCTGTTTTTTTCGTTAATCTTCATTGTAACGTATTCTTAGTTACATTGACAGTTGTTCAACACATGTTTTCCTAATTATCAATTTCTTTATCCTTTTGAACCGAACCAAACAATTATGTGCCGCCAATCGGCCTTTTCATCTATTTCACGTTCAAATTCTATTTGGAGATAGCAATGTGTTTACTTTATTTTGTTATTTCCATCTTTTTGTTGTGGTATAATCAGCTTGCTTTCGTTATTATCTCATTTTTTATTCAGCTGCAATTTTCCAAATTAGAAAGTATGTCCTTAAAGCATGATGACTCATTTCTTACACGAAAAATTTTGAAGCTTCTATTTTTACTATCCCTGAGTGTGTAGTACCTTCGTTCATAATCTATATGGAGCAAAGCTCTATAGTGCCGGTTTAATGGAATACACAGACATAAACACATACATACTGTACTGATTCTAGAAATCATGTCAGCTCGCCAGTGAGTGTTTTTCCTCCCAGCCATACAAAGAAATGGCAAGTTCGATATAAATGGATCAATTTTGATGTGGCAACAAACAAAAATTTTACCTTTACTTATAAAATGTTAACTGACCTGTTTATCCCAACAAACCGAGGGCTGGCATTACACTGTTCATCACTGTCAACATCCCAACTGTACCCATAACTGCAGAAAAATCGTATAAAGCATCATACATATATTACAATCATTTGTAAGCAAAGTTCAAAACGTATGGCATTACCAGTACTCGCCACATTGCGTTCATTACGCCTTGGCGCATGCTATGTAATGTACCTAGGAAGTTTTCTTGGTGACCTACTAGTTCCCGTATCAGGACCTTAAACCAATTAGAAAAAACTTTAAAAGTGAATGGATTTCGAAGCAAACTTATTTTAACTTCAATCTAAGTTAAACTTTTCTGAGACAAGTAGTCTGCAATGTTCAGGTCTTACGCAAGACGATTCGAAATGGTTTTTGAAACCATCCGCGGCAAATGAAAATGTCAATGGTCTGAACCCGAAAAAAATTCGCCGTTTTCAAAATCGTTTTTGTACCATAAAATTTCTGGTTACGGATATGGTATAGGTTTACATTAGTTCACCGACGTTTTATATGAACATTCTGATGTATTTATTTATAGTGCACTTCTACAATATGTAATCTTATGAGGTTTGGCATAGATTGATTGATTATCATAATAGAATGTTGGATAAGTGGCAGGAATATTTACTTTTGCTGTTCGCTCAAGACAATGTGTAGAGAAGGTTCTTTTAGAGTGTCAAGCCTTCCGTGACACGTTGTATCAGTTTTTTAAGGCCCTTCGGAAAGACCCCATCACTTCTTAATGTCGAATGTTTGGCAAAAAAACAATCACTACCTATTTTTAGGTACTGGTTAGGCCACGACCGAGGTTACAACCCACGACATCCCAAATATAGTGTTAAACAGAAAAGGTTAAACTGTTATTATTCAATCGTAAACAAACATACCAGTACGGGTTCAAATCACAGTAGCAAAAGCAAAGTAGAACTTTGAACACGGGTAAATTAAGTAAAACACGTGAATTTCCTACAGGGAAGTGAGACCGGGTTCTCTGGAAGGTTAAGCATATCCAGTGTAATCAAAACTTAGAATGAAAATAACGTTGATCAATCTACTGAAACTTCTTTGGTTTCTCAGCTCTGTTGCTGATTTAAAAACTATTTAACTTTTTGTCTCTGTATCCATATTAACACAGGATGTATTTGACGTCCCATAGCTCCATGCTTCGTTAATTCTCAATGTTGATTACACGCGTGACGGGTGAAGCTAGCAAAACAATATGTACCTACCTTTCCTGAGCATCCGGTCTCACTACTCTGAAGTTCACTTGTTTAATTCGATTTGCCAGTTGTAAAGTTTTTAGTTTGCATTGGGATCATTTGGACATGGATTGATATGTTTGTTATTACTTTGCTTTCAAAGAAAAGGTAAAATCTCTCTCTCTCTCTCTCTCTCTCTCTCTCTCTCTCTCTCTCTATCCATAAAACAGTCAACATTATAATGGTAGATCTAATAATGTATACATTATATAAATTATTTATATTTATTGCTATATCATTTGAAAAAACTTAATGCCAATATAATTGTATTATTGTATTTGTATATATGTTTAATGCCAAAATAATAAAAAAAAATTTAAATGAAAATGTATGTAAACTATGAGGCCTCAAAAGGGTAATTACTTTGTATTATTTGTAAAAATATGGTCAGCAGAAGCGTGATTAAAAATTCAAAAGTGACTTTTGGGATAAATATACTAACATGAATCCATTCCACTTCCTCCAAATCCTCCCAAAGGTCCTGGTCCGAACATCGGTGGTGGGGGTGGTGGTGGCGGTGGCATATACATATATGGGTCCCAGTAGGGCATTTGAGGTGCTGCTGCAAAGCCTTGGTTGAACCCAGCGCCACCTCCCATTCCTTGGTTGAATTGGTTAAATCCTTGTTGCCCATTCCATTGTTGACCATTTACAATTGCGATTATCACCGCCAAACAAAGTAAACATAATGTGGGCTTCATATTGGTCATCTGAAAAGGTAATGCGTTCTAAGTAATGATATTGTATATACAAATACTTTGTTCAACGAAGCAGACTGTTTGCAAATACAATACAGGGATATTGCAAACCTAGACTTATCAAGTCCCTCAAAAAGTTTTATGGCCGTCATCACAGTATTGTTAATAAGTTTGGTGTCTCTGTGTCCAGGATTGTCCTGGATATATTTGACATCCCATGTTCCTTGCATACAATTTTGTAACGTGATGGATGTAGCTAGATAAACAGGAGATGCTTACCCTTCCGAAGCACATGGCCTAACTTCCCTGCTAGTTCTAAAGGTTTTACTTTGCTTCAGGATTCTGATTCAGACATGGATTAGTATTTTTTAATAGTCATATTTGGTATATTGTGTAATTTTAAAGACAATGGAAAAAATTTGAAAATTTTTTCGTTTCATAACTTCATAATTATAAGATTAAAAAAATATGATTTGTATTTTCTACATATATATATATATATATATATAATATATATATATATATATATATATATATATATATATATATATATATATATGCGTTCTTCATATACAGTATGTTTAAAAAAACAATAAAATATGTGAGTGAGTGAGAGAGTGAGTAATGGTGTTTAACGACTCAGTCAATAATATTTCACTTATATCGAGACGTCGCCAGCTATAGACGAAGGTGCAAAAATTTTGCCTGTGCGTTGCGCTGATGGCATTATACAGCAGGGTTCTTTAGCGTGCCAAGCCCACCGTGACACGGGACCTCGTGTATTTTAAGTTCCCATCCGAAAGAACCGTGACTTTCATTTCGTAATGCCGAGTGCTTGGCGAAAGAACAGTCAGTAACCCACTTTCAAGTCTTGGGTCAGACCCGGCCGGGGATCGAACCCACGACCTCCCACTCACGGAGCGATCACTCTACCAACTGAGCTACCGCAGTGGTTAATAAAAAAATGAAAAATAACTTTCACCAGGTAAGTGAGGCCGTGTGCTCCAGAAGGATAAGCAGCTCCTGTTTAGCTAGCTACAACCGCCACGTGTGTAATAAGCATTAAGAATAAAAGGAACACAGAACTATAGGACGTCAAGTATATCCAAGCAATACGGGACATTATTATATGTCCATATGGAGTCAAGATTAGAAATAATTATTCTTGTATTGTATCGTGTTTTTTGTAGTTTTCATATGGCTTTCTTTTATCTACATCAATACAGAACCAAAATATAGATATAAACATGCTCGAAGTCAAAAGGTAAAATTCTTCCATTTTATATGTTTTATTGTTTACTTGCATCGATGTTTGTTTATTTCTATGAATAAACAAAACAAACAAAGCCGGTTCACCTTGTCGACATCCACTGAACATTATGAATAGCAAAGTGAAAAATATTTTATTAACTTGTAGCAATTTGGACAATTTGATTATGATAATATTTTAAAGGTTACAAAAATTGTATTGTAATTTCAAAACAAGTTAATATCATATATACCAGTGTTAAATTTACAGCACTGGATGGTCATTTTGGTTTTGGAAAACAATTCCCCATCATTGGTTCTTGGACCAATATTGTAAAACCAAATTTTTTCAAGGGATCGCAAAATGTCCAAAGGACCAAAATATGTTTTACCAAATTAAGAGAAGGAAATACTTTGCATGAGGGAGTATACCTAAGTTTTTGAGGAATTTAAGATTTTAACTAGCATCAAATTTAGACAATAGTATGTTTCTGACAATAATACACAATTATTGTCTATTGAGTTTGTAATATCCTCGAGGAAACATCCACCAGCAGAACAAACTGGTTTTAATTTTACAGCACTAAATGGACGTTTCGGAATACAGTTACTCATCATTGGTGTTTTGTGAAATTGTGCAACCAATTTTTTTTCAACGGATTGAAAAATGTTCAAATATGCTTTACGAAATTTAGATAATGAAATATTTTGCATGAGGGAGTATACATTAGTTTTTGAGATATTTAAAATTTTAACTAGCAGCAAATTTAGACAATAGTATATTTCTGACAATAATAAACTATTATTGCCTACTGAGTTGATGACATCCTCGGGGAAACAACCACAAGCAAAAAACCGTTGTTTTAAATTACAATACCAATTTTAATTTAACAGCACTAGATGGACGTTTCGGAATACAATTCCTCCTCATTTGTGCTTTGTGAAATCGTGCAACCAATTTTTTCAAGGGTCTCAAAAATGTTCAAAGGACCAAAATATATTTAAAGAAATTTTACCAAGGAAATACTTTGCATTAGGGAGTACATCTTAGTTTTTGAGGATTTAAAAGAATAAAATATAAATAATTATTGAAAAAGGAAAAAGGAAAAAAGGTAATTTTAGAACTATTTTAGAAATCTATAAAATTATTTCACTTACCTGGTCATAACATAAATAGTGTAAGTCCGTGTTCAATATTGAGATATTTCAGAGATTAATTGATTATAATAATGAATACAAACAGGATTGGTTTTTCGTATGAGTGTAAACATTTTCGCTATCCAATCAGATCAAAAACATGTTAATACTAATGATTAATCACCTTGTTACTACTTCCTGAAAGAATGTATTTTTACCATGTTTTTATTAGTACATATATTCGTCATTAAGTCTTGTGGACGTCGTCTAGAAGTTGCTTTTTACCGTACAAATCCAGCCAAGATGATGGATTGGTTATGACTTTGACCAATGAAACAAACAGTAAAATTAGTGACTAAAACACATGTGTACCCAGTAATACATAATGCTTTAAAGAACACGAGATAATACAAGTTACTATGGTTACAGATAGCTAAACACTTTAGGGTACCAATGAGATAATCCCTCGACTTTGGATTGGCATTGGATATAATGACAAATAATATCCAGTAATGTGGTTATGGTACTATATGAGAGATCCAACCATCCCCTTTATTCTAAAACCAGGGGTTCTTAAATATGCATATTTAAACGCAAATAGTACATGTACTGAAACCCGTTTACGTCTTTTGTCATATACATACCGGAGTCTGGTTCAATGTGTTAAACATTTTAAGATGTTCCAATGGCGTATCTTGAGCTAAGTGTTCTGTTTCATGCTTTCTCTTGATTTGGGTTTCCTTTTTTCTCGTTTTCCTTGTCTGTTTTGCTTTGGTGTTTATGGGTTTTTTTATCTGTTGTGATGTTTTTTCGTCTGTTTTGACGTGATTTTTTATTGTCTGTTTTTCTGTGGGGTTTTTATATTCTGTTTTGCAGTGATGTTTTTTATCTGTTTTGTTGTGATGCTTTTCGTTCTTTTGTTGTGATGTTTCAGTCTGTTTACTATGATACTTTCGTCTGTTTTACCGTGACGTTTTTATTGTCCGTTTGCTGTAGTGTCATTTTGTCATTTGCTATGATGCTTTCGTCTGTTTTCTTTGGTGCCTTTTTGTTGTGATGTTTTTATTGTCTGTTTTATTGTGATGTTGTCGTCTGTTTTTTTCTTTGATGTTTTCGTCCCTTTTGTTGTGATGTTTTTTCGTATATTTTTTCTTAAATGTTTTTCGTATTTTTGCTGTAATGTATTTTTGTGTGTTATCTTTTCATCACAACCCTCACCCCCACCCCCGTTTGGTGTTGTGGCATTATAGCTACATGTTATAGTATTTATATTATATTTTTTTCCGTTGGGGTGTCGTCTTTATTTGTTTTGATGTTTTTGTGGTTGTTCGTCCTATCTTTTGACATTCTAGAAAAAATACTGAATATCATTTGGGTATATAACATGTCCATCCTAAGGATTAGATACTTTAGACGCAAATATTAGCCCCGCCGGCTACCATATATAATTCGAAGATATTTCTGTGAATTGATCTGTCAGTGGTATTTCGATCAAATATGATAATGATATTTTAATTCCTCCCTTTACGGTAAATATTTACAAGATAAATAGTAAAAATTACATTTGTATGGTGTTATGTTAGGGCCAAATTTGCGTTATCGCTTCTTCGGCCTGAACGCTAAGAGGCGAAACAGCGAAATCCGATGACAAAGGAGCGAAGAAGCAAAGTTGGGAGGTGAAGGATCGATAGAACATTTATCGCTGTCTTTTCCGGTGGTATAATTCGTATGGAAGCCGACCTACTTTTTTATTAACAATTAATGCACGAATTCTGAAACAATAAAAATAACACGTTTGATTTGCCTTTTTATTTTTGTCAATAAAAGTCATGGCATTTCTGGTCCTCCAGATAAATCACTCTATATTTTATTTGTTTATTTACACATGTATCTAGTTTAGTTTATTTCACTGTACTGTTCACTATTCCCATTGCATATTTTAAGTGTTTAAGCACCCATCAAAATTGATTTTTTCCGCATAGATTAGTTGATTGAATAGTGGTTTACGTACAAGTCAAAAATATTTCACTTATATCGAGACGGAATCAGCTACAGATAGATTGGCATAAATGTTAGCTTAGGTCGATATTGTAAATTTGGCCCTAACAGAACACATTTGTTTATCCATTTATCGCTCTGCCTTTTCCGGTGGTATAATTCTTATGGAAGCCGACCTACTTTACAATTCACAATTAAGGCATGAATACAGAAACGTTTGCAAAAAATAAGAAAACCTGTGATTTGCCGGGATTTTTTTTCACTTCGTTGTTTCACTTACTACTAATGTATTGAAATTGTTGTTTAAAATGTTGTTTTTTGTTTAGAAAACTCTATATATAAAATAATAAAAATTGAAAATTATTTTTCTTTTAGATAAAAATAGAGAATTGGACATTTTGCACGCGTAACATAATAAGCTGCCTTTGCGAAGTTTTTAGTGTGTAAATGTCCAATTCTTTCATTTTACCTTGACAAAAGAAAATTTGAATTCATTCCTATCATTATTCTTTCCGTAAAATAAAATCTAGTAAAAGTGGTGTTAGTGATGTTAGTCGAATTGGGAGGTCGTGGGTTCCAACCCCGACCGGGTCTGACCCAAGACTTGAAAGTTGGCGGTGACTGTTCTTTTTCCAAGCACTCGGCATTACGAAATGAAAGTCACGGTTCTTTCGGGTGGGAATTTACGTTTCACGGTGGGCTTTGCATGCTAAAGAACCCTGCTGTATAATGTCATCAGCGCGACACACAGGCAAAATGTCTGCACCGTGGCCTATAGCTGTTGACGTCTCGACATAATTGAAATATTCTTGACTTGGACGTTAAACACCATTACTCAACTAAACTCAACTCGAATGAAAAACATAGATTTTTTTCGGAAACGAAAAATGCATATTTTATTTTATGATTGTTTTGCTAAAATTACTTTTAGGAAATTCGAAATCACGAAATGTCCGTGAAACCGTCGGCATAAAATGTTTGTTGAAACTAAATGCTTAAAGACTTCACCTACCAGCGATTCTTATTTATAAATCATAAGTAAATAACTTGCCATGTTGTGATGTATTGTCTGATTGGTTTATTATATATGCACCAAACAGAGCTTATACACTGTACAGGTATACCTAAATCAAACCATCCAAGTGTGAGAAAGTTTGTCTGTTTGGTTGCCAAAGACTGTGCGTTTTGTCAGTGTACTCTTACAATTTCGATTACACACGTGGTCGGTGTAGCTAGCTAAACATGAGATGCTTATTCTTCCGGAGCACCAGGTCTCACTTACTTGGTGGAAGTTCATGTGTTGAACTCATTTAGCCAGTTTCAAAGTATTTATTTTGTTTTGGAATTGTGATTTGGGTGTATATGGATTGGTATATTTGTTTTTTATTACTAGTATTCAAAAACTAATTTTTTCTATATTAGTGAGTGGGTTTTTTAACATTAGGGAGTGTTATAAGTTCGCTCTGATTACTAAGTATTTGATGGGCGGTCCCTATAGGTTTCGCTATTACCAATAATAATATACAGTTATTTCATATACTAGTAAATGTTTTGGGAACAGACAAATCCATTGTACCTTGGCATCAGGGATAACCCGTGAAACTGTTGTCCAATGGCGTGTAATAGTTCTATAGGTCACCTCTGATACAAAAGAACAATAAATTTGACGATTCCGAAATCGTCTATGAAATAATTGTTTTACAACCTAATCATTACTAATACTATTAACACAATATTCTATTTTGATATGCCTACAAATCAACACATTATTTGCAGTGTTGTCTGTTATGGTCAGGATTGGCGAAACGCTTAAAAAAAGCCCCAGAAAGAGTAATCTTTGCGTATTCATTTTGCACATGAAACAGTTAGTTCTTTCCTGTTCCATGACTGTTTAAAGGAATAAATAAAAAACACAAAAACAGCTAAAATACTTCACCATTTTTATAGGAGATCGATAACAACATTATTTGTTGGGATGTGTTCTTGGTTTCTCTCACTATTGCCAAAGACATTTGTTGAGATGTTCTTGTTGCTTGGACTAAATGCATTTGATAGGAGGTACTCGTGTTTACACTGATTATTTGCAACATGATTTGTTTGAAAAAAGTTTTTTTGATCTTCTGACTATTACCATTAGCATTTCGATGGATGTGTTCTTGGTTGATCAAACAAATGCCAAAATAATTTAGGATGTGTTCCTTGTTGATCAGATTACTGCCAGCAACATTGGTATAGATGTGTTCTTGGTTGGTCTCCCAATTGCCAAAAATATTTTAGGATGTGTTCCTTGCTGTCCAGATTATTGCCAGCAACATTTTAGGGTGTTTTGGTTGATCAGACAATTGCCAAAATATTTTAGGATGTGTTCCTTGCTGTCCAGATTATTGCCAGCAACATTTGTATGGATATGTCGTTATTGCTAACAACATTAGGTTAGAGGTGTTACTATATGCTCTTGCATGTTTTTTATTACGAAAGGTTTTAGATTTCAAATAGAACAAAAAAAACTATGCAATATTAAATGATTTTATTTGAAGTACAAGTAATACTGTATATAAGTTTAAAGTGAAAGCACTGGTAGTGATATTTGGTTCAGTTGGCAATCACGTCTTGTGTCCTCTGTTTGGTCTTATCTGAAGAGGAAGATAAAATAACATTAGTTAGCTACAAGAAAGAGTAAATAAATACACCACACTTGTGGTTTTAGAACAGCCATACCTGGTCCATGATGCTAGTAGATCGTTGTTCGATAACTGACCGATTCTTACAGGTGCCCTTATCGCAAACAAACCAATCGTAAAGATAATTACAATCAAACTACCATAAAAACCACTTCTATATAGTGACCACCTGCTTTTAAAGGACAGTAAAATAATATCCCAATTGCTCCTTATTCGTGTTATTTGAACCTGTATATAAAGACCATGTACTCATAAAGGTCACTTTTACAGGTCCCCTTATATGTGTTTTTTTATAAACAGGTTTTACTGTATTAAGAAATTGTTGTCAAGGTAACTTAATGTCTGCAAAAACAAATTGAATGAGTATTGTCTATAAATAGTCCCAAAATTTTGCAGCTGGTTGTTGCAATGATAATAATCAGTTTTATATGTGATAAATTAATGTTTTTCCTTGTAGATGCTTTTGTACTTTATGATATTCAATGCGAAATATTTGTTAAATATTTGAAAAAAAACTTGTATTTTAATAGCATATTTTGAAACAAAATTTATGAGAAATTGTCTGTTTGAAACAAACTGAAAATTAGAACTTATCAATTGTAGTTGCATATGGTTCATCTTATCTTCTTATTCTGCCTGTTTCATTCACTTCTAGTTGTAAGCCTCCTCTGTAGCGGCCTCAGGTGGCCTATTCTACAGAGGTGTCTTTATCGTGCACTGAGACACGGGACCTCAGCTTTGAGTCTCATTCGAAAGACTATTCTGGTAATGAGCTTTTTACAACTTCAGTATGAGCAGGAAATTTCTAAGTCTCAAGTGAGGTTCGAATCCACAACCCTTAATTTTAAAAGCCAATGACAGTACGACTCGGCAATGTCCACCTTCCCATCATATAGCATAACACAAATACATTAGTACTCTCTCTCTCTCTCTCTCTCTCTCTCTCTCTCTCTCTCGTTACGACTTACCTTTCTTTAATGTTATTGTTTATTTCCAAATATTCCCAATTTTCCATTCAGTAAAGACAGAAAAAGGAACAGCATTATAACTGAAAACAAAATAAAATAGATGTAACTCACGGAAATGTAAAACGAATATATATATAACTCACGGAAATGTAAAACGAATATATATAACTCACGGAAATGTAAAACGAATATATATAACTCACGGAAATGTAAAACGAATATGTATAACTCACGGAAATGTAAAACGAACATATATAACTCACGGAAATGTAAAACGAATATATGTAACTCACGGAAATGTAAAACGAATATATATATATATTATATATAACTCACGGAAATGTAAAACGAATATGTATAACTCACGGAAATGTAAAACGAATATGTATAACTCACGGAAATGTAAAACGAATATATATAACTCACGGAAATGTAAAACGAATGTATATAACGCACGGAAATGTAAAACGAATATATATAACGCACGGAAATGTAAAACGAATATATATAACGCACGGAAATGTAAAACGAATAAAATATTAAGAATACTCAATGCACTGCAACTTTTTTCTATCAACAAAACTGAAAACCTCTGGAATAATTACATTTTGGTACAAATGGGCTTCAAATTTTTTTAAATAGGCTGAATCGGATTGACAGAGTTTGCATATACATGTGCATACCATGCGTGAGTGTATACATTAGGTTAAAGATTAATAATTCAATTCTCATTTGTTAAAAGCATTTTGATTGATCAGATTTTTCTGTCACCTTTGCATGAATAAATTGGCTCTCAGTGACGTCATCTCATCGTACAGAGCGTTGCTATTTTTTACTTCCAACGGCTATATTGTTGTTTAAATTGTTAATTTGTTGCTGAAATCTTTTTAAAAAATTGAATTATAAGAAATGAAATTAATTTTTCATTTACATGTAGTTATGGAAGTATAAAAGAATTGGACTATTTGCTACACGAATTATTCAGTGTGCAAAGTCCAATTCTTTCATACTTCCATAAAAAAAAGAAAAATTAATCTCATTCCTAAAAAGGTCTAGGTGATAACAAAACTTATTTAAGCTTAAGAAATATTTGTCCAACATTTTCTTTAAACATTTAAATCACAATTAACTTATAATAAAGTTATTTTCTGTTATTGTTTTCAACCCTCCTCGGATATAAAACTTTTTTCTTTTCAAATAAAAACCATTTTTATTTGTAATAATATGCAGAATGTTTGAATTGATAGAATTTAAAAAGAAACATAAATTTTTTTTTTTTTTTTTAAAAGTCAAAATTTTGCACACGGCACCCACTTACAAGATTGCATATTATCTCCAGTTCCAAAGGTAGACGGTTGTACATAACCATAGTTCTGGTACCCGTATCCAGAGTTACCATATCCGGTAGCTATTCCAAAGCTAAATATCATAGCTAGAACGGACAAGATGATCAATTTCTGCATTATGACGTGGTGAAAACTGTAAAAAAAAATTAAAAAATAAATATATGTATGACTGTATAGTCGGAGCTGTCACGAAAGAGCCAACATACAAAAATTGGAAATAATTTAGAAAAAAATATTCTGACAATTGTTGATGAACGACGTCCCGGTTTCACAATCATCACCTTAATTCTTTTTTTTTTCTTAACTGAAATCTGAGTTAATTGGACGTATTTGGGTAATTTTTAAGATATTCGGGAATTTATGGTGTCATTTTGAAAATCACGTCTAACTTAAAACATTTGTATTCAATTTTGTCAAAAGTATTTATTGGAAATTCTCAAAAAAAGATTACCAAAATTTGCTAAAGTTAAAGAAAATCTTAGTTAAGGAATGATTGTGAAACTGGGACCTGAACCGTAGCTAATATTGTAAACCAAACAGCTTATTATATCCAGTTTGATTGGAGCTGTTCATCTGATTCCATATACATTTCGGGCAGAACCTAGTCACAAAGGCTGACCAATTAAAAATATGCTTATGAAAAATGTAATATTGAAATCGTTTATAGCATTTAACAGGAATTAAAATACAAGTACCATAAAAAGTTATCAAGTGGCTTTATCACAAAGTTTTAATTTATAAGAAAAAATAGAATGTTCATAATGTATAGACTAACCTGTTGACTGTCTGACTTTACCAATCTAACATTGAAGTGGCAGATCATACAAAATCCAGCGTATATAAAGCATTTTTTGTCCATCCCTGTCCCATGAAGTTAGTTTTTCACGCACCTTTTTTGTCAAACATATCCTTCCGTTCTTTAGGGAATTGCGTTACTCTTAACATATGACATATGTAACGCTTTTGGTAAATGACTCCGTCCTGTACCCATCTGAACTGTGCCCGTGTCCAATCAAGTAAAGTTAGGTTTTTTGACACACCTTTTTGTCAAATACATTCTTCCGCTGTGTTGCATTTTATTTCTGTAAACAT
This sequence comes from Anadara kagoshimensis, assembly GCA_021292105.1. Lineage (NCBI taxonomy): Eukaryota > Metazoa > Mollusca > Bivalvia > Arcoida > Arcidae > Anadara > Anadara kagoshimensis. The sequence goes on from CM037874.1 coordinate 51,675,658, forward strand.
ATGTGACGCTTTTGTTTCCTTCCTGTACCCATCTGAACTGTATCTATACCCCATCGAGAAAAGCGATTTTCGCGCACCTTTTTGCTACCATGACGTGCCTTTAATTCTGGAAAAGTCCGAATTTACCGATATTCTGCCATGTTTATTATGACTTCATACCGTTAAAGTACTAGGGGTGCAAAACACTCCTGGAGAGGAAATGTATAACCCGAGGTATATCTGATGGTATTTGATGGATGACATGTTCAATTCATCGTGTATATATGCATGAAAATCATTCTCATTGGAGTGTCTGTGTTCATAATTGTTTATACTTATTTTAAAAACGTTTTGGTCGCTATCACATTGTGAAGATCTTGCCACCTCCCTCTTTTGTTGAAATGTGTTGATTGTGGTGTTGACGTTGGCTATTGTTTTTGCGGTGTAATGTTTGTAGTTCTAACTTTTGTATTTTTCGACATGTTCGTTGTTTGCAGTGTTGAGTTGGTTTTAGTTCTGACTTTTGTTTGTTGTGATGTGTTGGTGGTAGTTCTGCTTATTGTTTGTTGTGGTGTGTTTGTTTGTGGTTCTGACTATTGTTTATTGGGATTTGTTGGTTGTATTTCTAACTATTTTTGTTTTGGTGTGTTGGTTGTAGTTCTGACTATTGTTTGTTGTGGTGTGTTGGTTGTAGTTCTGACTATTGTTTGTTGTGGTGTGTTGGTTGTAGTTCTGACTATTGTTTATTGTGGTGTGTTGGTTGTAGTACTTTTGTGTGGTGTGTTGGTTGTAGTTCTGACTTGCTTGTTGTGGTGTGTTGGTTGTAGTTCTGACTATTGTTTGTTGTGTTTAGTTGGTTTTAGTTCTGACTATTGTTTGTTGTGGTGTGTTGGTTGTAGTTCTGACTATTGTTTGTTGTGGTGTGTTGGTTGTAGTTCTGAGTATTGTTTGTTGTGGTGTGATGGTTGTTGTTCTGACTATTGTTTGTTGTGGTGTGTTGGTTGTAGTTCTGACTATTGTTTGTTGTGGTGTGTTGGTTGTAGTTCTGAGTATTGTTTGTTGTGGTGTGATGGTTGTTGTTCTGACTATTGTTTGTTGTGGTGTGATGGTTGTAGTTCTGACTATTGTTTGTTGTGGTGTGTTGGTTGTAGTTCTGACTATTGTTTGAGGTGATGTGTTGGTTGTAGTTCTGTCTATTGTTTGTTGTGGTGTGAAAGTTGTCGTTCTGACTATTTTTTATTGTGGTGTGTTGGTTGTAGTTCTGACTTGCTTGTTCTGGTGTGTTGGTTGTAGTTCTGAGTATTGTTTGTCGTGGTGTGATGGTTGTTGTTCTGACTATTGTTTGTTGTGGTGTGTTGGTTGTAGTTCTGACTATTGTTCGTTGTGTTGGTTGTAGTTCTGGCTAATGTTTTGTTGGTTGAAGTTTTGGCGATTGTTTGTTGTGGTGTGTTAGTTGTAGTTCTGGCTATTGTTTGTTGTGGTGTGTTGGTTGTAGTTCTGACTATTGTTTGTTGTGGTTTGTTGTAGTTCTGTCTATTGTTTGTTGTGGTTTGTTGTAGTTCTGGCTATTGTTTGTTGTGGTGTGTTGTAGTTCTGTCTATTGTTTGTTGTGGTTTGTTGTAGTTCTGTCTATTGTTTGTTGTGGTTTGTTGTAGTTCTGGCAATTGTGTGTTGTGGTGTGTTGGTTGCAGTTTTGACTTTTGTCTGTTGTGTATTAGTTGTAGTTCTGAGTATTGCTTGTTGTGGTGTGTTGGTTGTAGTTCTGGCTATTGTTTGTTGTGGTGTGTTGGTTGTAGTTCTGACTATTGTTTGTTGGGGTGTGTTGGTTGTAGTTCTGGCTATTGTTTGTTGTGGTGTGTTTGTTGTAGTTCTGGCTATTGTTTGTTGTGGTGTGTTGGTTGTAGTTCTAACTTTTGTTTGTTGTGGTGTGTTGGTTGTAGTTCTGAATATTGTTTGTTGCGATGTGTTGGTTGTAGTTCTGGCGATTGTTTGTTGTGGTGTGTTGGTTGTAGTTCTGACTATTGTTTGTTGGGGTGTGTTGGTTGTAGTTCTGGCGATTGTTTGTTGTGGTGTGAAGGTTGTAGTTCTGGCGATTGTTGTTGTCGTGTGTTGGTTGTAGTTCTGACTATTGTTTGTTGTAGTGTGTTGGTTGTAGTTCTGGCCATTGTTTGTTGTGGTGTGTTGGTCGTAGTTCTGTTTGTTGTGGTGTGTTGGTTGTAGTTCTGTTTGTTGTGGTGTGTTGGTTGTAGTTCTGACTATTGTTTTTTAAGTGTGTTGGTTGTAGTTCTGACTATTGTTTGTTGTGGTGTGTTGATTGTAGTTCTGATTTTTGTTTGTTGTGGTGTGTTGGTTGTAATTCTGACTATTGTTTGTTGTGGTGTGTTGGTTGTAGTTCTGACTATTGTTTGTTGTGATGTGTTGGTTGTAGTTCTAACTTTTTTTGTTTTGATGTGTTGGTTGTAGTTCTGACTATTGTTTGTTGTGGTGTGTTGGTTGTAGTTCTGACTATTGTTTGTTGTGGTGTGTTGGTTGTAGTTCTGTCTATTGTTTGTTGTGGTGTGTTGATTGTCGTTCTGACTATTGTTTATTGTGGTGTGTTGGTTGTAGTACTTTTGTTTGTTGTGGTGTGTTTGTTGTAGTTCTGGCTATTGTTTGTTGTGGTGTGTTGGTTGTAGTTCTAACTTTTGTTTGTGTGGGTGTGATGGTTGTAGATCTGACTATTGTTTGTTGTGGTGTGATGGTTGTAGATCTGACTATTGTTTGTTGTGGTGTGTTGGTTGTAGTACTTTTGTGTGGTGTGTTGGTTGTAGTTCTGACTTGCTTGTTGTGGTGTGTTGGTTGAAGTTCTGACTATTGTTTGTTGTGGTGTGTTGGTTGTAGTTCTGACTATTGTTTGTTGTGGTGTGTTGGTTGTAGTTCTGGCTATTGTTTGTTGTGGTGTGAAAGTTGTAGTTCTGACTATTGTTTGTTGTGGTGTGTTGGTTGTAGTTCTGACTATTGTTTGTTGTGGTGTGTTGGTTGTAGTTATGACTATTGTTTGTTGTGGTGTGTTGGTTGTAGTTCTGACTATTGTTTGTTGTGGTGTGTTGGTTGTAGTTCTGACTATTGTTTGTTGTGGTGTGTTTGTTGTAGTTCTGGCTATTGTTTGTTGTGGTGTGATGGTTGTAGATCTGACTTTTGTTTGTTGTGGTGTGTTGGTTGTAGTTCTAACTTTTGTTTGTTGTTGTGTGTTGGTTGTAGTTCTGACTATTGTTTGTTGTGGTGTGTTTGTTGTAGTTCTGGCTATTGTTTGTTGTGGTGTGATGGTTGTAGATCTGACTTTTGTTTGTTGTGGTGTGTTGGTTGTAGTTCTAACTTTTGTTTGTTGTGGTGTGTTGGTTGTAGTTCTAACTTTTGTTTGTTGTGGTGTGTTGGTTGTAGTTCTAACTTTTGTTTGTTGTGGTGTGTTGTAGTTCTGACTATTGTTTGTTGTGGTGTGTTGGTTGTAGTTCTAACTTTGTTTGTTGTGGTGTGTTGGTTGTAGTTCTGAATATTGTTTGTTGCGATGTGTTGGTTGTAGTTCTGACTATTGTTTGTTGTGGTGTGTTTGTTGTAGTTCTGACTATTGTTTGTTGTGGTGTGTTGGTTGTAGTTCTGACTATTGTTTGTTGTGGTGTGAAAGTTGTAGTTCTGACTATTGTTTGTTGCGATGTGTTGGTTGTAGTTCTGACTGTTGTTTGTTGTGGTGTGTTGGTTGTAGTTGACTTTTGTTTGTTGTAGTTCTGGCTATTGTTTGTTGTGGTGTGTTGGTTGTAGTTCTAACTTTTGTTTGTTGTGGTGTGTTGGTTGTAGTTCTGACTATTGTTTGTTGTGGTGTGAAAGTTGTAGTTCTGACTATTGTTTGTGTGGTGTGTTGGTTGTAGTTCTGAATATTGTTTGTTGTGGTGTGTTGGTTGTAGTTCTAACTTTTGTTTGTTATGGTGTGTTGGTTGTAGTTCTGGCTGTTGTTTGTTGTGATCTGTTTGTTGTAGTTCTGGCTATTGTGTTGTGGTGTTGGTTGTACTTCTGGCTATTGTTTGCTGTGGTGTGTTTGATGTAGTTCTGACTATTGTTGAGGGTTGAAATATGGTTTGAATGTCTATATAAACCTAAAACATATTTTAGAACAGCAATGAAGTTCAAAATAGTGTTTCATCTTCTTAGTGAGTCAGATAGTTTTAATGTTTATGTTCAGTTCAGGAATGGTGGAGGAAACTGGAGTGGATAAAAAAACCACAGACCTTCCGCACCCACAAACTTTCTCACACTAGAATCTGTTGCCAGTGAGATTCTAAACTTGACAAATCCCATCAATGAAAGATGCTGTGATTCACAAGCCTGTTCATTTAAACACTCAGTGGTTGCTTCTTTTTGGGGGTGTCATGGGTTCGAATCCTGCTGGGGTCTGACCAAAAATTGAAAGCTGTGACCGTTCTTTCGCCAAACACTCTGCATTTAGAAATGGGTCCTTTGGAAGAGATCATAAAAACTGATGCCCCGAGTCACAGCAGGCATGGCACATTAAAGAACCCTTCCTGGTATTTTCACAACTGTGGTAGCTCAGTTTGTAGAGTGCTTGCTCCATAAATAAGTCATGGGTTCGAGCCCCGACCGGGTCTGACCCAAGACTTGAAAGTGGGTAGTGACTTATTTCGCCAACCACTTGGCATTACAAAATGAAAGTCATGGTTCTTTTGAGAACTTAAAATTAACAAGGTCATGTGTCATGGTGGGCTGGCACGATAAAGAACATTGCTGAACTATGCCATCAGTGCAACGCACAGGTAAAATTTCTGCACCTTCGCCTATAGCTGGCGAAGTCTTGATATAAGTGAAATTTTCCTGACTGGGAGGTGTTTGTTTAGTGATTTGCACTTATGTTCAAAGGGCCATATCTCTTAAAGAGTACCTGTAACGATTTCTGATTTTTACATATGTTATTCTCCATACTGAAATATGACTTAATGCGAAAATTTTAAAAAAATCCATGCCGAAATAAGGGAGATATCGGCTAGTTTGTAATACACCTCCCGTTAATCAAAAAGCTCGGTTTTGGGGACCCCGTGCAGTGACGTCATTTAAGTAAGTAGATCCCACAAAATACTATTCATCTACATTACTTATATAATGAACCAGCTAAAAATTATTTTTATATTTCACGAAAAATTCATTTGATGAAGTGGAATTTACATCCGACTGACACCTACCAATAATTAAGCAAATTATTATTAGTCCACCTTGATAAAAAGTTTGTTTATTAGACATTCCTTAGATTGAGACCAGTACCTTTAATCAACAGGATGTGTTCTTACAATTAACAAAATTGATTGACAGGTGTTCGGATAGAGTAATTTTATGACAAATATATATATACTATCTGAATCGTTTGATGTTGTCTTGAATTTAGAATTTCACATAGGTAAACTGATTGTGAAAAGATAATTATGTATAAAAAACTAAGTTACGGGAAGTTTGAATAGACTGATAACTGATAATATTATCTAATTTTGAAAAATAACATTTTAAATAAAATTTTACCACCGGTCATTCAATTTTTAATGTTTAATAAATAAAATAAATAAATAAATAAATAAATAATTTTTAAAAAATAAATAAATAAAATAAGTTTAAATAAAAAATAAATAAATAAATAAATAAATAAATAAATAAATAAATAAATAAATAAATAATGGTACATCATAAGCCGGTTCAAATCGTAGAAACTTGATAGGTTTTGAAGTTTGATTAATATTGTTTGAACGTGGGCGACCAGACGGTATTTTTAAATATATTTAATTACAGCATTTATACTCAAGTTTCTAGTTTTAGTTTTTTTCATGATCGGTAAAATTTGGCCTTTGAAATACATTTTTTGGAAATCTGGGGTCTTTTTGGATTTAAAATTGTCGACATCACATTTATTTATTTATTTATTTATTTATTTATGAGCATTTTATACTGAAATTTTGTCAATAAGTTAACTTAGTAAAAAATATTTAATTGCGTGAACGACTGCCTGCGTTGTATTTGAAGCCGGTGCCACGTTTCACCAATGTTTGGTTGAAAATTTTGCAGGGTGTGCTGTCTGTAGCAGGTTCTGTATGATTTACTATTAAAATTTAATCTATTTTAAAATTTTAACAAGTGACAATTGATTTTCGTAAATTGTCAACATCACATTTATTCATTTATTTATTTATTATTTATTTATTTATTTATTTATTAACATTAGATACTGAACATTTGTAAATAAGTTAACTTAGTAAAAATTTTCAATAGTGAGAACAACTGCGGTGCCACGTTTCGATGTATGGTTGAAAATTTTCAGGATGTCTGTAGCAGGTTCAATATGATTTAATATTAAAATCAATTTTAAAATTTTAACAAGTAACAATTAATTTTTGTATATTTGATAAATAATACTCGACGCATATATTTGGTTATGTCTAGGCTAACATTCAGAAATTCTGGGTTCCACTCAGTAAAGTACATGTATCATCGTCTGTTTCTGGATGATTAAATACAGCTAAACGCTAATTTCATAAATTTTAAGTTTGTCTATTTCTTCCCAAAATAATGAGGAATCATATGACATATACAGATAAATGCCAGAGTCGTTAATTTTTTGTCAATGTGTCGCAACATTAGCATTATTAGTAATGTCTGCCATGTTAGTTACTGCAACGGTTACTTAAATGACGTCACAAACGGATCAGCCTCGATATGGGTCGTTTCACTTATAGGTACCCAGAGAGGACCAAATTCAAGGCCTTCAAATCGCTATAACTTTCTTATTTGGTCATCAATTTTGATGCGGTTTTCGATATTGTGATATTTAAATGGTATTTAACAAATTTATGAAATAAAAAATTTTCGTTACAGGTACTCTTTAAGAAAATGAGCAAACCAACTCAGGTTAAGGAAACTATGTTTATACACTATCAAATAGTGCTTCATAGTTTTGGCTTATTAGCACAGACAAGAATTTTGAACAGACAGAAGGATTGAAACTCAAATTTAATATCCCCCTCTCTTCTAAATGAGATAATGACAAAACTGAAAGTAAACTCACAAGAAAATTTCTCTATTTTCAGTAATCAGCATCAGCAATCATAATAACACTTGAAAGCACACCTACATAAGATGCATAATGTTTGTATATTTTGGAAATTTGACTCCTATCTGTATGGCGACACAGAATGGGGTTCGTCGCTGTACCATGTGATGCCTTCTAATGTGTCTGCGAAACGCTTGTTTCCAATGGCCATGGAATCACACAATATGACGTTTTCCTGTAAAAACGACGTTATTCCGGGAATTTGTGACGTTGACGTTTTCGAAAATGTTCCGCACAAACGTTAAGAGGTATTGATCACGTGGTACAGCAGCGAAACCCATTGACATGAATTTTTTTTATTGCCTGCTCACACAAAAGTTATTTCATTCTGTGAGCATGCAATATCTTTAAGCCTTTAACACCTATAAAGTATATATACATGTATATATATATATATCAAAATGACAATAAATTAATACCTAGAACATTCTAGCGTACAAGTTTATAGCTTTTTTAACTTATTAACTGTTTCAGTATTCTTATGCATGTGACCTTGACATTTGAACCCACGACGATCTTCATCAAAATGACTTTTACATCAATACTAGCAATATTATTGTATACAGTAAAACCTCGATTTATCGCCACCATTTGTTCAGTCAAATTTTGGCGTTATAAAGGGGTTTGGCGATAAATCGGGGGAGGCGGATAAAGAAAAACATAAACAAAATGGATTTTGGGACTTAAAAATAGTGTGCGATAAGCAAGGTGGCAAAGTTATCGAGGGGCATTATAACGAGGTTTTACTGTACATGCCTGTACAAAAAGTTTATAGTTTTCCAGATAATTAATAAAAGCAAAAATTTAAAAAATTGATATATCGTCGACCACACTAACAATGTTCCGACAAGGCATGTTGAAAAAACTTGGTCTGAATTGTGCCATTTAGTGACGTCACTGACATTAGTATGTCATTAGTTACCTTGACGCTGCTTTGGTTAAATTGGTACCATGATGGCTGCCAGTGCTGAAACACTGTGGGCATGGTCGGCAAAACCTCAATCAGGTCATGACTGTGACTAATGAATGTAATTTCAAGATTTATCAATACTGAAATTCCCAGCTATATCATTTGTAGCTATTTTACAATTTTTTGATAAATAAACACGAAATTATACCCACTTTTCAACCGAATTCCATAAATAAACAAACTATCAGATTTTTCCTCAATCATCAGTTTCAAAGAAGATTAAATTTAAAGATTTTTGTACCCTAGGTCACCTTGACTAGATTTGGTAGTCATGCAATGCCACAAATAAATCTGAATGTACCAGCCCATGGATACTTCTAACCAAGTTTCATTGAAATCTGTCCAACAGTTTTAGAAAATTCAAAAATGGACAAAAAACAAGAGGCCCAATAGGGCCTGTACCGCTCACCTGGGCCATTAACAGCACAAAAACACAATAAATACTACATTAAAGGAGCAATAACTCTGATGTGGATATTTAGATATTTATGAAACTTGCTACTCAGATCTGTGACCTTGACCTTCGAATCAATGACCATAATCTATATATCAAAATGATGATTGCATCAATACCAACAATATTCTAATATACATGCCTATACAAAAAGTTCATATTTTTGAGATAATGAATCTTTTTGGTATTGTTTTGCAACCGTGACCTTGACCTTTGGGCCCATGACCTTTTTCTATACATCAAAAAGATCGTTGTATTAATACCTACAATATTCTAATATAAATGTCTATATAAAAAGTTTATAGTTTTCGAGATAATTAACGATTTTGGTATTGTTTTGCTAATGTGACCTTGACCTTTGGACCCATGACCTTTTTCTATACATCAAAATGATCGTTGTATCAATACCTACAACATTCAAATATACATGCCTATACAAAAAGCTTATAGTTTTCAAGATAATGAACCATTTCAGTATTCTTTGGGATCTGTGACCTTGACCTTTAAACCAATGACCTAAATTCATATATCAAAATGATCGTTACATCAAAACCAACAACATTCCAATATACATGTCTATACAAAAAGTTTATAGTTTTCAAGATAATTAACGATTTTGGTATTGTTTTGCTACTGTGACCTTGACCTTTGGACCCATGACCTTTTTCTATACATCAAAATGATCGTTGTATCAATACCTACAACATTCAAATATACATGCCTATACAAAAAGCTTATAGTTTTAAAGATATTGAACCATTTCAGTATTCTTTCGCATCTGTGACCTTGACCTTTAAACCAATGACCTAAATCTATATATCAAAATGATCGTTACATCAAAACCAACAACATTCCAATATACATGTCTATACAAAAAGTATATAGTTTTCAAGATAATTAACGATTTTGGTATTGTTTTGCTACTGTGACCTTGACCTTTGGACCCATGACCTTTTTCTATACATCAAAATGATCGTTGTATCTATACCTACAACATTCTAATATACATACCTATACAAAAAGTTAATAGTTTTCAAGTTAATGAACCATTTCAGTTTTCTCTCGCATCTGTGACCTTGACCTTTGCACCAATGACCTAAATCTATATACAGTAAAACCTCGATTCATCGCCACTATTTGTTCAGTCAAATTTTGGCGTTATAAAGGGGTTTGGCGATAAATCGGGGGAGGCAGATAAAGAAAAACATAAACAAAATGGAATTTTGGGACTTCAAATTAGTGTGGCGATAAGCGAGGTGGCAAAGTTATCGAGGGGCATTATATTGAGGTTTTACTGTATCAAAATAATCATTACATCAATACCAACAATATTCTAATATACATGCCTATATAAAAAGTTTATAGTTTTCGAGATAATAAATAATATTAGAAAGGTAAAAAATTAGGTCATGACCTTCATAATTGACCTTGACACCATTTTGAAGGTAATTACAAGAATATGTCAAAACTGAAAACCCCATGTCATTATCTGGTCATATAGTCAAGTTATAACAATTTAAAAATATTTTACGATTTTTGCAAATTTAAACACAAAAACGCGTAACCTATTTTTAAACCAAATTTCATAAAATGAACAAACTTAAAGGTTAAGACTATGTAGAATCCAAATATCACATCAGTTTTTGCCTCCAATGAGTGGTTCAAGAGAAGAAGATTTTTTTAGGTTTTGTCTATTTTTAGTAACAGCGGCCATCTTGGATATTCGATCGTCATGATTTGAACAAACTATAGTTAGACTCTGTCAAGGACCTTCCATGGCAAATTTGGTTTCATTTGGCCCTGTAGTTTCGGAGTAGAAGATTAAAGTTTACAGACGCATGCACGCACGCACACATGCCTCGCCATGCCATAAGCTCACATGGCCTTTGGCCAGGTGAGCTAAAAAGACTTGCACAACACACACACATGCTGCATTATGCCATAAGTTCACATATCTTTGCTCAGTTCGGCTAAAAATTGCTCAGGTAAGCAAAAAAAAAAAAAAAAAAAATAATAATAACAAATTATTTTAGCTACACTGTTGTTTTCTTAAATACCACACCTTTTAACAAGAATTTCTTGAACAAGAGTTTATCATAATATACAATGCAAATAGCTCTTTAAAGCATCAAATTTCAACTTTGTAACTCAAGTCTAAATTTCTTCTAATTGTCACTCAAATTCCCGGGTATCCCTGAACTTAATTAGATTATTATGATTTTGCATGATATCAGATTGTAAAAAAATGTCTTCATACTCCCAGCATTTTGGAGGTGCACAATTGGAAGAGGAGCTCATCAAAAAATAATCTGTAAGTTGACTCACAAGTGATCTTTGAATATTCCATGTGGGTTCAAATTCATTTTGCCAATCTATGAATTTTAATGGTTCATCTATTAGTGGTGGTTCAAGATTCAACTTTTCTAGATCATGAACAACTTCATCCCATTCTGGCATCTTATGAGCATCATATACCAGCACTTCTGCCTCCGGGTTTATTTTCGGAAGAAATTTTTTCCTGTACAGAGAATCTATTAGTTTGATGTAATCTTCAGTTAAAACCTTTGTTCCAGCTTCATACGGAACAGCACGTTTTTTAATTTGCTCCTTTATGTATGATGCAGGTGCTCCAATGTAGATGTAAACATGGGGTTTCCACAATGTTGACAAGGCAAAATCATATATTTGCTGGTGATACCTGAAAGCCTGTTTACTGCAATAACCCATCTTGTACAATACTTCTGCATAAACAGAACTACCATAGGGACTTCTATCAACAACTATTCCTTGACCTGTGTTAAGAAGATGGCTTAAACCCTCACTATACCTATACGCTCTGCTTAACAAGTAGTTACCAATTTGGGTACGAGCGATTCCCAGCTTTTCTGGAGTTTTGGACTTATAAAACGTGGGCAAATCTATAAATTTTATATTGTCTGGTAAAACTTCGTTGAAAGCCCTTGCATCTGCCTCATAAGCAGGGCAAAAAAACATTTCTTCTTCAGTGGGTTCGGGTATGTACTTCAAATCAAATTCCACTGCCAACTTTTTTGCAAATTCTGTTTTGTTTGTAGCTATGTTGCCGTCTACCACTATCACTTTGCTGTTCTCGTTCATTCGTTTGTAGGTACTATCAATTGCTTGAGTCATCAGCCTATACTCTTTAACATGATAATCAAACCCCTCTGCTCTCACAATTTTATCCCGGTAATCAACTGCAGATCTTAAATTTGCAATCTGGGTTTTTACCATAGCTGCATGACTTGGTCCATGTAAAAGTTTGTTAAACCTGCCCACGTTGATTAAAACCCTTACGCCTGTGAGTGCCATGGTGCCAGGGAAAAACTTATGTCTCTCCCAAGACTTTCAACACTGTTCAATGTCAAAATTCAACCACTAGACGGGAAGGATGTAGCTCAACACTCCGGCAATAGATTGTGACGTCATAGATAGAGAACTTGTCAACAAATAAACTATCGTACCATAACAAAAAACGCACCCTGTTCAACGGTAACCATTGCCAGGCAAAAAGTCCAAGTCTAAAGTGTAGAAAACTAGTTCAAAACAGGTATTTTGGTAAAATATCTTTTTGATTTCAAAATAAATATTAAAACCCAATATACAATTTTTCATGAAATTTTTTGCCGCATCAAGTGGTGTAATTTCAGAATTTTTGATGGAAAAACAAAAAAAGTTGTTTAAGTAATCATTACTAATTTCAAATGCCTCTTTGGAGATTTGTGTAGAGGGTGGAAGTTTACATTATTGAATATTACCTGACCCATTATGCAGATTAAGATTGGGTTCATGACCATGATGACCTTTATAAACAGATGAAAACATGTAGACTTGTTCAGAAACACTCATTGTTTTATCAATGTGGATACATATAAAAACTCCTTTTTTATTTATTAAAATACAACTCTAGAACGCATTTTGCTATAAATAGTAGAGTGTTTAATATTGGGTTCAAGGCCTATTGATTACCTATATACACCTGAGAAAGAAACCTAATTTGCATATGAAATACATAATAGTCTGTTTACTGTTTGCATATGACCTACTGGTATTACCTGTCCAGTTGGCTGTTTTAAACCTTGTCTACCTTCCCACCACAAAGCATGATAAAAAAGAGCAAAATTTTAATGATAGTTTCTTAAACAACTTTTTTCCTGTTGTTTTCAAAATTTTTGAACATATATGGTCTGTTGGGGCAAAAATTTGAAAAATCATGATGTATGATATTAATTTATGACCTAGATAAGAAAAAAGATATTTTACCAAAATACTAGTTTTGAACTTGTTTTCTGCACTTTAGGCTATAATTTTCAGACTATTTCAGGCACCTATTAAAAAAATAATAAATAAATAAATAAATAAATAAAGTGTGATGGTCGAAAAGGGTGAGCAGAAACATATGTTTACATAAGTTTTCTGTTTCTTTTGCATCTAAGTTCTAACAAATTTAAAGGCAAAAAAGATCAAATTTTGAAATTTTATGGAAATTAAACTGTTAAAGCTGACCACATAGACAGTATAATGTTGGTGTTACATTCATTTTCATTAACACTGCCATCATTAAATGTAAGGTTAAGAGCTAAGTGCGTATCAAGATTGCGCCGAGTGTAATTATGTAGTACATGGTTCAACTCCCATCCGAATAGCTTTTTAATATGATTTATCATCGTATAAAATATCATTGTTTAAATTTTGCCTTTTATACAAATCTATATTTTGATATTTAAAATGTATTTTTGAGACAAAATAAAGTATTAGCAGGTCAAGTTAGGTTATAATTCTTTGCGGTAGCAGGTCAATTCGCCCGACGGTAAATTCGCCCCCACTTTCATCAAATTCGCCCCCATGTCAAAATCGCTCCGTTTAAAATCGCCCCCACTTTTTGCAAATTCGCCCCCAATTTTTGAAAAATCATCTTCTTTTATTGAGATTGTAAAAGTGACATAAAAATTTTTTTACGACCTCTGATAGGCCTAATTAACTGCACACAAATTATTCAGCGTAAATCATGTATTGTTTTTATTGCAATTTTTTTTGTCGCACATTCATATAAAAAGTCCTTTGTAAGATTATGATATAATCATAACAGTAACAAGAAAATACTTAACGTATATTAAATAATAACATTAGAGTATTGATAGATTACATTGTTGAGAGAAATCATTAAAAAGCATCTGTTTCAACATACCACACGCTCCATACGAAAACAGTTTCTCTGTTCGTGGTAACATCATATGCATTGTTCACTTAAACGCTTCTACTATGTCGGTATTTAATAAATAAAAACTATTTTGTCAAAAGCAACATAAGCCCCATTTATACGGCGAGAATTGCATACCTAAGTATTTTTTACTTATATGTAAATTTACTCACATATGCAAATTGTGTCGTATGAACAACTTTGCATATACGCAAATTTTACTCATGTAAGTAAATTTGCACCTAGTAGGGACCAAGTGCAAATTTGCTATAGTATGTGAGTATTTTGTACTTAGTATGCAAATTGTGCTACAGTGTCGTATGAACACACAGTAATATTTACTCACATAATTTTAAACACATGGACTTATGCCAGGTTATTTATTATCTCTATTAAGGTCCATGTGGTGCATGTTTGTAATCTGCCTTGTACCAGAAAAATTGTTTGTTGGTGTTGTCCACTGATATACAATGTCACAGATTAACCTTACATCTCATTGTATTGACATCAAGCTAACCAACAGGTGCCAATTGTAAGGGAAACCCACTCACCACATATGGTGTTACAAACGGGGATCTAACTCATAGCGGTTAAAGAAGCCAACCACTATTAACCACCAGAGCCCTCATTGATTTGTAATAATTGTCCAATAAAGATCAAAAGTTGTAATTGAAATAGATTTATTTGACAAAAGCACAAAAACTAGTGACAAACTGTCACCAAAATTTGACGTTTTACTAGTTTTCAAAGAGAAAGTGTTTGAGCAACAAAAGCCAACCACAGAATGTAAAGAAAATTTACTTTTACAAATTTGACAATGAATTGTCCATGAAAGGAGATGCCATTCGTCACGAAGTGTTTTAAGAGAACAAATATTACAAGCATCATCATCTTCAACATCACTGAAATAATTTTCACTATCAAGTTCAATAAAAACATTCGACCGATCCCTAAAGAATTAATTTGCAGCTTCGTACACAGGGGTGAAGCTTAACTAATTTGAGTTAGGGGTCTAGCTCAGTTAAAAAAAGAAGTTTTAATGTAATAAATAGCTAAAATGTGTAAACATTTTGGGGCCCAGACTGGGTTTTAGGAGACATGGGCTAATCTAAATATCTGATATATGTTATGAGGAACAACACAAGCTCTTTTTACAGAACAAGCAAACACGACATGTGCATCAATCCTTTTTTGCAAACATCACAATGGGCATTTCAAGCAACCCAAAGAGATTAAAGATCCTGTGTCGTTCTACCCTAACTTGACAGTATATAAATGTGCTCTGCACTGGTGTAAGATTTTGTTTGTTTGTATAAGGCTTGAGAAAACAAGTCTTTAAAGGATATGTCATATAACATTTTAATGTATTTTATGATTAAATTCGAAAACTGTTATAAAAGTTATGATCACCAAGTAGAACTGCTACTTTGTCATTATAATAACTCAGTATCAAATCAGTGCTTAATTAGTAAGGAAAGGTTCAAGTCTAAACTGTTCAATGTTCAGAATGAAAATTATCCAAAATTGGTTGAAAACTTCAAATTTACTTATGGTACATAAATTATGTATGAACGCAAAGCAAAATATACTTTTGCTTACATGAGTAAATTTACATATGAGTAAAAATACTTAGGTATGCAATTCTCGTCGTATAAATGGGGCTTTAGACTGCGTTTAATAGTACAATTAAACATAAAAGTTAAATCCATTATTAAATGGATGTACTGATATGTTTCATTTCTAAGGTAGCATTTTTTTAAATTTAATTTATTTTATAAAAAATAAAAAACAATTTGTTATATGGTTATTGGAAAAAATGTGGGCGATTTTGACAGCGGGGGCGAATTTACAAGAAGTTGGGGCGATTTTGACATGGGGCGAATTTACCGTGGGGCGATTTGACTTGAATTCTTATTTGCCATTAATATCACCCGTGATTTCTTAGTGAAGTGTAATGTTAATCAATACTTTATCATTATAGATAGTTCCCATGTGACGTCACACTGTCCACTTTACAGGTAAAGTAGCGGCCATTTTGGTAGGCATTAGAAATTGAGTCTTATTAAATCTTTCTAAAATAGGGTGTATAAAATTTATTATTATACCTCATTAGAAAAATACGATACTATCTGTAATTTGATTGGACCGTTGGATCATGTGATCAGGGTGGAGAAAACATCGTGTATCCCTCTGAAAACATCATACCCCACCTCTTCGGAACACACCGTGACGTCACAATGATATGACGCCATCGATAGAGAATCGGTCTTGACGTTCTAGCGTTTGCCTCCGATGAGTTCCGATAGAAGAAAACGCAACGAATCAGGGAAAGACTGGTGTTTTCAGGCTGTCTTTTTAAAAATATTTTTCTTTCTTTCTGTCTTTCTCATTACCATGGGTATCTTTCGGTATAATAAACAATTTATTGCCTTTGTTTGAGGGACATATTTGTTCATATCTCCCTCACTCAAATGCAATAAATGTATATTGTCACATCGTTCTTATGGGGACAAAACTCTTATAAAATATACCAAATCAAAGTAAAAACATTGACTGTTTCATAACTTTAAAAACTTTATTGATACCCCAATTACTTTTTGAAAAAGATTAACAAATTTAGTTAAAATAGATAGATAAATGATATAGACTGCCTGTTTTTGTTGCCATCTTTATCAGGGACAAAACAATCTAAAGTCAATATATGTTTTTCTCTTTAAATTTGTTGTATCTCGGTTTTTAGTCTGTCACCCCTTCTCGACATTCGTAAAACATCAATAATGAGGCCTCATGAAATAAACAGGGAATTAACGTTTCCTTAAATACATTGATTGGTTGATTGACTGAATGACTGCCTGACTGACTGATTCAATCAGATTGATCAAGTTGATTGTTCAAAGAACTATGCATTGACAATCTATTGTAATGATGAAGATGCACCCGTGCAAACCTGAGGTTTAAAAGGTGTTTTTTAGGGTGAGAAAATGGTGAGAATTGGTCCGAGTCGAGATTTTTTAATCAAACCAAGGACCTAGTGTTATAACAGCACTTGTTTTTACTAAGAATGGTTATATTTAATACGGTCCATATTGAAAAGGTTACGCTGCGAACAAAAATTCGAATAAATTCGTCGTAAAGTGACAGTGACACAAAATTATTGTTATGTTTCTGGGACTGTCTACAAATAAATTCCTAATCACGTAACAACGTTCTACGAATTTCGAAAAGCTAGTAACCTGACAGTTTAACAAGTGCATCACAAGAGACAGGGCACCAAGCGATATAAAGGGGAGTAACTCAATTTTGTCCACAATGGCGCTCATTTCAAAGATTGACTTGTAACACATGGTAAATATAATAGATATAAAATTGTCTGTATATCGAGGCATTGGTTACTGAAAACATTGATGTGTGTGGTTTCTGTTTAGGGAAAGCATTAAAGGTGACATTCTTGATAAAGTAGTGTTGGAGATAAAAAAATTTAGTACATCTAAGATGAATAGATTCTAGGTTTTATTTTTATTTTATGGACCAATGTCTTGATATGTAAAAAATATACATCGTTAAATTACATAAATTTTTGCTAAAATCGCATTTATTTATATGTAGTAACTGTTTTTAAACTCAAGTCAAAAAAGTATTTTGGTCGGTTTCAAAGATGAAGGTGGAGGAAACCAGAGTACCTAAAAAATCCGACCTAGTTCATTGGTTGGAATTTTGAGTACCGGTATTAACGATCCCAATGTAAAACCAATAGGTCCTGGACCTCGAACCCAGGGGATTTTGAACCTTGTGTAATATAAATATTGTAGCATTATATTTACATGGTAGAGGTGTCACAATATATCTATATATTGCAATTTTAATAAAATTTGTATTGTATTGCGATGCAATTGCTCCATACCAGTATTTAACAATATTTTCACAGCTTTTGAAAACCAGTTGTTTTATCCATATTTTCTCGTCTTTTTTTGTAACATAAAAGTACAAAACCGAATTCATGTTTTACGCTAAAAAAGTATCTGTCGCATGGGCATTTGTAAGACATAGTAAATCATATATACATAAGTGCCCATGTGATGTCGTCAAGTAAACACATGGCGGAGCAACAGTACAAAATAATCACCAATAAAAAGTTTTATTCATTACAAAATTTAGAAACAGACAAAATTTTATTAAAGGGAATATATTGTGGTATGTATTGCAATACATTTGTTATATTGCAATATATGGTGGTACGCTATGAGCGTATCGTGACACCCCTACTACATGGTACATATATGATAGTACTAAGTACAGACATTACTGTTTTACCTATGAGGTACCTTATAGGGAAACAGTAGAACACTTGCTTTACAAACAGGCTGCTTACAGGCAACCCAGGTTCAATTTCTGGCTTCTGGAGGACAGATGTTTTTATTGGGATTAGTAAAGCGTCATATTGTGCGATTCCATGTCCATTGGAAACAAGCGTTTCACAGACACGTTAGAAGGTACCACGTGGTACAGCGGTGAACCCCATTGTTCTTTATTCTTATTATTTGAACCTGTATATAAAGGCCACTTTTACTAGTTTGCTATGGGTGGCCTTTATAGACAGTAATGTAATATGTATGTTTAAGGAAATGTCTTCAAAGGGGTAAGACTTAAAAGGGAGGGATCTAATACAGCTACATGGTATTGTATGTTCAATACTATGTAAAGTTAAGACATGTTTCTACTGTTTCACCTATGGAGTATTAATTTGTTTGGCAAAATGGTAGAGTGCTAATTTTACAAACAGGGGACCCAGGTTCAGTTCCCGGTAGTAAGGGATGGGATTTTTCCATGGTAACAAGTATTTAAATTACAATTTTATTTACTTTAGATTGGTACAAGATGGACATAGATGTACAAGAAGCTTGCCATCAGTTATCAGAGGTTAAAATAGACAACAGGAAAGGTAATCACTGACTGCTTAAGATTCGTAGTAATGATGTCATCAGATTGGAATGTAACGTAAACAAAGATCAGGGGTTTCCTCTAGATTTTGTCGTGTAAAGACAAATGAATGCAGTTACAAAGTACGATAAATAAAAAAAATGTCAATTTTAATCCAAAAATAAAACAGTAAAACATAATCCTAGGCAATGAGGTTGATTTGTATCAGTACATAATATATTCAATGTTCTCCAATGACGATTCATCTGTCAAAGTAAATGTGCCATTCTTGTGAATTTAAACTGCAAAAAAAAAAAAAATCTTAAAACACAGTCATAATCATAAGTATTAAAAAAATAATCACAATTTCCATTTTCCAATGATTCCATTGTCTGAAAGCTTGTTGATCACATGTCTAATGTTTATATTGACGTCCAATGAACTGGCGTCCGTCAACCGTGATCCGTGTTTTATACTGTGACGTTACACTGCCCAGATATCCATCCGAAAAAATAGTACATGCTACTTTATTTAAAAAACCTACTAGGTTTTTGCTAAATTTGTAAACATCGTAAGATAAAAATATCATTTATGTCTTATGTATGTATGGAATTTGTATCAGAGTCTCGTCTTGTCCCTATAACACATCACGACTTACGGCACAGCGGCTCGTCGTGATATCGTCATGGGAACAACACTCGACTCTGATACAAATTCAGTACACAAATAATTATATAAGATATAAATAATATATTATATATATCAGAAAGGTCAATTCGCTGAAATACATTTAATGTTGGGGCAGAAGTTATTATGTTCTAGTTTATTTTAAATTCTAACTAGCTGCCTTTTGAGATACATAAATCAAGAGCTTTGATTATGCACATTCTTTTACCTATTCCCCACTTATCTTGGGCGACAGATGAAAGAAATTGGCAACAACTGAATCAATCAAGAACAGACAATACACAGGAACTGATAAAATGTTTGTCACTAAACATCACATTAAAAAATTGAAAAAATGAAACAAGCATATTACCTTACCTTAATTCTCTCCGTGCCAGGAGGCACACAAGGCTTTGACTTCATTCCTCCATGTTGGTCTGTCTAAGGCTACTTGACGTGTCGCATTCCAGGTGTTCCAGCCTGCATCGTTCCATTCTGTTTCTACCATCCGCCGCCAAGTTGTTTTAGGGTGACCTCTTTTCCTTCTTCCCTCAGGAGTCCACCCAAGGGCAACAATGCAGTTGTCTGTCTTTCTTTTCCTCAGTACATGGCCAATCCAATTCCATCTCTTCCTCCTTACTTCATCACTGATCTTATCCACTTCTGCCAATTCAAGGACTGCTTTGTTGGTGATGTGTTGCTGCCATCGAAATTTGTATATTTTCCTGAGGCATTTTGTTTGGAAGGCGTCCAGTTTTTGTTCCTCACTTCTGGTCAACTTTCATGTCTCACAACCATTGAGGAGAACTGATAGCACTAAGCTCTTGAAGAGAGATGTCTTTGTCTTCTTGCTAATGTCTCCTGACTGCCACACATTGTATAGTCTCTTGAAGGCTGCACAGGCTAACCCTAGTCTCTTTTTGATATCAATGCTGCCTCCGCCCTCTATGGTCACGTTTGCTCCAAGATATGTGAAACTCTCCACTTGTTCTACTTCGCTCCCTCCTACCTTCAGGCTTGCTTCGCTCTTGTTGTTGGATTTCATTGCCTTGCGTTTCTTGGCATTCAACTTTAGTCCAACTCGTGCTGCATTGTCTTCCAGCTTGGTTGTTTTGGACTGAGGTGGCTCATTGTTGAAGACAAAAGAGCAATGTCATCTGCGAAGTCTAGGTCTTCCAGCATTGTTGTGAAGTTCCATCGGATTCCAGTTCTCTCACCCTCTACTGTCTGCCTCATCACCCAATCGATGACTAGTAGGAACAGTAATCCTGACATGCAGCAGCCCTGTTTTACTCCGGTCACCACAGGAAAGAAGTCGGTGGTCTCGCTGTCATCAATCACAGCACACTGGAAGTCCTCATACAGGGAGCTTACTATCCGTATCAGCTTCTGTGGAATTCTGTATGCCTTCATGATTGTCCAAAGGCTCTCTCTGTGCACTGAATCGAAGGCCTTTTCAAAGTCCACAAAGTGAATGTACAAGGTGGCATTCCACTCGTTGACTTGCTCCAGAATATTCCTGAGAATAAAGATCTGGTCCACGCATATTGGAATAAGTTAAATAAAAATGTCAACATGAAAGAATTTGGACTGGTGCGTAAAACACCATTACTCCACTCCACTCCACTCTAGAGATTACATGTATTTTAAGTATTGGCAGAAACTACTGTTTGTATTTTTTCCTGCTGAAATGAAGAAGTGATGGTGAAACACAAGTGTTACTGTAGTTTTTTAATTCTGGGGGGGGGGGGGGGGGGAATTACATGGTTCAGACACTTGAACTTATTCACAGGTATCAATTTAGTAGTGCAGTGGAAAAGTGAAAACTGAAAGAAAGGGAAATATTAAATTGTAAGTTCAAAAGTTAAAGGTCTGGCCTTGTTACATATTTGTGTTAGAAAAGTGAAAAATAAAAAAAAAATCTATCTTTATTTTTTTAACATACATGTTCATTATAAATTTAGAAGTATTACTGATAATGGCTAATGTTGTATTATTGTAAGAGTTGTCTACCTTTATGCACATTTATTGTAACGATCATTGACATATTGGCATTTTGTGTACTATTGTATTACCATGTGCTCTGACTTGTACAGCCAGATGACTGAGTGTCAAGTAAGAGTTATCTACCTTTATGCACGTTTATTGTAATGTCACCTTTGATGTCATCATTGATGTTTTGGTGTTTTGTGTACTTTTATATACCACGTGCTCTTACTTGTACAGCCAGATGACTGAGTATCAAGATCCATATAAATGCTAAACGTACGTTGTTTTAATTGTTAAATGTTAAACAAAACATATTACAGTCACCTGTCTATAAATGTCACCCAAGGGAACCAGTAAAAATGGCTTTTATTGGCAGGTGGCCTTTATAATCAGTTTCAAATAATATGAATAAAGAACAATTGGGATATAATTCAACTGGCCTTTATAAGCAGGTGACCCTTATATAGAGGTGGCCTTTAAGGGCAGGTTAGACTGTATTACAATTAAGATCCTTTATTTTACAGAATCAAATTCATCAGAGAGGGGTGTTTCTGAACATGTAGAGAAGACACAGGATAATGATGTAGACCATGATGAGCTTAACAAAATACAGATCAAATATAACAGGCTTGTTACCAAAGCTAAACAGTTAACTGGTGAAGGACAAATAAGGGCAGCTTTAGAATTAAATCAGCGAGCACTTAAACTGTATCACAATGAAAAACTGGCCAAGAGAATCGCAAAAATGGAGGTAAGTTTACAATGGAGGGGAATAATGGTTATGTTTCTATTCCTGGTAGTGGAAATCACAATTACTGGTGGTTACTTATTTTTGAAAAATTTCTTTCAGAAAATAGCCTATTTTTACAAATTTGTAAAAAAAAAAAAAAAAAAAAAAAAAAAAAATACTTCCAAAAAAAGACTACATGTACATGTATATGTCTATTTTCACAAATTTTGGATATTTGGCTACTTGTGATTTTGAAATTGTGGAGACCTAGTACATGTAAAATTTTCTGCACTAGGATTTGCTCAAAAGGGATTTTAATCTGGTTGTGATTGATACTGTTATCTGTGTGCCGGGTGCTTTAGACCACTCGGCCACTGAGCACCCAAAAATGGACATAAAATCAGGAAAATTATGAAATGGACATGCTTACTTGAAAACATGTATGTGTACTTTGTAGTAACCTTAGCAACCAAAAGACCAACTATTATTATTAATAATATTATATTAGAATAAACAAGTTGGATACATGTTTATTATTGAAACAACTGATTATAAAATTACTGACTCAACAGGTGCTAGATATGTGTATAATGACAAAATGGTGTGGAATTTAGTAATATATTTGAAAAAAATATAATACAACAGTTCTTAGTTCCTCAAAATAAAAAAAAAATTCAAAAAAATCAGTTACAAAAATGTATTTAATTGTTAACACTTTTTTTGAAAATGTTTATTTCCATTAGGCTTATCTCAAAGAGCATGGTGATGAAAGCTCAGAAGATGATAGTGGAATGGTTCATGTTGGAAATGGCTTCCATTTGTACAGGGATTTTTATGATAAGTTGTATGCCCATCAGAGGGAAGGCGTGTCCTGGTTATGGGGTTTATACAGGCAGAGGAAGGGAGGAATACTGGGAGATGACATGGGGTAAGATATAGAACTCATTTGAAATCTGATTACCAGTATCTTATCTTGGTATCAGTATGAAAATCGGGCTGACATTTTAACTGTTGACTTAAATTTTAAATTTTAATGTTCCCTTTAGGACCATACAATAGAAGTTACAACTCTTTAAAGGTCTAAATGAGAATTTAACAGATCTAACAGAGAAATTAACAGATATTACAGAAATATTAACAGTACCAACTTAAAAGTTTACAGATTCAACTGAAAACTATACATGTGCAGACTGTAGCATTCCTTTCAGGGTTGTTTGATATGCAGAAGGTCCACACAACTCCTATAACAAAACAAGAAGTGTTAGGGGATGAGCCCTCAAAGTGGTTTCAAAACTAAGTGGCCAGCTGGCCACCAATTTAAATTTTCAGGAAGCCAGTAGAAATTTCAAGTGGGCAGACAATATTTTTCTTCCAAATGAAAGAAAATTAAGGCATCTTTTAGGTATGGAGAACAAAAATGTACATTTTTAAAATTGACTTACAATCACTTGCATACATCAGTGTTATTAATAACTATACTGATGATGTAAAGGTTTCATTATATTGCCTGAAATGGTAACAGTATCATGAAAATTTTGTAACACAGAAATAATATCCGTTCTCTGGTCACAAAAGTTCAAATTTAAAGTGGAGAAGCTGGCCACCATTTACAAATCACCAGACACAATTCCAAGTCGATTTGGCCACCATTTTAGCAGACAAAATTGAGGACTTGGGATATTGTCATTTTTCTGACAAAGTTTTTTTTCTGTTTCAGCCTTGGTAAAACTATACAGATTATAGCCTTCCTCTCAGGTTTATTTGATATGCAGAAGGTCCATGCAGCTTTACTGGTGATGCCAGTCTCGATGTGATTGGAAATATGTGCTCATTTTTCTGACAAAGTTTTTTTTCTGTTTCAGCCTTGGTAAAACAATACAGATTATAGCCTTCCTCTCAGGTTTGTTTGATATGCAGAAGGTCCATGCAGCTTTATTGGTGATGCCAGTCTCTGTAATGGTAAACTGGGAAAAAGAGTTCAAGAAATGGTAAGACTTCTTATGTGGATTTATGTTAATTCTTTTATTCATTTGCTCACTTATCCTTACTATTTCCTGGAAAAATTTCATAAAATTTTTTGATATGGTACTTTTTTTCATTACAGGGCACCAGGCATCAGAGTGAACCTTTACCATGGCAACAGTAAGAGGGAGAAAGAACGTTCATTGGCTAAGGTTCAAAGAAGGGGTGGAGTTTGTATTACATCATATGGTTTGGTTGTCACCAGCTGGAAGCTGTTGAGTGAACAGGATGGACGAGAGTTTAGATGGGTGAATATAACATGTAGAACTCAAAACACTATTTTCTTGAATACATTGTAGAACTAAGTCACTGCATGGCCAAACACTTGTTCTTATTATTGTTACTGTTTAAGAAGAAACATTAACAGTAGGAAACTTTCGTGTTTTTGATCTTATAAACAATTCCGCAGTAAGAAATTTCTACAGAAATTTCTTGAATGTTTCTTACGCAGTATTGTACCACTAGGGTGGATCAGTTTGTTTAGTGCTCGTTTTGTATATTGCGCAAGGGGTTTAAAACACAGCTAGGGTCTTTCACCAAGCCTTCTGTATTTAGAAATGAATGTTATGGGGTCCTTAGGAAGAGACCTTAAAAACTGATGCCCCATGCCATGACAAAATATGGTAGTTTAAAGAATCCTCCTGTACATTGCCCTGATCGAACTGTAAAAATAATTATGTTATTTCTGTAAATTCACATATAGGTTGTAATGTCTGGATATACAATGCAAGTGATATATTCTTGACTGAAACCCACACTGCAAAGGTAAAAATTTCTACCACTTCACCTATAGCTGGTAATGTCTTGATATAAGTGATGCATTCTTGGTTGGTACCTAAAATCACATTCAGTGAAGCAATCAATCAGTTAATATAGTAACTTGAATGCCAGGATAACTTTACAGTCAAAATCAAAGCTACATAAACTGTCAGAACTTTACCAAAGTGTTACTGTACATTTCAATAAAGTAAAACCTCAATATAATCTACATGGATATCTTTGCCACTTATTTTCAGAGTACACATATTTTGAAGTCACAATAATCAATATTTCCCAATATTTTTGTTCAATATACCAGTTGATATATGGGCCAACATGTAAAATTTTCAAATTCTTACCATATCAGGACCAGTAACTTGGTTGAGTGGTAGTCTAAAGCACCAATTTAGATGCATTAACTCTCACAGACAGTTTCTCACTGCCCTGGGTTAGTAGCATATCCCTTTCGCGAGAAAGTTTGCCAGTTGAGTTGATGAAAATTGGTGTTTTTTCTAGGTAATTTCTGGTTTGCCCCACAGTTAAACATATGGGGTTTCAGTGACTATCTAGCATATAGCACTAGCTTATGAATCAGAGTGACTCTCTTTTGAGATTGTGAAACTTGGGGATGGATTTAAATAATGAGACGCATTTATTTATTAAAGGGTAAATACTGACGATCATTATGAATATACATGTATTTTTTTGACTAATTTTAGGACTACCTGATTTTGGATGAAGGACACAAAATTAAAAATCCAACTAAAACAACAAAAGGTGTACAAGCTATAGGTGCTAGAAACAGACTTATACTGACTGGGACACCTGTACAAAATAATCTGAAGGTATTGCTATATCACTAAAACTCCATATTGCTCTTAAAGTCATTATACCCCACAAACGAATATCGCGTCCACTCCATATCTTCCATGTCTATGGATGGATTTTGATCAAACTTGCCACAAATGTAAACCAACATGAGATGATGTGTCACATACAAAATCTACATGTATGTGCATAAGTCAAAGGTCAAGGTCAGGACGTCAATGTTGGGGGCGGGGGTATTTGGCCCTCAAGAGACAGTTGTAGTTGAATTTGTGTCTGTAAATTGTGCAAAAAATTTACATAGAAAAAACCATCAACAAATACATTGTAAATAGCCAAATTACTGTGAAATACATGTACTGATTTGTTCCATTTCATGATGTGTGTCTATTCTCATATCTTGCATCTTTTATTTCATCATGATTTGGCAATATTTGTAATCATGAGGCAAAACATTCTTTACTAAAGTCACACAAGGATATCAACTAATTTTTACAAGTAGCTAATTAATATGCTATGCTGACATTGTTCCCATTGTTGGAACATGCCTTTTCTTGTCATCTTGCATATACACTCAAACCTGTCTATAAAGGTCACCCAATGAAAGCATTGAAAATGGCCTTTATGGGCAGGTGCTTATATAAATGTTAAAATAATATGATTGAAAAGCAATTGGGATAATATTTTACTGTCCTTTAAAAGCAGATGGCTCTTAAATAGAGGTGACCTTTTAGGCAGGTTCGGCTGTATTTCATGTGATTTTGACATCACAATTCAAAAAGAAGAGCTTTTAATTCTGAAGCAATAAATCATCTGTTGTGCCTCTTTCTTCATGTGGTAACTTTTCTTGTTTAATTTTTTTATTTGATTACCTGATTTTTTTCAGGAGTTGTGGGCCTTGTTCGATTTTGTTCATCAAGGGACATTACTAGGTACAGCCAGAACTTTTAAAATGGAGTTTGAAAATCCTATTACAAGGGTAAAGTAAAGTATAATATTATAAAACTTTGAATTAGATCATTTAGATATAGTGATTTAATACTCCTCTCTCTCTCTCTCTCCCTCTCCCTCTCTCTCTCTCTCTCTCTTCTCTCTCTCTCTCTCTCTCTCTCTCTCTCTCTCTCTCTCTCTCTCTCTCTCTCTCTCTCTCTGCATAGTTTTTAATGGCATGTGGATAGACCTGTGTGAAATAAAGAAACTTCTAAAAAAAATGGCTTATCAATCTTTTTTCAGATCCTCTTTCTTTTACACTGATCAAGACTATCCAAGTCTCTTTCAAGAACCATACATGTATTAGGTCATAATGTAAACCAAATACCTTACCATCTTTGGTTTGATTGGAGATGTTCCTCTACTTGACCACAATGAAATCTTCAATACTACACCTAAGTACATTGCATATCAAGCAACTAGACATCCCCTAGCAACAAATATACTGTATAATTGTTTTACTCACTGGCCAGTGGGATTTAATTTTGCTATATTCTCGGTTTGACTTCATAGCGTGAAATTAAATACCAAGTGAATATTTTCATGTAGCATTCATTAAATGCAGACTGAGATAATCCTTGCAGAAAATCATTAACATTAGCCACTGAACCGCAAAATTTTATACCAGTAAAAAGTCAATAAGTTTCGGTGTCAAAATCACGATTGTTCCCCCGCAGAATTAAACAACTATACAGTACACATGTAATTATAATACATGTAGCAATTTCCATGTACATTTGATGTTATACATGTATTTGTGACTTTTCATATTTCATATTTGTTAGACTTTAGTTTATTTATTTATTTTTTTTTTTTGACTAATGTATAGATGTTTAATTCTGTTGGGATAAAATCTTTCGGTGCAGTGGTCAGTTAAACAGTTTTCTGTACAGATTACCTCAGTCTGCATTTAATGAATGCTGCATGAAAATATTCACTTGGTATTTAATTTCACGCCATGAAGTCAAACCGTGAATATAGCGAAATTAGATCCCCAGTGAACAATATCTGAAAACTGCAACATTTTGACCACTGTTCTATGATGACACTTTATTCTTGCTTGTTTATTTATGAATCCTATCCTTTTTCTACACACAGGCAAGAGAAAGAGATGCAACTGCAGGTGAAAGAAGGCTTGGCATGGAGATGGCAGAGGGATTAAAACATATAATTGCCCCTTATTTCTTACGTCGAACAAAAGCTGAGGTCAAGGAGAAAGAGGCTAAAAAAGGGACAGATGAAAAAGACTCTGCTATAAAGTATGATTTATGAATACATGTGTACTATTTTTACAACTTCTGTTGCCATACAGCTAAACCTGGGACCAATAAAATGACCACTATGGGCAGATGGCTCTCACATAGAGGTTCAGATAACATGAATAAGGAGCAATTAGGATAAAATTATACAGGCCTTGCCTTTAAAAGCAGGTGGCCCTTATATAGAGGTGGTCTTTAAAGCAGGTGCGTCTGTATGTAGTTGCAACCAGATGTTGCGCTGTTTCTGCTAAAAATGGCATGTTTCCACCATTTTCTTTAGAAAAAACACTACAATGATTGTCTCATAAATTATGTCTTCATAACATTTTAATTTATATGTATTGAAATTACAGTAACATTTCCTATCAAAGCAATTGTGGCAACATCATATCTGTAATATATAATGGGGTAAGTTAACCATTTGAAACTCTTTGGGTATCAGAGGCACATTGCATTGAGAACCCTTTGTTTTCATTCTCTCAAGTTTTCAAAGCATATCCTAAGTTCAAATTTTCCTACTGTATCAATTAGTTCATAATACAGAAAAACATATTTGTAACAAAGCATGGGGGCTCTTTTTTTACCTTCATTATAAAGCAACTTTGTTTTATGGTTAAAAATAAACTTATATAGAGATGTCTTGGGGCCAAATATAACTTTTTACTATGTATGTAGTCGTTGTTAGCATGTTCGTTTTATTCATGTTTACTGTATTATTTTATTTCTTACAGTACACTGTTCAGTATTTACTATTACAGTTTATTTATTTATTTATTTATTTATTTATTTATTTATTTATTAATTTAATTATTTATTTATTTATTTATTTATTTATTTATTTATTTATTTGACAGAATGCCAACAATGACTAGGAAGAATGATCTAATTGTTTGGTTATATCTGACACCAACACAACAACAAATATATGAAGATTTCTTGTCTCTAGATTCAGTAAAAGAGGTGAATATTTTCTTCATTAAATCTCTATGACACATAAGTAAAATCATTCATTTATAGATTTTCTGGTTCAAAAACATATATTGTTTCACTCACTGGTGTTTTATCTGTAATCTACAGGGTCAGAATAAAACTACACCTTTCCAGATTATGGCACCTCTCACTGCCTAGGTTCAAATAACACTCCTAACAAATCCTAGTGTGAGAAAGGTTTTCAGTTTGTTTGCTGAAAGTTGGTGGGTTTTCTCCAGGCAATCCAGTTTCTTCCACCATCCATGAACTGTCTCGATATGAGTGAAAGTAATTCTTGACTAGGGTGTAAAAATCCATTATTTCACTACACTCTTCCTTAAATCTCCATGAAGTGTAATGAGTAAAAACATGTATTTATAGATTTTCTGTTGCAAAAACATACATTGTATATTTTTTAACCCATTGGTCTTTTTCCTGTAATTTTCATAGAAGTTGTCCAGAAAATAGATCACAGAGTCTCTTATCACATCATTTGTTCTGCTGTGCATACTTTCTCAGACCCTACTTGAGACAGATTCTTGTTTGAGAAAGAGTGTTGGTTTGCTTGCCAAGATTCATGGTTTTTCTCTAGACACTCCAGTTTCCCTCACCGCCCATGAAGAGACCACCTTAATTTCTTCTTTTATTCGAAGGAAAACCGTATGTAATGGAAATATTAGCTTAAGGTTTTACTTGAAAATAAATCTTCATATGAAAATAAAACTAGTTTTCTGAGTAATTTTTGTTTTCTGTATTGTAGTTACTGATGACTTCAAAATCTCCACTGGTAGCCCTGACGGTGCTTAAGAAAATATGTGACCATCCCCGACTTCTATCAACCAGAGCATGTGCCCAGCTAGGACTAGACGGAGAGGATGGGTAACTTGTTTTTACACATTTGTACACATAAAAATGTGATTTCAAAACAAATATTTGCATGAATTGTTCAGTTTTCATGATGCCACCATTTGTACCTTCTGAAAATTACATGTATATCATTAAATTTTGTTGACATTCTTGTGTAAAATATTATGATGTCATCAATTTTGTTTCAGTAAGAGTTGTATCTCATCCAGAATGCCTTTTATTTTCTCATAGAATCAGATTTAAAAGTCTTGAAAAATTCAATTAATGTGGGAGATTGTTCGTGGGATCTGTCTCAACCAGGTCGAGACGGGTAAATCTAACACTGGTGAAATAATTAGATTCCCTGGTCACATGTGTGAGAATAATAGAATCTATCACTACTTGTGGTGCCAGATAAGGAACTCTCAACCCAAGTTCTAATATATTTGGTCTAGAACAAGGCTTGATAAGGAACTCTCAACCCGGCAAGCCTCGTTCTGGACTAAATATGTTAGAACTTGGGTTGAGAGTTCCTTATCTGGCACCACAAGTAGTGATTGATTCTATTTCTTGCATCAGAAAGTACAATTTTTTAATTTTAAATCAATTTCAACTTTCGATACACCTCTGATTTTGTTAATAATATTTTGCGGGAAAAACAGTGTGCAGGCTATCTTGCACAGGAGGGTACAAGATGGAGATATCTTGCACCTCTCTTTTTATGGATTTTTCTATCTGGGGTGCAAGAAATACTAGTATTACATACAAACCATAATAGGGCAAAGGCCTGTCTGCCTATAGGTAACACATGTTATGGTGAAATGCAGATAAACTAAAAAAAATTTCATTCCATTTCATGGATCTTAGATTATGATCTTGTTGCATTCTCACTTATAATGTTATGAACTCGATAAAATGCATGTAGATTGAAAACCACAAATCTTCAAATTATCCTAATCTTTTAAATAACATTCTTTAATTTATACTTGATAATATACAAATAGGCATGTTTTTTATGTAGATAGCTTGATTTTTTTTTAATTTTGAAATCCGGAATTTGTATTGCTTTCTGTGTGCCAAGCTTTCCAAGTCATGGCCTCGCGAGTCACCCACTTTTTCATAAAATCAGAACAGGCCTTGATGTTGTTCATCTGTAAATGGCTTTCTTGTATTTGAAATGTTTGCTGTGCAGTTTGATTTTTCTCGTTTTATTTAATAATTTATAAAGAATGGACGAGTCAGAACTGGACACACCAGAAGCTCACCAGTGTGCAGCCAATCAGATTAACCACATTGAAGACGACATTTTGATTAAGGAGTCTGGTAAACTTATTGTGCTAGTTGAACTACTGGATAATCTAAAGTTGGAAGGACACAGATGTTTGCTGTTTTCACAGTCAAGAAAAATATTGGATATAATTGCCAAAATCGTCAAAAATAGGGTAAAATGACTTGTTGTCTCATTACAATGACTTTTCTGGTGCAATGAGACCTTTGTGGCCAAGTGGTCTAAAGCATATGCTTACAAATCACAGCACCTCTTACTGCCTAGGTTCAGTCCCACTCGGGAATGATCCGAGTGTGAGAAAGTTTGTCAGTTTGCTTGTCTAAGTGGTTTTCTCTAGTCACTTTGGTTTCCTCCACCATCTTTGAACTGACCACCTCGATAGTACTGTACGTGTACTAATTTTAGCAGGATTCTAATATTAGCGCCTTTCTCGCTCCAGTTATTGCACTAATTTATGTGCAGCGCTAAATATCTCCATATGAAGGGGACAAATAAAACTTCAATTCTCCATTCTACTCCACTACTATCAGTTGAAAAATTCTATTACGGTACTCTTGACCGATACATTAAACTGCATTCAACAATTCATATGTTTAAGATAAATGTAGTTTTTAAGATCATCTTCCAAGACAAATAAGCTCATATTATTAGGGCCCTATTTCAAACCTAAAATTCATGAGAAAAAAGTTGAATTGGTTTTCTCTGGCCACCCTGGTTTCCTCCACCATCCTGGAACTGCACTTCAATAGAAGTTAAAGAAACTTGACTGGAGTATAAAACTCCATAATTCCACTTCACTCCCTGCACTGATACGTAAAACGAACCTCATTTGTCTCACTCAATCTTACATATTATACATTAATAATAATAAAAAAGGCAAATTTAGATTAAAAAAGTGTTTTAATTTATTATGTATTTATAGGGACACAAAGTAATGAGATTGGATGGTACAGTGACATCAATAGAAGAACGAGATCAGAGAATAAAAAAGTTCCAGTCAGATGATTCCTACTCTGTATTCTTACTAACCACACAGGTACATGAAATATACAGTAAAATCTTGATTCATTGCCACCTTTTAGTAAAATTTTGGCATTCTAAAAGGATTTGGTGCAAAATACTGTGGCGATAAGTAAGTTGGCAAAGTTATTTAAGGGGCATTGCAACAAAGTTTTTTCTGTACAATGCTAAGTTACAAAGCCAATGCATGCACAATACAAAAAAATACAGGTACATGTTTCTAGTTAGTGATCGGAGAATGGAGAGGTTCCAGCCAAATGTAACAATAAAACTTTGTTCTGCATTCTATTAACCACACAGTATTACATTGTATACAGGTAATTTAATTAAGGTGAGAATTACATGTAGGTAAATTAATTATTTAATTAGTGACAACGGTGGAAAAGGCAAGCACAGGTATTAAATATTAATAAAACAGATGTTGATTGAGAACAGATGGTTTGAATTTTGGGGTTTTCCTCCTTATGAATCTGTGAACTTCCCTCTGATTTTTCTAGAATAAAGAATTGAATTTACATGATCTACTATTCTTCTAGGTTCTTACTACGGTACATGAATTTACCAGTATCATGTTTTTTACAATGTAAATGCGGAATCTGTGAAAATATGCGATTTATAGTTACTATTGTTGTTTTTTTTGTTTTGTTTTGTTTTTTTTTTTTGAGGAAGGGAGTGGTACTAGCCTACAAGTTTCTCGTTTCAATTAAAATTAAGTAAATAATAAGAAAATAAGAAATCTGAGAATTTGAGTATAAGAAGCTACTTTTTTTATTGTGGGGGGGGGGGGGGGGGGGGGTGGTAGCCAACAAATTCCTTGTTTTGGGTGTTTTTTGTCTTGTTTTTTGGTTGTTTTGATATCTTTTACCTGTTAAGGGGATAATAGGATAATAAGTTAATTACAAAACACCTTCCTCCTACATGTTTGAGCACATCAATGAGCTCACTCAGTAAAGCTGTTTATGGCTAAGCTGGATTAGGCTTCGTTAACGTCTTAAGTCAGATCTGACATCTTAAGATGATATGATAACTGTATAAGGATAAGGATTTATTTAATTAAATCTGTTTGTCTGGGCACAGTAATCCCTTTAATGGTGTACATAAACTTATATCATTATCCGTGGGATGGGATAAATTTAACACAGAAAACACAAAGTTTGGTAATATTGGATAAACATTGCTGTATATAACGGAGGGACAAAAAGGGAAAAAGGGGGAATGATTTACAGAAGGACAAAAAGGGGAAATGATTTACATTGTAAATACAATAATACCTCATTGTAATTACCCTTGGTAACTTTCCCATCACATTTATCACCAAACTATTTTGAAGTCTAACAATTGAATTATTTTATATTTACTTTAAAAGCTTCCTTCAATTTATCTCCAAAACCACTTAAAACTGATCCCAGTTTACTCAATGCTAGAAAAATTGTTTTTGTATTATTAAAGTTTTAACTTTTTGTTTGGTGCATTTTCCAAGGCATTACTGTATAAATTATCAAGATGCTAGGTACCCCAATCCCAGTTTCCAAAGTTGACATTGGCTACTAATAATTTGAGATTTTATTTAAAACTGTGCTATTTTCACAATTTCATGAAAATTTTCTTTTAAAAATGTCATACATATAAGTTTATTAGTTTCATTATTATGTTCAAAATTGCTATCCACAATTTTTAACTTGTGGGAACCTACATGTAGTAAATAGTGTTTGTTGAGTTAGAAAACCACAATTTGAGTAATCTGGATTGGAGTTTCCATTTCTTAGAGAATAAAAATTTCTGTAAGCAATGTACTTTCTCTATCATTACCAGATTCTGATATTTAAAACAATAATAATAAATCTGACCAATCAACCTAAATGTGATTAATTATATTTTACAGGTTGGAGGTGTAGGTTTGACTTTGACAGCTGCTGACAGGGTCATCATTTGTAAGTTAACTAACAGGAGTGAAATATTGAAGAAAACCCTCTACTGTTAATAATTTTTTACACATTATACACACACTGCCTCTCACTGTCTAGGTTAAAAACTTAAAATCCCACTTGGGCTCATCCTTTTGAGAGAAATTTTATCAAATTGCTTGCGGAACATTGGTGGTTTTCTCCAGGCACTCTGGTTTTCTCCACCGTCCAAGAACTTATTTTTTTAATATAAGAGAAATGATCTTGACTAACATATATTGTTGCTTTTATTTACTAGAGTTTAATTTCGTTATATTCGCAATTTTGACTTTTTAGTGCCAAATTAAATACCAAGTGTAGCATGCATTAAACACTGTGCAGAAAATTATTAGCACTGGCAACTTATTATACCAGTGAATAAGTTTCAGTGTCTGAATGGCAAAATTTTATCCCTGCAGAAATAAACAACTATACAGTATTCACTAGTGTGAAAAACATCATTACTTCACTTTACTCTTACACATTATATAATATGTGACAAGTTTTCACACAGTATTATTTTGTTGTAATTATTTTCATGTTTTATCTGTTTTCATATTGACTTAACTGCTCAGTTCAGAAATATTTCTAGTTTATTTATCTAAAGGCTAAAACGTGATAAGTTTCACACTTTTATCTGGTAAGAATATACTCAAACATTAATCATTTGAAATTGATCTAAAAATGATGTAATGTACATGTACCGATATCTAGTATATTTATTTATTTATTTATTTATTTATTTATTTGACCATTCATTCAATAATTTGTGCTTTTTGTTGATTTGTCTGTCCATCATTCATTCATTCATTCATTCATTCATTCATTCATTCATTCATTCATTCATTCATTCATTCATTCATTCATTCATTCATTTGATTATTTATATATTTTTTTTATTTATTTATTTATCTATCCCTCTAGTTGATCCTAGTTGGAACCCAGCAACAGATGAGCAGGCCGTAGACAGGGTTTTCAGAATTGGTCAAGATAAAAATGTGGTGATCTACAGACTTATCACTTGTGGTACTGTGGAAGAAAAAATATATCGAAGACAGATATTTAAAGATTCCATCACCCGACAGACCACTGGTTCTACAAAGAATCCATACAGGTATAGATTAGTAACAAGGGAATAAAACAGTGTACGATATGGGCATTATTTGGCCTCAGAATGTGTTGTACTATGAAAAATTACATGTGGTTTGAGTTTGTGGTTTAAATTTGAGGTTATATCTCATTTAGTTTTTAAAGTCTAAAAGACACTTTGAAAATACTTACAAAAATTAGTTAACAAAAAGGAAAATTGAAATCAAAGATGATTGTGAAACTAGTTTATGTCTAGGCTAAAATATCACCAGCATACATTTAACCCAGTATGTAACTTCAATTCAAGCACACATATTATCTTCAGTAATAACCCAGTATGTTTCTAGTAAATTTTGATACATTATATTTAAGCAGCTGATTTTCAGCACATGTTGATTTTTAACAGCTTGTCTCCAGCATACATTTACATATACATGCACATGTTTTTTGTTGATATTCAACCCAGTACATCCCCAGCATACATAATGCTAATTTTCAATTTCTTATCAGCACATGATGTTTACTAGGAAAAAGTCGGGTACTTAAATTCTTGCTTTAGATTGTTGTAATCTGTTATCTTATGAATATTTGATAATAAATAAATAATAATAAATAAATAAATAAATAAATAAATAAATGAGTATTACCAGTAGGTATACATGTATAATTTGTACTATAATAATTGTAATTAATATTATACTGATTTAAATGAACAAAATGACACACGAAAATACCAAGATCTGTAGTCCAGTGTCCTGTACATTCTGTTGATGGTCAGCGGTCATTTCAACCCCAGCATCTGTAAGTGCTAGTTGTTATTGACCTACCAGCACAAATCAGATTCTAGGGATTTAATGACTCAATATCAAATAATCTTTGTTGATTACTTTCTTTGCTTGAATACAGCTGGAACAGGTGCCTGTTTTCTGAAAGAAAAAAGATAGAAAATATATTTAGGATTTATCTTTGATTTATACACATTTACATCATCCAGAAATGATCCAGCTGGGATGGTTTTACTTATATTAAAATGTCACCAGCTTTATGTGTAGGTGAAAATAAGAGAAACTTTTGCAATGTGACATTTTTACTGTGATATTAAATGGGTATTTATTACTCAACACATACCATGTCACATTTATTCACTAAAAATCAAACATTCAGTATTGAATATGTACACATATACATGTATTTTGGATTACATGTTCATGTGAGTTGATGCAGACTTTACAAGTCCCAGCATATATAAGTGCTTGTCTATATATTTTCTCACAGGCACATTATATATGCTAGGTTCACAAAGCCCCCTTTATAATCTAAATATATAACACAACCAGTTACTTATACATGTAAAAGTAAATACTACACACACTCTCTCTCTCTCTTTTATTAATTTTCTTTATTCTTTGTTAACACTCAAGAACAATGTTGGATATTATGAGATCCCTGGCTGGGAACCATTAACTTACAAAAGTTATTATTCTTGGTATCCATGGAAACCATCAGTAGGGTAAACACAGTGAGGAACTCCCAGCATACTTAAGTGCTAATTAACTTCACACATCAGCACATAATTTATGCTAAGACTTAGTCACATTCTTATCTAGAAACTCAAGGTAAACTTGTGAAATAAAAAGACCAAATGCACCAAACAAGGGGGAATCATCAAAAAAAATAAATAAATAAAAATAACCAAACAAAACACATGCACACATTTTCAAATTTCATTAGCAAATTTTTCCGTTTTCAGAAACTTCATGTATACTAAATTCAATTAATTATAAATACAATTTCTTGATTTTATATTAATATTGTTACTTACCGTATATACTGTTTGTCCTCCTTTCTTCAGGAAAAACATTTCGAGATATGATATTCAGAGTTACCTCCCTTGTATGACTTGTGCCTCTTGTTTTCATGTGGATGAGATTTAATGTTGAATTCACCTGGCATCACATTGGTGCACATACTGTTAAATTATTGTTCATCAATGTGATACCAAGGAACACAACACAAAGTTTTACCCAGAAACATGTCATTATTTCTAAAAAGGAACACATGTCCGTTAACTTTTACCAGGAAACACATCTAAGGAACGCCAGGAAATGCACATTTCTTACACAAAATTTAAAAGTCAAAGAACACAACACTTACTTTGAACACTTTAAATACAAAACAAAAAGATGTTACTGGTAGAATTGCACTCCTGGCATCAGTTTGGTGCACAAATACATGTATAAAGAATGTTCACCAAAACTGATGTCAGCTTGCAACTGTCCCAAAATCGGTGGCAATGTGTTAAAAAGTGCCAATGTTACCACTTAATGCTTACCGGTAGGTTCAATCCCAGCCAAACAGACCCTAGTGTATAAAATTTTTGTCTGTTCCCTTACCAAAGAGGTTTTTTAAGTAATTTGGTTTCCTCTTCTATCCCAGAACTGGTTGTCCTGACTCGAACTTGACTAGAGTGCAAAACTCAATTAGGACCACTCCATTCCTTGCAATGTTCTCTCTATAACAGGCTAGCTTAACTTAATTGATAAATAAAGTTGTAAGCCCTCTAGGTTTATACATGTAATAATATACAAAAGAGTTTTATTATTATGACTCAGACTTTTGATTTGGAGTTCAAGCCAGTACCCTCCCTCTGGCATCAAATTGGTGCAGGACAAGACTAAAACCCTTCACTCAACTTGATACCAGGGAAAATACAAGCTGTTAAATTGTTTACCTTGGTTTCCACAATTTTTAAAATTATTAGAAGCCAATTTGTCAAAATTTGTAAAAATATCTTTTTAAGGTATTTTTCACATATTTTTTTCAAAGAATTTCTAAGTAAATAGTAGGTAATGGTAATATTGGCTACCAAGAATGGATACATACAATGTATAGTTACCATTATTCATATACAACACTTGCTCATGCATTCTGAAAATGACAAAGCTATCTTTTAAAAGAATATTGTAAATTCCAGCATAACCAATCTCAGTTTTTAATTTTTTTTCATTACAATTTCATTTTAATAAGCAGTGGTGATATTTTCTCAGGTTTTGCCCCGGCATTGGAAAGTGCTGGCTAATTCATCATGTTTTCCTGCACATTTTCAATGTCAGGTCACTTCACCTGGATTTTTCAGTTCAACCTTTGATTTCGTTCAAAGTATATAACATTGGTTTGTTTATTAACTTGAAATTTCTAGAGAATTCTCATTATTTTTTTTAAACCAACTTGGTAATCAATCAAATCATGCAATCATGGCAAATAAGGCAGATAACTATAATATCATAAAGAAATTCTTGTATATAATTTCACATCATAAAGTTCTTTTTGTGTTTAACATATAACTAGTGTTCAAATTATCACCTGAATTGACACACAACACTAATTGTATTTTTGAAATCTGAAGGGAAAGAAATTTTGAACCAAATACATGTAAATACACTATGTATATTTTATTTTTGGGGTAAATTGAAATACAATTATTTAATTTTTACATGTAAGTCTAAGAGGTTTTTATTATCTTAGAAATTGTTTGAATTTTAGGTCTAATACAGTTTTTTTTTCTTAGAAATTAGTAGTCAATTTTTTCCCATGAGAATAAAAATCAAGGTAGAAGGGTGTAGACAATATTTAGTTGTTTAAAAACATACTTATTCAAATAGAATAAATAAATATCAGAATGTTTGTTTTCATAAAAAGGTGTTAAAAATTGGTAAACAGGAAGGGACTTCACAAAAAACACTGGATTAATTACTCTTAAATATTTCTGGAATTTCTCAATATTGTATGGTGTCTGTAAGAAGTCAATTTAGATTACCCTAACTAATTCTGGAATTTCTCAAAAATTGTATGGTTTTTTACTGGTGTTAAAAATGGTAAACAGGAAAGACTTAAAAAAAACAACTTTGGATTAATTACTCAAAAATATTTCTTGAATTTCTCAAAAATTGTATGGATTTTTAAGGGTGCTAACAACAGTAAACAGGAAAAGACTTCACACAAAAAAGATTATGGATTAATTACTCAAAAATATTTCTGGAATTTCTGAAAGATTGTATTATTTTTATAAAGAAGTCAATTTAGATTACTAGCCCACACACCTGTATGGTATTAGTTATAGAGTTAATCCCCTTGCCTTTTATCAATGTTGTTAGAGCTCTCTATAAATCAATTAGACAGTGATTGTTAATCAGCTGTCAGGCCGTCTTGGCATGTAAGTAGGTGTTTGCCTAGTAACCCCTCAAAAGGGGAACTCATTAGTAACTAGGGTTTATCAAAATAGTTCTCAAAACTTGTAAGACTTGTTTGAATTTTCAGAGTTATTACAGTAATTTAAAGCACCTGTTAATTAGGGTTAATTGATGTTTGTAATTAAAATGTCTACATTTTGGTCTTAGAATTTGCATTGTTTTTTGTTCTTGTCTTGTTAATTTTGGAAAATAATTGCATGTTCAACATTTTATTTTTTAATTTTCGGAGTGTTAAATCTTTTTTAAAGAAATTTAAGATTTAGTGTAAAATTAGTAAAAATACTATCATAATAATAAATTTGGTAAAAATCCTGATTTAAATTTACTTTGCAAAGAAAAGTTTGTTTTTTTTTTCAATTTAGTCATTTGCATTTTTAGAGAAAATATTAATAAAAATTAACCCAATATTTGAATATTTTTTGTCTCTATATTTGTTTTTGGTCTTTGATGAACTCAAATTTATAAGTCATTGTTTCAAAGCTAAACAATCTCTCTCCCTCCCTCTCCCTCTGCCCCCTCTCTCAGTTTTTTTGTTTGTCATGTTTTTTAACATTTTCATATCAGATCTCTATATCTGATTTCTGCATATCACACCTTCAACTTTACATGTTCTTTGATGTTGACAATTTTACAAAACTACAAAAGAGTTGATTTGTCAGTACATTAAAAAAGTTGTTATTCCCCAGAGGGCCTTAGATTGCAGATTTTATGTTCTGATTTCCCTGTTTTGCACCCCTTTCCATGTTCCCTTTGATGTCCCCAATTAAGTACAAAGGGGGATAATTTGTTAGAACAACCAAAAAACTTGTTATAACTTTGGGCTGTAAATTGCAGATGTTGTGTACAGATAAGTAGTAATTATAATAATACCCTGTGGTGCTATTTTTGATAACAATAAAAAACATAATTTCTGTTTTGCATTCCAAAAATACCTAAGTTCCATTAAAATAAATGAAAGCATAATGCCCATAATTAAAGTATGAATGCCAACAAAAAATATTCATTTAAAAATAAGAAATTTAGAATTTCATCATTGCTTAAAAAAATCATAACTTCATGTACAGAATCAAACGTAGACAAAATTACTAGTACAATGTATTAGATTTAAGGCGAAATATGATCATGCGGTATAAGTGATTTGATTTTGTTGTTTTTTAAATATTTTATTTTAAATTGTTGCAAAGTAAACTGCTGTGATTAAATTACAAATGTAATAAAAGTTTTGAAGGGAATTATTTTTATATAAATACGAACATAATCAAAATCTTAAAGAAAAAGTTTTCAAAAATTTCGAAAATTCAAATATTTTGAAAAAGAAATTTCTATTAATGTTCAGAAACAATCCAGGAATTATTTATTTATTTATTTATTTATTCTTAATTTCTGGTAAATTTCTTTAAAAATTTGGCTTTACCTTCTCATCATACAAGATAATTTACTTTTAGGTAATATCATTATAAAAAGTGTTAAAACACATGTTAAGTGCTAAAATGTCTGAAGGCAGAACAACATTTTTTGTTTGAATCAAATCTAGGTTTTGCTATTGAATTTGACAGTAAAAAAGAAAAACAATTCTAACAACTCCAAGCTGCTAGCAAATTTGGAAAACACATGTTAGGTGTAAAATGTCACAGGGCTGAAAATTTGTCCATTTAGCAATTCCAGATCTATAGACAAATGTGTTCAAAAACTTTCAAGAATGTTATAAATATCGAAAAATAATTCATTTTTTTATTACAAATAGTCAGAAAACACATGTTAAGTGTAACATTTCTTAATCTATAGATAATTACACTAAAAAAAACGTACAATTGTATTACTTTGAAAAATATTATTTTTATGACCAATATTCTGAAAACATGTAAAATTGACAGGAAAACCAACAGCACATTTGTGTTTGGCATTCCAGATCTAAAGATAATCACAGCAAAAAAAAACCCTCAAATTATATGAAGTTTGAAAAAACATTTAATTTTTATGGCAAATATTTAGAAAGTACATAAAAATAGACAGGAAACCAACAGAACATTTGCCTTTATCAGATTGCCCTAAGGTACCAGGTCAAATTGACCAAATGTAATGGTCAGTTGTCCATATCAGACACCTGTATGAAGCTTGGTGTCACTGGACATTGTTTACATTCAAGTTGTCATGTACAATAACACTGCCCATATACAATGTACATACATAGACGTAAATATTTGTATGTACCCTGAGAATGAAAAATAATATTTACTGAAAGAAAATCATTTTGATGTATAATTTTGTTTGCTATTAATAAACATTAACTGAAATTTTCCCTGAAAAATAATCCTGAAAAAAATATAAATGTAATATACAGCATAAAATTAATGGGTTATACTATCACCATAGCAAATTATGTTATATGTCTCTCTGAAGACTAAACTCTTTTTGTCCCTTGATTTCTCTGTCTTTTTCAGTAACACACACATGCGCATACAT
The DNA here is from genome assembly GCA_021292105.1 of Anadara kagoshimensis. Lineage (NCBI taxonomy): Eukaryota > Metazoa > Mollusca > Bivalvia > Arcoida > Arcidae > Anadara > Anadara kagoshimensis. The sequence goes on from CM037874.1 coordinate 51,717,439, forward strand.
ACACAAATAAATACATACATGAACACACACATTTTAAATATATTTATATATTAAATTTTTTATACAAAGCTATGTTTCCATTCGTGGTAGCCAAAATCGCAACTGGCTACTAATTTCTGAGGAATTCTTTCAAAATGTAATCTATTTTAGCAGATTTATGAAAAAATACTTAAAAAAGGACTATATTTTCACAAAGTTTGGAAATTTGGCTACTAATTATTTTTAAATTTATGGAAACCTAGCAAAGATATTATATGTGGTTATATTAATCCACAATATAAAATATACAGGGTTCTAGGTTTCCACAAATTTAAAATAATTAGTAGCCAAATTTCCAAAATTTGTGAAAATATAGTCCTTTTTTAAAGTATTTTTCCACAAATTTGCTAAAATAGGTTACTTTTTGAAAGAATTCCTCAGAAATTAGTAGCCAATGGCGATTTTGGCTACCAGGAATGGAAACATAGAGGGTTAGGTTTTAGCCTTTACATAACATCATGGCTATCAAAATTATTTTGTTTGCATAATTTTCTATCAAATAATTTGATGAATACTAGTATATGTTAAATAAAATTTTAATGAATGAAAAACATCCTTTTCTAACTTAAATAATACCAAAAAACTCTCAAATTAATGTAAAAAATAAGGTGAAAATAATTCATATAAATTTAGCATAGAAATAAATGGAGATAAAAACTCACCTTGCAGCACACACTTTTGTAAACAACAACTTATTCTTTCCATGGTCTGTAGTCTCTATGGACATGCTCAGTTGGGTAGTTTGGCACTTCAAGGAGATTGTATGGCTTTGCTACACATGTTCTTTACAAGTTTGAGCAAATGACTCACTGATCCCCACACACCAACAAATTAGACCCTTTGTTCTCTCCCTTGTTGGTTTGTAAACACAAAAGTTTGATTGAGCCTCTAACAATGCAGATATCAATGGTAGTCCAGTTTGAGGAGACATGTCCAGTAAAACACAATGGTTGTGTAATTGAGCCCTGTAAGTTGTTTAGGAATGCAGTCCCTGAATTAACAAAGTCTACAGACCATGTGATATTAGATAATCCATTGGTTGGAAGCTGAAAACCCCCTCTAGCTATATCAATAACTTGTGAAATGACCAAGCCATACTAGAAGGAGGGGCTCTAAGTGGGGGAATTACATACAAAATAAATATAATTGTCTTATTTAAAAAGAAAAAAGAACCTACCTGTATTTTTGCATTCTTTGTATTCTACACCAACTAGGCATAAATTAATATTTTTCATGTTTTTAGGAAAATGTTGTAAAATTTTCCCCAGAGTGGTCCTTTTTTGATCATATGCACAAGACATGGACAAAAATAACCAATGAAATTTTATCAGGAATTCCTGGGGATATTTGGTTATATGGCAGGCATCACTATGAATTTATTATTTTATATTGAAATATCAAAAGACCAAGGGAGGTAGAATGACACCTTGTGGCATCCCTTGCTTGATATAGATATCCAACAGGAAACCAGAATAAACACATATGTCATATTAAATTGAATAATACACATAGTACAAATATCAACATTTTTCAGAATTTTCAAACAGTTTTTGTGACTTTTTTTATCCTCCTTTCAATCTGAAAAAATTTCTTTTGTCAATAAAAATCATTTTAAAATTATTTTTTTTGTCTCCTTAAAAATCAGTTTAATATTCAATATTACCTCAGTAATTTTTTTTGAAATAGAATAAATTTTAACATGATTTTTTTTTGTCGCAATAAAATTCAGTTTTATTAATGATATTTTGTATCAAATAAATATCAGTTTTATAATTTTTTTCTTTATTCATTAAATATACATAAAACAAGGGATTGAAATGTGTTTAGTTATCAATATAATTGAAAAAAAAGTAAATTGAAACACAGAATGTTTTAATATTATTTTAGATATGGTTAATTTAATAAAATACAAGATATCTAAGTAGAAAAATAAATAAATAAATAAATAAATAAATAAAATGAAAAAAGAAACAAGTAATTTTAAAATAAAAAAATATTGTAAATGACATTTACAAAATATTTTTTTGAAAATAAAATAAAATAAGTTGAAGGCAAATACATGTATTTGAAAAAATACAGAATTGAAAAAAAAAATGAGTAAATTCATGAAAAATAAATAGATAAGCATAGCCAAAACATTGAATAAAATAAAATTTATCATTCAATTGATATTTTATAGCCATTGTCTTTTAATTTTGTATGTTTATAATTCAGTTAGATGATTTATTAAGAGTTATGTTCATTTTAACCAGATTTGGAAATACTTACAGACATCCTGTGTTATAAAAAACGCAAAAATTTAAAAATGTTCAATTAGCCCTTGGCTTGATAATTTCAACATTTTCCATTGTTGTATATAGAAAACTATTGAATAAATAACCAGTCCTTTTCAAAAGTTACCAATCTCAGACAGTGGGACTACAGGTAGTTGTTATTTCAAAGCTGCAAATGGTAATAAAAACCCTTATCTTGTGGCTGAGACAAGCCCTAGACAAATAAAGGGGTAGGGCTAGATTTCACAGTCAGATCATGGTTGAAGTTATTTAATTAAAGAAATTCATCAGAATTAAGAGTAAAAGTTTGAAAAGAAGATAAAAACAACAGAGATGAGTTGAGTAATTGAGTTTTATGCCCCAGTCAAGATTCTTTCAAGATGGTTAATTCGGGGATGGTGGAGGAAACCTGAGTACCCAGAGAAAACTACTGAACATCAGCAAGCAAAATGAGAAACTTTCTTACACTAGAAGGTGTCAGAGTGGGATTCAAACCTAGACGACAGGAGGCATCATGATCTCTAAACCGTCACATTAGATCACTCAGTCACTGATGTCCTCCCATCAAAGTAGGTGAGACAAGACATGTAAATGGAAATGATACTGGTTTCATATTCAGTTGTATCCAATTAAATTATTTAATACTCCTGTAGCTCAGTTGGTAGAGTGCTTGCTGTGTATGTGGGTGGTCCGAGCAAGGCTTGAAAATAAGTAGTGACTGAAATTGATGAAAGCCACAGGGTCCTTGAAAGAGACCTTGAAAACCTGTAACCCATGTCTCATTAGGTGTAACCCTCTAGAGAATCCCCCCCCCAGAACAATGCCCTTAACACACAGCAAGGGTAATAATTCCTAACACTTCACCTATAGCTGGTGACATCTCGATATAAGTTAAATGTGCTTGACAGGGATTTGAAACTCCATTCAATAAATTAATTTGATAAATTGAATGTTTTGTGAAAAAAATTAATCACTGCGATTATTATTAAAAATGTAGGTGGATTTGTGGGTAGGTATAAAAATATGGATTTATCAGCCCAGCCATTACAATTAGGGGATTATAAAATAAAGTTGTACAATATCTGTATTTTGTTATATAATAAAATGACGTGGTATTGTAGTTAAGTCATGATATTTGTGTATGGTCTTATGTTAAAACTTATATTATGTTACATATGTCATAGTAAGAATGTTTTTTACCTGTTTGTTTACAAAACAGTAGATTTAGTACATATGGTCGGCAAATGTTTTGTAATCACTTGTACTAATATATTTTATTAACTAATAAGTAACACCATGATAAAATACACTGCATTCCACTCAGAATTATTATACATGTACATGTTTAAAACTGGTAATTTCTTGGAGACTGAAAATCTTCGAAAAATTAAGTCATTGGACACATCATTTTGCAAAAGCTGAGTGTTTTTTCAGCTAAAATAGTGTTTTTATCTAGTATAAAAAAATATTATTCCCACATTTTTACATCCTTCCCCCAAGTAAAAAAAAAAAGAAAATCATCTTATATTCCAATTTTAGGAATTAAATTTGACATGATGATTTTAATATAAACCTATGAAAAATATAAATTTTGTATAATTTTTTTTTATTGAAGGCAGTATATAACTTTACATGCATTTTTAACATAATTTTCTATCAAATTTTATTTAAGAATCAAAAAATAAATAAATTAATTAAAAAATACAATAACATGAGCTTTTGAAATTGACTTTCTTAATTTCCTTAATGGACACTTATCCAGTCAGAGTCAAGACATTGAATCTAGGTTTTCAAATTTTTTATGTCCAAGTACATTTAAAATAAAAAAGATACTTGAAAAAATATGAATGAATATACAGTTGAACTTGTTTATAATAAACATAAGAATTTAGGCTTACAAAATGGGTATTGACTATTCTTATGCCAGGCACTCTGGATTTAGAAACAAAGTCATGTGTTACGAAAGAGACCTTAAAAAAACTGATGTTCTGTGTCAGTATGTGTGGCTCAGATCACTGTTTATTATAATTTATCATATGCACAAATTTAAATATTTGTAACTTCACTTATATAGCTGGTGACATCTTGATATGAGTAAAATGATCTTGACTGGGACATGCCTTTTAAGTTCTATAACTAAATAAATGTAAAATTATTCTTTTCTTATTATTTTAGGTACTTCACTAAACAGGAGTTGCGAGAGTTATTCACTCTGGATAGTCCAAGGTGCTCCACCACACAGCAACAGTTGGAAGAAATGCACAGCAGCAACAGGAAGACTGATCAGTCTTTGGATGCACACATTGCATTCTTATATTCATTAGGTAATTCTAATTTGTATTCTCTTCTAAGGTACTCTGTGGCAGAGAAATTTAAAGCATATGCTTACAGATCAAAGTGCCAGCTCCCACCGTGCAGGACAGATTCTAGTGTGACAAAATTTGTCAGTTCGCTAGCTTAAGATTGTTCTTTTTCTGGGAACTCTGGTTTCCTCCACCATCCTTTAACTGATCATCTTTATTTAGTGAGAGAATTTTGACAAGAGTGTTAAACTCTATTACTCCATCAACTCTACTTCTGTGTTTTTGAGAATGTGAAAAATACAATTTTACAGAATTTTTATGAGATTCATTAGTGTACCACATTGAGAATGTTACAGTAAATGCATTGTGTACCATGTATGGAATTAGAGATGTTATCGTGGACAAAATAGATATCGCGATATTGCCAAAAATTTATGATATCGTCATAATATTATCGCAATATTTCTAGATGAATATGCTTAAATGATGGGCTGGGTTTTCAATGGACTTCAATAAATACAATATAATAAAAAACAAATAAGATATAAAATTACAAATTTTATTAAAGTTATTTGAAGATTAATTACTGAATTAAATTTGTTAGCAGTGAATTGTTTGTGGTTCACAGCAAAAACCACACATTCAGACAACCTGCTTCACCACAATCAACACACTAGTTATGCGATTTCAATGATTTTATTTGTAAGAAATAGTGTTCAGCGACATCATGATATAAGCTTGGTTCCACGATATTGCCATCAACAAAACCTTGGCAACGATTATCGAGATGCAGATATATAAGAACATCTCTATATGGAACCCCAGTGATTTGATGATTCCAGTAAAAGTAACTTTATCCCAAGAAATTGTAGCAAAATGGATCTGCTGAAGTATCACTTGTTACAGGGGTATATCCTATTGGATCTAACAAAAACAATGTTAGATTTCTGTACATTTAGATAGTCTTTGCTAAAAATAAAACAAAATCCAATCCAGTGCTCAAGTCAATATAAATTTGAGCAGAATCCTCTGAAAATCTTAAAAGCTACATTACAATTGCTACATGTGTTGGTTTTGGATTGATTACATGTGCTTAAACCAATTGTGCCTCTTATGACAAATATAGACAGTTTCTAACCCTACTTCAACAAAAAAGGTCAACGGTTTTTTCCAGGCACTCCAGTTACACTCACCATTCCTAAACTGGTGGCCTCGATATATGTGAAATATTGATTGGGGTGTAAATCACTTATCAAAGAAAAAGTTTTTATAAATTAAAAAAATAACCAGAGTTTTACTTTATTTCATACAGATATATTTGGTATCAGTGACCATGACTTGATGTTTACACAGGATCATACTGACCAGAAGAGGGATGATGAAATGGACGATGAGACATCAGAGCTAGAGGGAAATGATTATATACAACACAGGGTTAGTTATATCAGGCCTGAAAATGATTATGTTTCTGTTTTAAGCTGACCAATCTTAAATTTTTAAGATTTTTTTGACAATATTTATCAATAATTTGATAAACACTGTTAATGTTTGCATCCTTGCTCCATATGATCAATGTGAGAAAAAAAAGAAACATTCCTACCTATAGCTACCAACCCTAATTTTTCCTAGTGTGTTAGCAGAAACATATATTTTTCTTCTTTGGCCTCATGCCTCTAAACAGTACAGAAAGCGTTTTCTTTCATTTCCCTATGTTTGAGAAGGCATTTTTTAAAAAAATTATGTTTTTTTGACAATATTTTGACAATTAATGTTTAAGTTGGCATCCTTGCACCATATGGTCAATGTAAAACATGTAAGAACATTAGTAGAAACACATATTTCTCCTATGGCTTCATGTCTTTATAAAGTACAGAAGAACATTTTCTTCCATCTCCCTGTTTGAAATGTATTTGCAGTTGGAAAAGGTATAGCCCAATTTTGTATTTTCCATTCCATATGTGGTTATCTACCACATCACTTGTATCTACCATTCCACTTGTAGCTACCTACTATATCATATGTAGTTATAAGCCGCTATCTACCACTCTACCTGTGGCTATCTACCACTCCAAATATGGCGGTCTACCAGTCCAAGTGTGGGTGTCTTTCACTGTATCTGTGGCTATCTACCATTCTACCTAGATAAGAGATTCCTAGTTTAAACCTGTTTGTATATGAAATTTATGACCTCTTTGCAAACACCCAACTTCAGAAATAGTTTGAATAAAAAATATGCCAATGAGGAACTATGATAGCAGATGTCAGTGTGTAATATCATGATTTTGTTTTTGATATTTTTAGGTACAAAAAGCTCGGGAATTGATACAGATGGAATCCAGTGTTTCCACTACTTTTAACCTACAGGAGCAAGTTAAAGCTCCGAGGATTGGTGAACCCAGAACACAGAATTGGACTGGACCTCAAGTTACATTTCCTAAATCAGAGGAACCTGGTAAAAAAATGGATTATTTCTATAAAAAAAAATCTAAATCTGCCTCTCAGAAGGATCAGATGAGACATACTCTAGATGTCACCATCAGCATTAACTTTAGGGTTGGTTTGTTATGAAAGTGTAATGAATGCTGATATTTACCGTAATATGAATTCTTAGAGGTTATAACACTAAATTTGACTAAAAATACATTTTAACCTAATGCAGTGACTATGAAGGCAAGGGGTGCTGGTCATTTAGCACATTACAAATTGAGATGGCCTTGCATGACTCCTGTACAGAATGACTTATTGCTATTTTGAACATCTATGAAAAGCAACAAAATAGCTCATAGTGAAAATTCCCTTCCTAATTTCCTAATCACTGTGTATCATGATAAAGAATTTTGATAGTTTTATAAGTTGCCTTTGTATCACGATACATGTACATATATAAAATACAATGAATCATTTCAACAGCCCTAGTTACATATACAGTCTAACCTGTCTTAAATGCCACCCCTATATAAGGGTCACCTGCTTATAAAGGCCAGTAGAAATGTATTCCAATTGTTCTTTATTCATATTGTTTGAATTTATATATAAAGGCCACCTGCCCATAATGACCACTTTTACTGGATCCCTTAGGTGGCCTTATAGACAGGTTTGACTGTATCTGGATATGTGCTTATGTAAATATTTTTTTAGACCCCTACAAACTTAGTTTGAATGGGGTATAAAGGAATCATCATCTCTGTCTTGTCTGTCTTGTCTGTCTGTCTGTCTGTCTGTCTGTCTGTTTGTCTGTCTGTCTGTCTGTGTAAAACTAAAACTGTATACAAATTTGAAAGGATATGTTGCATACCACATGTCGGTGTGCAAGTCAAAGGTGAAGCTTACAAGGTGGGGGGATGCATTTGACTCCCAAGGAAAAGATATAGCTTCTCATTTGCAAGCAAAGAACAGATAAAAACATTCATCTTACTTTTTCTTGTCATCATTGTACCCTTCATCAATATCAACGTTTATGCTAAGGTACCATGCTAAATTTAACTTATAGTTTTCAAATTCCTGTTGCATCAAGGTTGGGATAGTGAATAAACAATTTTTTTTTCTTCCATTTAATTCAGAATTAAAAGAAGAGCCTGCAGATGAACAAGGGGACCTGTCTACTTCCTGTGTAGATTTGACATCACCAGACAACTCTATACACGATTCAAGTCCTACAGCATCTGAACAAGCCAGTAACAATTCAGTGATATCAATATCAGAATCCCCCTCTAAGGTATGTTACAAACATGTAACAGTGTAACCATGGTTACAGTAAACAAATTCTATACACTATTCTAGTCCTACAGCATTTTGAACAAGCCAGTAATAATTCAGTGACATCTTTATCAGAATCACCTTATAAGGTACTTAACAAAACCTTAACAGTTTACAGGGCTGCCTCTCAATTTTTGTGAATGCATGACAAGGGCCTCTGTAACTGAAAATTAGCAGTCAAATCGCAAAATTTTTAAAATGAATTATATTATTGTTACAAATATAGATAGATGAAAACACATTCAATGAGTTTTTTATTTTTGAAATTGTTAAAATCAGCTTGATGTTTGTGAAAAACCATAAGATTTTACATTGTTAATTGGCCCATTATCGGTTCCAGGTTTTGGCCAACGAGAGCCAATAACAGCCTGTTTGAATTATTAAAACATTTTTTATGGGTAACGCTTACTCCAGTTTACTGGTACTCAATGAGTCCATAACAATGTGGTACTAAAACAAGATGTCTGAGGACGATTGAATGTACATTCAACAATATTTGATGACTTGTATGTATATACATAACGTTAAGGTCTTATTATTCCCCACCTTTCGAAAAAAGAGGGAATATTCATGTTCCCGTCCGCCCTTTTTATCCTTCCGAAATTCTTTTTTCTTCTCAAATTCTCCAAAACTATGAAGCATGTTTCATGAAACTTGTGCAAAGCATCAACATTAGTTTGATAGAGGATGCACATATTGTTAACCCGAGTTGGTTTGCTCAATTTCCTAGGAGTAATTGCCCTTTGAACATAAGTGCTAATTACAAAAAAAAAAGAACCTGCTTGTGGGGGATTCTACATGTGTGTAATTCACTGAATTTACTTGTTTTCTTCACTCTTCAAATATATGGCAATACAAAAATTTTAATAAAACCCATCTCTAACATACACCTTTCTCATCATTCAACTGTTATTGATTCAGACTGATTTTCTGTTTATATTCACATTTATTTTATTGTTTCAGGATGAAAACTCCAAATTTGTGAAAATAGAGCCACTTTCTCCTGATATTGTTAGATCTATTAAAAGTGAAATAGAGTCAATACCACAAAATCATGATGATTCGTTACATAACGATGAGACAGAAACAGTTAGCCCATGTCCAAATCCACAAATTAAAACAGAACCTGAATCGCCAATAGTTTGTGATGAAGACGATTCGGAAACCAGGTTACCAGTTTTGAACCATAAAGTTAAAACAGAATTAGGATCCCCTGCACCTGTTTCCTATCAATCTCCAAAGTTAAATGAGTATAAATCGCCACAGGTGCTTAAGTCTACACCACCTAGGGTGCTCGATTATCAGTCATTTGAAGAAAACAAAGAAAATATGTCGCCAGTTTTACACAGGTCAAAACAGCTGAATTCGCCAAGACTACAGAAAGAAAATTACAATCTCAAAGGTGGAAAGACAAATGACATACAAACACCTAGCAGAAGGGAAAAAAGAAAAAGTGTTTCAAAAAGTCCTTGGTTAGCACGAACACCAAAATTAGAAAATAAGAATGTCATCGAAGAAGAGATATTTATATCTCCCGATGCTGCGAGACCACTCGTCAAAATGGAGCCCAAGTTGAACTTTAAATCTCCATTAGCCGTGAAAAACTTTTCAAGGTTAAATTCTACACTTATGTCAGCGTTTTCCTCGGATAGCCCGGATGTCTGTGATAAATCTGGTTCTAGTGCTGGTAGTAGTGTAAGCGATAGTCCTCCCCAAAGTAGACTCGGGATGACGTTTGTCGGGGAATCTCCAGAATCTAAACAAGACCTATTATATACAACTTTTGTCGGGGATTCTCCAAGTATGGTTAATAAACTCAGGGAAAAGAGTAGAATTGGGAATCTAGCCAATGTGTTGAAGATTGTGGATTCTACCCAGAATACACCTGTCTCACTTTCAGCTCAGAGTAGCATACATGGTGAAAATAGTTCCAATGCAGAAGTATGTGTCGCTGAATCCACTGATGATGATTCCTCGCCTCAAAAATCATTTACAGATAGCCCCCTCCATACTGTGAAAAATAGACAAAAAATTAGGAAAGCTGTGATAGAGAGTTCTGATGAAGAAAATGGTATAAATTCAGATGATGAATCTCGCAATGTTGATGCAGTTAAAAATTCAGACAACGAGTCGGAAGAAAGAGTTGGTGAGTCAGATGAAATGTCAGACAATGAAAATGAGAAAAGTGTGTCTGAATCCGACAATCAGGAAGTTTCTGATTCCGATAATGAACTTCAGGAAGATAAAAGTGTTAGTAATAAAAAGAAACATGTGATTGCCAGTTCTGATTCAGATATGGATACTGACGATGCTCCAAAAAATGTAAGAAAGTCAGACATCAAGAATCATTTAGACAGTGATCAAAGTGATGATGATCATTCAGCTGGTTCTGATAACAGTTCTGTTGATGATGTTGATAATCACAGAAATAAAAGTGACAAAAAGAAGGCAAAATCTTTATCAAAAAGTTCTTTCATTGATGGTGAAGTCGAGAGTGATAATAAAGGCATGTCCAAGAGTCAGGTATCAGACGGCAATGAGGAGGAAGAGGATGATACTGATTTAAGTGGCTTTGTTGTTAATGATGATGAAGAGATATCAGAAGAGGAAGAGGATTCAGAAAGTGCTAGTGATGTTAGTGATGAAAATTCCGAGGTAGAAGATGATAGTGAAGGTGAAGACAAAGAAAAAGGTATGGTTCTATTTTGTAACATTAAAAAAATACTCGCCCATGATTAAAAAAGAATTGAACCCCAATGGGGTTTGTTGCTGTACCACATGATCAACTCCCCTTCACATTTGTGCAGGAATATTTTGGAAAATGTTTACATTGCACACTCCCCAAAAAATGTGAACTTACATGTATATGATTCAATATTCAATGGAAATAATTGTTGCACACAAACATTTAGGGGTACCACTTGGTAAAGCGGTGACCCCATCTGGTCTTGGAAACTTAAGAAGGGCATGTACAAAAATCCATAGTTTTAGATTAGGGAGTAACAATGAGGTTCACTTTTGTACCATATGATGACCCTTAACATTTCCAATACATGTTGTCCAGTGTCAAAAGTTTTTTATTAGACTAGATGCGCAAATGAGCTGCCTTGTATTACTAATGGTTATATGGAGTTGCTTACTATTACTGAAAATTTCTGTAATATCCTGTATCAAAGAAGAAGAATTATGGAGTTCTGTGTGGAAGTTATGCTTACAGGATTAATGTCAAGTTTTGGATTTCTGGCAAATTATTGACTGGGATCATTAGCATTACTGATAGCTTTCAAAATGGGCAAACACCTAATTTTAGGGGTTAATATGTACTAGATTGCCTTTAAATTTGGTATGGCATTGTGAAAGAAATATTTCAAAAGCTTATTTCTGTTTTTTTTTCTCATTTAATAGATGATTTTGACAAATTGCCTAAAGAAATGAAAAAGCAGTTTAAAGAATTGACAGAAGTTGGAAGGTAATTTTTATTATTAAATACATAGATTGTATATACATGTACATTGTGAAATCTCTGAATGAAATTATAACTTTGCAAGTCATAATATAGATGCCTTACCACAGTTGTCCATATACAGGTAGACATTTCAGTTTCATAAAGTACTGCAAATGTATTTAATTTTGTGTGTATTTATTGTTGTTGTATAGGATATTTAGACATATCCGCGTAGTAAAATTTTGGCATTTTTTAAATATGCTCTATAACGTTATATAATAAGTAAAATATAATTTCGAGAAAAACAAATGACCACGAAATAAGCGAAAATTAGAACATTGCGAAAATAAATATGTTTACAGTATGATGGCAAAGTTTTTTCATATTATATACATACATGTATATCTCTTTTTTTCTGGACTGATTTTAATCAAATAATAAGATGAAAAACTTGCATGATGATCAGTTGTATTAGTTTTATGCTGGACTAGATGCACATGTGAAAAAAATGGCCGAAAATACAATGTCCTCCATAAATAACTATACAAACTTACATTTGTCATAGGTTTACATTATGAGCATATCAAAATTTGTTCAATTGAAATATTGAAGTTTTTCCTTTATTTAAAAGCCATATCTTAACTTTATGATCTAAATGTTTGTTGTATTCTTGAAAATCAATTTTTTGGGAATTTTCTGAAATTTTGGGGGAAAATAAAACAAATGTGGGAAAATGATATTTTTCAAGATAAAAACACATTTTAGCTGAAAAAACACCCACCTTTAGCATAATGTTGTTTTAAACCAATCAATTTTGTGAAGATTGTTAGTCTGTTATGATAGGACAAGTTTTAAACATGTATGATAATTTATGGATGGCAGTGTACAAACTAGGTTGAAGGACCGTACTTTGGTGTCATAGGACCAAAGACTTAATGGTGATACTTTAGAATACAGTATTTTATAAATATTCAAAAGATACACTTTTTACCAATGAAATATGCAAAAACAAAATCTTTAAACCTGACTCTATGAAATTAAGCAGTTTAATCATTGTATGCCAGCCATTATGTATACAATAAAACCATACTGGCATATGTTTTGGAGCTATTGGCTTGTAATAACACTAGAATGTTTAATGTTTCATGTAAATAGACCTGTATATTTTATTAGCATCTGTGTAAACATTTACAGATTTTTTAAAACCTGAAAGCTGGTTGGTTGAATGTTGTTTAACGTCGCATCAGCAATTTTTCAGTTATTCACAACGAGAAGTATTTTATTAATCTCTATGGATTATTCTATGAACAATTTTTGTATGCATGTGAAGTGCGAGTGTGTTTTATGGTCTGCATTGTACTAGCACACACTCAGGGCGACTTTGATCAGTATGAGTCAGTATGCCGCAGACAAGCGTACCACCCTCCAGTCCATTATACTGATACCAGGTGAATCTGTAAAGGTCAATGACAAGGAAAATTCACTTTCCCACATGTGGTCTGAGCGGGACTCGAACTCAGCGGTGAGAGACAATGGATTTGAAGACTGGCCACTGGGACTCCAAAATCTGAAAGCCGATAGTAGTTTCAGAATTTGGTATGAATCATTTTGTGATTGGTGTTATTTCTCTTTCATTTCAGGTCCCTGTACAAATCTGGACAGTATGAAGAAGCAATGGCATATATACTCCAGGCACTAGAAATATACCCCGATACTTCTCTACAAGTCTTGGCTCTTAAACTGAACAAAAAGATTTCTCAATGATGAAGGTGGTGTTATGCAAGGAGAACCATTATGTCATATCTTGTTTATTGTATACTTTTTGCATGTTTTTGATATCTACATATATATACCGTATTCATGTACATGTATGTGTTGAATGGAAAAGATGATTATGCTATAAATGAAGAACAATTTGCATCCATTCATTCTTGTGATATATATCCATTAACATTTAATCATGTATTGTTATTTTAAATTTCACATGGTTGGGAGGAGGTCTCATTGAAATTTTGCTAAAATACATTTGTATCTAATTTTCTTAGGTTTTTTTTTGTATTGGGGGCACAAGCAGTATTGTTTATTGTTGTACAGTGCTTGGCCATATATATTGGCGCATAAAAAATGGCCGACGTCATGATAATTTTTGTCAAATTTAAACAGCGTTTTCCGATAATATGCGATTCAGTTTCAGCAAAAAAAACTTTTCCGGAACAAATTTCCAGGGTTATAATTCACTTTGCACATTTTTCTTCAAGTTATTTCCCTTTTGTTTACACTAAAGTCGTCTGCTTTCGTCATGGCCCTGAAAGGCAAGGAGTTGACACCAGACGTTATGTGTTGTTATGATTAGGCTTGTTATACATATTAGTGCTACAAGATGAAACAATGACTATAAGGTGAATGTTATAAAAGGAAACACATTGTTTAAAATGGGATGTTATTCATCCTTGCAAAACTACATGTATTTGCAAACAACATTGACCTGTCCCCTTGACCTTTAATTTAAATATTTATCATGGACGAGTTCATTTACTTCTAGGGAACAAGCAGGCTTATTTCATCCACATAATGCAAACACAAATCACATGCCTTGTATGTATAAAGATTAACTGCCAAATCCTAACACTTCTCGTGTATTGGGTGGATCCTAATAATGAAAGGTCAAACAGACAGGTCAATGTTGTTTGCCTATTCCCTTTGATATGGAATCACATTATATGACTTTTTTTCAGTTAGAAATTGTTATTACAGGATTATTTTCTATACCATTGGAAAATAAAGCAACACACAAATATCATATTTTATGTAAAAGTGGGTCTTATAATAATCTATACAAGAATACTGTGAAACTTTTATTTATTGCCACCATTTGTTCAAAGTTTGGATTTATAAAGTGGTTTGGAAATAAATCAAGAGAGGTTTTTAAATTAAAACATATAAGAAATGGAATTGGGATTTCCAAAATAGTGTGGTGATAAACAAGTTTGGACAGTTATTGAGGAAGAATTAAACAGGGTTTTAGTATGGTTCAGATCATGATACTTACAACAAATTGTTAGAAAGTGCAATTTTCAACATGTTGAAATTATATGTGCATGTTTATATATAAAATAAATTGAACATGCATGTTTATATATAAAACAATTGAAATTTTGATGTTATTCTGATTGTTATTCTTTCCAAAATTTGATAGTATAGATTAATTGATTGTTCATTTAGAAAGGACTTGGGAGTCACAAGTCCTGTGAATGAGACTTTTATCACCAAGGAGAGTGGAGTGGTGTATTGGTGTTTAATGCCTCAGTCAAGATTCTTTCACATATGAAGGCGAACAATTCTGGAATGGTGGAGGAAACTGGAATGTCCAAAGAAAACTGCCATTCTTTAGAGAGTGAACTGATTAACTTTCTTATGGTAGAATTCTGAGTGGGATTAGAACCTACATGTAGGTGGTGAGTGACACTGTGATCTCTTAAGCTTTAGACCATTCAGCCAATTATTCCCCCTCCCGTTGTTTATCACCAATGATTTTTTTCACTGTATGCATGTAAAAATGAAGAACCTTCACTGTCCATCCATAGTAAGTTAGGTATATAAAGGCAAAGTTGAAGTTGTACAATGATGATTAAGCTGTAAGGTTTCTTGGTCATAAAAAGACCACTCAGTTGGTAGAGTGCTCGCTCCATAAGTGGGAGGTTGTGGGTTCGATCCCCGGCGGGGTCTGACCCAAGACTTGAAATTGGGTAGTGACTGTTCTTTCACCAAGCACTCAAGCATTACAAAATGAAAGTCACGGTTATTTAGGATGGGAACTTAAAATAAACAAGGTCCCGTGTCACGGTGGGCTTGGCATGCTAAAGAACCCTGCTGTATAAATGCACAGGCAAAATTTCTGCACTTTCGCCTACAGCTGGCGACGTCTCGATATAAGTGAAATATTCTTGACTGGGATGTTAAACACCATTACTCAACTAAGCTCTTGGTCATAAAACTTTTTACTAAGTTAAGATCCAAGTTTTTATGTTTTAAGGTCTACCCGGTAATCAGACAGGAGGCTGAGGTCATGCCAAGTGGTTAAGACATTGAAGCTGTTCATTTGCCTGAATGTGAGAAAGGTTTTCTTCCAATTCATGTTATCACTTTGGTAACTCGGTTGGTAGAATGCTTGCATCATATATGGGATGTTGGTGTTCAAACTCGGGCCAGGGTTTGATCAAGACTTGAAAATACATAGTGACTATTCTTTTGCCAAGCACTCTGCATTTAAAAATGACAGTCACAGGGACCTTCAGAACAGACCAATCAAAAAAATGATACCCATGTCGCAGCAGGCACAGCATGTTAAAGATCCCTCCGTTTAAAAGTTCCTGAGTGCAAAGGAAAAATTTGTCACTGAAAATCACTTTATACTTTTCAATCCGACTGTCCTCCATATCGTGAAGAAAACCAGTGCATAATACATGCAAGAAACAAAATGTACTTAACACTCCAAATGTATAGTTGGTTGAAATGTGATTTAAACCCCATTCAAAATTATTTCACTTAATATATCAAGACATTCACATCAGGAATAGTTGAAGAAACCATTCCATTACATGTACCAGAAAAAAAATCAACCTTTGGCAAGCAAATTAAAAACCTTTTATTATCACACTAGGATTTATCGGAGTGGGATTAAAATATTGGTGGTGACAGGAACTGATCTGCAAGTCATCATAAAACCACCGTCACTGAAGCGCCCTAAAAATACAAGATAGACCTTCCGGTGAAGCTGATCGATATCCCCTGCACAGGTTTTGCCATTGGGTCATTACTCTTGTCCTATGCACCTAAATTTGGTATATGACATTTTGTCTTGTGTTGGTCTATATTTATGCCAAGCTTGATCAAAATTTTTCCAGATATAAAGTGGACATGATATTTGAACTGATCGCCAGACATATGGAAGAGTGATCCCTTTATATACTCTCCTAAACTCTGTTTGCAGGGGTTACCAATATACATGTTTAGTGAACAGCAATAGTAATTCCGACCACTATGGTATCACATTTGCAGAATGCTCACTTGTATGTGGGAGGTTGTGGGTTCTAACCAGGAACTGGTCTGACCAATGCAAGACTTGAGAATAGGTAGTGACTGTTCTTTCGTCAAACACTTGGTATTTAGAAAAGAAAGTCAAAAGGTCCTTCTGAAGACCTTAAAAACTAATGCCCCCGATCACAGCAGGTGTGGCACATTCAAGAACCCTCCCTGCATATTGACAGGAATGCACAGCAAAGGTAAAAATTTCTGCCATAGCTGGTGGCATAAGTGAAATATTTTTGACTGGGATGTAAAACCTTATTCAATCGATAATTCTGATTGACATTTAAGAAAAATAAATACATGTAAAACCTAAACATTTTCATTTAATTTATTATTTTGTCTCAAATTTTTAACATACAAGTAGTAATCACATTTAGGTCCATTCATTATAATTAACATCAAATAATTTGTCAGCAATATAATTTAATGAGTTCATCACTGACAGCTGACGGAGTTAGAATACCCAGATCTGTAAATAACAATGTAATGTACAACGGCGGTGTGTAGTCTACCAATGGATGCTCCTGGCTCAAATCTGCTCCAGTTTTTAATGTGCTTGCATGATACTGAAAATAAACAAATTTAGGGTTTATACACATATTTTTATTCATGTTACATGAAAAATACAAGAAGACACAAAAACACCTTTGAAACAAATGCAGTTATAAAATTTTCAAATCAGTGTTCAGAGAAATTTTAAATGATTTTTATTATATGTGTATTTAATTAAAGAGTATGAAATTTATGAGTGAAAAAAAATATTGCCATGTAAACTTCACAAATGATCTTGGTCAAACAAAATTACCTAAAGTAACTGTTTCCAATAAGTGGCAAGAAAAACATCAAAGCCAACATCAAGCCCAACATGCTTTGGAAAATATTAAAACAAGCATTACCAGCAAATGTCAGTATAGACATTGACTTGTCTGTGTGATCTTACATAAGAAAATATTCATATACAATGATCCACCTCATACAAAAGTATGGTGCGTCAAGTTTGACCTGGCTGTTTGACCTTTAATTTGAATATTCAAACAGACATATCCGTAAGTTAATTTAGTGACTATATAAAGTTGATATATAAGGATAGATGATAGTAATACTGGGTACCGTGTGTTTATGGCAATGCAACTTGCTGTCTTGCATAAATCACACTTTTAGCCCAATTTAATTTTCAAATTAGTGGTCAAGCGGCCAGGTAAAATTTGACGCACTACAGTATAAGGATTCCCAATTAACAGCTGTACATATACAATGGATGTTTTGTTTTGGAGCACTATATTTCTGTTATCTGGATCAGCAGATTTTTATTTTACACCTGTAAGTTTCAGACCCTGATTTACAAACATCATTTTACTGCCATATCATACCTTAAACTGGTTTGGTAGATCTTGTTGATTTAGTGGGTAAAGTCGAGTAAATTTGAAACTTTCTGCTACTACATAAACTGGCTTATTCATTTCTTTTGCTGATAATGCAATTGTATATGTACCAATCTGAAAAAACAATGTACAAGTAACTTGAATAACTTTAAATTATTAAATCATATGGAAAACCTATGATTAGACTTTTACACCTGTGTCAAGATTATTTCCCATATGTGTACATGTTCAATCCGACCTGCCTTAATGGCCACCTCTATATAAAGGCCACCTGCTTATAAAGGTCAGTAGAATTGTTTCCCAACTGTTCTTTATTCATATTATTTGAACCTGTATATAAAGACCACCTGCCCATAAAGGCAACTTTTACTGGTTCCCCTGGGTGTCCTTTATAGACAGGTTTGACTATTGAAAATTCACCAAGCCACATGTATATATGTGAAAGATGAATTTGAAAGTGATGGCACAAGTAACTTCTGGCACCGCTGATCAATATTCAAATCTTGAAATTACTTGAAATTCTGTAATTTGAAAAGTTTGAACAATTCAGTCTGGATATGAGTCACACACCAGGATAATCTGATTATCACCACCATTTCCACACTAACTGCACCAATACTAGTAAAATAATAATCTTGACAGTGAAATAAACCACTTTTCCAATACAGGGTTGTCATCACCTTTCAATACCATATCAACTTCTCATACCTGTCAAGGTCTTTATGGAGTCAGGCGTGTGATGATGCGTGCGACAAAGTCGCACGTCGCTAGGGGGGTCCGGGGGCATGCTCCCCCGGAAAATTTTTGAAATTATGATACAAAATCCTGCATTCTCTTGCATTTCAGGGCATTAAATTATCTTATAGAACAACATTCAACTACCCGCCCACATGGGGTTTATTTCCCGCCATTTCAACTTTTTATCACGTTCTTCTTTACTATGATCTTGTTGTCGTTACGTAATTTCCAAAAGTTCTCCAAGAATTAGAGGAATATCCATGACAAAGTAAGTAAATCTTGTTTTTATGTAGTTTTCACTACTAGAGGAAACTAGGATTTGTGAGTTACCAGCAGCTGAAATTATCTTCATCATATTAAACATGATAATTTTAACTGCCGGTAACTAAACTCCTACATCTTATCATTTTAATATAGGGTTTCAGTTTTTCATTTTCCAAATACTTCTATCATGCGTGTGTTTATTAATGCTTAGCGTGTGAGCGTGATTTACTCCTAAAATGCGTGTGTCTTGACAGGTATGACTTCTACAATCAAATTTACCACTGCGGTAGCTCAGTTGGTAGAGCACTCGCTCCTTAAGAGGGAGGTCGTAGGTTCGATCCCCGGCCGGGTCTGACCCAAGACTTGATAGTGGGTAGTGACTGTTCATTCGCCAAGCACTCGGCATTATGAAATGAAAGTCACTGTTCTTTCGGATGGGAACTTAAAATAAATGAGGTCCTGTGTCTTGGTGGGTTTGGCATGCTAAAGAACCCTGCTGTATAATGCCATCAGCTCAACGCAGAGGCAAAATTTCTGCACTTTTGTCTATAGCTGGCGACATCTCGATATAAGTGAAAGATTCTTGACTGGGACGTTAAACACCATTACTTAACTCAACTCAACAATCAACATTGATCAAAGTACTGAAAGTACTGACATCAGCTTTAATTCTACTTACTTTATTAATTATACCTCCACTTTCTACAACACCTTCAGCACCTACTAAAACCATATCAACTTTTTCCATCACATACCTATAATAAAGTCAAATTTTTACATCTGAACTGGGTCCAGTTAGATATTTCTACAGAAAATTGTCTCATGCCAAAATCTTGCTCAAAGTATCCATTTGGAGCCAAAGGTTGCATAATAATTCCAGAAGAAAAACTGCATGAAAATAATGATAATTTTTAAGATTTATTGACAAGTAGAAGAGTATTGTATTTATGACTTCATATACATGTATAATACAATCTAAATTTTAAGATATTTTTCTTTAAAAGACACACCTAACGATTTATTATACAAGAGTACAATTTGGTCACCAGATAACAATTTAAAGGCACTTATTGTAGCTTACCACAATGCCTACTTCTTTGAAATTAACATAGAGAAGATATGTTTGGCACCCCACTTACATGTATCTCCATACTATTTTGAAGTCCCAAAACCAAGGTCTTTTATGTTTTTCATATTAAGCATGCCTTGATTTATCACCAAATTATTTTATAATGCCAAAATATGACTTCAAAGAACTGTGGAATAGAGGTTTTATTGTATTTGATTACAAGAGTAATGATGCCCATAAAAGTTTTTTTTCAATATATCTGTCTTATTGTGTAAGAATGGGTTAAAAACTACCTACCCTACAGCAGCATCTAATATAACTGTTGTTGGTATACCACATGCTGATAATACATCTGCTGTGTCTCTCCTGAAAAATATCATGGTTAATGTGAGTTTTATATCGTTGGATTTAATATATGAACCTTATGACTTCCACTCAAGTTTTTTTCATTTGTCTCAACAACAAAAAACAAAATGATATGTGGTACACAAAATCTCTAAAGTACAAACTCTCTCTCTCTCTGGGAAAACATTTTCTTAAATTACACATATTATCTAAACTCTCTCTCTCTCTCTCTCTCTCTCATCATAAGATTGGAAAATGAAAAGGTGAGTGGTTATCTGAAGTATTTACGAAATATAAGATATCTCTCTCCCTCCCTGTGTGAAACAGAACATATTGCCTTATGAGTAAGATTCTCATGAAAGTGGATCCAGTTTTAAACTTTGAACTCTCACTCACTTCACATCATTGAAACAGGAATAAGCTATGACCCAATGAGCCTACATGCTTTAGTCAGAGTTTTCACTTATTACTACACACAGTATTGACACCTACCCTGATTTGTTTGGTAGAGATTCTGTAACATACACACTGAATCTTTTCTTGGCCTCAGCTGCTTCTTTTAACACTTGAAGTACAACTCTGGATTTGGAGTGTGTTAATATTGTCTGAAATTAAAAACAAAGCATTCATACAGATGGAACACCACACATTCATAAGACTTGCATGAAGACAGTTCAGGAGAAGAATGAAGTAATGTATGTAGTTCTATACCGCAGTCAAAAAACTTTCACTTACATGTACATGTATATTGAGGCAGTCAGTTCATGGATGGTGGAAACTTGAGTGCCCTGAGAAAACCACCCAACTTTTGCAAGTGAACATACAAACTTTCTCATACTAGGATCTGTTCCAAGTGGGATTTGAATCAAAGGTGGTGAGAGACACTGATCTGTAACCATGTGTTTTAGACCACTCAGTCTCTGAAATTTCTGTGCACTCATAAACACTTACTGCTCTATCCCTTATAAAAGAATGAAATAAGATAGAGTGATAGTTTTTCATGTCCCAGACAAGATTCCTTCACCTATATCGAGGTGGTCAATTTATGGATGGTGGAAGAAACTGTAGTGCCCAAAGAAAACCACTGACCTTGGGCAAGTGGATTGACAAACTCCCACATAAGTGTCAGGGTTCATGCTGCCGTTTGCTTTTTTCACAAAATGAGAAAAAATAAATAAATTTGGCGATAAAAACTAAACTTCGGCGAAAGTGATGGCAAAAAAAAAATGTTTACATAAACAGGTTCACTGCACATCACGAACAAGAGCAGAGAGTCGTTAAAGCAACAGGTTTCCGTCTCCGTCTATGTGTATATCAAACGACCGATCTAGTGAGTTCCCAATGAGTGTTTATATGGGTCATCGAAGCCATGCTCATGATGTTGAATTAACAAAAGTCCACGTGTGAAGGTGTTAATTACAGGTGGATTAATCCTTTAACAAGATTAATTAACGTCATCAGCGAGTCATTACCAAGCCGCGACTGGCGTCTGTGTAGTGTCCCAAGAGCATTTACGGATAAACACCGGTAATTTAGAACTATTTCTTATCGGCGATAGATCTTTGGATGCGAGTACTTTTCGATAATTACGAAGTTTGTGCCTCATCTTGATCAACCAATCGATAGACTTATAAATCGACATGCGAAGTCAAAGAAATCAGATTTTTGGCAATATCCCCACTGTGCCATTATGGTTAAAGGTATACCAACTGACGACTAGGAGAATTTGGCTAAAGCTCCAAAGTTGTCATCGAATAAAAGAAAAATAAAACAAGAAAACTGTTATTGTTTTCATGTCATCAGACATGCATTGTATTAGACAATTTTATTTCTCTTAAATTTTCGCTAGAAATTACAATTAGATCAGAAAATATCTTTGGCCCATAAAAATTATATTTGGCAAAAAAAAAATAGTTCTGGCGAAAGTTTTGGAGGAAAAAAGTTTGAAGTCAGTGTGACCCCTGAGTGTATCAAGAGTCAGTTGAGAAAATATTCACTGTACTCATCAATACTTACTGCTCCATCTCTTATAAAAGGATGAGCCTGACGTGCTATTTTCTGTCTAGAACTGGCAACTTTCTGTAAAAATAAATTTCCTCTCTCTACCAAGGTTTGCTGAATTTCTTGTATGTTCTGTATAATAGAAAAAGCAACATATTTTACATACATGTATGTATGATGTTACATATAAAATGCAATTTTGTTAGGAGTTTTATCACTACAGTGGCTAAGGACCACTGGGGTAGCTTAGTTGGTAAAGTGCTCGCTCCGTAAGCGGGAGGTCGTGGGTTTGATCCCTGTCTGGGTCTGACCCAAGACTTGAAAGTGGGTAGTGACTGTTCTTTCATCAAGCACTCGACATTACAAAATGAAAGTTATGATTCTTTCGCATGGGAACTTAAAATAAACGAGGTCCTGTGTTATGGTGGCCTTGACATGCTAAAGAACCCTGCTGTATAATGCCATCGGCGCAACACACAGGCAAAATATCTGCACCTTCGCTTATAGCTGGCAATGTCACAATATAAGTGAAATATTCTTGACTGGGACGATATACACCATTACTCAACTCAACTACAGTGGCTAAGTTGTTCAGTGTTCCCTCTGTATGTAGGAGGTTGGGGATTGAATCCTGACTTGGTGTGACCAAACCTTGAAACAAGAGGCCCATGGGCCTTAACGCTCACCTGAAGATGAGTACATATCTTATGCAGAGGTTCAATGGTCAATGACATTAATAAAAGAGAATATCAAAATTTTCAGCAGTAAGGGCCAATAATATGCAAGTATTTTTGCAAATTAATTATAATAATTATTATATAAGTATGCTATATATAACATATTTAAAGTCTAGCTACAATATATTATTTATAAACAGCTAAAACATCTGTATATTAAAATGTGCATTAGGCCAATACCTACAGTATTCCAATATACATGCCTATACAAAGAGTTTATAGTTTTTGAGATAATTAACCATTTAAGTATTCGTTTGCATCTATGACCTTGACCTTTAAACCTATGACCTTCATTCATATATCAAAATGATTGTTGTGCAAATGCCTACAATATTCCAATATACATGCCTATACAAAAAGTTTATAGTTTTTGAGATAATTAACCATTTAAGTATTCATTTGCATCTATAACCTTGACCTTTGAGCCTATGACCTTCATTCATATATCAAAATGATCGTTAGGCCAATACCTACAATATTCTAATATACATGCCTATACAAAAAGTTCATAGTTTTTGAGATAATTAACCTTTTAAGTATTCATTTGCATCTATGACCTTGACCTTTAAACCTATGACCTTTATCTATATATCAAAATGATCGATAGGCCAATACCTACAATATTCTAATATACATGCCTATACAAAAAGTTTATAGTTTCTGAGATAATTAACCATTTAAGTATTAGTTTGCATCTATGACCTTGACCTTTGAACCTATGAACTTCATTCATATATCAAAATGATTGTTGTGCAAATGTCTACAATATTCTAATATACATGCCTATACAAAAAGTTTACAGTTTTTGAGATAATTAACCATTTAAGTATTCGTTCAATTCTATGACCTTGACCTTTGAACCTATGACCTTCATTCATATATCAAAATGATATATATCAAATGATCAATATACATGCCTATACAAAAAGTTTATAGTTTTTGAGATAATTAACCTTTTAAGTATTCATTTGCATCTATGACCTTGACCTTTAAACCTATGACCTTTATCTATATATCAAAATGATCGATAGGCCAATACCTACAATATTCTAATATACATGCCTATACAAAAAATTTATAGTTTCTGAGATAATTAACCATTTAAGTATTAGTTTGCATCTATGACCTTGACCTTTGAACCTATGAACTTCATTCATATATCAAAATGATTGTTGTGCAAATGTCTACAATATTCTAATATACATGCCTATACAAAAAGTTTACAGTTTTTGAGATAATTAACCATTTAAGTATTCGTTCGCGTCTATGACCTTGACCTTTGAACCTATGACCTTTATCTATATATCAAAATTATCGTTAGGCCAATACCTACAATATTCCAATATACATGCCTATACAAAAAGTTTATAGTTTTTGAGATAATTAACTATTTTGGTATTCTTGGACATCTGTGACCTTGACCTTTGAACCCATGACCCTGATCTATGTATCAAAATGATCCTCATGTTAATACCTACAAATAACTGAAAATCCTATGCCATTTTCACGAGAAATGTTAAAAAAATAGCATTTTTTATCAAAGGTCAAAAACTGGGACACGACCTTGACCTTCGACCTTGACATCAATTGGAAGAAAATTGCAAGACAAGATCAACAGTGAAAACTCCATACAATTATCTTCAGCCGTTATGAAGTTATAACAATAAATGTCTCATTTTAAAAATTGTGTAATTTTACGCAAAAAACGCGTAACCTATTTTTCGTCTAATTTTCATGAAAAACACAATTTTAATGTTCCCAGGTATGCTGAATCCAAATATCCAATCAAAAATTGCCTGCACCTTTTGGTTTCAGAGAAGAAGATTTTTTTGTCTTTTTGCTATTTTTAGTAACAGCGGACATCTTGTTGGGCGTGGCCAAACCCCGAACACAATTTTGAAAGGCTGCTACCCAGGCATGATAATCACTAAGTTTCATCAAATATGGCCCAGTAGTTTTGGAGGAGAAGATTAAAATGTAAAGTTTACACACGACGGACGACGCACGACGGACGACGCACGACGGACGGTGATAGATTGCAATAGCTCATCTGAGCCTTTGGCTCAGGTGAGCTAAAAATGGGATGCGACTGTTCTTTTTCAATTCACTGCATTTAAAAAGGGATCCCCTGTGTGGGGGTAGGAATGGCTAAAGAACCCTCCCTGCACATTGCCTCGAGCAAACTGCAAAGTTCAAATTTTCTTATACTTCATCTATAATTTGTGATGTCTTGATATAAGTGAAATATTCTTGACTGGAATGTAAAACCCCATTCAATCAATCAACAGTTGATAACTCTTTCCACCTATTTCAGAGATATTAGTCAAGTCAGCTGGGTTCTCTTGTTGCAGCCCCTTTACAAAGTTTAACATGTAATATTTACAATATGACTGTATCTCTCTTCGATGAAACATACAGAAGCAATTGTATTGCAATTCCCGTTGAAAGACAATATGGGTCACGACCCCTGATGTGTATCAATTTCCCTGCAATATTACGTCATGTCTCGCACTGGGGGTCACGTGATCATGTGAGATACGCTGATCTCGCATGGCTAAAAACCCTATATCACACAAGCAGATATTGAAAAAATAGCGCCAAGGTACAAAATATTTATTAAAAGAAGGAATTGTGAATATAAGAAATGACATTTTGATCATGGTATTTCAAGGGGTAGTGAAAGATAGTGTGGCATGTGCCAAATTCAAAATGAAGGGCTTTGCCCTTCATCGAATTTGGCACATGCCACACTATCTTTCATTATCCCTTGAAATACCATGAGCAGAATGTCATTTCTTAATTGATTAAACAAAGAAATAACAATGGGTACATCCCCTATAGACAACATTACAAAAAAAATACCTACAGCTAATTCCAGACTAGTTAGAGTTATAAATCGTAAGAAGAGTTCCCCAGCAGATGATATAGACGTTGTACTACTATCTGTCTCTGTAAGCGTTACTATAGCTTCTTTTAATCTGTCTCTCATTTCTGATACTGTGTCAACTGTAAATAAAGAAGTACATGTATAATCAAGGATTCAAAATAACGTTTTGTAATGGAATGTCCACTACCTTTGGTCTTTATGTTTTGCAAGTCCTGCATCAAGATTTTAAAAGTCCAAATCAAAAATGAAAGATCTATGAGTGTTTATGTTATCATACAGAAAAAGTAGGATTATACTGGTTAAAACTGCAGGTCCATTCGACTTATCTGAGTGTAAGTATCAAGGGTCCTAATGTAAAATCAATAAGTCTGGAACTGGGACCCAGGGAATTTTGAACCCCTGATAACATTTAAAGTTTTTTGTGAAATTTTGAGATACAAGACATGCAATAAAACTTTTGTGATTACCCTTAGGCTTCCATGGTATTCCAGAAAATAGAAGTTTTTACTGTACAGGCATTAACATCTTGTTAGGATTCCAAGTCGAGTGATCGGGGGCCTCGTGTTCAAGCACTGGAAGCTGGTAAAAACAGATGAGTGCTTTTCGATAATTACGAAGCTTGTGCCTCATCTTTGATCAACCGATCGATAGACTTATCAATGGACATGCTAAGTCAAAGAAATCAGATTATTGGCAATTATGGTAAAACGTAAACCAACTGACGAAAAAAGAAAAAAAACAAAAAACAAAAAAAAAACATAAACCAACTGACGACTTGGAGAATTTGACTAAAGCTCCAAAGTTGTCATTGAATAAAAGAAATAAAACAAGAAAACTGTTGTTGTTTTTCATGTCATCAGACATGCATTGTATTAGACACTTTTATTTCTCTTAAACTTTCGCTAGAAATTACAATTAGATCAGAAAATATCTTTGGCCCAAAAAAATTATATTTGGCGAAAAAAATTGTTCTGGCGAAAGTTTTGGAGAAAAAGAGATTGAAGTCAGTGTGAACCATTAAGCAGCCTAAAGTGCTAATGGTGCTTACAGATCACTACCTAGGTTTGTTTCCAATTGGGGTAGATCTTAATGTAATAACATTAGTCAATTTGCTCGCCAAAGTTCATGGATTTCTCCAGCTAGGCCTGTTTTCTCCACCATACCAGAACTGACTCGATATAAGTGCAAGAGCCTTGGTACATAAAACACCATTCCACTTATGTTTCCCTTCAATAGCTAAAATAACTAAAATGCCTATGTATTGACTAATTTTTGAGAATTTTTTTTCAACAAATTTGTGGAAAAATTACTTTAAAAAGGATAATATTTTCACAAAATTCAAAAATTTTACTACTCCACTTTACTCTTTATGCCTGTTATAAAGTAGACTGACTAAACATCAAATAATCAAGTTACCTTTGTTTACTGACAGAAACTGGATTAAAGTTGTAATGGCTGCAACAGCCGCAGACATGTCTGGATTCTCATTGACCAAATTATTAAAATACGACAAAACACCTGAAATATTAAAACGCAAAAACATTACACAGCTGAATCATTACATGATTCTAAAAGTGTTACTTACAAAATTTGGTACAGTTCAATTTTTACAAGTCTTCAAAACTGTATGAGGTTAGGGAGCTTATTCAGAAGTGTCAACTCTCTCGTAAGCAGTGGGTGTGACCCACAGATCATTCACAGCCAGTTTTTAGGGTATAGGAAAACTTTTGCCATTTCCAAACCCACTAGAAATGTGTGTAGAGTGCCTCAGTATAGATCCAAAGTTATGGGTTAGAACCCTATTGGGACATCCAGTGTCAGGATTGGTATAGAAGACAGCTTGAACTATCTTATTTTCTCCATCATTTCAGAGATGATTGCCTGGATATAGTTGCAATTAAACCGAAGAACCAATTGATTCGAAGTTGAATATGAAGGCTTAGCAGTAAAAAGCAGGGTTTTACTGGACACACAAATGTGTGTCCTATATGCACATATTTGCCCTTTGGACTCTCCAAAATTTGGTATGTGCATCCAGTTGGACGTATGAAATTCATACATTAGTCACCATCAGTGTAAATATATGTCATAATGATTGAACATACATTGTCAACACATTATATAACATTGTGTAGGCGAAATAAGCCGGTTCTTTTGGCTGAAAAGAAACACATAAATTATAGAAGATCATAAAATATTCAAGATTTTTTGTTATCATGGAAACATGGACCCGTGAAATTTATGTCTGGACCCTCATTTCTTTTTACTCTGCATCTCTGGGACCCCCACATTTAAAATGGCTGTTAATCCCTGTAAAAAAGACATTGTTATACCTCGTTAAAAATACTATACTATCTATAATTTGATTGGATAGTTGGATAATGTGGTGAGTGTGGAGAAAACAATGTGTATCCCTCTGAAAACATAATATACAACCTTTTTAGAACACACCACATAACGTCATTGATAGAGAATTGGTTTTGGCATTCTGATGTTTACCTCTGATGAGGTCCAAGTACTTGTAAGTAAAAGGCTTGAGTATTCAATGAATTAGACACATCAGGGTTTTTAAAAATTTATCAATATTATTCTTAATTATTTTTTATTTCATTCTTTTTATGTTTCATTTTTTTATTGATTCATAGATTTCATTTGATTTATTTATCATTAACTATTTTTGTGATTTGACTGAGAAGCATCAGGTAAATTATGGACAAGTTTGATTGTGCTACAGAGAAACTGATTTAGCACAAATAACAGGTGCTACAAATTATTTACTGTTTTTGGCAATATTGTATAAGTGATACTGATTTTGTCTTAAATCTATCTAAACAATTAAACATTTAAATACCATCTTTATCCATGATTGTAACCAGATGTCAAGATTTGCAGTTTCAGCTGTTGCAATATGTTTATTCCGGAAGTCGTACACCAACCCGATAATTTAGAACACACTTTTTCATTGGCTTTTACCAACAAATTGTCTAATCAGATTGAAGATAACAAGCGACGTCGGCCACAACCAATATGGCTGCGCCCATGTTAAAGTCGTGACTTGAAGTTGTTTACATGTTAACTTTAAGGAAGAAACCTTTTGAAAATATTGAAGATGAGAAGATAAATTCAAATAACAATGGCTGGTAATGTTTTAAATATATGTGACGTGTTGTGTTATATTGAATTTCAAATTTAATTTTAAATTCCCAAGAAACACCTGATATCCTTACTTGTGTGTAACAGGAAAGGTAAAAAAAAAATGCAGCCGTCAAACCTGGACTCGAATCCGGGACCTCCTCAATACTAGTGGAAAGCTCTACCGATTGAGCTAATCGGTCACATGTCGAGTCCGGCTTGCCACATTCCTCCCTTCCTTATTTTCGATTCTACTCAATTGAATCTAAACCACCAGGTTCCACCCTGGGACCAACCTGTTAGTAGGCCACTTCCCAAGGTCAGATGAGCCTACAAATGTAATAGGAAAGAGAAAAATTGCAGCGGCCAAATACAGACTCCAGTCTGTGACCTTACCAATACTAGCAGGACACTCTAATCCGTCACTTGCCGACTCCATGATGTGTAACTGTCATGGGTATTCTATATTCTCCTACCTCTGTGACATGATGACCTTTATGTTTATCCAACATCATGGAAATGCATGGCTAGATTAGGGGTGATTTACCAATCTTTCTGAACTTGATCTTCTAACTTTGTGTAAATTTTAAGGCAGATGTTATTACCACATATTTTTTATACCCATATAACCGCACACATTTAACTTCAAACATTGATTAAATATGATTAAATAGTCCAATTTTAAATTAAACAAAAATTTATTGATATTTTTCCAAAAAAGTTGCTGTCTAAATGTTTGATGATCGATGTTTGATCGTGATGAGCTGCAAAAACGATTTGACCGTATGATGAAAACCAAATGGCGGATCTAAAACTGTATTTACGTTTTTTATCAAAATAATCTATTATTTGACCCAAATATGACAAGTTTCTATTAAATATACTTCAATTATCACTAAATTTATGTATTTATAGCCAATCATAAAGTTATAAAGCCCATGTACATGTATACTATAAAATATGGGTGTAAAAAATACATGGTAGTAACACATTTGTTATTGACACGTACAGGACAATAACCACTATGAAATTTAAATTGCTGGTTAACCACCTTAATGATTTTACCATCTGAGTCCTTTGGTAAATACATTTTTTTGGTTTTTCTTCCCTCCTTGTTATACTAATAACTAATATGACTGATGGTGTGACTGTTAACAAATTGCAGCAGAAAATTGTACAGAAGTCTTTATTTTAATTTTAGCATAGGCCTAATGCATGTTAAATCTTTCGAAACTCTCTAATTTTCTGTATGTCTTGGGGAAAATATCAAATTCATCAGAAATGATTAGACACACATTATCCGCTTTCTATTATCATCCCAATATGTCAAGCACATACTTTTGTGAGACAAGAGAATCTTAATGAAATCCCAGCTTGTATAGCTACATTAAATTTTCCTCATTTTGAACAGAGTACCCGATAGAGAATCCATGCTTAAAATTTTATGAATTTTCTCTAAATCTATTTCTTTTTACCTATGTTTTTAAGTCAAACTAATATAATTTGTCTTTGTAAATTTTAGATACTGCAGTAAGTAGCTTGTTGATCATCATATTTGACACTAATCCTGTATGGTGGGGACAGAACCATGCCTCTGGTGATGGTACTGAGGTATGATTGATTTACTTGTACATTTTATTTAATTGTAGGCTGAAATTATAACCTGTCTTAAAGAATGCTTTAAGAAAATCAGAAAATTTTACAGTTATGACCAAAACTTAAACACATAAGAATTTTGACAACCAGTTACATGTGTGCACATGTAGGTACATCCTTGTATCAAGCTAATAACTCCAGTGAAAAATTATTGCAATAATGCAAGAGTATTGCTTAATTTCATAAGTTATTCATAGCGTTGCATTATACTAGTAATCTTTTTCAATTATTCAAATCTATTTGTTATAATTGATTTCAGATAAGTTTATCACAATGCCTGGATTGTGCCATGGTCTTTGCCAACTCACACCTGATGATGAGTCAGAGAAACAAACTTGCTGTTATTGCATCACATACAAATCAAAGGTAAGAGTTGAGTAACATACCAGTTAAGAGTATTTTCTTATACTGAGGTGATCAGTTCATGGATGGTGGAGGAAACTGGAGTTCCCAAAGAAAACCACTAAACTTCAACAAACGCAGTGACAAATTTTCCCACTAGAATCTGTCCTGAGTGGTATTCAAACCTTTTCAGTGAGAGGGGCTGTGTGATCCATAAATTTGTGCTTTAGACCACTCAGCCACATTGATCCTAGATCAGAGGTTAGGCCTTGGTTGTAGAAGTGACACAACAGTTAACACTTAATTTCTAACCTATTACCCAGAGGTACAACATTGGTATATACCTACATTAAAAAGTAACATATATAGAGACATCAACTTGAACATGTCGCAATTGATGTTTTCTTAATGCTTAGTCTTAGATATAGATTATTTTTGCAACATTTAAAGTTAATGACTGCTGACATCTTGATATCAAAGATTAAAAGGTGGTGTTTTATTACCTAGTCAAGATTCTCTCACATTTATACAGAGGTGGTCAGTTATAAGATAGTGGAGGAAGCTGGAGTGTCTTAAGAAAACCATGAACATTCAGCAATCAAACTGATTGTCTGACTACAAGAACTTATGGAGTGGGATTTTAACCCAGGCATTGAGGGGCCCTATGATCCATAATCCAGCACTATAGGCAGCTTGGCCACTAAGACCCCCTTGATACGGAAAAGAAATGAAATAAATTATGAAATCAAACCCAAATTCATTTAATCAGTAATTTTATCAAAACAGAGAATTTTGCCCATACTTACCGGTAAAAGTGTTTTTCTTTATTACAGTGTATTTTTGTATCCAAAGCCAGTCAGTGGTGTTGCTATGGAAACTGAACAAGAAAATGGCAGAAATGACGCTAATGATGGGAAATATGAATTATTTGCTCAAGTAAATGACCAGATCAAACAGGAAATACACGAACTTGTTTCAAACAGTAAGTTAATCTAAAAATAGACTCTGTTACAATCATCCCTTTCTATAAATATGGTTCTATTCCTTGTAACCGAAACTGCCAGTGAGTACTAATTTCTGAGGATTTGTTTCACTTTGTATTTAATTTTGCACTATAAAGTCAAACCACGAATATACATGCAGCAAAATTGAATCCCCAGTGAATAAAAGCTACTACGCAGTATTAGGCTCACAATATATCAACCAATCCTTGTATTCTGTATAAACTAACAATTATTGAAGGACATTGTTGATTGTTGTTTGTTTGCCCTAAATATATATATGTTTTATTTTTCATTTTTAAAGGTATGACAGGTGAACTGTATTCAGACTCCTTGATAGCTGGTGCCATGGCGATGGCTCTGTGTTGTATCCTTTAAATGTAAACAAAAAAAAACAAAAAAATAATTTTAAGCATGATTTAATTTTATTACTTCCAAACTGATAGTGGTATGTTAACATCCTTTCAAGATTACCTCTGCTGTCAACTAAGACATGTTGAGAAAAAAAATCAATCAGCAGAATCAAAAATCAGATTTAGCAGCTTAGATATCACCAAAACAGCAGTGTTAGATAGAGTAAAGTAATGGAGCTTTGCAACCCAGTCAAGGTTATTTACCTGATATCAAGGTGGTCAGTTCAGGGATGGTGGAGGGAACCAGAGTGCCTAGATAAAACCACCAACATATGGCAAACTTTCTCACACTAGGATTTGAGGACTTGAGCAAGATTTTAACCTAGGTAGTTATAGGCGTTTTGATCCGTAATCAAGTACTTAAAACCACTCTGCCACCAAGGCCCTAATGAAGTATAGAGACAGTGAGGATGACAAAATAAAGGGTATATGCACCTGACATTGAGGGTATAAACATTTTATACCTTTTTTCATGTGAGTAGGCATTATTTAAAATGTAGGTAAATCAAATCCCAATTTCCAACAGGCATTGGAAAAATGATGATATGGTAAGTCATTCACTTTTTTAAAAAAATTCCACTTAACATTATAATCAGATATACAGAGAGCCGAGAAAGAAAATAGTTTTGGAGAAACTCTTTCATCTAGAATTCTAGTAAGTACATGTATACTCTTTATCTTTAAATCGACCAAGTTCTGATGGCTTAATTGGAATAATCAGGGCTTCACAGGATACAATTTGAAAGTGTCACCTATGTGAAACAAATGTATCTTCTTATTACTTTTTAGGAGTCATAGTAAAAGAATATATAATATAAAAAATCTTTTGTTGGCAGTGATCACATTAGATTCTTTGAGTAAAAGAGGTAGAGACTTTAATTTTCTACCCCTTTATCTATGGATTGAATATAATACAAGAAAAAAACAGATAATTTTACTGATGTTGTTTCTATATTTGCAGATAATAAAAGGATCAGAAGACAACCCAGAACAATACATGAACTTTATGAATGTTGTCTTTACAGCTCAAAAACAGGTAATAAATTTGACCCATATCTCAGGAAATCGCGTACAGGTATTATGCTATTACATTGTAATGGAGTATCACATGACACATGCAGTAATATACATGTAGCATCACATCACACATGTGACATCACAAAAGATTAATATTACAGCTCCTTGGGATATAAATTAATCAGTGGAAATTCAATAAACTGTAAATAAGTTATAGCAGTACATGTATAGTCATGCCACTGGACATTTACTCTAGTGCCCATCCAGCAGTGCAAAATTTTAAAATGAGTGTTCCAATATGTGTTTGTCTTTTCTTTGTTTAGTCTCGTTTTGGTGTTGTTTTGTATAATTTGCTTGGTTTGGTTGGCTGATACTTTGATTTTCAGTTGCAAATTTTCTTCTTCTGTATGATTAATAAGGTTTGGCATTGTTCACTGAAAGAAGTTGTAACAGAAATCACTTTGGACATCCCCAATTGCCACAGAATATCTGTATGAATATATGAAAAATCTTCATTTGTCCAAATATTGTGTCCTCTCCATAGCTTCCGCATCTATGGATGGATTTTAATCAAACTTGGCATAAATGTATACCAACATAAGGCAACATGCCCCATACCCATATTTAGTTGTGTAGATCAAGGTCACATGGCCCAGTCTTAGATTTGGTCCCAGTAGGCAATGTTGAGGATGGGAGTATTTGTCTCTTGAGAGACTTTTCAATTTTGTATTCTGAATCTGACGTACCTCTACATTTTAAATTTAAGAAATATGTATTTTTGTTCATTATTTTCAGAATGTGGTGATTGATGCCTGTATATTGGATAATGAATCTGGACTTTTACAACAGGTATGGTGTCTGAATCACTAGCTTAGTCCAAAATTGGTTTTATACATCATTAGTCATTATACAAATAAATGATCATGAGTTGAGTTGAGTAATATTGTTTTACACCCCCAGTCTTTCGCTTATATCTAGGCAATCAGTTCATGGATTGTGGAGGGAACCAGAGTGCCCAGAGGACAACTAATGATTTTTGGTAAATAAACTTACAAACTTTCTGAACCTAGGATCTGCCCAGAGTTAGATTTGAGCCTAGGCAGTGAGAGGCGTGATCATGTCAATGGTCATGAGTTAAATTTACTGATTTACTCCAAATTCACAGGAAATTTTTGTGTACATTTTCCCATAAATTTGGCTATTATTTACTTGTGTTTGCACTGACTGGCACCCAATGAAGTGAAAACAATTACGAAAAAACAATATATTTGTTGAAGTTGAAAAATAATATATACATATACATGTATAAGATTCAGGGTGAATATAATTATGTCAGCTCCTAGTTTTAATTTACATATGTTTTCAGGCCTGTGATATTACAGGAGGTATATATCTGAAGATACCACAGTTGTTAGGACTCCTACAATATTTACTGGTAAACTTATATTTTATTATTTGTGCCTAGGATGTTAGTTTTAAATTTCTTTGACTTCTAAATCATGTAAATGTTTAGGACAAATTCAAATTATGTGTATTCCAGTAGTAGTAGTCTTGCTGGGCCTCACCAATGTCGCAAGTTACAATTTTTTCTGTAATATTATTGGTGATAAAAATCGGCACTTGCCAATTAATAGATTGAAATTTCTGAATTTCAGAATTGACATATGATTTTAATTACCTCAGGACAAGTTCACATTTTGTATTTTTTTTTCAGTAAATAAAAATTTCTGAAGCTCAGAGGATGTACATGTTGTAAAGCATAAAATGATACATTGGTGCCATAGCAGCATTGCCTGGGATCATAAATGATAACCAAATAGAAATTAATTCAAATTTCAAAACTAATGAAAATATTAAAATATTTTAATTTTATTTACCATGTCACAGTGGGTGTTTTTACCAGATCCAACTGAGCGGCACAAATTAACTTTGCCGCCTAAAGCACAAGTGGACTACAGAGCGGCTTGTTTTTGCCACAGAACACTGATAGATATAGGATATGTCTGCTCTGTTTGTTTATCTAGTAAGTATCATATGTAATATCATTCTTATCTAACATTAGACTAGTTTTTCTACCTGATTTAATGAAATACAAGTTTTATGGAACATGTATGAGACAGGAAAGTACTTGTGCGCTTTTAGTCAGATAACTCATTGTGACGTCATTGGAGAATCTCCAATTTGTCAAATGTAAATAATGACATCAATACTAGAAAACATATGTCATGACTCATGACAAAGTTCAGTGTTTTTCTATTGTAAAATGTATTTTTTCACATAAGTGTTGATTTTATTATTTTGAATAATTTTGTTGGAAATGTTAGATGATGTCTCATTCTTAAAAGAAAGTACATGTATCATATTGAAAAATCATTCATATTCATGAGGAAAAATTTTGTGGTTTTGGAAGTTAAAAAATAATTGTTGGGGAGAAATTTAGTGGAATTGACACTGTTAAAATGAATGCCATTTTGGGTCTAGGTTAGTAAAAACCTTTGAAGACATCCAATTTGGTGGCATTTGAATTACTTAACCAGTGTTTAATTTTTCAGAAGGGCCAATTTCCAAAAAATTGTGACTAAAACACAATAACATCAATATTTTGCTTTCTTGTTAGGCTAAATATTGTCTACTAAGGATTTAACAATGGGGTAATTTTGACAATTGAAAATAAGGGGTAAATGACCCCTTCTAGAATGAACACTGATTCAGTAACACAGAAATTTTGTTCTCCCATAGACATTTGTGATTGTCAACTATAACAGCTTGTTTGTTTTCAGATAACAAACTTTGAAGGTTTTTTTTTTTTTTTGAGTCAGTTTAATTTATTGTTAATGTATATTTGTTTTTCTGTGTTTCAGTATTTTGTACCTTCAGTCCAATTTGTTCCACCTGTCAGTAAGTATTTCAATGTTTTATTACCAGTCATTCCCCAAAGGTTCCTAACCAGAGGGAACTAGGTTTGCTCTCCATCTTTTCTTCCCTCTGTCCATTCCTCCTTCCATCCATTTTTCAGACTTGGATGGTGCATTTGTTGTTGGGGGCTTTCTAGAAATATCAGTGTTATTTTGCAAGAAAGTATATACAGATAGAAAAGGTGTGCATGTGATCAGGGTTTTAGTTGTTTTTGAATTTTTCAGAAAATGCTAGTTGTTTCACTTGGCCATTTTAATGAAATTTTTGAAATTTTGCAGTGAGAGGTGCTGTGTTTCATAAACATGCACTTTCCACAAGGCCAGGCCACTGATTTACCTACCTAACCCACCTACCCCCATCTGTATTCATTCCTCCTAAGTTTAAAAAATTGCAAAGATCTTTAACTATTTTATAAAAAAACAA
The DNA here is from genome assembly GCA_021292105.1 of Anadara kagoshimensis. Classification (NCBI taxonomy): domain Eukaryota; kingdom Metazoa; phylum Mollusca; class Bivalvia; order Arcoida; family Arcidae; genus Anadara; species Anadara kagoshimensis. Next base: position 51,754,666 of record CM037874.1, read on the forward strand.
GAGTTGTACATGTATTTGGTGTTTATAATTTTGGAATGTATCTTTCATTTTCAGGACAACTTTCAAGTTTCTGGGTCCACCGAAGATGATGAAGAAGAAAAGCAAAAAACAGAGTTGACAGGCTTATAACTGGACTCATCTCATCAATGCACTGATAGTGCTTAATACATCAAAATATTCTGAAAAAGAACTCTTTTCAGATGATGAGTTTTGTCGATTAGCAAAAAACAGAGCTGACAGACTCTTGGATGGACTTGTACCGTAACTGGCATTTTAAACAATACTTATCATTACACATATATAGTGCAATACATCAAAATTTCTGAAATAGAACTCTTTTCAGATGACAAGTTTTGTCAATTTCAGAGATGTATTTGGATAATAGAAGCTCCGAAAAACCCCTTGAATTTATCATGAAGGCCCTAAAAAGCCATTGAAATTGGCCAGTTGGGTGTCTGTATTTTGATATTAAGTGGTTGTGAATAGACTGTTAAAAATAATTTAATTAATTAATTAATAAGTTGTGTTGAAATAAGCAATTTAATGGTACCTGGCCCTCCAGAATGCCTTATTTCAACCTCCACTTCAAGTGTTGTTACTATGGACACGTAAGTAATTGTTTTATTGATTTATTTGCCTTTGCACCAATATTTTTTGGCTAAAATTGACCCTCTGATTGGGTCTTAAATTTGCAAAAAAGACCATGAAAAGACCCTAAAAAGTCCTTAAATTTGGAGTCCATATGTCTGTACGAACCCTGATTCAAATTTTACAACTATAAAATGGTTTGGTGATAAATTGAGGAGATTTCTTAAAAGATATTAAAAATAGATTCATGGCCTAAAAAATATCGTGAGAATAAGTGAGGTGATAAAATTAATGGAGCTCATTATAAAGAGGTTTTGCTGTACCACTAAAATACAAATGGAAAAAAAGATGACAGATCTTCCATTGCATGGTTATAAATGTATTACATTGTATGATGATTTCATAATTCAGCATTATTTTGGAATTTTTCTACTAGTACAAAATAAAACACTTGTTGATATTGCAGAAGGAAATACAATGAAAATGCCACTATGAAGATTTTGTATAAGTGTATTTTTCATATAGATGAAAGAGAGAGAGAGAGATGGTTATAAGTTTATATATATGGAGAAAGAGAGAGAGAGAGAGTTTGTTTTTCATATTTTGGATAAGAGAGAGAGAGAGAGATGGTTATAACAGTTTATATATATATGGAGAGAGAGAGAGAAAGTTTGTCTTATGGATATGAGAGAGAGAAAGAGAGAGGCGTTTACTTTAATGTAAAGGGGATTATTTTCGCGGGGTGAAAATTTCGCGATTTCTGAAATCTCGCATTTCTCGTGGGTGTAATTTTCGCGTAACCAATATAAGTGGGTGTATATACTATATATGTGATATATTAACCTGTATGGTAGAAATTTTTTTGTGGGTAAAATTTTTGTGGTAATTTCTTTAGCACGAAATAAGCGAAAATTTTACCCACGCGAAAATTTCCCCCTTTACAGTATTGTATATTGTTGATTGTTTAGGGTATGTATTAATAGAATCAGACTGTTGTTGTATTTTAAAATAAAAGTTTGTTAAGAGGAAAATATCTTGCATTAAAAAATCAGATCCAATGTAATTTTATTGTTAATTTTTGCTTTTATTTTTAGACCACTTGTTCTAAACATTTTAGGGCTACTTGTGGTAAATAATGTTAGGACCACAACAGACTTATATGGTACCAGAAAGTTCTCCAATTGACATATTGCCGGTCATGCCTTTTTTGTTCCGACACTGGCCGCCATCATGGTACCAAAGCAGCATCACGGCAACTAATGATGTACTAGTGTCAGTGATGTCATTAAATGGCACAATTCAGGCAGGGTTTTCATTCTTTTTGTATGTAATTCAAGAATGCCGGGCCTTTGTTGGAACATTGTGGGCGTGGTCGGCGATCCGTTAATTGTAAAGTGTATTTTCTCATAAATTTTAATGGTATTTTGTTGATTAAATCTCCATCTTGATCTGATATAAGATCTCATTGGCCAAGTGTGGGCGTGGCTGGCGATCCGTTAATTGTAAAGTGTATTTTCTCATAATGGTATTTTGTTGATTAAATCTCCATCTGGATCTGATCTAAGATCTCATTGGCCAAGTGGTCTACAGTGAACTGTTACTGATCACATTTCTTATCTCCTAGGTTTGAATCCCACTTGGGACAGATCCAAGGGTGAGAAAGTTTGTCAGTTCACTTACTGAAGGTTGGCAGCATTCATTGGGCACTCTGGTTTCCTCCACCTTTCTTATTATAAGCATATAAATCTTTACTGAGGTGCAAAAACTTGATTGCTTTACTCCACTCCACTCAGTTGGATGAATCAGGAGCATTCTTCAGTAGTTATTGTGTGATAAAGAATTCACATTTTTTCAGCGAACATTACTGTAGGAACCACTCTGTCTGTGACAGTGAAATACTCTTTATTTTTCACTTACTTGTACCTACTCATAACAGGAAACCTGTATGTGCATCTGCGATTGTCATAAAGTATGTCTGTAGAAAGGAAAATGTTGGCATTATGGGGATTTTACATGGCAAAAAAGACAGTGTTTACACAGGAAGTGATGTCCTTGGTGACGTTTTTCATATGCGCAACATAATCCGCCATTTACCTGGTTTTTCAACATGTTCAATCCCCATAGCACCAACGTTTTACCCTGTGCAGATATCATGGATGCGGATACAGATTTCCTGTTAAGATTTGGGTACAAGTAAGTGAAAAATATCAATCTTTATTCAAATTTTTTTGAGTTTCTATGGATATAAAGAGTACATGTATTTCACTGTCACAAACAGAGTGGTTTTCTACAGTTGTTTAAAGTATTCCCTGAGCTTCCTCTGTAAACTGCTCTATATTAATGCATACTCATTTTAGCGATTCGTGTATGCCCTTGGCATTTAGAAATGAAAGTAATTGGGTCCTTCGGAAGAGATCTAAAAAACAGATGCCCTGTGTCACTGCAGATGTGACACTTTCTGACACTTCACCTATTGCTGGCAGCAACTCGATATAAGTGAAATATCCTTGACTGGGATTGTAAAACCTCATTCATTCATTCAATCAGTGAGTTTATTTTGTCTGATCATCTTATTCTTTATACTTTGTAGTGGTGCTGTGGCAGTTCTGGCCAACTTCTGGCTATCACTAAGTATGATATAATCCAGTCTTTTTTTATTGGACCGTATGAATCAAGCCTCTTTTCACCTTACCCACTCAATCCATTGTACATAAGCTTGGTGGCTCAGTGGTTTCCACAGCTCAAAGCTCATACTTATAGATCACTGCACCATTCTTCTCTCGCCACCTAGGTTCAAATCCCACTCATGGAGTGGAGTAATGGTCTTTTACACCCAAGTCAAGATTATTTCATTTATTGTATAAAAAGAAACATTTGCGAGGAAAAAATATTTGCGATTTTCATGGTGGCTCTTGTACTGCGAATACATCTTATTTGCGAAATTTTCTTATTTACTTTGGTACACTTTCCCTAGTCAAAACTGTGAAAATTTCTTACCACTTAATAGTTTAGAAGATTAAAACCGCAAAAGTCTCTTGCCACTTATGTTTCTTCTTCTACAGTGGCCAGTTCTTGAATAGAGGACAAAACCATGACCTTTGGCAAATAAACTGACAAACTTTCTCACACTTAGAACTGTCTGATGGGACTCAAACCTTGGCAGTTAGAGTTACTGTGATCTTTAAGTATATGTGCATATTAGACCACTCAGCAACCAAGCTTGTACGGACCACTGGTACATAGTGTGATGGTTAAGCCTGCCAACCAAAACCAATATAATCTGCAGCTCACCACTCTGATCTTATCGTGAGATAGTTTGTCAGTTCCCTTGCTGGAGGTCAGTGATTTATATTTATTGAGGCACTCTGGTTTCCTCCACATTCACTGAACTGGCTGCCTATATACAGTCCAACCTGCCTTAAAGGCCACCTGCTTATAAAGGCCAGTAGAATTGTATCCTAATTGTTCTTTACTCATACTATTTGAGCATATAAAGTCCTCCCGCTTTTACTGGTTCCCTTAGGTGGCCTTTATAAACAGGTTTGACTGTATTATAAGTGAAAGAATCTTGACTGTGTCTTAAAATTCCATTACTCTAATCCAAATATTAAAACAACCTGAATTTCAATGTTCCTTTAAATCCTGTAAACTTGAAATAGAAATTATTAAAATCCATCTGAAAGTGAAAAAGGATGATGGTAACTCCTTATGTAATCCAAAATATCTTTATGTTGATCTAGTCTTCAATACACAACAAAAATAATAAAAAAGAGATAATAGAAAATAGTTTGATAAAAATTCTCTTTTTATTGCAAGGTTAACAGAATAGAACAAAAATATTAAATGAATGAAAAAAAACAGAAATGAACAAGATAGATTGCAGAATAAAAGTTGGTATTTATGACAAATGAATAAATTACAGTCGAACCTGTCTTAATAAAGGTCACCCAAAGAAACTATTGAAAATGGCTGTTAGTGACACCAGTTATGAGGGAGGTAGCCTCCATATACAGGTTCAAATAATATGAAAATAAGCAGGTGGCTTTTATATAGAGATGGTCTTTAGACTGTATTTTAGTAATTTATTCAGAAATTATTAAAAAATTTTAACAGATTTTGCTGCTTGTTTAACTCGGAAATAATTGTCATATATAATGATATCAGATGAAGATTTTACGTATTGAAAGATATTAGCTAGCTAAACAGGGGGTGCTTACCCTTTTGGAACACTTCCATGATGGAAGTTCACATGTATAACTAAATTTACCAATTTTCAAAGTTTTTAATTACTTTTATTTTTAGATTGTGATAATAAATTATAAATATGGACTTAGTATGCTTGGTTTTTTAATATTATTTAATGTCAACAACAACCAAAAATTCATGTTAAATGTTAAGGGAAAAAAGAAAGAAAAGAAAAATAAAGCAATCAACACAAAGCAAAACATAAATACCATTAACAAAAAAATATGAAAAAAAATCCAAAAAAAAAAAAGATGTAATAGCTACAACATGGAGTAAGAAAGACAACTCTAACAGAAACAAGCACCTGTTTGAACTTGATGATTTGCGCAAGCGTGTTTGTCCCTTGACTAAGGAAGCGTAGGTGTTTATTTCCAAACTAGCACGCTTAGCTAGGGTTGTTTAGCAATCACATCGACGTGTGGCAGTCAAAGCAAAGCAGCCAACATGGATATGGCCACCGTCCCCTGTGATATGATCGACGGAGAGAGCGAGGAAGACGACTCCCAGGGAGAAGAAACCACGTGGGGCAGACTTTTTCCCCTCGGGTCAAGTTTTGTTGCAGTTGGTAAGGTGTTTTGCTAAATCGGCATCAGACTTAGAAATTATGTTCTTCCGATTTTTAATCATTATTAATTGTTATTTAATTAGAGTTAGTTAAATCGATCGGTTTCATTGATTTTTAGCTGTTTTGTTGGCGAATTTTGCTAAAACTTGGTTTTTGCTATATTTGCATATTTTCTTATGTAGAATCAATAATGTTGATGATAATGATGAGTATTGCACAAGCAAAAGGTGAATCATACTGCCCAGTCAAGTCACTTGTTTTGATCAATAAACACAGTCATTTCTTCAGCATCACCAATTTTACAATTGCTATCACAACCTTTGAAGATTCTAAGAGGTCCAAATGTTCATTGCACAGTGTGCATTGTTTCCAAAGGTGGAGTTTGACACATTTTTTCAGTGTCAACATCTTGTCAACCTTTTTTTCATATCTGGTGGTCATTGTAGTCACATCCATTGAAGTTTTCGGTAAAAATGGCAAATATGTTTTTTGGGACTTTTTGATGTTGCCCAGAATTATAGGGTATTGATCTGTGATGTGCCGGTGAACCCCTTTATAGCCTAGAATGGAGGGAGGTATTGGGAGTTTTATGCCCGTAGTCAAAATTCTTTCACTTTTAATAAGGCTGTCAGTTCATGGACGGCAGAGAAAACCAGAGTGCCTAAAAAACCCAGACCTTTTGGCAAATGAACGGGCAAACTTTCTTGCACTAAGGTCTGTCCCAACCTAGCCTAGAGATCACATAATAGCATTATACAGTCGGGCTGGTGCTACCACTGGCTTCATAAAACAATAAGATATATTGCAGACTAATTTTCCTACCCAGTCTTAAGTTTGGGTCCTTTGCAGATGATTTTAAAAATATCTATGTCTTGTTTGCTGCCATAAGTCAGACATACATATAACTCATCGCCAGTCACCTCTGGGCATCTGGATAGCCTTGTGTGACCTGACACAGACTGGCACTAGCACCATTAGTACCACAATGTGACTGATCAATTTTAATACATTTACAAAATAGTACTCAAATAGAAGTTTTTAGATGAATTTGACTGGCTTGGAGTTGAGTAGAGAGCTTTGCACTCCAGGGATTTATCACAGTCTTTTGGGAAAAGGCCCTAAACTAAGAATTGGGAAAAACTCAACTTTTTGCTTATTTTAGGAAAACTTTGACATGAAGTCAGAAGTCAGTTTACTCACGATCTTGGAAGCCTACGATGTAGAAGCGGTATTTTCATCTTGCTTTGCAGATGTTGTTTTAAAATAATCTAGAATCTTTTACTTGATTTTACTGTTGGGTGGGGGTGGCTTTCACAAAATTTCGTTTTTTTTGTTTAAAAACAATACAATTTTCTAATTGGGAATTTTCTCAGTTGATTTTGGGAAAAAATCAATGTTTTTTCCATTGGGAATGGGGCCGAATTTCGGCCCTAAATAGGCCCTTGATAAATCCCAGCACTCCAGCCAAATCCTTCTTTTCTTAATTTATATATAGGTTCATTCAGTTCTGAGATAGTGGAGGAAACCAGAATATCCATTAAAAAATTGACCTACAGTAAGCATTTTTAAAAACCTTCTATTACTTGGGTGTCCAGAATGGCCATTTGAACCTAGGATGTACATTATTTCATATTTTTTGTATGTTAAGAAGTTTTTTTATTCAATGATTATTAAATACTTGTTCTTTTGTTCTTTTTTAGACTTGAAAAAAGAAGATCTGACATTTGGAAGGGGAGACAACTGTGATGTAGCTTTTAATTCTGACATGGCAAAGAAACACCAGTGTTTTCAAGCATACAGTAAAATACATTTCAAATTAATAAGAGTGAGTAATATTCTGATGACCCAAATACTAGGATTGATTATGATATTCATTACATTTTGGTAGAACTGTTGTGAAACGATAATTGATATCTGTCCTATACCATTAGTTTAAATTAGAATACATGTATGTATTTCAACAGGGAACCAACTGTGTCGTTTTTGGGGCTGATATTCCACCATTTTCACAATTTTGGAAATTTCAACTTTAAAACCAGTATATTTGGAGGTTTTTTCCCCACAATTTTGCCCATTATGTTTGCTTATTTTTACAATTGCAAGGGCATGGGCCCCAATCACATAAGGATTAGAAAGAGCCCTGTTCTATATTCAGTAGAGTGAAGTTGAGTAATGTGGTTTTACACCTCAGTCAAGATTCTTTCACTTGATTATCAAGGCGGTCAGTTCTGGGTTGATGGAGAAAACTGGAGTTCTCTGAAAAAACACAGGCCTTCAGCAAGCTAACTGACAAACTTTATCTCACTAGGATCTGTCTCGAATTGGATGAAACCAAGGGCTAGGTGGTGAGAGGCTCTGTGGTCTGTAAGCACGTTTTAGACCACTTCCTTTTTCATTTCAGTTCTTTCAGTACTTTGATATTTTTGTTACAGAAGCACACAAGTAGTGGTATCCATGTATTTCTAGAAGATACAAGTAGTAATGGGACATTTATAAATGGCGAAAAAGTTGGTAAGTAAATAACTATGGTAGCCTAGTGCAAAATGTATCGTTTAGATGATAAAAGCTTAAAATGAGAGAAAATTTCAAGAATGTATCGTCTTTGATCATACTGTTACTATGGATATGAAATATGTGCTTCAATTTAAGTATGAAACAAGGTGAAGTGGAGTAATGGCGTTTTACATCTTTAAAATCAATATTCTTTCACTTGTGGTAGAGCAAGGAAGTCAGTTATGGAATGGTGGAAGAAACTGGAGTACCTTGAGAAAACCTCCCAAACTTTCTTGCACCATGATCTGTCTGAGTGGGGTTTTAAACCTAGGTGATGAAAGATGCTTTGGTACTATATACATTTATTGTCTTTGAGTGAGGGAGATATGAACAAATGTTCATATCTCCCTCAAACAAAGGCAATAAATTGTTTATTATATGGAAGGATATCCATGGTAATGAGAAAGACAGAAAGAAAGAAGAATATTTTTAAAAAGACAGCCTGAAAACACCAGTCTTTCTCTGGTTTGTTGCTTTTTCTCCCATCAGAGGCAAACGCTAGAATGTCGTGACAGATTCTCCATCGATGACGTCATATTATTGTGACGTCATGGTGTGTTCCGAAGAGGTGGGATATGATGTTTTCAGAGGGATACCAATGTTTTCTCCACCCTGATCACATGATTCAATGATCCAATCAAATTACAGATAGTATCGTATTTTTCGAATGAGGTATAATAAATAAACATAGACCACTTGTCAGAGGCTTCAACTACCAAAGGTAATCCAGAATTTGATGGACTTCTTAGAATTTAAATATAAAATGAACCAATATATCATTTTTTCTAAAAGTGATCAGTATTATAAATTATTATGTAAGTAGCTATTGGTTTTTTTTTTAAAAATTTGACCAACATGCCTCAAATGATCATATTGTTTTGCATAATACAGTTGCACGTTGCACTGTGTGACATGGTATATAAAATTTATAGTAACTTTTCTTTAAAATTGACACCTTATAAATTTATGCAAAATTACAAATTGCCCTTATTTTGTTGTTTTATGAGATGTTTTTGAAAAATAAGTACTTTTGATTTATACTTTACACCAGGTAAAGGGAACAAACAGGTTTTGGCAAACAATGATGAAATAGCATTAGCTATGAAGAAGAACAAAGGTAACTATAGCAGTCTTCAAAGTTAGCCTAAGGCCACTAAATTTTGATTCTTTCTAGTCATTAGGGTTTTCAACTTCTAGAACTAACTACGGGTCTCAAATTAAGGATGAAGTTGGAGCAATATCTTCACCCTGTTTTGAAAAAACCCAAAAACCTGAAATATTAATGAAAGAAATTTGTGTTGCACTATTTTATAAAAATTTTTGTGATTTGTTACAGTTGCACCAGACATGTTAGATAAATTACAACTGTTAAATACAGCAAAGCTTGTATATGAAGACCACCCATGGGTCCTAAGAAATATGGACTTATAGACAGGTGGTCTTTATGTACAGATTCTCTTTAGAATATGAAGTAAAACACTGGTCTTAATGGACATGTAGTCTTTATATAATATAGAGTTGTTGTGTAAAGCAGGTTTCACTGAACATTTAATTTCATTTTAGACAGTTGTTTAATTAATGTTCTGGTTTTGTTTATCCAAACAGCATTTGTATATATGGATCTGACGATTAACGAAGATGCTGATCTACCTCAAGAAATACGAGAAAAATACACCTTAACCAAAACACTAGGACGGTAAGTTGTTTTCCAAAATTTATGCCACCCCAGTTCATTGTTTATTACTTTATATATGACCACTACAGTATCTCAGTTGTAAGAATGATTGGTCTGTATGGATGAATCGTCTGGTTTAAACCCCAGCGAGGTCCAACCAAAACTTAAAAATGTAGTGACTGTTCTTTCACCTACATGTAGCTCTCAGCAATTAAATAAAAGTCACTGGGTCCTTTGGAACAGACCTTAAAAGCTGATGCCCCATCTCACAGTAAGTGTAGCATGTTAAAGAACCCTCCTTGCACATTGCTGTGAGTGCACTGCAAACTTAGGTAAAAATTTCTGCCTTGACTGGGATGTAAAATAACATTAAACCATTCAATCAATTAATCGGTCAAATTCTAAAAATATGAAAAGATTATTGTTTGTCTTGGAAATTCTGTGAATAGCTTTCAACTTAAGTGTTTCAGTTTTACCTAGATTGGAAAGAAAATTGAAATTTTATGAGATGTCGGATAGAACACCTGCTATTTTTGGAAAAAAAAATTATTTGTTCCCGTACTTCATTTGTACCTTAAACTTAACTCATACTAAAAATGGCTGAATTAAAGTCTTCTCAGAATATTTTCGTGAAGTATAATGTCTGAAAAGTTTTTAAATAGATTTTAATGGTGCTGGTTACAAAAAAAAACCTATTTTGGAACATGCATCGTTTCAGACATTTAAGTTTGTGTGATTCTGCTGGATCTGCAGGACTTGGTACTAGTGAGAGGCACTAGGATTTGATATACATGTACTCATACATGTATATACAGTCATACCTGTCTATAAAGGCCACCGAAGGGAACAAGTAAAAGTGGCATTTATGGGCAGGTGGCCCTTATATACAGGTTCAAATAATATGAATAAAAAACAATTAGGATACAATTCCACTGGCCTTTATAAGCAAGTGGCCCTTATATAGAGGTGTTCTTTAAGGCAGGTTGGACCGTATTTGATGACAAAATTAATGTTGGTTTTAATACAACATCAAATTTTACTTTTTTGCAGGGGAGCATGTGGTGAAGTAAAGTTAGCGTTCTCTAAAGGATCTTGTGAAAAATTTGCTGTGAAACTGATCTCTAAAAAGAAATTCTCTGTTGGTGGGAAAAATCAAGTTGTAAGTATGCATTCCATTTCCAATCTGTATTTAACTTTTGTTCAGTGCACATGTAGTGGTATATATTATTTTTATCCCCCCGCCTTTCCATGAAAAAGTAGGATATTAAATTTGAGTTTCCGTCTATCTGTCGGAAATTCTTCTCTGTGCAAATTCTCCAAAACCACGAAGCACTATTTCATGAAACTTGGTGCAAAGCATCAACATTAATAGGAGTGCAAATCACAAAAAAAAATAATAACCTGCTGGCGGAGGATCCGAATTCACTGAATTTGCTTGTTTAAATTTATTTTTCAATTTGTGCATGTATAATCTACATGAAAATATTTATCAAATGCTTTAATTTTATTTCAGAATTTAAGTAAACAGGTTATGTCAGAAGTTAAAATATTGAAAGCCTTGAAACATGTGAGTAAATATATATATATATATACACATACGTTATGTTACTTTATATACATTTCAAGGTGTTTTTCCATGGTTTAGATCTGAGTTCATAGAACGTTAAAATGCCAGTTTTTATATTAAATACTGGGACATATATTTACATATATCAGAGGCGCAAACCATTATGGAATATCTGTTATTATTATGATTTTACTTCTCACATGTAAACTACAGCATTTCGATAAAGCTATCGGCAATTGCGGCAAAAAAAAGGAAATTCTGGTTAGGTTTGTTTTCGTTACCAACTCGGGTTTTAGAACAAAGACTTTGCTTCCTCTTATTTAATGATACCAAACTAATAGTCAACTGGAAACCAGTTGTAAATGACGTGATTTAGAATTCTGAGTAAAAATTCCTACTCTTTTTCATTGTCATATGACTGAATTCAAATTAGTTTAGAACGGTTGTCAGCTTGATGACAATAGTTTCAAGATGGCTTCAACGTCAGCCGATCCTGGTACACTGCTAAAAATGTTATTATTTTGGCATCTCTGATATATGTTAATATGAGGAAAATTTGAGTGGGTTACAGAACTTTCATTTCAGAATATTTTATAATTCAATCAATCGATGTATGGACAAAAGTTAAATTTGCTATCATGTTCTACGAACTACTAGTACTTTATTTGTTAATTTTTCATTTTTTTTCTGATTTTAGTTTTAATATACAAGATCTACAAAAAAAACCTATTTTCCCAAGCTGCATATTCAAGTAAATTTATTTATTATATTCCCCTGCTAACAAAATTTCTGATGGGAGATATGAGATTTGGCCCATACCCACACACTTTCTTGTCAGGTCTCAAACAATATTGTTTCTCTATGGAATTCAATATAGAAATGAAGTTAAATTTTCTTTTTGTTATGAAAGTATGAAAGAATTGGACATTTTGCACACTGAATAATTCGAGTAGTGAATTATGTTACGTGTGCAATGTCCAATTCTTTCATACTTCCATAACAAAAAGAAAATTTAACTTCATTTCTTATAATTCAATTTATAATTTTTTTTTTTTAAAAAACAACAAATAAGTGTATGTGATACTTTTACAACTTATGTGTAATGTGTCAACAATGTAAACATTGGGATGTAAGTCAGAAAAGTAGTTCCGACAATGAAAGTTGGAGAGGAGCCAATTCTGTCATGGAAAAATAACACAAAAGATCTGACCAATCAAAATGCTTGAAACAAACGAAAATTGAATTATTTAAAATTGATACAAGTACTAAGTATGGTAATATCTCGAACAAGTTCGGTTTTCATAACCTGCCCTGCCATAGATACAGATTTATTGGCCTTTCTTCAGTTTGCTTATTTTTATACCCCGCAAACTAGTTTTAGGGGGACATGTCTGTCTGTCCATCCATCTGTCTGTCTGTCTGTAAAGTCATGTCTGGGCCATATCTCGAAATTGCTTTGGACGACTGTCATATAACCTCACATGAATAATCTTCATGGTTCAAAAGTGTGTCATGACCTTGAACCAAGGTCATGTCAGAAAGGTCAAGGGCGTGGGAAAACATTAAACCCTTGTAGTTGTTTGGGGGGGGGTATTCGGTTATAAAGAGACAGTTTTAGTTTGGATTGATAGTTTCATTCATTCATTTCATTCATTCTTTCATTTATTTATTTATTTTTTATTTATTTATTTATTTATTTATTTTGTAGCCGTGTATAATTGGTATAGAAGATGTAATAGATACACCAGAAATGTTATATATTGTTCTAGAATTGTAAGTATGAAATGATTTTTTACTAAAGATAGGTTAAATGAATTGGTTAAAGGTCTCGACCATGATTATTTCACTTACATGCAGTGTTTAATCTAGAACTGAGGTAAGTGGGGCCATCCTCACCCAGCCCAAAAGACCTTAAAAAATTAGGGCCATATTTTTAAAAGGGGATCCACATTATAACATTAATTGTTCTAGTTAACTTGCAAAAATCAGCATTGTAATTTGTAATTTATACAATCATATATTGAATTTTTATTTTATGCAAATAACATATACATGTACATGTATGTAATTTTCTGTTACAGAGTAGAGGGAGGGGAACTTTTTGATAAAGTTGTCAGTATTGATCATTATGATGAACCTACGGCCAAGTTATTGTTTTACCAAATGGTGCTAGCTGTAAAGGTAAGTTTTAGAAAGTAACTAGAATATATACCGTACTCTCTCTCTCTTAATGGTAGCACACTTCCCATGTTCAACACCTATCATTTAGTAAAATTTAAACCATATTGCATAAAAAACAAAGGAGATATATAGGCACTTTGATCTGTAAGCATTATCTAAGACCACTCAACCACACCCCAAAGCCCAGTAGAAACACTTGAAGAAGTTGTACAAATCACATTTCAATGGGTTTTGTTCCACTCTAAATGAAGCAGACAGACATACATGTATAGTGTTCATTTCCTCTGCCAACATTCCATTCTCCACTTTTCTTGAAAACTACTCAACAAAACTCTTCGGATATAACCTGTTTTTGTCCTGTAACTTTTTATGTTGTTTTTTATATTTACAGTATCTACATGACCAAAACATCACACACAGAGACTTAAAGGTATATTATACTTCATGAAACATTATAGCTGAGTTGGGATTTTAAAAAAGGTTATTTCCCCTTTCCCTTCTTTACATTCCTGCTCTAATCATATCAGTAATGTGAGAGATGGTTCTAGTTATGGTAGAATTTATATTGACCCAAGGCTTACAGCTTGCACTTGTCCAGGTTACATACTATCATGTTTTGGCTCTTGTACATAAAATTTGGTCCTGGTCCCTTGGACCTCATTGAAATTAATTGGCAACCATTCCTGAAAAAATGAAAGAGTCTGCTTGTCCAAGAAATTTTTGTGTTAGACTGGTACATTACAAATACTAATGGTCTCTGGCCCAAAGTTGTCGGGGTTTTTTTTGTTGAGACTACATTACATTTTATGTTATTATTGAATACTTTAAATGTGGTTATTTTCACATGGTGGAAATTTTTGTGAATTGTAAAGGTCAAACTCCAGATCTACAGGTCTTCGGTTTTGAATCTCAACAGGGGCAACCTAGTGTGATCATACTGACAACACTAGCACCACAATGCAAAGATTAAAATTCGCTAATACAAGTCTAATGCTTACTAAATGTGTCTACAATAATATAGCTAGTTAAAAATGTGTAGGTTTTGATGGATTATAAATTTGTGCCTAATGATCTATTTCTTTTCTTTTCAGCCAGAAAATATTTTACTGTCATCAGAAAATAATGAAACTTTAATCAAGGTTAGTAATTTATTTTTAGCCAACCACTCCAAAACCTGCTAACATATATAAAAATTATGTTGGCTATTTTTATTTTCTGTAAGCATGTCAAGTGTAACAGTGCTTGTCAAAATATAATTATTGTCATGAAAACTTGAGTGTAGGCATAAGAATTTAGAGTCGATTGGGTAAGAAGAAACATACTTATATTTTAGACCTCACTTGGTCCCCTGTTTGGCAGGGATCCTCTGTCTTCCTATATGCCATATTTAGGGTTCTTTAGTTGTAGGATTCCAATTAGTGACTGTTATTTGAGCTTAGAATACTGATAATGTATTTTAATAAATACAGAATAAGGTTTTAGTATTTTTGGTCCAGCAGATCTGAAGTTATTCTGTTTTTCAGTCAGCAAAACCCTGCCCTAAGGGGTATGAAACATGCTTGGTAGCAAAACCTTGGAAACTAACATGTACATAAAAACAATCACAGACCTTGGCTCCCAGACTGTCGATTCTACTTACACAGTTACTGTATTAAGGGAAGCAACTCTATTTAACTTATGAATTTAAGTGATAGTATTATAATTCTGAATGTGATTATTTTTCAGGTCACAGATTTTGGTTTGTCAAAGTTTGTGGATGCTGGATCAATAATGCGGACATTTTGTGGAACTCCGACATATTTGGCACCAGAAATTTTAGTCACTGCCGGAAACGGAGCTTACACAAAAGCTATAGATACATGGAGTTTAGGAGTTATATTATTTATATGGTAAAGGAATATTATAAGAAGTACCATTGCTAAATTTTGTTATATGTTAATTTTGGTCTAATTTAAAGTATAAAGAGGCTCTTAGGTCCCAGATAAGGCATTCAGCGAATCTTTCTGACCCGGGTTGAAACCACCCATTCACGAGTCTCATTTTATTCACACTAGTTCCAGTGCCAAGTAGATTATTTGTCTGACATCATCCTTCATTTTAATTAGATTTTCAGAATTGAATACTAAAATTTAAAATTACAAAAAGTAAAATGACATATTTTTAGCTCACCTGGCCAAAGGCCATGTGAGCTTATGGCATGGCGAGGCGTGCGTGCGTGCGTCCGTGCGTGCGTGCGTGCGTGCGTCAGTAAACTTTAATCTTCTCCTCCGAAACTACTGGGCCAACTGAAACCAAATTTGCCATGGAAGGTCCTTGACAGAGTCTAACTATAGTTTGTTCAAATCATGACGATCGAATATCCAAGATGGCCGCTGTTACTAAAAATAGACAAAACCTAAAAAAATCTTCTTCTCTTGAACCACTCATTGGAGGCAAAAACTGATGTGATATTTGGATTTTACATAGTCTTAAGCTGTAAGTTTGTTCATTTCATAAAATTTGGTTTAAAAATAGGTTACGCGTTTTTGCGTTTAAATTTGCAAAAATCGTAAAATATTTTTAAATTGTTATAACGTGACTATATGACCAGATAATGACATGGGGTTTTCAGTTTTGACATATTCTTGTAATTACCTTCAAAATGGTGTCAAGGTCAATTATGAAGGTCATGACCTAATTTTTTACCTTTCTAATATTATTTATTATCTTGAAAACTATAAACTTTTTATATAGGCATGTATATTAGAATATTGTTGGTATTGATGTAACGATCATTTTGATATATAGATTAAGGTCATTGGTTCAAAGGTCAAGGTCACAGATGCGTAAGAATACTGAAATGGTTCATTATCTTGAAAACTATTAACTTTTTGTATAGGCATGTATATTAGGATGTTGTAGGTATAGATACAACTATCATTGTGATGTATAGAAAAAGGTCATGGGTCCAAAGGTCAAGGTCACAGTAGCAAAACAATACCAAAATCGTTAATTATCTTGAAAACTATAAACTTTTTGTATAGACATGTATATTGGAATTTTGTTGGTATTGATCTAACGATCATTTTGATATATAGATTAAGGTCATTGGTTCAAAGGTCAAGGTCACAGATGCGAAAGAAAACTGAAATGGTTCATTATCTTGAAAACTTAACTTTTTGTATAGGCATGTATATTAGAATGTTGTAGGTATTGATACAACGATCATTGTGATGTATAGAAAAAGGTCATGGGTCCAAAGGTCAAGGTCACAGTAGCAAAACAATACCAAAATCGTTAGTTATCTCGAAAACTATAAACTTTTTGTATAGGCATGTATATTGGAATGTTGTTGGTTTTGATGTAACAATCATTTTGATATATAGATTAAGGTCATTGGTTTAAAGGTCAAGGTCACAGATGCGAAAGAATACTGAAATGGTTCATTATCTTGAAAACTATTAACTTTTTGTATAGGCATGTATATAAGAATGTTGTAGGTATTGATACAAGGAACATTTTGATGTATAGAAAAAGGTCATGGGTCCATAGGTCAAGGTCAAAGTTGCAAAACAATACCAAAATCATTAATTATCTCGAAAACTATAAACTTTTTGTATAGGCATTTATATTAGAATATTGTAGGTATTAATACAACGATCTTTTTGATGTATAGAAAAAGGTCATGGGTCCAAAGGTCAAGGTCACGGTTGCAAAACAATACCAAAAAGATTCATGATCTCGAAAACTATGAACTTTTTGTATAGGTATGTATATTAGAATATTGTTGGTATTGATGCAATCATCATTTTGATATATAGATTATGGTCATTGGTTCGAAGGTCAAGGTCACAGTTGCGAGTAGCAAGTTTCATAAATATCTAAATATCCACATCAGAGTTATTGCTCCTTAAATGTAGTATTTATTGTGTTTTTGTGCAGTTAACGGCCCAGGTGAGCGGTACAGGCCCTATTGGGCCTCTTGTTCTGATTTAAAGTTGCAACTCCTCAATTTCTACTAACGTACATCGACATAATGTCGTCACCGACCCTGAGTCGTCAGCACGAAATATTGCAAAATTATTTTTATTTATCGCTCTTAAGAAAGTTGAACAGTGGAAAATTTAAAAGCGGTAAATGTTTTCAATACTTCAATAACATACTTTATGTGATGTAACAAGTTTCTTCATAGTAAAATTGGTATCTTTGACATCACTATCAAAAAGGTACATGTGTCATATCGGGCGACAGACTACAGATAATGACAGTCATTTGGGCGATCGGGTCACAAACATACTTGTCAAGGGTACACAACCCAAACAACACAATTACCCTTTTAAATTTGTTCCTACTATGCAAAGAGTTGTCTATCTTTAGCCAGAACATCAGTTAAAAGGTAAAAATATCGTTTTAAAACGACTGACGACTTTCAGGCGTACTGACGACTTTAAGACTGTATTAAAATCCTGCCAATTATCGGTATTCCCAAAGGTTTATTTCAAGAACATCTCTTCAGTCGTATAAGTGATTTAAGCGTTTTGGCAATATCTGTTTGGTCAATATTCAAATTGATATGTGTTTTTTTTTCCAATCTCACTTTCTGCACTTGTTTGGTAAATCCAACTTTTATAGCAAATCAAACAGTTTATATGCACATATATACATGTCAGGACAGTGAATCAAACAATACAATTTTGTTCTTTGGATATTTATGATATCAAACCAAACTAGATTCAATTAAACAAAAACTAAAAATCCTTTGGGATCGAATACGTCTCTGATATTCTCGCACCTGCCGTAATAAGGCAACTAAAATGCCCCATGTCACGATCTAGGCGTGTCACGCTCGAGACCCCTCACTGCGTAGTGTAACTGCCATTAATGTACAACTGAGATATAGCTTTTTGTCACGGTCACCTATAGCTGAAGTCGTTTCGATATAAGTGAAATAATGTAGACTGAGTTTTGAGCTATAATAATAAAGCGGAGGTTGGCAATCTGAAAAGCGAAAGTGGGAACACCATTTCGAACAAAGCTTGTTTCTGCAAATCTGGAGGTCACATACATGTTCTAACCAATGTAAGTTTAAAACAAGAAAACAATAATGTGTTACTTTATGTGTACTACAAGTTTGCCTAAAGATAGTTCAAAATATATTATGTTTTCAAAATGCAGTTAACCGCAAAATAAAAGAGTAGCTCAGTGACATAAACGTGCTTGAAACAGCCAAATCCTCCAAGAACAAACCGTCGGAAAGCAAAACTAAGACAAAAAGAATAGAAAAAGCAAACATGATAATACATAATACACTATCGTCGCCAGCTTTAAGCGAAAGTGCAGACATTTTGCCTGTGCGTTGCGCTGATGGCATTATACAGCAGGGTTCTTTAGCGTGCCAAGCCCACCGTGACACGAGACCTCGTTTATTTTAAGTTCCCATGCGAAAGAACCGTGTGCTTGGCGAAAAAACAGTCACTACCCACTTTCAAGTCTTGGGTAAGACCAGGTCGGGGTTCCAACCCGTGAACGACCACCCACTTACGTAGCGAGCACTCTACCAACTGAGCTACCGCAGTGGTTAATCAATACAAAGAGAAAAGTAAATAAATAACGACTCAATTAAGGCCAAAAAGGTAATGACGACATTGGGTTAGCTAGGATGACGAGTTTTTGAATGCACAGTCTGAAAGTCGTCGGGTGCACCCCACTGCTGTTTCAAGTAGTTTATTTCAACGAAAATCTTCATTTAGGCCTACACAAATGGTTTCGTTTTGTCTAAAAATATTTTTACTTTCCGATCACACTAAACAACACACGCTAGAAGGATATACTTAACGACTATAATGCAATATATGGCGTACCATGACGACATTATGTCGATGTACGTTAGTCTGGATGAGTTGAACGGAGTAATGGCGTTTTATGCCCCAGTTAAGATTCTTTCAATTTACATCTAAGAGGTCAGTTATGGGATGATTGGGGAAATTGGAGTGCCCTGAGGAAACAATGTGACCTTTGTCAAAAGAATTCAAAACTATTTAACAGATCTTTATGAAACTTCACGGGGTGGAGTAAAAGTGCCATTTTGATCATGCACATGGTTTGGAAAACATGGATTTAATATTTTCCAGTTGGGATAAGGTTTGGGGGAGACTTGATATGTCATCTCATTTCAGTTACAACTTGTTACATGTTAATTTTGTTCATTATTTCAGTTTATCAGGGTATCCTCCATTCTCAGATGAAAGGACGGACATGGATCTTCCCAAACAGATAATGGGTGGTCATTATACATTTCCTAAACAGTATTGGACAGGAATATCTGATAAAGGTAAAATTTAACCATGTCTTGTGTTCCTCTGTTACCATGGAAACCTGAAACTCATCTCTAAGTTCAAAGTTTCTTTAGTAATAGTTTTAAGTTCAACATATTAAACACCAAGAATTCTTGAAGTCTGGATTTTACCTAAAGATTATTTGACATTAGACTTGTTAAAAGCTATTGATATGACACTGGTCCTGAATAGGGAGCTTAATCTTGGAATTATAGAAAGTATGATATTAAGGATATGTTAAAATTGATGTATTGCTTTACAGTTGAATTTTTTCTAAACTCTTAGGACCAAAGTTTTGATATTCCCCACCTTTCAGAGAAAGAGGGGGATATTAAATTTGAGTTTCTGTCCTTCTGTCCATCCATCTTTCTTTCCTTCCTCGAGTCTGTCCAAAATTCTTGTCTGCACTAATTCTCCAAAATTTTTAAGCACTATTTCACAATCTTAGTGCACATATCAACATAAATAGGAGATGCGCATATTGTCAACTCGAGTTGGTTTGCTCATTTTCTTCAGTTATGGTCCTTTCAACATGGGTGCAAATCACAAAAAAAAAGATCCTGCTGGCAGGTGATCCTAATTCACTGAATTTGTTTTGTTTGGTTTTTACAGTTTTTCTGCTTAACAAGTTAAATAAACTAACATACAATATCAATTCACTCAGTGTAGACTGGTAAAAGTTTGGTTGAGCTTGGGGTTAACTTTTCACTGTATATCAGAGAGCTTTTTAATAATTTCAGCCATTGATTTGATAAAGAAGATGATGACAGTGGACCCTAAAAAGAGGATTACCATGGGGGATGCAATAAATCATCCCTGGTTTAAGGTAACACACACACAACACACTCTCTCTCCTCTCCTCTCTCTCTCTTTCTTTCTCTCACACACACACACACTCTCTCTCCTCTCTCTCTCTCTCACTCACACACACACTCTCTCTCTCTCTCTCTCTCTCACACACACACTCTCTCTCTCTCTCTCTCTCTCTTCTCTCTCTCACACACACACACACACACACACACACACACACCACACACACACACACACACAGTTATGCTTTAAATTTTATGTACTCTTGTACTCTAAGTGACTTGACTGGGGAGCTTAGCGGACAAGTGGTTTAGATCATGTACTTATAGATCACAGTGTCTCTTAACAGTCTGAGTTTGAATCCCACTCAGGATAGATCCTAGTGTGAGAGTTTGTCAATCTGCTTGCCAAAGATTGATGATTTTCCCTAGGTCCTCCACCAATGAAAGAATCTTGACCTAAAACTGCCATTATTCGACTACAATCTCTGTTTGACTATATCTTGTTTGTTTCAGTGTCCATTTCAGAATATGAAAAACAAGGGGGAATTTCCCCCCTTGCTTTGAAAAATAAGGGGGAATTTTAAATACTTGGGGGGAATAACAAAAATAGTAAGCCACTGTTGATGTTTAATTACCTTTATTTTATTTTTTTTTTTACTCATCAAAAGGAAAGCTTCTGGAAGATTCTTCTTTGCTTTTTTGTCCTGAACTCTAGAAGAGATTTTTGGGGGTCAAAGTCCTGCAGTGGGGGCCTTCTATGGAAATGGTCATTAGAGTTCTCAAGGTAGAGTCTCCTATCCTGTTTCTGTGAGCAGTTTTTATCATATTTTGTGTGGAGAAACCTCTTTCACATACTGCAGTCTGCACTGGAATTGTCAAAGCCACTGTTGCAAGTTTTATCAAATTTGGAAACTGGTCCTTATGACACTCATGTATCACTTTCCATAATATAGGCATTTGATCTCTTGCATACATCTGTTGCAATATCAGTGGCTTTAGTAGACCATATTCTTCCTTTGTATCCTGCTTATCAATCAGTGGTGACAGCTCAATGTCACTTTTATCTTTTTGCACTTCACCATAATGCTTAAGTAAAATGTCGAGTTTATCTGTACCATATTTATCTAATTCTGATTTTGGAACAAAAGACAAATCTCTCATAGCTAAACAATCAAATGCACAAATTACTGACAAACTGTCACTTGGAAATCTTTTTCTAAGGTTTTGAATCAGATTGTCTATGAATTTGATAATGATAGATTTAGGAATTTCTTGCTGCTGAGACACATTTTCCAGGTCATGGCCATACAGTTGCTTTCCATCACCAAGCAAGCTTTTAAATTCTTGGGTGTACTGGCCATCATTAATTTTCAGATATTCCAATTTTGAAATAGCATGTTCCACAGCAGGCTGTATCACTGCTACATCAATAGCATCTTTTTGAAATATAAGATTAAGTGCAGTAACTACAGGAATAATATCCATGAGCATCCAAGTTATAGATGCAAACTTGTACTGCAAGAGAGACTTTTTCAGACCAGTGGCTTTGGGGTCTTTAGAAAGTTCAGTTGAGTCAAAGTAGGTTACAAGTGAGTCCCATGACTTGTAGATGCCCTCAAGTGTATTATAGAAAGAGAACCATCTAATATCATGCATTTCTCTGACTTTTATCTGTGGGAAATGCAACATTTCCTGTATCTTTGAAAGCCTACTGCTTCTTACAGATGAAGCTTTAAAGTAATAGTAAAGACTGTTTAACACAGATTTATACTGCTGCAAATGTTCAAGTTTTGATGCAGCCTGGCTTGTGCAGAGTGCCAGTCTATGTGCAACACAGTGAATGTTAATAAGATAAGGGGAAAGTCGTTTTAACTGAGCAGCCACTCCATTTTTGACCCCAGTCATTACACTAGCCCCATCAGAGCCAAGACAGAATATCTTCTTTATTGTTATACCTCTCTCTGTCATAATTCTTACAAGGGCTTCAGTTATAGTCGTAGCATCTTTTTCTGCATTGTCAAAATTGCCGAGAAAATGAGTTTTGACATTGATTTGCTATTAACAAATTTTATATACACAATAAGCTTACCAGTCACAGAAATGTCAGTGCTCTCGTCAGCCATTATTGCAACACAAAGACCATTTTTTAAATTTTCAATTATTTCTGACATTATAGTGTCAGCAATTGCTTGCTGTAGGTCTTCTGCTATTGTCCTGGACCGGTAAGAAGCATTTTGTGCAACATTCAAATTTTTCACTTCCCCACAATCCAGTTTTCTAAAAGCTGTAACAATGAAGGGTACTTTTCTGTTGCTATATTCTCTTTTGCAAGCCAATAGACAGTGTTTATTGCTGAACAGACTGCAGATTCCTGTTTCAAAATAACGGCATTGACCGACTTTTCTAAATTTTTATTTTCAGTTTTAGCGATAACGGACAGTTTATGATCTCTTGTGTCTGCATGTCTCTGCAGAGTAGATGTTCTAAAATTGGTAGAACCAGTAGTTAAGGAATTTGACATCTTATTTTCTATGCAGTATATGCATTTCATAACTCCGTCTTCATATTTGAGCCATCGCCAATCTTTTAACCATTTAGTCTGAAAATTACAGACTTTCGATTTTTTATCCATTTCATCGCGGGCAGTCTCATCACCTGCCACCTCGTTAACTTCCTTGTTATCACACTGCTTTTCATGATCAGTAGATGTACATGTAGATGGAACGGCATCATCACCACTCGCTAGTTCTTTCTTTTTTGCAGAGCCTGACGACTTAAAATAGTCTGAAATCCTTCTCTTTTTTGCAGCCGACATTTTCGTTTGACAGTTCTATTCGGAAACCACTCGGAATTATTCATGTATTAGCATACGTACTTTGTACTAGTTACCTCCCTTTAACTGTTTCTAGATTCATCGGAACAATCAAAGGGAGGGAACTAGTACTCATTTTCTGCACGTAACAAAGTAAACAACCGGCGGATTATTGACTGGGAATGGGATATAATTCAACACACCATGATCGTTTATAGGCAGATTTATTGCAATTTACATTTAATATTAATAATTTTTATGCGAGACGATCGCGCATTCGTCCAAAAAGTATGCGTGATCTGCAAAAACTTAGCGGGAATCTCGCAATCGCGCGTCCTAGAATAGACACTGTTGTTTTAAATTCAATATATCCTGGCAGTGATTTTCTCGGGACACTTCCTGTTTTCTACACTATCCAAGAAATAATAACTTCAGTGGAAGTCAATGAACTTTGACTGGGACTTGAAAAGGCCTGTTTCAGATACCTATGCCTACAAACAAGTGTTAGGAACAATGTACATGTATGAATCTACTTACATTTACGTATTGTTGTTTCGCAGGATGAAGAAATGAGACAGAAAGCTAAGGCATTAATGTACCCAGAAGGAATGGCACCACCAGTTAATGTTGTAAGTATTTTATATGGAGAAATGGAACCTCAAAATTTGTAGGCTTTGTTCGTCCAATCATGGACATTGTACTTTGAATACACTACAGGTAATTTCATTGGTTGGTAAAATAAAGATTATAAGAACTGCATAAGCACACCATTATGGATCATATTGACAATGATGTGTGTGGGTGTGTTTCTGGTTTTGTCTCCAGCCGTCGAAGAAAGAGGGGAATATTTGAATGTCATCTATCCTGTCTTTGTCAGTCCAACCAGACACTTCTTGTCCCAAGATTTGAGGCTGCGGTGGCCTAATGGATAATGTCGGTCTACAAATCCATGGCCTCTCACCACTTTGAGTTCGAGCCCTGCTCGTAAAATACACATACACCACATAAAATAGTTCTCATCGTGAAAAGCTGAAAAATTGCTGATATGATGTTAAGCAACCAACCAACCTTGTCCCAAGACATTCTCCAAAACTATAAAGCACTTCTTTACAAAATTTTAAGCGAAGCCTCAACATTGATGTGAGATGTGTATATGAGTAACATGAGTTGATTTGCTCATTTTTCCTGGCAGTTATGTATGACCTTTTGAACATAAGTGTAAATCATGAAAAAGTACTTACTAGCGGGAGATTCTAATTCACATGTTTGCTTGTTTTTTCTTTGCAGCCAAATTCTAAAAAACGATCATTAGAAGGTGGAGAAGACCCAACAGCGAAGCGAAAAACATCAACAGACACGTCGTCACCACCTGAAACTCCAACTTAATAACAAAAGATTTTTTATGTTCGTTCTTTTTCATCAACATCAAAAGCTAATGATACAGTGTGACATGTTTCGCCAGGCTGAGTTATACTTTGTGTTGTAAAACATAAAGGTCCCTGACTGTACATGATCATGTACAGAGCAGAGGAGCAATTCTGAACAAAATGCCATACTAAAAAAAAATACATGCCTAATGAACCTGGAAATGGACTCATTGCTAATGAATGTAATTAGGATTTTAGGTCTATATTTGACTGTCTAGGTCTTCTATAACACAGAGTTCTGTACTTTGTTAATGAATCTGAATAAATACAAACATGTAGTGTCTGTCAGGGGTCAAATAGCCAGGTCTTATATGTTACACCGTACTAAACCATAGTCATTTGTGAATAGATCATAGCGTACAGTGTACTATATGAGAGTAGAGAACCTTATTGAGAGTAGAGAACCTTATTAAATAGTGTTCATTCTAGAAAAGCCCATTGGGGCCATTGATCCCATATTTTTTCAAATGACCCCATTTTTAAGGTCTTAGTGGGCCATATTTAACATCACGTGAATGCAAAAATATTGATATTTTGGTGTTCTAGAGGACAGGTTTTGAAAATGGTCCCTCCTGAAAATTCCTAGATTGAACACTATTATTGTGTTGTGTACAAAGCTCAAGTCACCTGTCATGGCTTAGTTACGAGGTTTTTGTACCAAACACAAGAGCCATGTCGTGTTTTAGTTGTGTGATAGTTTTAAGTATACATTTATATAATTATTATGATCACAAATGCATGCTGGTGAATGCACAATTTTTTACTAAAAATAACAAATGTTTAAAATCAATTTTGTAAATTTTTGTTTACTTGTATTTTCCCCAATATGAAGAATTTTATTCTCGCCATGTGCAATTTTCAAATTTCTTGAAAACCGAGTTCCTTGACATTCCTGGTCATGTGACTGTCTGATTTCAGTACACATGTGGACATGTTTGCACAATTAACATGCAAGTCTTGGGTCATATGATCAACAGCGATTAAGATTTGTGTTCAATGGGATCGGGGAACAATTTAAATAAATAAATAAGCTATGTCTGGGTCCATTAACTATTATGGACTTTATTCTTTGGCACATTTACATGTAACTGTATGTCTTTTTCATTTTGAATATAGTGTATTTAGGTAGACGAATATGTGTATTTATGTGACCAACATTGATTGAGATTTGTGTTGAATGGGATTGGGGGAAAATAAGTTATGTCTGGGTCCAAAATATTCAGTTTGGTCCTTATTCTTGGGCGTATCTACGTGTACTTGTATGTCTATTATTTTGAAAATAGATGTATGTATATAGGTAGATTGATATGTGTCTTTATTTGTTTTGGTTGTAAATATAATGTATGCACTGAGCTGTGTGTGTGTGTGTGTGTGTGTGTGTTGTGTGTGTGTGTGTGTGTGAAAGAGAGTTGTCCAATACTATGAATACCTTTTTTATTTACATTTTATTTAAATATTTTTATTTTTATAATTTGTGTTGTACCTGACACAAAACAACAGAATTATGTTCACAATTTACTATTGTGAAAAAAAGACTTGTTGCTATTTTAAAACTAAATGTTAACGGTTCCTAAATATTAAAAGTTGCATGTATTAAATGTTTTGACTCTTGTATCTCTTACCATTATGGTACAAGTATTTCTTGTTGCATTTGATAAAATTTATGTTTTTTGTTGTCATTATGGCTTCTGTATGTCCTGGGTTTTATTTAGGCACTCCAGTTAAAATTTTAACTAAGTCAAACCTGTCTATAAAGGCCACCTAAGTGAACCAGTAAAAATGGCCTTTTTTTGGCAGGAGGCCTTTATACACAGGTTCAAATAGTATGAGTAAAGAACAATTGGGATACAATTCTACTGGCCTTTATAAGCAGGTTGTCCTTTATATAGAGGTGGCTTTTAAGGCAGGTTTGACTGTACATACACTGTCCTCCAAAAAAATATATACAAACTTATATTTGCCATAGTTTCATGTCAAATTTCACTCATAGAATTAAATATTTATTTTTGGCAGTATTTGGAAGTGATATCTTTAGTTATTGACCTAAATGTATGCAACAAAGTAATCTTTCTTTAAATTAAATTTTGTTAGATTTTTGAAATTTTGGAAATAATTGAAAAATGTATTTTTGCAATATAAAAACACCATTTTAACTGAAAAACCCTGAAGCATGGTATCAGGTAGAAAGATGTTTTCAACAATTTGATTTTGTGAAGATTTTCAGTCTGTTATGATATGACCAGTTTTAAACATGTATATTATTTATGTATGTAATTTGAAACTGTAGATAATTTTTAAGGTTGTCATTGCTGGTCTTTTATAATTTTGTACAATTATATATGTACTGGTACTTGTTTTAACTTCATTTTGATATTTTGGTTCATAAAATTTCTAAACAAGGGAGCTAAATCTCATGTGATAGAATTTTCACTTTTGTTGAGTTTAATGAATTTTAACAGTTAATGATGTTTTTTTTTATTATTGAGTTTATTGCTGTTATTTTGTCATCATTTTTTGTTTCATTTAGTTAAGTTTACTTTGCCACCAGTCAATTTTAGATACGAGGTTTAATTTTTTATTGGATAATAATTATTGTCAATGTTTTTGTCAATTAATGGTGTTTATATTCCAGAAATGGCTTATGTGATTTAAGTAAAAAAAATCCTGCTCAAAGCTGGTAACACTATTTACTCAAGTTCATTCATTTCATATAGGTAACTCCCAAAAATTCACCATAAAAATTAATGATTTCACACTAGGTATAATAAAGCTTATTAATTCTGTATCATTTGGGCCTCTGATGTTCAAAGTTTTTTGCATGTGCAGCTAAGATCTGTTGTAGTTCTGACAGCTGTTGCTATTTGTTGAGATAACATTGGTGATTGTTTGGTCAGTGCATATACTTTCTTTCCTGTTCTGGTATCATTTAACATTAATTTTTGTTAGGTTCTGTATCATGATAACTTGTTTAATGTTGACATGGTGCTTTTAGCACTTTCAGTACTTTGATTCATACCTGTTTGTTGTCATAGTAACATTCATATTTACATTTTGTTAGGTTCTGTATCATGATAACTTGTTTTAATGTCGACATGGTGCTTTTAGCACTTTCAGTACATTGATTTATAGTTTGTTGTCATAGTAACATTCATATTAACACTTTTTGATAGGTTTTTTATCATGATAACTTGTTGTAGAGTTGACATACTGCTTTCAGAACTCTCAATATAGTACTTGTTTGTAGTCATGGTAATTTAATAGTTTTGGTATCATAACACTGTTTTCAGCACTATCAGTACTTTGTTTTTAGTCAATAATATTCAACTTATTTTAGTAAAGTTGACACACTGCTTTTTTCAGAACTCTCTGTATTTCAGCACTTTGATCAGTACTTGTTTATTGTCATGGTAATATACAAGTTAACTGTTCTGATAGGTTCGTGTTGACATGCTGTCTTCAGCACTGTAAGTACTTTGATTAGTACTTGTAATATTCAAATTAACAGTTTTGATAGGAGTGTTGACATTTTGCCATTTTTGCTTTCAGCACTTTGATTAGTACTTGTTTATTGTCATGGTAATATACAAGTTAACTGTTCTGATAGGTTCGTGTTGACATGCTGTCTTCAGCACTCTCAGTACTTTGATTAGTACTTGTAATATTTGATAGGTTCTGTATTTTAATAGTGTTGACATTTTGCTTTCATCACTCTCAGTACTTTGATTGCATTTTCCGTCATCATATTGTTGACATTTTTTTAATTAATGAGTGGTTGTAAATATATTTATAATGTTATTGTTAATAGTCTAGTATATGATGAATAAATGATGGAGATTACAATATTATTGAGGCGTGTTTGATTATTTATGTCCCTAAAACGAGAGGACCTTGATGGCGAGTGGTCTAAAGTGTGCCCTTTAAGAGCATAGTATTTCTCACAACCTACTGGTAGGTTCATATGACACTAGTGACATCATATTGTGAGAAAGATTGTCATTTCCCATGCTGAAGGTAAATGGTCAGTTTCTTTTTGTACTCCATATTCCACTATGGTTGAAGTGACATAAAACACATTTCAACCAACAAAATTTAAATTTGACAATCATTGAAATACAGTCCAACCTGCCTTAAAGGCTCCTCTATATAAGGACCTCCTGCTTATAAAGGCCAGCAGCATTGTATCCTAATTGTTGTTTATTCATATTATTTGAACCTGTATTTAAAAGCCACCGGCCCATAAAGACCACTTTTACTGGTTCCCTTGGGTGGCCTTTATAGACAGGTTTGACTGTATGATGATCTACATCATGACTGGGTGTTATTATGTCTCCTAAATAAAGTGGGATATAGTGCTTAGTTCATTTCTTCTGCCAACATTTTGTCTGTCACCTTTCTTGAAAACTATTAACAAGATATTTATGAAACTTTTTACAGGAACAATCTTTAAATGGAGTAGATGTGTCATTGGTTATTCTTATTTTCATTATACACATGGGATTTCCCAGTTGGGGTTCATTTGGGAATAACTTTTGAAATGGCATTCCACTTCAATTATAATTTGATCAATGACTGCTTGCTATTGTAGCGAATTACATATCTGCCCCAAGGGTTCACTATATAAGGACCACCTGCTTTTAAAGGCCAATAATATTTTGACTTTGAATTGCTCTTGATTCATGTTATTTTAACTTGTATATGAGGTCCACCTACCCATCAAGTCCACTCTTACTGTTTCCCATAGCTGGCCTTTATGGACAGGTTTGACCGTGTTGCGTTTTTGATGTTCATGAAGAATTAAAATTGGCTAGTCTATACCTCATTTTGGCATTATCATATTCCCCCATTAGCAGATCCTTGGATGATAAATGCATTTATTTATGAATCATTTCCCTGAATTATGTTATTCGGTTTTCCTCGGAGTAAAGTAGTCCTGTCGAAAATTTAACACTGTGTTTACCGAAAAAAGATCCAAAAACTCGGCATGCGAATGGTTGAGATAAATGGATAGCTCTACCGAGAGATGGATACATCTGTCGAGATATAGCTAATTAGTGACAGAGATTGGCTGCTGATTTCCACTTTACTCGTTGGCTTCGTGTTAAACTTTGGACAGATCTATACTGTATGTTCCATTGTGGCTTATTGGAACTATGGTACAGACTTGTCGAAAGTTCAACACAGAGGTTACAAAAAAGAGTCGAAGTCAATTGATGAGTGCCTGAGGTATAGATAATTACTGATCGAAAAGCTGCTAGAGAGATACCGGTAAAAACCTACCCAGATAAATCTAACGCGGGGCCGCGAAGAGCTGAAGATTCGACAGAAGTTCCAGGTCCGTAGGGAAAGGAGGGCGGGCTGGCCCAGCGCCCACAACTTAATTACTTAAATTTCATTCAGTTTTTAGCTCACCTGGCCTAAAAGGCCACGTGAGCTTTTGCCATCACTTTGCGTCCGTCGTCGTCGTCGGTGTCGTCGTCGTCGTCCGTCGTCCGTCCGTCGTTAAAGATCAACTCCTCAGAAACCGCTGGGCCATTTGCAACCAAACTTTGTCACAACAGTCCTTGGGTGGTCTACTTTAAAATTGTGTCCGACATGTCCGCACCTAATCCAAGATGGCCACCAGCAGGGACCATAGATTAACATTGGACCCTATGGGAAAATATGTTCAAAGATATTTTTTCTGAAACTACTGAGCCAATTGGAACCAAACTTGGTCACAGTAGTCCTTAGATGGTACCTTCTGAAACCGGTGTTTTTTAAGTCTCCACTAATCCAAGATGGCGGCCAGCGGGGAACATAGGTTAACATTGGACCCTATGGGAACAATATCAAAGATCTTTTTCTCTAAAACCCTTTAGCCAATGGGAACCAAACTTGGCCACAATAGTTTTTGAATGGCCCCCTACACCATTGGGGTTTTTGAGGGCCACACCAAATCCAAGATGGCCACCAGCGGAGAACATATTTTAACATTGGACCTTATGGGAAAATACGTTCAAAGATATTTTTCTCTGAAACTACTGAGCCAATTGGAACCAAACTTGGTCATAGTAGTCCTCAGATGGTACCTTCTGAAACTGGTGTTTTTTTTAAGTCTGCACCTGATCCAATATGGCCGCCAACGAGGAACATAAGGTTAACATTGGACCCTATGGGAACAATATCAAAGATCTTTTTCTCTAAAACCCTTTAGCCAATGGGAACCAAACTTGGCCACAATAGTCTTTGAATGACCCCCTTCAACATTGGGGTTTTTGAGGGCCGCACCAAATGCAAAATGGCCGCCAGCAGAGAACATATTTTAACATTGGACCTTATGGGAAAATACGTTCAAAGATATTTTTCTCTGAAACTACTGAGCCAATTGGAACCAAACTTGGTCACAGTAGTCCTTAGATGGTACCTTCTGAAACCGGTGTTTTTTTAAGTCTGCACCTGATCCAAGATGGCCGTCAACGGGGAACATAGGTTAACATTGGACCCTATGGGAACAATTTTAAAGATCTTTTTCTCTAAAACCCTAAGCCAATTGGCTGCCAGCAGAGAACATATTTTAACATTGGACCTTATGGGAAAATACATTCAAAGATATTTTTCTCTGAAACTACTGAGCCAGTTGGAACCAAACTTGGTCATAGTAGTCATTAGATGGTACCTTCTGAAACCGGTGTTTTTTAAGTCTGCACCTGATCCAAGATGGCGACCAACGGGGAACATAGGTTAACATTGGACCCTATGGGAACAATATCAAAGATCTTTTTCTCAAAACCTTTAGCCAATGGGAACCAAACTTGGCCACAATAGTCTTTGAATGACCCCCTTCAACATTGGGGTTTTTGAGGGCCGCACCAAATGCAAAATGGCCGCCAGCAGAGAACATATTTTAACATTGGACCTTATGGGAAAATACGTTCAAATATATTTTTCTCTGAAACTACTGAGCCAATTGGAACCAAACTTTTTCATAGTAGTCATTAGATGGTACCTTCTGCAACCGGTGTTTTTTTAAGTCTACACCTGATCCAAGATGGCGGCCAACGGGGAACATAGGTTAACATTGGACCCTATGGGAACAATTTTAAAGATCTTTTTCTCTAAAACCCTAAGCCAATTGGAACCAAACTTCCACAATAGTCTTTGGGTGGTGTTTTTTTTAAGTCTGCACCTAATCTAAGATAGCTGCCAACGGGAAACATAGGTTAACATTAGACCCTTTGGGAACAATTTCAAAAATCTTTTTCTCTAAAACCCCTTAGCCAATTGGAACCAAACTTGGCCACAATAGTCTTTGAATGACCCCCTTCAACATTGGGGTTTTTGAGGGCCGCAACAAATGCAAAATGGCCGTCAGTGGAGAACATATTTTAACATTGGACCCTATGGGAAAATACGTTCAAACATATTTTTCTCTGAAACAACTGAGTCAATTGGAACCAAACTCGGCCACAATAGTCATTGGGTCTTTACATTTGGTATTTTGAAATAACATTTGCATTTAAAAATCACCTCCTGTGAAACCACTTGGCCAATTGCAACCAAACTTTGTGACAATAGTCCTTGTGTGGTCTACCTGAAATATTGTGTCCGACATGTTCGCACGTAATCCAAGGTGGCCACCATAGTACATCAGTCAGACTGCCTTATGGCTTTTGTCCTTGACCTTAATTTCATGGTCCATTGACCAGTTTTTGGATAAGGAAAATTTCTCAGGTATTATACATGAAAAGTCGATGATGGTATGTATTGTCTCAAAATTTTGAAATATGGTTTAGTTTTGAAAGGAAATAATATTGAAATTTCGTGATAGAAATAAATATTGTGTAATAAATTTCAAGCATTTATTTAAACATTAGACAATCTGTTGATTTTCATTCTGCAACAACTCTACCTAGGTGAGCTTTACAGGCTCCTGGGAGCCTCTAGTTTAGAAACGTAATTCATTTCAAATTCAGTAAATATCTATAAATATATAGAGCATCTCAAGTCAAACCTCAGACGATAACGATTTGATTTAATTTGCTTAAAGTGATGTAGATCCCTATAGTCCTACTTTCTTTGTACTATTGTACTACATTAAGCTGCTGTTCCATAATTTCTTTTCCATTTTTGGTTGTTTCATCATATCATGGATTTTTAATTTTGGCCTCCACTTTAAACTTGCTGCTACGAGCCTGAATTCGTTAGCCTTGTGTTAAACTTTCGACAGGTCTGTACTGTTCATGCAACTGATGACTAAGCCTAAATGTAGACCATTGTTGCTTTCCGACATTGATTCTGTCTAAATGGGTTTTGTCGCCTACTAGCTAAATCTTAAGGGTACTCGATACACTTACATTTTTATTATCAACAAGGTATATAGATTTGTATAAATATCAAGTATTTTGGCTCTGGTATCCATTTAATTTGGTAAATTGTATATAGAGACAAACAAATATGGAACCAATATATAGTGAGTGAGTCACTTATTGTTTATAACCGCATCAGTATTATTTCAGCTACACTATTATTTCAGCATCAGTATTATTTTAGCTACAATATCATTTCAGCATCAGTATTATTTTAGCTACAATATTATTTTAGCATCAGTATTATTTCAGCTACATTATTATTTCAGCATCAGTATTATTTCAGCTACACTATTATTTTAGCATCAGTATTATTTCAGCTACACTATTATTTCAGCATCAGTATTATTTCAGCTACACTATTATTTCACCATCAGTATTATTTCAGCTACACTATTATTTCAGCATCAGTATTATTTCAGCTACAATATTATTTCAGCATCAGTATTATTTCAGCTACACTATTATTTCAGCATCAGTATTATTTCAGCTACACTATTATTTCAGCATTAGTATTATTTCAGCTACACTATTATTTTAGCATCAGTATTATTTCAGCTACACTATTATTTCAGCTACACTATTATTTCAGCATCAGTATCATTTCATCTACACTATTATTTTAGCATCAGTATTATTTCAGCTACACTATTATTTCAGCATCAGTATTATTTCAGCTACACTATTATTTCAGCATCAGTATTATTTCAGCTACAATATTATTTCAGCATCAGTATTATTTCAGCTACACTATTATTTCAGCATCAGTATTATTTCAGCTACAATATTATTTCAGCATTAGTATTATTTCAGCTACACTATTATTTTAGCATCAGTATTATTTCAGCTACACTATTATTTCAGCATTAGTATTATTTCAGCTACATTATTATTTCAGCATCAGTATCATTTCATCTACACTATTATTTTAGCATCAGTATTATTTCAGCTACACTATTATTTCAGCATCAGTATTTTTTCAGCTACATTATTATTTCAGCATCAGTATTATTTCAGCTACACTATTATTTCAGCATTAGTATTATTTCAGCTACTTTATTATTTCAGCATCAGTATCATTTCATCTACACTATTATTTTAGCATCAGTATTATTTCAGCTACACTATTATTTCAGCATCAGTATTATTTCAGCTACATTATTATTTCAGCTACAATATTATTTCAGCATTAGTATTATTTCAGCTACACTATTATTTCAGCATCAGTATTATTTCAGCTACACTATTATTTCAGCATCAGTATTATTTCAGCTACATTATTATTTCAGCATCAGTAATATCTCAGCTACAATATTATTTCAGCATCAATATTATTTCAGCTACATTATTATTTCAGCATCAGTATTATTTCAGCTACACTATTATTTCAGCATCAGTATTATTTCAGCTACAATATTATTTCAGCTACACTATTATTTCAGCTACATGATTATTTCAGCTACATTATTATTTCAGCTACACTATTATTTCAGCATCAGTATTATTTCAGCTACACTATTATTTCAGCTACATGATTATTTTAGCATCAGTATTATTTCAGCTACATTATTATTTCAGTATCAGTATTATTTCAGCAACAGTATTATTTCAGCTACATTATTATTTCAGTATCAGTATTATTTCAGTAACAGTATTATTTCAGCTACATGATTATTTCAGCTACAGTATTATTTCAGCATCAATATTATTTCAGCTACACTCAGCTACAATATTATTTCAGTATCAGTATTATTTCAGCTACAATATTATTTCAGCTACACTATTATTTCAGCATCAGTATTATATCAGCTACACTATTATTTTAGCATCAGTATTATTTCAGCTACAATATTATTTCAGTATCAGTATTATTTCAGCAACAGTATTATTTCAGCTACATGATTATTTCAGCTACAGTATTATTTCAGCATCAATATTATTTCAGCTACACTATTATTTCAGCTACAATATTATCTCAGCTACAATATTATTTCAGCTACAATATTATTTCAGCATTAGTATTATTTCAGCTACAATATTATTTCAGCATCAGTATTATTTCAGCATCAGTATTATTTCAGCTACAATATTATTTCAGCTACAGTATTATTTCAGCTACACTATTATTTCAGCTACATGATTATTTCAGCTACATTATTATTTCAGCTACACTATTATTTCAGCATCAGTATTATTTCAGCTACACTATTATTTCAGCATCAATATTATTTCAGCTACATTATTATTTCAGCATCAGTATTATTTCAGCTACATTATTATTTCAGCATCAGTTTTATTTCAGCTACATGTTTATTTCAGCATCAGTATTATTTCAGCTACATTATTATTTCAGCATCAGTATTATTTCAGCTACACTATTATTTTAGCATCAGTATTATTTCAGCTACAGTATTATTTCAGCACCAGTATTATTTCAGCTATTTGGGGTTTGAAAATATAAAACATACAATACTATAAATTGGGAAGTTATCGCGATAGTTAATTTCCGCAATAAACGGCATTTCATTTGATTGGCGTGTTTAAATTTTTGCGTTGTCAGATTACAGTCGGAGGAAATAGAAGTGAATTATTTTTGCATTAACTATTTGCGAAAGTTTAAATTTCGCGTCTTGATGCTTTTGCGAATTTACGCGAAAATAAAACAAACTCGAAAATGTAAATTTGGGGTTGTCGGATTACTATCAGAGTAAATAGAAGTGAATTATTTTAACATCAACTATTTGCGAAAGTTTTAATTTCGTGTCTTGTTGCTTTCGTGAATTTACGCCAAAATAAAACAAACTGAAAAAATTTGGGGTTTTGAATTACAGTCGGAGTAAATAGAAGTGAATTATTTTAACATCAAGCATTTGCAAAAGTTTTAATTTCGTGTCTTGTTGCTTTCGCGAATTTACGCCAAAATATAACAAACG
Organism: Anadara kagoshimensis; assembly: GCA_021292105.1. Lineage (NCBI taxonomy): Eukaryota > Metazoa > Mollusca > Bivalvia > Arcoida > Arcidae > Anadara > Anadara kagoshimensis. Next base: position 51,790,683 of record CM037874.1, read on the forward strand.
CTAAAATGTCCTGATTTACGGTATTATCAATAAAATACTGTAAACGTATTTATTTTAGCGGTGTACACATTTTCGCATATTTCGCGGTCGTTTGTTTTTGCGCGAAAACCACATTTAGCATATTGTGTTATAGTGAATATCTTAAAAAAAAAATTAACTACTTGTATATGTATTAATTTTTTATATCGCGAAAATAAATATACTCAGAATTAAATACGTTTATAGGTAAACAACATTGACCTGTCCGCTTGACCTTTCATTAGGAATATTCATATAGGACGATCCACTCGACTCATGGGTAGTATTAAGATTCACAGTTAATACATATACACATTGCAAATTTTAGTGTTCATGTTATATAGACGAAGTTTACACGCGTAATTTCTATTCTTAAATTAACTCGTCCATAATGAATAAACCAAAGGTCAAGCGAACAGGTCAATGTTGTTTGCCTATACAGTACATGTATCAAAACAGGTCAATGTTGTTTGCCTATACAGTACATGTATCAAAACATTAAACTTATATAACAATACATAAAATACATGTCGATTATAAAACTGCTAATACTGAACTGATAAGAACTAGTTGTATCACAATCAAGTTCTAAATGATAAAACAATTATATTTACTAACAAGTTGATTTTCCGAAGGAAGTATAACAATTAAAATCCATTGTCATTGTTAAGAAGAATTGCATTTATGATGCTAAGTAAAAAGTATCCCTTGTAGGTATAAATAAAAAACAAATATACCAATTCATGTCCAAATCACAATCCCAAAAACAAACATACCGACCCATGTCCAAATTACAACCCACCCACCCCCCCCCCCCTCAAAAAAAAACACAACATACCAATCCATGTTCAAATTACAAATCCAAAAACACAAACATACCAATCCATGTCCAAATCACTGTTCCAAAAACAAACATACTAATCCATATCCAAATCACAATCCCCAAAACAAACATACCAATCCATGTCCAAATCTCAATCCCAAAAACCAAGCATACTAATCCATGTCCAAATCATATTTCCCCTAAAACAAACATTTCAATCCATGTCCAAATCACCATCCCAAAACAAACACAATAATCCATTTCCAAATCACCACCCCAAAATCAAACATACCAATCCATGTCCTAATCAAAATCCAAACACAAATATACCAAATCACAATCCCAAAACAAACATACCAATCCATGTCAAAATCACACTTATCAATCCATGTCCAAAAGTAAAAACTTTGAAACACGTGAACTGGTGGAAGTGAAACCGGGTGTTTAGGAATGGTGTGGAACTCTTCTGTGATATAAGTAAGCTATTTGAGTTAGAAAAAAAGTGCTTTAAACGTTATTTGAAATGCAGGAAGTTGAAGCTGAAATTTACAACGTCCACGTGACAATAATCATAGCAACCGAGAACAAAAGGACTGAAATATAAGATCACATTGGGGAAACTCATTTAAAGTTCAGGTTTATCAAGGCCCTCAAAAAGTTTTATGACCGTCATCACAATATTGTAATTAATACGTATGTCTCTGTATCCAAACATTTGACGTTCCATAGTTTCATGTTCCTTTCATTCCCAATGTCGATTTCACACGGACGGATGTTGCAAGCTAAAAGGGAGATGTTTATTCTTCCGGAGCACCCAGCCTCACATCCCTGATAAAATTTGACGTGTTTAATTTGAATTAGTCAATTTCAAAGTTTTTACATTGCTCTGGGATTATAATTTGGGCATGGATTAGTGTTTTTGTTTTGACAATCTACCATGTTCTATATTACTACATCAAGTTTAAAACTCAAATAATCTTCCACTTAGGAGCACATTACGGTATCAAGTTTAAAACCGATATGATCTACAAATGTCCATTTCATGATATCAAGTTTTGCTGTTAATTTGGATAATTACGGATAATTGGATAATGGCAGCTTTTAACCGGCAGTTTGAAAAATATTAATTTTCAGAACCGGACGACAAATGTTTTTTGGACTCCCAATTGCCAAACTATCAAAATAAAACGGCAATTAATACAATACAGACCTGTCGAAAGTTTAACATTGAGCTAACGATAAAGTAGTCGAATTTTGGCTCCTGAGATATGGATAGCTAATGGCCAAAAGGCTGTTGAGAGATTGACAGCAGTAATCGAAAATTGTTGCCGAGATATAGCTTACGAGAGGCCGAGATGAACAGCTGCCGATTCGGCAGTGAATTCGTTTGCTTGGTGTTAAACTTTGGACAGGTCTGTGCTGTAGAGAATAAAAACAAAAATCAATACTAGAAAATAATGAAGTTTGTAATAATATGTATTATATTTCAATAGATTACTTTTATACGCATTCTAGATAAATTACTAAAAATGAATTATTGAAAATATGAAAGGCCATCTATGAACAAAGGTCACATACTAGTGCATGCAAATGGGGGATAAACATTGTTTTGGAAAAACAGTTACATCTCTTACGTCTTTAGGCGGCATACCAACAGCACAAATGATATTATAAAATGTGATCAAGTGCTTCCATATAATGGTTGCACTCGATTCTATGGCGACTGACGACATCGACATCTATGGACAAAGATTAAAGAACACCAATGCTAACATATTATTCTTTCCACCCCTAGGAGGCGCTCGACTATATCATATCAAGGGTTGGGCAAGATGGCGACGTCTACAAACAGACAATGACCCCGGCGCCATATAAGCAGACCTCTGATACTGTAAGAGTAAGATAAATGTAACTCGAGACTCAGTAGGGTTATATGCTACAATCGGGTTATAAATTAAATCTTATGAATTACACTATAATAGTCTTTTCTTTTAACATGAAATTAAATGTCTTTGATGCAAATAAATACACATTGGCACGAGGTTATAGTTTTATATTTTCTTGTATCTTCTTGTACATTGGACACCATTACATGTCATCGTCTGAAAGTAAAATAAAAATAAATGAAGACATTATCTTAGATATGGATAGACGAATATAGTACACACATGTCAAAATTTAACAATGAGATAACAGAAAAGATTAGAGGGGTCAAATCACGGCTGTCGAGTTGCCGAGATCAGACCCTGGTTCCACTCCTTAGATAAGATTTTCCTTAACTTAAATCTTGTAAAATTTCAAATCTTTATAATTGTGTTAATTATTATGATACTCAGGAATTTAAGGTCTGATTTTCAAAATCACTTCTAGATTGAAACATCTGCATGTATATTCAGTTTGGACAAAAATAATCATCAGTAATTCCAAAAAGAGATTATCAAAATTTGCTAAAATTTAGTTAAGGAAAATCTTAGCTAAGGAATACTTGTGAAACTGGCCCAGGGCCTGGTTGCACAAAGCATAATTAAAGTTAATTATTAAACAAACTATAATTAGCGCAACATTTTATCGATATCCGCTGCTCCATATAAACAAACCTAATCTAATCAACGGTAGACCTATATCGTTACGCCAAAAATATAGTTCCATCACAAAACATTAAAATCTATTAACCTTATTAAATTTTATTGTTTAAAAGACATAACGTATATAACGTATACATAAATGTCTATCAAACATTTTTTAATCTTTGTTTACAGAGATGGGTTATGCAATTTTGTTTTGTTAACAAAAGCACGTGTACCAGCGTGTATTACATGAGGTAATTGTAGTCCGTAGACAACACGTGACGTCTTAAATCCAACCGTAAATCGTACATTTTACTGCGGTCAAAATAAATTGTTTACAAAATTGTTGCATTAAAATTTAGGTATAGTATGGACATGTCCAAAGATTAACCACAAGCTACCAAAATTGTGCCGAATCTACAGTTCACCTCGGCTTCCCGTTACCTATATCTCGGCAGCTATACGCCAGCTGCTATCTGTATCTCGGTAACGATCACTAACTTTATCACATACCCATTGAATCTAACTATAGCGATACATTACACTTCTTGCCATGTGATACAAAGGTCCGTATCGCACATGTGCAATACAATAAGAAGCCGGAACTACTTTTAGAGGAATTCCCTTTTCCGACAACAACAATATGACGTTATATGATGACGATTTTGAATAATGATGCTTCTAGAACTTAACATATGTGACGTCAAGTTGGGAGAATCGCGGACGATGTTAAATAATTTTGTAAAATCAATGTTTGTTTTTTAATTTTTTCCCAGTGTTTACGATGGCATTAGTAAAATGTTAACCAATGATGAATGACGTTTAAATGAAGAGTTATCTGTTGTCTTTAATTACTTCTTTAGCAGTTTTTTCCAGTCAGGTGTCAGATTTTTCGAATCAGATCAAAAATCAATATAAAATAGTTGATTGTTAATTCATTGACAGATTAAGCCAAAGAAAGCGTTTCCTTTAGTTTGGTAGGGTTATGTGACTATGTGATACATATGTGGTTTTGCGTATATCCATATATCGGCCTCTCGGCAGCCAAGCATCGACTCTTATCCGTTAGCTCAGTGTTAAACTTTCGACAGCTCTGTAATGTAGGTCAAGTCTTAATGAATACCAATAACCACGTTCTTGTTATAAATGCATGAATGAGTGTTCCAGTTAATTTAACGTACCATACTCATTTCGTCCCCAGATGCTGTTCTCACGTTTTCAGTTGTAAATCCATCTCCTACTTGTTTTTCTACCAATTTATCGCCATCCAATGAAAATACTGCCTGTGTGTAGAAAACAAAATTTCGTTTGACTTAAAAAAAGAAGAAATTTATAACTTGACAATAGGGACGCACTGCATTTCCGCAATTTTTCCCATAAAGTTTTTTTCATTTCCTCAATAGTTTTTATTTATTTTCTGGAAAAGGGGTATAAGTTTAAAGTCATATCTACTCGCAAATGTTCCGCTCATAAGACATACAGATGAAGCTCCCAAAACTTGTAAAAAAAGGCGTGACGTAAGATGTTGAAGCACCACGTGGTTTGCAAGGGACAAGCGATCTGACCAGATCTACCATCTAACCAACGGAGGGGGTAATAAACAGTTTTATTAGTTTCATTACAGTATCAATCAGTTTGACTGCCACCTCCCCGTGGTGAGCAGGGGGAAAGCGAAATCGCCAACTTCGTTCACACTTGGAACTGCCTAATGGGATTGGAGCATAAGCGGTGCGAGGCGCTGTGAAACGTAAGCCAGCGCATTAAACCCCTTGGCCACCGATGACCCTCTAAAGTAACGACAAAATTCTTGTGTTGATAATTGTCTCTATACCGTTTACGTATCACAATTACTGAAAGTTTTAGATCTTCCATGCCTAGTTTTAAAAAAAATCCCATACATGCTTACCTTAATTTTACGGCCATCCAGCGTGAAGGAATCGAATTCTTGACCTAAGGTAAAATTAACTATTCTCTCTCCAACAGTTGGTGTCTTCACTTTAAATGTCCAGTTGTCACCAGAATTTGAGATTTCGTAACTCATTTTCGAATCGTCACCTAAAAATTTATGGGCCTCTATTCGTTTTGCTTCATCTATACCTAGAAAACGATGAAAAATGGATTTTAAACACGAGTTGATATGCAGGTAGTTAACAAAAAGCATCAAGAACTGACCATCTCGATACAGCAATATTGACTTGGGCGCCATCCAGTGTATTTTGAGCGCCGATGACAACTCATTACAGTGCTAGCAAAGCCATTGTCCTTCAATAACATTGGTGTATAGGCAAACAACATTGACCTGTCCGCTTGACCTTTTATTAGGAATATTCATATAGGAGGATCCACCCAATAAATGGGTAGTAGTAGGATTCACTTTAAGCCATATGTACTCAGGGTACATGATTAGTGTTCGCATTAAGTAAACAAAAAACCCACTGGTTCCTAAACATTAATGGACTCGTCCACAATAAATATTTAAATTAAAGGTCAAGCGGACAGGTCAAAGTTATTTACCTATTTAAATTTGTGATGTTTTGTTCTTTGAAACTCGTGAGAGAAAATGTAATTATATGACCACAATTACATTGATCAAACTACTAGTATGTCACTTTTTGTCTTATGAATATACGCGTGACGTCATTTATTGGCTGTTCGAATCCACGACTTCCATTACCAAGTGCATTTCTTTCAGCGGTCATTACCATAACTTTGAAAATTTCATTCTGCAATACTGAGTTTAGAATATCATAATTAAATTTGTGATTACTATGTGTAAATAATTATAAATTAATAACTACAACATGTATATACCCTGTGAATTTAATCGAGTTAATAGCTAATATAGTTTGTATAAGAATCGATACATGTTATAATCAGAACATTTCATTGATGCAAAACCCGAGTAAGCAGAGGCAAAAAACTGTTTCAAAGGGGCATGACTCACAGAAAACGCACCTTTACACAGACACATTAGGGTTGCTGATAAACAATGTGTCAAGTATGAACAATTTATGAAATTCACCTTAGAGGGAGTAGACGACGCAGAATTGTGGACATCCGCCCGTCCATGCACCAGTGTAGCAATTATTACATTATACTTGTTTCAAGAGAGTACCTATAGAGCAGGATGTCGTGTGTTTGAACCCTGGTCGAGTCAGACGCAAGTTGTTTTACGCCACAGTCAAGATTTTTACACTGTTATTTAGGATGTCCATTTTAGGATGGTGTGGGAAATCGAAGTACCTGGGGGAAAAAACATCGACCTTTAACAATCGAACTCATAAAGCTTTCTTACAGTTAATCATCAAACGAGGCAGAAACTTTACGTATTGATTCTTGTAAAATCTTATTAAGGCGTTTTTTTGTTCACACCAGATGAACCTAATAAGTATATTAACTTACCTGAGATAATTCTTAATTACAAGGTAAATGATACAAGATTTAATCATGGTTGATTAATGTTCCTTAAGTCGCTAATAAATGTACTTGGTTTGCACTCATGTTTAACTTCTAGAAAAGGCTTAGGCTATCGAACAGCAGAAAATGATCACAGTCTAATTTAAAACAAATATATACAGTACATACCTGTCGAAAGTTTAACACTAAGCTGACGAATTAGGATCGAAAGGTTAATTCATCTCAGTCCCTCGTTAGCTATATCTCGATAGCTGCTATATACAGTCGAACCTGCCTTAAAGGCCACCTCTATACAAGGGCCTCCTGCTCATAAAGGCCAATAAAATTGTATCCCAATGGTTCTTTATTCATATTATTTGAACCTGTATATAAAGGCCACCTGTCCATAAAGGCCACTTTTACTGGTTCCCTTAGGTGGCCTTTATAAACAGGTTTGACTGTATAGCAATTTGCAGAGTGATCTGTCGAATGTTTAACACTGACCTAACGAATTAATACTTAAGCAGCTCTTCTTACTTTGCTCAATCTGTTTCAATCGTATTTTTAGTTGTTAGCGTCCTCTGTAGCGACCACACGTAGCCTACCCTTTTTCCAACACTATAGGCGTTTTAGCATGCATTGAGACTCAACTCTGTTCCTTGTCAGCTATTATCTACCTCTTGACTGTTTTTCGGTCACAAGTATATAGAGGTTGAAGTGGGGTGGGGATGCGTCCATCAAACGTGCCCTTAACTTCTGAAAGCCGAAGTATATGGGAACATGTGGAAAACATATGACATACAACAGTTTTACCTGCTGGCATAAGCACGGCACAGACCTGTCAAAAATTTAACACTGAGCTAACGAAAAGGATTGGAATCGCTGCTGCTGAGTTGCAGGGATATGGAAAACAAGAGACCAAATACCTCGATATGTTATAACTTCCAAAATGCTGCCGATTTATGACATCTACCAAAAAGCTGCCGCAATATTGGTGACGGTGAGTCATGATGAGTTGTCGATTTGACACTAATTCGGTATCCGATTTTTTTTTTAAATTTTAGACATGTCGGTACTGTACGAATAACAAGTTGCAGTAATTCATTCATCTTCAAACAAACCCACGGAAACTATATCCGACATGGAGGTTTAAAACCAAATGAAGTGTAGAATAGAGTTTCGCAGTAAAGATTGTTAGATCCTTTATTTCATGTTCTTTGACTTAACTGGTTCTTCAAACAATATTTATGTCTTAAGAACAAATGCCAATAAAACACGGATACAGTTTTGTAGTTTATGAGTTCTCGAATCCTATACTCCAGAAAAAAAACGCATTCAATCTGATTCCAGTCTTTTTCTTACGAAGACCGAGAAGGCCCATTTTGAGTATAATAAATGTTTATTGTAATTCGTATATACGAAATACCTAATTCGTTATTTCAAATTTTTAATTCGTTTATACGAAATAGTGATTAGAAATAACGAATTTATAATTTGAAATTACTAATTATGTATTTCGTATATATATGAGACGAGTTACAATAAACATTGATTATATTCAAAATGAGTCTTCTCGGCCTTCGTATTTTCTTAAAACCCACTAGATATAAGTTGAAGTAACAGGTACAGTGCAGACATGTCGAAAGTTTAACAATGAGTTGATGAAAGGTTCGACTGTCGAAGAATGACCGAGTTATACATACTCAGTGACGGATAAACTACGAAATTGTGTCGTGCATGTACATTTCAGTATTTGGCAATGGCCAACAACAATAAACAACATATCAAAGTAATACTATACCATAAAAAACAACGTGACAAAACACAACACAACGCAAAACAAAGCACAGAACACAATTCAACATATAACAAAACACAGCGCAAAACAATGCACAAAACACAACGCAGCGGAAAACAATGTACACAACGCAGCGGAAAACAATGTACACAACACAACGCAACATATAACAAAACACAGCGCAAAACAATGCACAAAACACAACGCAGCGCAAAACAATGTACACAACACAACGCTATACATGTATATAACAAAACACAGCGCAAAACAATGCACAAAACACAACGCAACATATAACAAAACACAGCGCAAAACAATGCACAAAACATAACGCAACGTAACAAAACACAACGCAGCGCAAAACAATGTACAAAACACAGCGCAAAACAGTGCACAGAACACAACGTAACACAAAAAATATAAAACAACGGACATAACACAATACGACAAGACGTTGGAAATCAATGGTAAAACATCGGTTTTGAGAGAGAACCTGACACAATAACAAAAAGGGATTGATTTATTGATTGATTGAAAAATAGAAAGAATGGGATCTTATGTTCCAGTGAAGAACATCTAACTAATATTGAGACGTCACCAGCTATAGGTGAAGAGGTAAGTGAAAATTTTACCTTTGCAGTGCAATATGTAGGGAGGGTTCCTTAGGTGCCAAGCATGCCATGACACTGGGCGTCGGTTTTTAGGTCTCTTCCGAAGGACCTAATGACTTTCATTTCTAAAATCAATGTCGCGTGATTGGCGAAAGAACAGTCGCTACTTATTGTCAAGTCTATGTCAAACCCGGCCGGGTTCAAACCCCCGATAGACACACGAAGCAGGTACAATGGTAACAAGTAGTATCATTTAAGTTATTTCGTGTGATAATTGATAACTTTTTTTACTTTAGCCGCTGGCAATCAAAAATTGATCCACACCATCATGATCTACGCCAATGTAATGTACAGTCGAACCTGTCTTAAAAGCCACCTCTATATATAAGGGCCAGCTGCTTTTTAAGGTCAGTAAAATTTTATCCCCATCGCTTTTTATTCAGTTTATTTGAACCTGTCCATAAAGGCTACTTTAAGTTTCATGGGGTGACCTTTATAGACAGGTTTGACTGTATGCCAAAAGAAATCATGGGCAGCTAATTAATACATACACGCGTTAATTAATACATGAACAATTCTGACAAACACATACGCGCAATGTTCCAAATTCCGGATCAACTCTTGATAAAATGCAGGTGCTGATAGCAGGTTATCTAGTCAAAACATTACATACACCACATGATGTGAAATTATATTGTTAATTTTGTTTTTATACATAGATCAGACACGTGTTTACGGAATGTTTGAAGTACTGTAATTAGTTAAGTGATAGTAGTACTATGATCTTGAATATACTATCTACTTCACTAGAGTACTGTAATTAGTCTCGAATCTGAAGGTATATAAGTTTTTTTTCTACAGTACACACCCGTCAGAAGTTTAACACTGAGGTAACGATAAGGCGCCGAATAGAAGCTCGGCTGTCGAGGTATGGAGAGCGTTAGCGAGAGAAAACCTAAGAGAGAGGAGAGAGAGAGAGAGAGAGAGAGAGAGAGAGAGAGAGAAGAGAGAGAGAGAGAGAGAGAGAGCAGTTGTCCAAAACCGGTCTGAGATACCAAGATGAGTTGTCGATCGATAGATAGTTATCATGGGACCGAGATGAGTTGCCGATCGATAGATAGTTATCAATGGGACCGAGATGAGTTGTCGATCGATAGATAGTTATCATGGGACCAAGATGAGCTGTCGATCGATAGATAGTTATCATGGGACCAAGATGAGTTGTCGATCGATAGATAGTTATCATGGGACCAAGATGAGCTGTCGATCGATAGATAGTTATCATGGGACCAAGATGAGTTGTCGATCGATAGATAGTTATCATGGGACCAAGATGAGTTGTCGATCGATAGATAGTTATCATGGGACCAAGATGAGTTGTCGATCGATAGATAGTTATCATGGGACCAAGATGAGTTGTCGATCGATAGATAGTTATCATGGGACCAAGATGAGTTGTCGATCGATAGATAGTTATCATGGGACCGAGATGAGTTGCCGATCGATATATAGTTATCAATGGGACCGAGATGAGTTGTCGATCGATAGATAGTTATCATGGGACCAAGATGAGTTGTCGATCGATAGATAGTTATCATGGGACCAAGATGAGTTGCCGATCGATAGATAGTTATCATGGGACCGAGATGAGTTGCCGATCGATATATAGTTATCAATGGGACCGAGATGAGTTGTCGATCGATAGATAGTTATCATGGGACCAAGATGAGTTGTCGATCGATAGATAGTTATCATGGGACCAAGATGAGTTGTCGATCGATAGATAGTTATCATGGGACCAAGATGAGTTGTCGATCGATAGATAGTTATCATGGGACCGAGATGAGTTGCCGATCGATATATAGTTATCAATGGGACCGAGATGAGTTGTCGATCGATAGATAGTTATCATGGGACCAAGATGAGTTGTCGATCGATAGATAGTTATCATGGGACCAAGATGAGTTGCCGATCGATAGATAGTTATCAATGGGACCGAGATGAGTTGTCGATCGATAGATAGTTATCATGGGACCAAGATGAGCTGTCGATCGATAGATAGTTATCATGGGACCAAGATGAGTTGTCGATCGATAGATAGCTATCATGGGACCAAGATGAGCTGTCGATCGATAGATAGTTATCATGGGACCAAGATGAGTTGTCGATCGATAGATAGTTATCATGGGACCAAGATGAGTTGTCGATCGATAGATAGTTATCATGGGACCAAGATGAGTTGTCGATCGATAGATAGTTATCATGGGACCAAGATGAGTTGTCGATCGATAGATAGTTATCATGGGACCAAGATGAGTTGTCGATCGATAGATAGCTATCATGGGACCGAGATGAGTTGCCGATCGATAGATAGTTATCAATGGGACCGAGATGAGTTGTCGATCGATAGATAGTTATCATGGGACCAAGATGAGCTGTCGATCGATAGATAGTTATCATGGGACCAAGATGAGTTGTCGATCGATAGATAGCTATCATGGGACCAAGATGAGCTGTCGATCGATAGATAGTTATCATGGGACCAAGATGAGTTGTCGATCGATAGATAGTTATCATGGGACCAAGATGAGTTGTCGATCGATAGATAGTTATCATGGGACCAAGATGAGTTGTCGATCGATAGATAGTTATCATGGGACCAAGATGAGTTGTCGATCGATAGATAGTTATCATGGGACCAAGATGAGTTGTCGATCGATAGATAGTTATCATGGGACCGAGATGAATTGCCGATCGATATATAGTTATCAATGGGACCGAGATGAGTTGTCGATCGATAGATAGTTATCATGGGACCGAGATGAGCTGTCGATCGATAGATAGTTATCATGGGATCGAGATGAGCTGTCGATCGATAGATAGTTATCATGGGATCGAGATGAGCTGTCGATCGATATATAGTTATCATGGGACCGAGATGAGCTGCCGATCGATAGATAGTTATCATGGGACCAAGATGAGTTGTCGATCGATAGATAGTTATCATGGGACCGAGATGAGTTGTCGATCGATAGATAGTTATCATGGGCCGAGATGAGCTGTCGATCGATAGATAGTTATCATGGGACCGAGATGAGCTGTCGATCGATAGATAGTTATCATGGGACCGAGATGAGCTGCCGATCGATAGATAGTTATCATGGGACCAAGATGAGCTGTCGATCGATAGATAGTTATCATGGGACCGAGATGAGTTGTCGATCGATAGATAGTTATCATGGGACCGAGATGAGTTGTCGATCGATAGATAGTTATCATGGGACCGAGATGAGCTGTCGATCGATAGATAGTTATCATGGGACCGAGATGAGCTGTCGATCGATAGATAGTTATCATGGGACCAAGATGAGTTGTCGATCGATAGATAGTTATCATGGGATCGAGATGAGTTGTCGATCGATAGATAGTTATCATGGGACCGAGATGAGCTGCCGATCGATAGATAGTTATCATGGGACCGAGATGAGCTGTCGATCGATAGATAGTTATCATGGGACCGAGATGAGTTGTCGATCGATAGATAGTTATCATTGGACCGAGATGAGCTGTCGATCGATAGATAGTTATCATGGGACCGAGATGAGTTGTCGATCGATAGATAGTTATCATGGGACCGAGATGAGCTGTCGATCGATAGATAGTTATCATGGGACCGAGATGAGTTGTCGATCGATAGATAGTTATCATTGGACCGAGATGAGCTGTCGATCGATAGATAGTTATCATGGGACCAAGATGAGTTGTCGATCGATAGATAGTTATCATGGGACCGAGATGAGTTGTCGATCGATAGATAGTTATCATGGGACCGAGATGAGCTGTCGATCGATAGATAGTTATCATGGGACCGAGATGAGTTGTCGATCGATAGATAGTTATCATGGGACCGAGATGAGTTGTCGATCGATAGATAGTTATCATGGGACCGAGATGAGCTGTCGATCGATAGATAGTTATCATGGGACCAAGATGAGTTGTCGATCGATAGATAGTTATCATGGGACCGAGATGAGTTGTCGATCGATAGATAGTTATCATGGGACCAAGATGAGTTGTCGATCGATAGATAGTTATCATGGGACCGAGATGAGTTGTCGATCGATAGATAGTTATCATGGGACCGAGATGAGCTGTCGATCGATAGATAGTTATCATGGGACCGAGATGAGTTGTCGATCGATAGATAGTTATCATGGCGCCGAGATGAGCTGTCGATTCTGTACCAACTCGTTAGTTTATTGTTTAACTTTCGACAGGCATTTACCGTATAGCTACTTCGCTGTTTTTGTCGAATCTAAAAGTAGTTACTTTCTATACAGGTTTGTGCTGTACTTCACCATGTACAGTACTTATTACACCAGCAGTGTATTTAAGTACTTTGAGGGCTATTAAAGTGATGACTATAAATGAACAAGTGTATACTACAGACATGTCGAAAGTTTAACACTAAGCTAACGATTTCGTAGTCCGACTAATCAGCCCACTAAACCCCCTTATTAATTTTTTGACTTTTTGGAAATTAAAATGGGGGTTTAGTGGGCGGATTAGTCGGACTAACGATTTCGTACCGAATCTATAATCTACCTAAAATCAAACCTGTCTATAAAGGCCACCCAAGGGAACCAGTAAAAGTAGCCTTTATGAGCAGGTGGCCTTTATATACAGGTTCAAATAATATGAATAAAGAACAATTGTAATACCATGTTACTGACCTTTATAAGCAGGTGTCCCTTATATGGAGGTGACCTAAAAGGCAGGTTAGACTGTATATCTCGTTACCTGACACGCATCTGACACCCCTCATTTCCTGTAACTTACATCGCCATCAAAATTGAAATGCGTTTAAATTATATTTTTTATTTTCCAGATTTAAAAGTGTCATTTTGAAGAGCAAATAAGTAAGAAAATAAGAGATTTCGAGAATTTTTCTTGTTTTTGTGGCGAGTGAGCCAGGGTTTTTGTTGTGTAACTTTCCACCAAGGCAATGTCTGGTGAACTGCAGATTTCACTATGGAACATTGCATAAATGAAAATCCTTTCATTTTAAACTGCAATCACCGCTGAGCCGTTTCGACTCTAGAAATATTAAATTTAGTAACATCGATATCGGCAAAAGATAATAAAATTTGTTGTGATAATAGGAAATAGTTGGCAGGGAATTTTAAACAAAAAAGTAAATTAATTTTCAAACTGGCGCCAAATGTAATTTCTGCATTTTGTCTTATTTTAAGCTATCAGACAGTTTCTTTAAACTTGGGAATTCTTTTAAAATTCCTTAATACAACCACGTGTATATTGTTAATGACTTTTAAAGTACAATACAATTTCATATGAGCTATTTTTAATTTTTGTTAAGTTTAAGAAAAGAAATGAGTAATTAACACGAATTTAATAAAAACAAATATGATGTAACTCTCTCTCTCTTTCTCCCTCCTCTCTCTCTATCTCTCTATTTTTTATATGGATAGAATTTTAACATTACAGTAATTTCAATAACAATGCCAATGCAGTATATTGACAGCGTCTCAATATGAATCGATGCTTAGAAATTTAAAAATCTAGCAATCAAGTTTATGAAAAAAGGACAAACGAGGGATTGACAAATCTCTCTACCCCTCTCTCCTCTCTCTCAACCACACACGCCATTAATATTAATATTGTACACGTCCATCTACAGTTCACATGTTGTTTATTTTCATAACTGACCAACTGACCGATCTGTCAACAAAATATGCACACAACATAGTTTACATATTTCCTCGCTCATCACCATACCACTGTCCAGCTGACAGACAGCCCACTACATGTACTGCTCTCGATAAAACTCCGCCAATAGCATTCTATGTAAATATTTAATATCACCATGTAAATTTTTAGTATTTTCAACTAAAATTTGAAATTCAAAGAGGGTAAAAATTGAAAATAGTTTTCCGTCTTGAGACCCTTATCCCCGCAAACAAACTCATATTTCAAAAACCATATCTCTCTCTCTCTCTCTCTCTCTCTCTCTCTCTCTCTCTCTCTCTCTCTCTCTCTCTCTCGTAATGTTTCGAATATTTTACTATTTCACTATCTTTCTCTCTCTTGTTATGTTTCACATCTCTCTCTCCCTCCTCTCTCTCTTTCTCTCTCTCGTAATGTCTCACATATTTCATTATCTCTCTCTTCTAATGTTTCACATCTCTCTCTCTCTCTCTCTCTCTCTCTCTCTCTCTCTCTCTCTCTCTCTCTCTCTCGTAATGTCTCACATATTTCATTATCTCTCTCTTCTAATGTTTCACATATCTCTCTCTCTCTCTCTCTCTCTCTCTCTCTCTCTCTCTCTCTCTCTCGTAATGTCTCACATATTTTATTATCTCTCTTCTAATGTTTCACATCTCTCTCTCTCTCTCTCTCTCTCTCTCCTCTCTCTCTCTCTCTCGTAATGTCTCACATATTTCATTATCTCTCTCTTTTAATGTTTCACATCTCTCTCTCTTGTAAATAGTATTGTCATATAATTATTTTTTTTTAATTTTCTGAATGAAATATTCAATAATTTGTAAATTGTCACATTTTAAATAGATAATCTAATGTAAGATTAAATCGATTCAAATTAGTTACCCAATGAAAAGACATAATAATAATATATATTTTGGATCAACACAACCCTTTTCTCTCTGTGTGAACAGGTTATTAATATCTATGGATTCATATAAATGAAAAATGAAAATAAAATATTATTACTAAAAATAAAAATCTTGATTTTTTTAAGATCAACACAACCTCTCAAGGTAATATAAATGAAAACCATTCCAAATTACTATATTTTGATAATGCACTAAGCCTCTTACCTAATGCAATCATATATTCCTCGAAATTATCACTAGAACGAACTTCCCATTTTCCAGAAAAATTTGCCATCTTCAGAAATAATTAAAATGTTTTTTCCAAAGTAAGATTTTCCCGAAATTAGCAGTTCCTTGGTCCCGTGTTAAAACTACAGTACTATCGGACACCGATGCAGAGTAAAAATTCTTTATCAGTAGGGCGTAGTATAAATCAAGGAATGTTTCCGTAAAATGGGTTGCTTCAAACCGATTTAGTTCTCTATATATACAATTAGTTAGATTGGACGAGATGACTTCCTATCTGAAATGATTCATATCGGAATTTTTTATCGATAATGTTGGCAGAAGGTTGTATGTTTTTCTATTAAAGTATGATTTGATTAATGTTGGGATTATGTCACAAGTTTGTCATACGATTGTTTCATCAGCAAAAAGGATTTAACCGGATGTGTTTTAATTTGATATATTTACAATATGACTTTATCTCTAGAGTTTCGATGGAACATACAGAAGCAATTGTATTTCAATTCCCGTTGAAAGACAATAGGGGTCATGACCCTTGAAGTGTATCAATTTCCCGCAATATTACGTCAGGTCCAGCACAGGGTGTGAAATACGCCGATCTCGCATGGCTAAAAATCCTATATCACACGAGCAGATATGGAAGAAATAGCACCAAGGTACAAAATATTTATTAAAAGAAAGAATTGTAAATATAAGAAATGACATTTCTGCTCATGGTATTTCAAGGGGTAATGAAAGATAGTGTGGCGCGTGCCAAATTCGCCGTTCATTTTGAATTTGGCACGCGCCACACTAAAGCTCGTTCTGGACAGGAAAATATTCATCCTCGTTTGAGATATCTCTGTCTTACCCTGTTACCGGTGTAAGATTCTATTAATCAACAATATTGTGATGACGGCCGTATATTTTGAATGACGTGATAAGCCTAGGCTTGCATATCCCGGGAACATGGAACAATGGATCGAGTCAAATATATCCAGGGAATTTTTGGATACAGAGACTCCATGCTTATCAACAATATTGTGACGACGGCCATAAGTAAACGGTGAAGTGAAGTGAAAACTTACTAAGAGCTTTGATAAGTCAAGGCTTGCAATATTCATGAGTCAATGATTTATTAGTAAGTAGCTTGCTTCGTTGTATATGTATAAAGTTCCGTACTCTGCCGAATATGATATATTGTAAAAACACATACTAGTTCTCCTCTCATAGTCTCCGGATAATTTCATTTTTATTCATTCATTACAGAATTACGCGTAATATTTAATTTCCTTTATTCTTTCTGATGACTATTGGATACGGAAGATGTCCTTAGCGAGATTAAACAAAACCGGATTGTATTCATTGTCGTACCAGTCTGTTTTAGTCCAATTAGTGTTTTAGTTGTGACCATGAGTCAATGGGAGTGTTCGTTGCATAAACAGGAGTTATCGCTTTGGCCAAGGTCAACGGTCGAGACCTATCCTCCGTCTTCTAAAGTAAAGTTTTATCTCATTGTATTATGGTGCGTCTTTACTTAACTGAATACTAAATAAACGAGAGAGAGAGAGAGAGAGAGAGAGAGAAGAGAGAGAGAGAGAAAGAAAGGAGAGAGAGAGAGAGAGAGAGAGAGAGAGAGATATTTTAAAGCTGCTGATTTGTGAACAATTTGTCTTACTGGGGACACCACCAATGGGGACAAAACTTACGTTCTCAGATCTTTGGTTGGTTATTTGAATACGCTCTATCATATATGACACTTTTGCCAATTACAGTATGTCTTTAAAAACACGTGTTTAAGTTATATATTTAGTGTGTGTTAGCAAATTGTTTTGATTTCACTAAATATCTATTTGTTTGCCTCATGAAATACTCGGTGAAATTGAATTCCAGGTATGTTTAAAAATATTTTAATTGAAATTGTGATAAAAACCACATTGATGCCAAGAATACACAAAATTGTTAATAGTTTCAAAATGTTATCAATGTTACCTCGTGCTGGTGCATCGAATACAAAGACCAAAATCTGGTATGCAGTGCAGACTTGTCCAAAGTTTAACATTAAACTAAACGAAATATTGCCGAATAATCAACTCATCTCTGTCCCGTGTAAGCTTTATCGTATATATTGACAATATTTCAGCAGCTGCTGTTTATCTCTTGAAAGGTTTATGGGAGGATGTGGGTTCTATCCCCAGCCAGGCCTGACCCAAGACTTGAAAGTTGTTAGTGTCTGTTCTTTCACCGAGCACACACATGCGGCATTACGAAATGAAAGCCACGGTTTTTTTCGGATGGGAACTTTAAATAAACGAGGTCCCCTGTCATGGTAAGCATGGCGCGATAAAGAACTGCTGTATAATGTCATCAGCGCAACGCACAGAGACAAAATTTCTGCACATTCGCCTATAGCTGGTAACGTCTCGATATAAGTGAAATATTCTTGACTGGGACGTTAAACACCATTACTCAACTCAACTCGACGGCTTTTTTTTGCCATTTACTATCCATACGTCATTTCCTGAATGTAATGTATGATTAATTAAAAATAAATGGTATATATGTGAAATATCTCGGCCTCTCTGTAGCGGAGCCTCGACTACTTTTCGTTAGCCCAGTGTTAAACTTTCGACAGGCCGGTACTGTAAAGGTGCATGCACGTGTATTGATGCACATGCCGAACAAAGAGTGCATACCGATTAGTAATAACATTGTCTGCACTGTATTAAACCACGCATTGTTTTATTGCAAACCATTGTTTATTTGTACACGGACTATTACGGTGGTCTTTGGAATTTGTTTATTACATCATCGTACACGCCTTCAACAATATAGTACAGGCCTGTCCAAAGTTTAACTTTACACTAACGAATTCCTAGTAGTGCAGAATTGGCAGTTCATCCCAGTCCCTTGCTATCTATCTCTTAGCAGCTTTTCGGCAGCTGCTATCCGAATCTCGACCACACGACAGGCATTCGAGCTCCGACTCTTTTGACGTTAGCTCGGTGTTAAATTTTCGACAGGTCTGTACAGTACATGCATATCAGTCTAGTCTTTGGGATATCATTAATTGTACATATCACACCTCACACAAAACATTTTTCACATAGCATCTAAATACATGTCACTCAACATTCCTAACCACTCATATGTTATGCAATGTTGGATCAAACCGATAATACCGTCCAATGAATAAGCTGGATTTTGTGTGACGTAGAGCGCAGCATAGACGTTATGTTGGTGTAACCTAGATTTTGCTGAATGTCCACTTTTAAAAGTGAAAAAAAAACAACTTTAGCTCAGTGGTTACAGTTATCGCTTCGCACGTGGGAGGTCGTGGGTTCGAACATCGATCGGGTCTCTGACTGTTCTTTCGCCAAGCAATAGGCAATTAGAAATGAAAGTCACGGGTCTTTCGGAAGAGACCTTAAAAACTTATGCCCCGTGTCATGGTAGGATTGGCACGTTAAAGAACACTCCCTGCACTGCATAGGTAAAAATTCCTGCCTCTTCACATAAAGCTGGTGACATCTCGATAAGGCCATAATCTCATTTTAAAATTAGAGTAAAACGTGGATTGAACGCAATCACTTGTTCTGGCAAATTTTGGCATTATATAAAAGGCCTTTTCAATTAATCGAAGAGTGTCCATAAAAACCATAGAAGACATGGATTTTGGGACTTCAAAATAGTGTGACAATAAGAGGCTTGGTAGAATAGGATTTTTGAGAGGCCTTATAACTGGGTTTTACAGTAATGCCCCGCCCCCTCCTTTATGCAATATGATTGCAGCTTTTAACGAACCCGTTTTACATAAGAACAGAGATCGAGTATTGCCAATAAAATTCTATTCATTTTACATAGGATTATCTTTTTTTCCAATTTACTTATGATACTGCTATATAACTTGATGCACTCTTAAGATAAAATTATATTTGTATTAGTTGCTTGTCATAACAATATGCAATAATTTGTCATGTTCATCTAGTGCAGTATTGAAGTAGTATACAGGCCTGTCAAAAGTTTAACACTGAGCTAACAAAAAGGCGTTGAAGCTTGGCTGTCGGATGGCCAAAATATTAATGGCTGGTATATAGCACTAATGAAGTCCAAGATTGAGGATCCAGACAAGAAGACAAATACAGTCGTTCAATTTTGAGAATAGTTTTTTTTTTAATATCAAAAAGACTCCTCGTCTAAAATCTGGACTTCATTAGGCGTCGAAATTGTCAACGACTAACGGACGCCCGGGCTTCATAAGGCTTCGAAATTGTCAACGACTAACGGACGCCTGGGCTTCATTAGGCGTAGAAATTGTCAACGATTAACGAACGCCTTGGCTTCATTAGGCGTCGAAATTGTCAACGACTAACGAACGCCAGGGCTTCATTAGGCGTAGAAATTGTCAACGACTAACGAACGCCTTGGCTTCATTAGGCGTCGAAATTGTCAACGACTAACGAACGCCAGGGATTCATTAGGCGTTGGACTTCATCAAGCGTTATTACAGCTACAGAGATATAGCTAACGAATGGTCGAGGTGAGCTACCGATTCGGCACTTATTCGTTAGCTTAATGATGAACTTTCGACAGGTCTGTACTTTAACTCAACAATTATTATCCCCGGGGTTCTTTTGAAGAAAGGGAGAAGGGTTTATTAAGTTTGAGTTTCCGTCCGTCCGTTCGTCCATCCTTCCTTCTGTTCGTCCGCAATTCTTAAATTCTCCAAAATTATGTAGCACGTTTTCATGAAACTTCCAACACCAACATTATTAGGAGATGCGCATATCATTAACCCGAGTTGGTTTGCTCATTTTCGTGGGAGTTATTGCCTTTTGAACATACAAAAGAACCTGCTGGCGGCGGATCCCTATTCACTGTATATATATGCTATAGTTGTGATAGAATTTTTACAGGCGCCATAATTTGTATTGCTATTGAAGACGAAGTCCGATGATGCCCTGTCTCGGCCTGGGGGCATCAGTGGTCGAGTTGTCTCAAGCACCATCAGCTTACTAATAAAAAATTCACACCCTGGTTCATCAGCTTACTAATAAAAAATACACACCCTGGTTCATCAGCTTTCTAATTAAGAACTCACACCCTGGTTCATCAGCTTACTAATAAAAAATACACACCCTGGTCCATCAGCTTACTAATAAAAAATACACACCTTGGTTCATAACCTTAAATCGGATCTCATTTGGCAAATCCTAGTGTAAGAAAATCAATTCGCTTGTCAAATGTAGGCGGTTTTCTCTGGACGCTCCGGTGTCCTCTACCATTCAACAATATCATTTAACTCGTATGCCAAACTACTATTAATAGGATATCTAAATAAATAAATAAATAAATAAATAAATAAATAAATAAAGGAAATTGGTATTTGGTATATTTAGTTTATAGTATAAATAAATAAATAAATAAAATTGGTATTTGGTATATTCAGTTTATAGATTCTGATACGAATTTTTAATATTATTCTACTTTTGATGCCGCGCCTTTGAAACTTTCGATATGCACTGATTCGATTGCATTTATTTTTATAAGTTTTTAATTAATTTTTTATGATTTTATTTTTCTATTTATGTTTTCATATTGGCGTGTTTCTATCTTATCTTTTTACTCGGATTAATTTTAGGCTGTTTGTTCTTTTATGTTTTGTATTTATATTATATAATTTTACAGTACGGACCTGTCCAAAATATTACACAGGACTAACGACAATGTGTCGAACCCTCAGCTGACAAGTGGTCTAGATATCGATAGCCAGTAGTCAAAAAGCTTGCAAGAGATACATGTACCAACTGCCAAAAAGATGCCTAGATATACAGTCAAAACTGTCTCTAAATGACATCCATGGGAATCGGTAAAGGTGGCCTTTATGGGTAGGTGGCCTTTATATACAGGTTCCAATAATATGAATAAAGAACCATTGGGATACAATTCTACTGGTCTTTATAAGCAGGCGTCCCTTATATACAGGTGGCCTTTAAGTCAGGTTGTAGCTTACGAAAGGTAGAGATGAGCTGCTGATTTGGCATTAATTTGTTACTCAGGGATATTGAAAGCCTAGTCTTATCAAGGCCCTCAAAAATTTTATAGCCGTCTTCACAGTATTGTTGATAAGCTTGATGCCTCTGTCCAGGAGTTCCATGTTCTTTTCACACAATTTTGATTACACACGTGGCGGGTGTAGCTAGCTAAACAGGAGGTGCTTGCCCTTCCCGAGCACCCAGCCTCATTTCCCTGGTGGATGTTCACGTGTATAACCTAACTTGTTAGTTCCAAAGTTTTTACTTTGCTTCTGGATTGTGATTCGGACATGGGTTAGTATGTTTGTTTTTGATTTTGATAACCTTAATGTTAAACTTTCGACAAGCTTGTACTCTATCTATTCCATCCCATAAAAAACATGTTACGATCATGATATAAATAACAACTAAACCCAAACTACAAGTTTTGATAAATACATGTTACAGGTGTATAACCGATACCAAAAAGTTTACATTACAAAAAACATTCAGTGCAGACCTGTCGAAAGTTTGACACCGAGCTTGGGAAAGGGAGCCGAAGCGGCTCAGCCTCCGAATAGTCAAGGTTTTGATAGCTAGCGGTTAAAAGCTGTTGAGAGGTTGAAAGTGCTCGTCTTGACGAGATACAGGTAACAAGGGGCCGAGGTTAGCCGCGGATTCGGCACTCATTACGGTTAGCTTCGTGTTAAACTTTCGGCAGGTCTGTACTATACATTCCATCTCGGATGATGATAAATATAATGTTTATAAAGTTTCTCAGACTGTATATATATACAAATCATACTAAATCATACTAAAGATAATTCTCCTGCAAAATCAACAATGCAAGTCGAAACTATCTTTAGCGTATATATATATATATATGTATACAGTACAGACCTGTCGAAAGTTTAACACAAAGCTAACAAATTAGTGGCAAATCGGCAGCTTACCCCCGCCCTTTTATAATCTATGCATCGGCAGCTGCTATCTACCATTCTAACATGGCGTGCGTTTTCCTTCATATGAAACACGAAGAGAGCAAGTCGTGGTATAACGTCGAATAATGATACACGGACCGGAGTTCACATTCGTCGCATGTTACCGAAAGGTTTTCGGGAACTTAATTTTAGCCTCCTATTTTTCTAAACTACTTTTTTCATACTGTTAGACTATTACCATTCTAAAACTAGAACTGTTTCTTGAGAACTAAATACCCCCGCCCCCAAATTTAATGTTCTACTACGACCTTGACCTGACCTTTATGATATGACCTCGGTTCAAGATCATGACAACACCTTTGGACCATAAAGATTATTCAACAGTTATCCAAAGCATCTATGAGATATGCCACGGACACGATTTTACACGGACAGACAGACGGACAAACATACATGGTGATTCCTATATACCCCCTTAAACTAGTTTGCGGGGGTATAATGGAGTGTTTTTTCTACAAATATTGCATTTACCGGGGTAAATATTTCGTATAAAACATCCACAGACTTTTTAATTGACTTGTTTATATACTAGTAAGTTTTACACTATGCCACTCAGCGTGTTTGATTGATGACATGTAATCCAGTGATAACAGGTTCGTGTACAGATGCCAACATAACATGCCACTTGGCACCATTACCTCCGATCTACTGCTGGTTTACTGCATGTACGGAACCCAGTGATATATGCGTTATGTATGTACAGTACAGACCTGGCGAAAGTTAAACACTGGCCTAATGAATAAGCGCGAAATTGGCAACTCTGTGTTATCTCGTTCTGTATAATTGACAGATCGCCGGACACGCCCACTATGTTCCGACAAAGGGTCGACATGCTTAAATTACACGCAAAAAGAATGAAAACTCGGTCTGAATTGTGCGGTTTA
The DNA here is from genome assembly GCA_021292105.1 of Anadara kagoshimensis. NCBI lineage: Eukaryota > Metazoa > Mollusca > Bivalvia > Arcoida > Arcidae > Anadara > Anadara kagoshimensis. The sequence continues at coordinate 51,814,649 of CM037874.1, forward strand.
ATGACGTATCGCCGACCACGCCGACAATGTTCCGACACTGGCCGCCATCACGGTACCAAAGCAGCGTCACGGCAACTAATGACGTACTAGTGTCAGTGACGTAAATAAATGACACAATTGAGCCCGAGTTTTCATTCTTTTTGTGTGTAAGCAAGACTGAAATTTGTCGGAACATCGTGGTCGTGGCTGGCGATCCGTGAATTAGCTATATACAGACAGATTTACTGTCGCTGTTATCTATCTCTCGGCAGTTTTTCAGTCACTGGCTATACTTGGCTGCTGAGCTTCGAATCATTCTCGTTAGCTCGGTGTTAAACTTTTGACAGGTCTGTATTGTATAAAGGAAATGAAAAACAAAACTGGCCAGAATATATTTATTGTGTCTGGTCAACTCGATCCAATTTTCACACGTGCCAACTGGTGACTTTTGCAAAAACGTGATTGCGGTGTCGGCAGAATTGATGGGTTTGTCGTCAAGTGTCATTATTTCCAAAATTATGTGCTTTAATTAATACAGATACATAAAATACACACAAAAAACTGGTACGAGTTGGTACTTGGGGCGAGTTGGTTAAAAAAAATCGAATAAGTTGGCATATAGTTGAAACTAGTTGATAATAAAAAATAGAACGGGTTGGTAACCAAAGATGTACGAGCTGGTAATCAAAAAAGTGGAACGAGCTGGTAACCAAAGATGGTACGAGCTGGTAACCAAAGATGGTACGAGCTGGTAATCAAAGATGGTACGAGCTGGTAATCGAAAAAGTGGAACGAGTTTGACAAAAGTAAGCTGGAATTGAACCGAGTTTACATAATATTACACATATCAATTTTATATTTTATTTTTTATGATAATGTACCTTGGTGTTCATTAATTACGGAGGCCGCAGTGGCCTAATGGATAAGACGTTAGTCTTTAAACCCAGGGTCTTTCACCGCTGTGAGTGCGATTCCCGCTCAGACCACATGTGAGAAAGTGAATTTTCCTTGCCGTTGGCCTTTAATGGTTCATCTGGTATCAGTATAATGGACTGGGGGAGTGGTATGCTTGTCGCCCGCGTACTGTCTCTGTGAGCTAGCACGTTAAAGTCTCCTTGAGTGCGCGCTAGTTCAAGGCAGACCATAAAACACATTAGCACTTCTGCATACAAAAAATTGTTCATAGATTAATACAGAGATTGATAAAAAGTTATTGTCGCGAATAGCTAAAAATTGCTAATGCGACGTTAAGCAACATTTAACCTACCAACCATCATTAATTACAACAAATTGCATACGCCACAACGGTATATGGCATGACACAAAATTTCTAAAAGCTTAAAAAAACACGTACCATCCCACCGATGAATTAAACAGTGATTACGAGTGTTCTGTTTCTTCCATATCTGCTCATGTAAGATAGGGTTTTTCCCCATGTGAGATACGCGTATCTCACATGACCACGTGACCTTTAGTGACGTCACAATCAAAAGACAATTACATGACGTCACATGACGTCATTTTGCGGGAAAATGACATCCAATTCTTCACAATTTAGAAATTTTGAGTGCGTTTCACATGATAAATATTGGATTTTTGAATGAACCACTTTGTTTTGTAGTTTATACATTTTGTATAAACCAAAATCCGGTACGATTTATCCAATGGTCATATTTATTTTAAAGTAAAATGTCGAATTACAAAGTTAGATTTTACAAACATGGCGTCGATGTCTATGTTCATCGTACCTGAAGCCAAATATTGGCACTAAAATGGAAGAAAAATAATCCATTATGAGTTGATCCATGTAGGATAGGGAAATCTCACCCTCGGGGTTCAACATTTCTGGTCAGAGACTCGGCAAGCCTCGTCTCTGACTGAAATGTTCAACCCCTCGGGTGAGATTTCCCTATCCTACATGGATACTCATAATGGATTCCTATAATCTCGCGTTAATCAAACATTTAATCTGTGAAAGCTGAATTAAATAAACACACACCCATGTTGTGCAAGTACTCATTCAATACCAAATATTTGTATTGTGTAATTTTGCAAACAGTTTTTATTACTGTCCAATCCCCGGAATATATGATTTTTAGAAGTATAACAGGGTCTAAAACATGGATTTTCTGTTTGTTCTATCCATGGTCTTGTTAATGGACAGGGTGGTATATAATTTACACTTTGCCACTTCGTTGGATTCAGAACGTGATTAACTGCAAAACATGGGTTATCTTGAATTTTTTTTATCTAACATTAGACTAGTTTTTCTATCTGATTTGACGAAATACAAGTTTTATCGAACACGTATGATACAGAATCTTGTATCACCACACTGTGGTGACAAGTGTGGTGATACAACATTAGCGGTAAAGTGCAAGTGCATTTCTCATTGTGGCGTCGTTGGAGAATCTCCGATTTGTCAAATGAAAACAATGACGTCATTACTACAGAACATGTCATAACATAGTTCAGTGGTTTTCTGTGGTAAAATGTATTTTTCACATAAAGTATTGTTTTTTATTATTTTAAATAACCTAATAGGAAATGTTAGATAAAAATATCATATACACAGTGTGTATGTACAACCCTTCGTATCAGGTCTCGTCCTTTTTTCGTAGCTGTATCACTACTCGTCGCGTGAGCAGGACTCGTGGTGATACGACTAGGAAAAAAGGACTCGACCTGATACTCACACTGTGTATATCATTTAAGAATTGAATTGCACTTTTTACGTTGTTATCAGGGTGTAACAACGTGAAAATTATCACAAATTGTGTAAAACCGCGTAGCGTAATTACAAACCCAAAATTTAACTTTTTTTAAGCTGACCTACATTTCTGAACTGATCAGCTGATTTTCAGAAAATCGACGTTACAAAGCCGAACTGCATAGTGATACAATAAATGATATCTTTATGAAACGATAAAATATCCGATAAAAAAGCTAAAATAGTTTTGAATTTATATCTTTTTATTCATTTTTTAGTTATTTTCAAGTCAACATATAAATCATGTTTCATTTAAATCCATTGACAAAAAGGGATTATATTATGTCTCGCGATCATGAAAACAAACAACACTTTGTACAACGTCATACGTGACGGCCAAACGTTTGTAGGACAGGCGTGTTTACATTTTGATTTTACCCATAACATAAGAAAAACTGCATTGGTTAAATGAACAGTGTGTTAATCAAACCCTGAAACCAACTATTGACATGTTATTAATGTTTTCTTGGATGAATCAATGTTTTACCACCTATGGAATGGATGTGAGATGAGGGATTCTGTCACTGGTGGTAGCTGTATGGGCTGATCAGGGACATTTGGAGAAGGTAAACAAGCCGTACGGGTGAATATTAGACTGGAATATAGTATGTTATCAATTTTATTAAATTATTATTGGTAGGCCTACCGCTGTCATTATCATCAAGATCCAGTTCAGAATCAACCATCTGACTTATGTGCACACTGGCATTGCATTCTTAAAAATATTTGTCCTGATCCCCGGTTATTGTCTTGGGGAAATAAAATGTCTTTGGTTTCAACAGGATGCTTATGTGATGAATTTCAAACAAAACCCCCAGCACTGAGATTTGGCATCCGAGAATACCATGGTGCGTGTCATATTGCTTATACTTAGGCCGATATAGACACGTAAAATGCTCGGTGACGAAAATGTCGATTTTGAAAAATATTTCATAAATATATAATCTTAAATGTAAATTATTTAAAATATCGGTGAAAATTAATCAGAACATGTTTGAATTAAATTTTCAAAATTTGAATTTATAAAAAAAAATCGAAGTATTTTAATGTTTCTATGTGAAATCGTTCCCCATCTCCCCGTTTGTTTACAATCTTAAAATGGCTGTTCAGAGATGGGTAATCCCCGAAACAGGCCCTAAGTAGTTCCGGTAGAAAACGTTGTTATTGGAAAATAACACCGTGTTTTTGCAAGACGACAACCAATGGAAATGCTCTAAATTGTGTAACAACGTGAAGTTTGTAATTATATGTATATATTACGTCATTTTTTGAAGCATAAAAATGCAAAACTAGAAATTCTCGTATATCTGATCATGCTATATTCTATACTACACTTTAGCTTTAAGAGCATGGAATCATCATTGATTTGGCTTGTGAATGCTTTTTTCTACGCCACTTGGCTTGAAGCACATGGACTTCTCATTGATTTGGTCAGAATATATTTTTTATTATGCCACATGGCCCGAAGCACACAGAATTCTCGCATATCCGGTCAGAATATATGTTATACTACGTCACTTGGATTAAGGCGTATAGATGTAAAACACAGAATCCGAGTAGATCTGGTTAGTCACATGACATATTTAATACTACGCCATTTGGCTGGAAGGATATGTAAATCTAATGAAATTTACATTTATTTGGTCAGTACATATTTTACACTACGCCACTTTGCTTGACGCAAGGGAGTTCTCATTGATTTTGTCATTACATATTTTTATTAGACCACTTGCCTTAAAGCATATGAAATCCTAATTGAATCTTAGTACATATTTTTTTACTGAAGCACATGTAATTGACGTATCGCTGGCCACGCCCACAATATTCCGACAAAGGCCGCCATCATGGTACCAAAGCAGCGTCAGACAACTAAATTATGACGTACTCGTATCAGTGACGTCATTAAATGGCACAATTCAGACCGAGTTTTCGTTCTTTTCTGTGTAATTCAAGCATTCCAAGCCTTTGTCGGAACATTGTGGGCGTGGCCGGCGATCCGTTAATTCTCATTGATTTTGTCATTACATAAATGTATTTTATACGAAGCCACTTGGTTTGACGAAAGGGAATCTTTGAGTCGGTCAGTACATATTTTATAGGACGCCACTTCGCTTTCCGCATTCGTATTTTACATTACGCCACCTTGCTTGACACCAGGGAATCCCCATTGACTTGGTCATTACGTATTTTATTTTATGCCGCTTGGAAAATGCGAAACATGGAATCCCCACAGGTCGCTTATTACATTATCAAGCCGATAATTATATACAGAACATCAAAGGTGAATGATGTGGAATGTGAATAGCAAGGTTAATAAACCAACCTAAAACATGATCGGTAAATAATAGGAGAGCCTATGTACTGCGTGTTTTGGGGTTGTAATATAGTATTTTTCATGTTGCTAGGTCTTGTTTCAATCGCTTCTAAATGCAGGCCCGTAGCAGCATATTTAAAAGTAGAGGGGCCAAAATTAAAATGCACAAAAATTATGAAAAAAAGAAAGAAAGTAGGAACACATGAACAGCTTTATGTAGTACAAAGAATTAAATGGTTATTATCTGACGTTTGACTGGAGATGTTCATCTAGTCAGTCCCTTTCAGTTTGGATCCTGAATGCTGAGTTGAGTTGTATAGGATTTTACGTCCCAGTCAAGAATAGTTCACTTATATCGAGACGTTAGTAATTCTATGTGAAGTTATATAAATTTATAGCTGTGCAGTGTGCTTATGCAGTGAGGGTTCTTTATCGTGCCGCGCCTACCGTGACACTGGACTTTGATTTTTAAGGTTCGTAAGACCTGTGACATAATTTAATTAAAATTTGTTTATACAACAGAACACAATACAAAACAATGGAGACCACGTGACCAATTTTTTTTCTTTATAACTCAATAAAAAAAATTAGATTAGCTCCGCTCACTTGCCCCATTTTGGCGGATTTAACCGGAACTTCTTCATTGTTTACATCTGCAATGCACATCACCATGAATGAGATCACGATTATAAAACAACAATCGGGTCATATTCATCCGCCTCATGATGGCTATCAATGTAGATAGTATTAAACTTGATTTAAATGTTTCAGATTTTTTTTAATTTCTTGAATAATTAAAGAATGTCTAAATTAAATTATAAGGAATAACTGTGATATTATTTTTTTTATTGGTGTATAAAAGAAAAAACGATTTGCACACTGGATAATGCGCGCGTAGCGCATTATTCAAAAGTGTGCAAATCGTTTTTTCTTTTATACACCAATAAAAAAAATAATATCACAGTTATTCCTTAAATAAAGTACGGCGGCGTTGAAGAGCTAAATACGAATTAGTCAAAACGAAATTTATACTAATTCGTTGATTTAGCTTATTCGGTCGAACAATTGACTTAGGTTTTCGGTTTTTACTTACATTCACGGTTATCTCTGTATGATTGATCGATTGATTAATTTTATTAAAAGTCCCAGTCAAGGATATTTCACTTACATCGAGATGTCGCAAGCTACAGGTGAAGGTGCAGAATTAGTAAATCTTCCGAATAGAGTAGTTAATAGTTCGAACAAACAGGTATTTATATCTGCATTAATGTCGGACTAATGGCAATCTTAGTCGCATTTTTGTTAGCTTGGAGTTAAACTTTCGACAGGCCTATACTGAAGCACATTAATCAGTTTAATGGGGTTCGCCGCTGTACCGCGTGATACCCTCTAACATTTGTGCGTTTGTTATTTCTAATGGATATAAAATGACATGAGATGACGTTTTCCATGGAAAACAACGTCATTCCGGGAATCTGTGACGTTGACGTTTTCCAAAACGTTCCGCACAAACGTTAAGAGGTATTGATCAGGTGGTACAGTGGCGAACCCCATTACGTATGGATATGAGCAACACAGATAAGAATCTAGCCATTACAAATGGACCAGTGATTACAATCTTATAGCACTTAAAGCTTTCAAAATTCTATCCCGGTTCTTACAAAATGGACACATATTTATTTATTCTGAGCGATAACGTTAAGTTTTTCATCTCCAATTCATTATATTTGATATCCGAGTTTAAGTACATAACAGACCTGTCAAAAGTTGCACACTGAGCTAACGTTTCAGTCCCAAGTTGCAGTTCACCACGACCACTCGTTGGCTATATCTCGGGAACTTTTCGGCTTTCGTCGGCTGCTAAGAAACTTTTTTCAGCCACCAGGTTTTAATAACTTGGTATCCGAGCACCAACTTCTTTTTGGCTAACGCAGTGTTAAATTTTTGTCAGGTATGTACTGTACTTAAGTGATAAATCATTGTTACCTTAGAGCCAACAGCAAACTTGATTCATCCTGAATAGAAAAATAACTTCTACGTTGAACCCAGTTTAATTTCTTTTTTCAAGATTCGCATAAACATCGATTTTTTACGTCGCGCATGAATACCAATACTCCCTAGTCGAATACCAATCCGCAAGTCCAGATGTCGAGCACTCTATCGTCTATTAAGTCTGGTTTTTTTAACAAGCTCTACCTTCAATAACTGTAAGTTGACCATAAATATGAATATATAATGTTTTGTCATTGACTGAAATAAAATTTGTTTGAAATATTATCCAAGATTGATGACCTATTTTGTTTCTTCAAGACATGACGTCAAATTGGCGGGGCTTAATGTTTCTAAACAGCTGTTCCCATGTCCAGTCATGATCACGTCCGCCGTTAAAATTTTTTTTTTCAAAACATTGGAATTATTTTATTCAACGGAATTTGCAATTTTGCTCTCGTAAAGAAAGAATAAATTGTAAATATAAGAATTGACTGTCATTTTTTCCTGGTTCATCAAGTAATGAACCAGATTTTTAAACTAGCAAATCTAAAATGAACTGCTTCGCAGTTCATCAGATTTGCTAGTTTTAAAATCTGGTTCATTACTTGATGAACCAGGAAAAAATGACAGTCAATTCTTAATTAAGCAGAAAAAATGGCATCATACAATAATAGATCTATCACTACTTGTATTGCCAGATCCCGAGACTTGTTGAGTCCTGGACCAAATATACTAGAACGAGGATTTAGATTTCCCTATTTGGCACCACAAGTAGTAATGGGGTTCACCGCTGTACCACGTGATCAATACCTCTAAAAGTTTGTGCGTAACCTTTTGGAAAACGTCAATGTCAAAGATTCCCGAAATGATGATTTTTTATTAATTATGACGCCATAATTTACGAAAAGTCCCTTTTCTATTTTTGATCGAAAAGTTTTCCGCCAACTATTTATAGCCTTAAAGTGGTCTGCCAACTATTTATCGAATTCTTGAGACATTTTTTTCAATTGAATATCGCAATATGAACGACTGAAATTGACCAATCAGAAAAAAGGAAAACACTCAGTCATATAATAAAACAATTTATGTCATATATTAAGCTGGTGGATAGTGAAGAACAAAAGTTGTGTTCCTGAGTGAATTCCCATGTCCGTAGGGAAATCATGCATATGCACTAATCCCCTTAATTTCTCTGCAGATCAATCGCATATGTTCAATATATGATATTACCGTTATCAATAAACCCAAGTCTCATTAGATGTAAGTGGTCAATCAGTCAGAATGGGGAAAAAGTATGGTCGCCAATTAGTGTCAAAAATTAAGTTATTACATTATTAACGATACACACAAAAAATAACGTATGGTCATCCATTGTTGTCAGAAAAAGGAATAACGTATAGTCGCCAATTTGTCACAATTGCGTCAAAAATTAAGTGATAACATAATAAATTATACACAAAAAGTACAGTATGGTCATTAATATTTGTGTTAGAATGGGAATAAAAGTATGGTCGCCAATTTGTGTCAAAAATTAAATTATTAATGATACACAAAAGTATGGTAATTCATTTGTGTCAGAATGGGAATAAAGTATGGTCGCCAATTTTTGTCAAAAAATTAAGTTATTACACAAAAAGTAAAGTATGGTCATTTATTTGTGTCAGAATGGAAATAAAGTGTAGTCGCCAATTTGTGTCAAAAATTAAGTTATTACATAAAAAATGATACACAAAAAGCAAAGTATAGTCATTCATTTGTGTTAGAATGGAAATAAAGTATGGTCGCCAATTTGTGTCATAAATTAAATTATTAATGATACACAAAAGTATGGTAATTCATTTGTGTCAGAATGGGAATAAAGTATGGTCGCCAATTTGTGTCAAAGAATTAAGTTATTACATTATTAATGATACAAAAACAGTAAAGTATGGTCATTCATTTGTGTTAGAATGGAAATAAAGTATGGTCGCCAATTTGTGTCAAAAATTAAATTAATGATGATACACAAAAGTATAGTAATTCATTTGTGTCGGTATGGAAATAAAGTATGGTCGCCAATTTGGGTCGAAAAAATTAGTTATTACAGTAGTAACGATAAAAAAATTAAAAAAAGAAAAGAAAAGAAAGTATGGTCATCCACTGGTGTCAGAAAAGGAATAACGTATAGTCGCCAATTTGTTTAAATGATTAAGTTATTACATAATTAATGATACACAAAAGGTAAAGTATGGTCATTCATTTGTGTCAGAATGGAAATAAAGTATGGTCGCCAATTTGTGTCAAAAAATTAAGTTATTACATTATTAATGATACACAAAAATATGAAAATATGGTCAAATATTCGTGTCAAAAAATTAAAATTAGAGCCAAGAATTTTTCTGTTTTATCGAAATGTCACCAGCTATTGGTGAAGTGACAGAATTTTATTTTTACCTTTGCAGTGCACTAAGGTCAATGTAGACGTAAAGATTTTTAACGTGCAATGCCTGCCGTAACAAAGGGCATAGGCTTTAAGGTCGCTTCCGAAGGTACCGAAGTCTTTTATTAAATGCTAAGAGCTTTTCATTAGAACAGTCATATTCGAAGTTTTAGACATACTCTGTCGGGGTTCAAATCCCGAACTTCTATTAAAAAAGAGACGCGTGAAGGTGCTTTGCGCCAGAACGGTCACACCTAAAGTTTTGGACATACTCTTCCGGGGTTCGAATCCCGACCTTCCATTGACAAGCGACTCGTGAATGTGGGAGATCAGTCATTAATCAGTTGATAAGATGATTACATTAAGCAGTGATCATGAAAAATTTATACGCGAATTCCAGATGGAAATTATTAAGTAAATAGATAAGAATTACTAGTAGTTATCGCGGGTATTCGAATTACTGAAGTTTGAGTTATCGAAGTTGTTTTATAGTTTATATAGAAAAACGATCGGGTAAAAAATCTGTGGTATTCGAGATATCGAAGTTCAAATCATCAAAGTTCAACTGTAATTGCATTTTTTCACCTGTTAAAAAAAGCAAAAACTAAAACTCACATTGTGACTGACTAACGCGCCGGTTTAAATTTGTTAAATGTTTTCATCTCACCCGTTTATTGCAAGTTTTACCTGTTAATTAAAATCAAAGACAGAAAGACACAAACATCTAGAACAGTTAAAGACTTTAAAAAATTATTATTTAATACTATCCATCTGGAATACACGTATAATTGTTTTCATTAATGCAGTTTTAAATTTAAATAGTAAAGGTCCGCCTGAGTAGCTAAGTTGGTAGAAAACTCGTTGAAATCTGTAGATCCCGAGTTTGATTCCATGACCGACCCTAAATAATTATTTTCCCTCCTGACAAGTTCAGTAGCCAGTATGTCGTTTGGAAGAGGCTGATTGAAAATCCCCCCCATGTAAAAGTAAATTTGAGGGTGTTTAAATGATTTTCTTAAAGGATGTTGGAAACTCAAAAGTAACAGGAAAGGCCCATGATGTCGCGGTCAGTGGCCAGGGTATTCGAGTTGGTAGAGTACCGGTAAGCGATATAGGGCGGGAGGTCCTGGGTTCGATCCCTGGTCTGCATTATTCTCTTCTGTAACAATATTAACGTCTCTATCCATACTGCTCACCGCTGCGGTAGCTCAGTTGGTAAAGTGTCGCTCCGTAAGTGGGAGGTCGTGGGTTAGATCCCAGGCCGGGTCTGACCCAAGACTTGAAAGTGGGCAGTGACTGTTCTTTCGCCAAGCACTCGGCATCACGAAATGAAAGTCACGGTTCTTTCGGATGGGAACTTAAAATAAACGAGATCCCGTGTCACGGTGGGCTTGGCACGCTAAAGAACCCTGCTGTATAATGCCATCAGCGCAACGCACAGGCAAAATTCTGCAAATTCGTATATAGCTTGCGACGTCTCGATATAAGTGAAATATTCTTGACTGGGACATTAAACACTATTGCTCAACTCAACTCTATCCATACTGCTCAAGGGGAAATAAATCAAATACCGATACAGTAACTTCAATACAATTTATGCAGCTCGTTGGTTCGGATGTACAAGAGTGTTAAACTTATGTAAGGGGAGAACCAGAAGACTCAATGAAAATCATGTGTCCACGTGTTTTGTGAGCCTAGACAATGGGTCTCTTCCGAAACCCCTCTTGATATTCATTTTAGTGCAGAATGTTTGGTGAAAAAATAGTCACTATTAATTTTTAACTCTTTGTCGACTCAAACGGAAGAGGTTCAAATTTTGACCTTTGACATACCGTTAATCGGGAATTTTTTGCTGTGGTTTAATTTTTGGCGATTTTGCGGGTGAAAAAATTCACAAAAATTAAACCCGCAAAAATTGCGCCTAAAATTTCCAAGAATTGTCAATTTCATACGTTCCCGGGAAAGTGGTTTGCATCCGATAAACTAAAAGTATTTATTTCAGTATGATGTATTTTAAATGTATTAATTAACTATGATTAGATTCTATTTATTTTTTATCAATTAAAAATTATGGAAAAAATTGTCCGATTTGGTAGAGATCATAGCCATGATATTAAAAGATATTAATTTACAGTGTTTCTGTATTGTTTATTTATACTGTTTGCCGACATAAGAGCTTGTTCGTTATGGTATGGAGCGATCACTCAGCTACTTTGTGTTTTATGTCAGTGTCGAGATTGCACCCCATGATGTTACCTGTTATTACACATTTCCTGGCCCAAAAATTAGGAAATGAAAGTAAAAAAAAAAAAAAGGAAAAAGCTAACAGGAGTCCGAAGTTTTTCTCCTTAAATTTTTTTTTTGTTAAATGTATTTACTGTGCTTATCTAATGGAATTTTCGTTCCAGTTTCACAAGCACCCATTCATAAATATATAATTCCTTTTAATTGATTGAATGATGACAATAATTATAACACTTGAAGTAAGTAAGATATTTCGAGAACAGACAACCATATATAGATTAATGTACTTCGCAGTAATGAATCTGATTGTCATCATTCATGACAAAAAATGAAAGACAGCTGAGCAGATTTTTTAGAAATTCTAAAATTGATACTTATATAAAAAACAAACATACAAATCCACTCACTTCTAAACCAAATTCCAGAACCTACTTTCTAATTCAATACAGTGGAGTTCATCTATAACGAACACGGATGTTACGAATTTAGGCCTATAACGAACTTGAAAATCGTATATCCTTAACATCGTACTGTATAGCAATATGCCACCGACTCCACTGTCGTCTAGAATCTTTGATTTGTACATGGACTGGTATGTTTGGTTCTTTTTCAATTCGACTGCATATATTAGATCCCTAATTATCTCTCTTTATGTCTAAAGTCATTACAGACTCTTGTACCTCAGGAAAATACAAACGAAAGTAATGACAAAAGCAGAAAGGAAGATTTCTTTATTAATATTAATACTGTAAATAGTAAATACATGGTCATTGACGGTGAATAAAGGTCGTATTTGGTGAGGGTGAGAAAACGTGTAGAAAGCGAGGCTCTGCCGAGCTTTCTACACGTTTTCGCCCCCGAGCCAAATACGACCTTTATTCACCGTCAATGACCGTGTATTTACTTTATCCTGTAACAAATACGTCCTAAAATTATAATTGTAACTGCTTGTTATCCATCTGTTTGACTTGTTTGTTTACACTCCAAGCGCAAGGATACAAATGTTTACGTGACGTCACGCTACCCCATCACACCCGTACTTGTCATTTTCGCTCAGTCCGACGTTCAAGCACATGTAGTTCTCATTTATTTAAATAAATAACTACAATACGATATTATTTTCATATTTAATATATGTAACAAAATCTTAAATTGTTACAATAATAATATTAAAATAAATATTCTTTGATGAAATGTTGCAGACGTTTTTCTGTATTTCTGTCATATTCTAAAAGTCCGGCGGAATAAAGTAACAACTTATACTTTTTCATTTTTATTTTTAAATCATATTTATATTTTTTTAAAAAATCAATCTTTTTGTAAAATAAAATATTAAAATTTATGAATTTATTGATCATGTTTATTATACTGTGTTTTGTTTACATTGACAATGGGGTTCATTGGGGTCAAAGGTTACGTCAAATGTTAAATGAAAAAAGTAGTGCCGTAACTGTGACGTCACAGTTAGCGCATGGCTTTATTGGGTCAGTGACCAAATAAAGATAAAGTTTATTCGGCAGGCTTTATGATGTCAATGTACACGTTAGTTGCAGGATAAACGTATTTATTTTCGCGGTGTACTAATTTTCGCTTATTTCGCGGTCATTTGTTTTGCGCAAAAAAAAATCCGAAGCGAAAATTTTATAATGCTCAATGGGTTATAGTGCATATTAAAATACGGGAAATTAAACTTCGCGGATATGTCTAAATTTCATATGCCCCGAAAATAAATACACGCGAAATTAAATACGTTTAGTATATAAAACGTCAAATCCTAGATACAACAAACTTCAGTGATGGAAGTTTCACCAAGTAACAAGTCATTGCTCTCCCACTCATACCTCTATTGCTTTTTAGCATTAAGCCAAATAGTCTTCCTTTGTCCAGAAAATGGAATTATTTTTTAATTTGGATTTGAACATGGACTGGCATATTTGTTTTTGGTCAATTTGACTGTATATGTTAGATCGCTAATTCTATCCTTTTACGTCTAAATTTGTCTCTCCCACTTGTAGCTTTAGGAGAAAAGCAAACACGAAAGTAATGAGAAAAAAGGAAGGAAAGAAGCTTTTTATCAATACAATCAGAACACCCAATCTATATTGGGCGCATAAATATCATTGATTTCATAGAGTTACAAGTCATCACTCCCATTTGTACCTCAGGAACAAGGCAAACGAAAGTAATGACAAAATTAGAAAGGAAACCTTGTTTTACACTACAAACTGAACGCCCAATCTATATTCAGCCGAGCAGTATCATACACTTGATTTAAATTGATATGATCAAAGTTTCACAACCGGTCATTAAAATAGAAATAAATTGTTTTGTCATTTTTCCTTAATTTTAGTTTAAGCAATATTTTGTGTTTCTTGAAAAATAACCTTAAATAATAAAATAATTTTATTTCCAATATTAATCCAGTCTTGTCCCAAATATTATCAATTAATTATTTGTAAAAGTGTAAACTTGTACTTCCGTTTGTAACACCACTAAAGAGCTTACCGCTTTGGTATCCAGGAAATATTCTTATAAGAGAAATCTTTAATCTGCTAGACTCGGGTGTCCTCGGTAGTAACAATTTTGGTTTCATAATTTTGGTCCAACCACTACTACTGATGAGGAATTGTATTCCGAAACGGCCGTCTAGTGCTGTTAAATGAAAACTGTTATTGGTTATAACCAACCAACATAAAAATAATACTCCATGTTCAAATCACTATAAAACACAAACACATTGAATACTGGTAAATTAAGTAAAACGATAGGAAATTTAACCACGGAAGTGAGGCCAGATGCTCCGGAACACCAAGCACTCTAGTTAAGATAGCTACCTGTATTTACAAATCGGAACAACAGCTACTCTCACCTCCTGGGTTCGAATCCAATCAGATACTTGTTTGTTATAGTTTGTCAGTTCGCTTGCAAGAGAATGGTTTGTTGGTTGGTTGAATGTTGCTTAACGTCGCAATAGCAATTTTTCAGCTATTCGCGACGAGAACTATTCTATTAATCTCTATGGATTAATCTATGAACAATTTTGTGTATGCATGTGAAGTGCGAGTGTGTTGTATGGTCTGCCGTGTACTAGCGCGCACTCAGGGCGACTTTACCGTGCTAGCTCACAGAGTCAGTACGCCGCAGACAAGCGTACCACTCCCCCAGTCCATTATACTGATAACAGGTGAATCAGTAAAGGCCAAGGGCAAGGAAAATTCACTTTTACAAGGAAAATTCACTTTCCCACATGTGGTCCGAGCGGGACTCGAACTCACAGCGGTGAGAGACCCTGGATTTAAAGACTGACGTCTTATCCATTAGGCCACCGCGGCCTCTGCAAGAGAATGATGATGGTTATCTCTGATGACTACGGTGTCATCCATAATCCATGAACTGGCTGTTACGATATGTGTAAAAATAACCTTGACTTTGACGTAAAACAGTCTTACTCCACTTACTACTACTTATATTTATAGAATTAGCAATATCTTATATTTCTTGAAAAATAATATAAAAATCCAATGGTACAAGAAAAATAGATTTAAATATCTGGAACTAAAATTTCAATTAAATTTATACAATATAATTTAAGCATTAATACTTTAATTGTTCCAGTTTTAAGTCATAAAGGCAAAGAATTGTAAAATTCTTCCAGACGCTAATTCCAAAATCATTTCTAACCTTAGATTTTCCTTCAATAAAATATAGCTATTTGTGGCAATATTGCTATCGACTACATAGGTATTATAAATATATAATTACATATTTGAAGCTTAAAGTGATTGTCAACATTAGAGACCATAAATTACCGAGACGTCAACAGCAGTAGAAGTAAAAAGAATTATCGGAACACTGCGCCCATGGTAATATACTTAGAGTGCTATTTAGCGTACTCATCTCATCGTGACACTGGGTCACTTAAAAAAAACCCGTGTAGTTCATTTTAGTGCAGAGTCTTTTGCGAAAAAAAACCAGTCACTACTTATTTTCAACTCTTTCTTGACTCAGATGGTCGAGGTTTAAATTTTGACTTTCGCCATACGGAACGATCACTATATTACTCAGCTACTTTAGTGGTTTATGCCAGTGTCTTAATTGTACCCCATTATGTTACTTGTTATCAAATGATATTTTCATTTCGGGTTCACAAACACCAATCAATAGCATTTCCATTCATGTTCATGGTTTTAACACTTGAAGTAAGTAAGATTTCCGAGAACAGAAAACCGCAAAGACTAAATGCTTCACAGTAATGAATCTGCTTGTCATCATTCACGAGAAAAAAATGAAAGACAGCTGTGCAGATTTTTTTTTAAAAATTCTAGAATATACTAATATAAAAAAAACCATACCAACCCAGTCACTTCTAAACATAAATTCCAAAGCAAAGTAAAAACTTGGTTTTATACGTTGACTTTCACTAGAGAAGTGTGACTGTGTGCACGGAAAAGTAAGCACTTCCTGTTTAGCTAGCTACATCTGCTAACCGTGTAATCAAAATTGAAAAGAACACGAAACTATGGAACGTTAAATATATCATTGTTAATTTGAGATACAGAGATACCACACTTATCAACAATATTGTGTTGTCGGCCATCAATTTTTTGATGTCCTTGATAAGTCTAGCCAATAAATTTATAATTATATCTTTGGCAATAAAATTTTCAATTACCTATAAGTATACCAATGGACACAAACTATGCACAATTGATTGTCGATTTGTTTCTTCATTCATATAAGTCAGTATTTATGCAGACCTTGTAAATCGGGAGAGAAGCATTCAACTCAACTATTTTGATATTACATCCAGTAAAGTAGCCATTTTCATAATAAGTTTTTGTTTGCTGTTGTTATTTCTTGTTAAAGTTTTTTTTTATTATTTCAATTTCTTAATTACAATTCATACTGTCAAATATTTGAGAATTTAGTTAATGGGCATTGGGCAATATGATTAATATAAATTAGTAATTATCGGCAAGTATCTAACTTTAGATTACGTCATAATTGAAATATTTCCCACTTTACTGCTATCTTTTTCATATCTTAAATCCAGGGGAAATCGAAAGTTTAAAAAAAGAAATATAAAGGAAGTTTTGTGAAGATATTTATATAAAAGGCGTATGAAGA
This sequence comes from Anadara kagoshimensis, assembly GCA_021292105.1. Classification (NCBI taxonomy): domain Eukaryota; kingdom Metazoa; phylum Mollusca; class Bivalvia; order Arcoida; family Arcidae; genus Anadara; species Anadara kagoshimensis. The sequence goes on from CM037874.1 coordinate 51,831,494, forward strand.
TTTTATAATTTACATAATATATGTAATCAGAATTGAATTCAGTAAACAACCCTTAAACATGGATAACCTATCTTCGGTAGTTTGGGATAAACTTAATCAGTTTATAGGCAGCAGAGAAAAAGTTTTTATGCGTCAATTTACAATTTACGATTTTTTTTCGGACATAGATTTCATTAGTGACAAAGTTAAAGCCATACCAAGTGGAAGTAAGGCAGAAGGACTTGACTTACCTGGCAGCGATAATGATTTTATGTATGTTCATAAGACACTAAGAGTGAAACCAAGGCAACGTAATAATACACCAAATGCCGATTTAATAATTGAAACAGATAATATAAAACCTGGATTTTGTAAACTTTATTTGAGTTCAGGTCAGACCGGTATGGAGAAGCTAGGTAGAGGTGCGACTGCACTGACGCCATTCAATGGTCATTTATATCTATCAAGTTTATTATTCCGTGATATTGTCGTTGAATTGTCAAAGGCCTCCAATCCTGATGCAGAACCGCATGGTCCATGTACAACTTATAAACTCCAGAAGTATTCTACTGAGATTGATCGCATGGTTTGTTTTTCGTGCAAATACTGGCCAACTGAGGCTAATGAATGGTTAAAGAGGCGAAGAGTCAACAACTGGCCATCACTAGATTTAGTATCGAATATAATAGAGGAGGGAGTTCTAATTGTACCCATCGGGAATCCATTGTCAGAAAAAAGTTACATGGAGTGGAGGATTTCATATTCTCTTGCAGAAAAGAAACTCGTACATTCGATGAACCATTCACAAATACTCTGTTACGGATTACTTAAACTCTATCTTAAACATGTCATTGAATCCAGGGAAGGTTGTACAGGTTTACTTTGTTCTTACTTTCTGAAAACGGCTTTATTCTATTGCATCGAGGAGGAAAATATTGTATGGGACAAAAATAACTTCATAACCTGTTTCTGGACTTGTTTTAAACGTTTACTTCTATGGATCAGAGAGGGATATTGTCCTAATTATTTTACAAAAACAAATAATATGTTTGAAAGTAAAATATTTGGAGACAATCGAAAGAAATTACAAGAACATTGTTTTAGGCTTTATGAGAATGGAATGGATACGTTTGTTCGAATACCAATTTTGTCAAACTTGCTTTGTACCAATATAGTAGGACCACGTGCTATCATACCAAATGCAGAAGAAGATTACACGAAAACAAATGAATTCAATTGTGATATGCAATTTTTATCATTCTACTCTATTCTATGGAAATATTTTGATTTTAATAGGGTGCAGGAATTACTATATTCTCGACATTTATTGTCATTTAAACGTGTTCGTTTGCTATACCACATAAGAAAATACCAGATTGACTTCACTCAGAGGTTTTATCATTACATAGTAAACACCGATTTATCAAACAAATCCAAGTACAAACAGTTACAAATTTTATCACGATATATACTAAATAATTGTAGACATTTTGACATTTGTACTGGATGGTTGCAGTTTGCTACATTGTGCTACCTATCTGGACATTATAGTAAAGTTGTATCTACAGTTGAATACGTTTTGAAACAATTTAAACCCTTTGTACTGTATTGTGGATCTTTATACGTAATTTCCTATGGCACAGAGTACATAAAATATATGTGTGGTAAAGGGTTTACAATAGAATATAAACATAAAACAGCATTAGCCAGAGCGTTTGTTTGTTCACCCAACTGTGGTTTTTATCCAAGTGAGATTGATGACAAAATCAAACAACATCAGGATCAGAAATTATCGGAGTCGAACATTCCACCAAGGGTATACGGTTATGTTTTGTTATTTTTAGCATGGAACAAAATGCAGAAAGCAGAGTTACGGGACCAGACATTACATAGATTAATTGAATCAACAGAAGACAAACATTTTATCGGTGAAAATGAAATACCTATGGTGTCAGCTTTAGTGCAGAGATGTATAGAAATAGCATCAAACAATTTTTAAATGGGAGCTCAGATACGAAATGAATAAAAACTTTTTAACCGGTTTGATTCAATGAACACAGCGGTAAAACATTATGAACAAAATAAATATTCCAATAAAATGGAAAACAAACTGTCCAAACTATGTAAAAATCACTATATTTTTTACTTTCAAAATTATATTTATCTTTGCTTTTATTTAAAAATAAAATTATAACATGTATGATATAGCAATTTGAATTTCTTTTCAAAAATGGAAATATAGACGGTTTAAAATTTTGTTTTTAATTTTAAGGTTAGTTTTACAGAACAAAAGTTTTGGATTAAGTAACTGTGCTTTTGGTTATTAAAAGTATTAGATGTGTTTGTTTGCAAAACATTAACTTTTTGTGTTTATTGTAGTATAAAGTTTTAGAAATTAAATATTTCTGTTTTTAAAAAAAATCTGCCATGAAGACGTAAATAACAATACAAATAATATTGTCTTTGATAATTTTAACAATTGTTTATATTTAGTGCTCGATAGGGTGTAAAGGTTTTTTATGTATGTTACAGATGTTTTCAATCTTGTGATTATAAAAGTTATAGAAATATAACTTGTTACTTTTTCCACAACATATGACATTTAGACATCATTACTTCCTTTGATGGTATTGTTGTTACATCTTTACGTTTTTTTGTTAGTTACAGTATAAAAAGTATCAATTTAATTTGTCCAAAATGTGTGACATTCAGACGTCAATACTTACTTAAATAATATTGTTTAAAGTAATTTTAACAAATATAGCTATTAATTGATCAATAGATTAGAAAAATTTTATGTATGTTACAGATGCTAAAATATTAAAGTAATGCTGTTTGCTAGATATATCATTATATTCTGTAATGAATAATTGTTTTTTGTCCAATAAATTTTTGTAATTGAAATGTAAATATTTGGTCGAATTTATTGAGAACAGAGAAATCAAAAACAAACATGGTAATCCATGTCCGAATCACAATCCAGAAACAAAGTAAAAACTGAGAAGTAAGTTAAACACGTGAACTTCCTCCAGGGAAGCGAGATTGAGCTGAAGGAGGAAATAAAAAACCTTACTTATATACAGCAGACAATCATCTAGAATTTCTATAAAAATTTGAAATCCCCCTAAAGTAAGGTAAACTCCCTCATTGAAAGTATTTACTGAGCTTAACCTAGTAAAATATATTTTGTTTCAACATCTTGAAAATAATTTTGGTTTAATTATTATGGTCCAAGCACTACTGATGAGAAATTTTATTTACAATCATAAAAAAATGATAAAATGTCCGAAATTTTAATTTTCGATTTAATAATTTATTTCATTCAAGATTCCGACAAACACAGGGATTGATGGAACAGCCTTGTTCCAAATAAGGATAGTTACGTCGGGACTACACTTGGATGCTCACCAATCAAAGAATGCATGATGTAATACGATGACATTCTGTGACGTAATCGGATAGCAAAACATTACGTAAGCAGAGGTCATGACCCCACACTGTATTCAAGAGCAATTAAAAAAACAGTAAAAACAAATAGGTTCATCTAAAGAGGGTCAATTCCAATTGTAAATATTTTGGTTTACATCATTATCAATTATTCTGATTCATTGAAAAGTTTCTAGATCCGTTTTCTAATTAAATATATCCGTAACATCGTACTGTATAGCAATATGCCACCGAGTCCACTGTCGTCTAGAAGAATGAATTTTTGTATTTGATTTGTACATGGACTGGTATGACTGCTGCTTTTTTTTCAATTTGACTGCATATATTACATCCCTAATCATCTCCCTTTATGTCTAAACCAATTACTTCCACTTGTACCTCAAGAAAAAAGAAACGAAAGTAATGACAAAGGCAGGAAAAAAGCTTTCTTTATCAATATATACTTAACACCTAAGTTTAGATATCAGAAATATCATTGATGAAAGTTTTACAAAGTTATAAATCATCACTCTCCCATTTGCACCTTATAGCTTGAGCAAGCTGAAGTTGAACGGACTGGTATGTGTTATCCATTGATGTATGTATGATACTAAAATCCCTTAGGTCTAAATTCATCTCCCATTTGTACCTTAGCAAAAGAAAACGAAAGTAATGACGAAGGCAGGAAGGAAGCATTCTTTATCAATATAATCGTACTTAACGCCCAATCTATTTTAGTGAAGAAATTCCATTGAAAGAGGTTTCATCAAGTTACAAATCATCACTCTAATTTGCACTGCAGGAACAAGGCAAACGAAAGTAGTGACAAACGTGGGAAGGAAGACTTGCTTTTACACTACAAACTGAACGCCCAATCTATATTCAGCCGAGCATTATCATACACATGATTTAAATTGATATGATCAAAGTGTCACAGCCGGTGATTAAAATAGTGCACGCTAACTTTGTGCCAGTCCGAGGTTTCACGAATCAATTTTTCATACTGCACGCTTACTCAAATCATGCTTTCGTTTATGACGTCATCGCTGTGTTGTTGTCATATTGCACTAGTTCTTATATTCATTTACAAGAACTAGTGTAATGCTTAAGTATTGTACGACAAAATGGTATTTTAGATGAAATAGTTGACAGAAGTAAACGAAATGTATTTGCTATATAATAAAAGGGTTATTAAACTGATATTGTGAAATATTGTCCCTCGTTGACTCGACATTTGCAACTCGGGCCAATATTTCACAATATCAGTTCAATAACCCTCTAATATAACCAGTCCGACATCGATAATAAGTAATCGGCACTTATTTTTCTTCAAAAGCAGTTTTTCATGTTAAAACATTATCAAAACACATTAAATCTCCAATCAACTATATATGTTCGGTTATTCGGTTAATTAGCAATGGTTTTGATTCATCAAATATTTTTTGCACTATTTTTATTAATATCAAATCGGAATGTGTCTGTATATTTTAATTAAACCTGCTTTAATTTTGCAACACTAGACCACAGTGTGGGAACGGAAGTTCAGCCAAAATGTACAGTCGCCGGTAGCTGTGTTTTCTGAAGCGGAGAAGGAAAACAGCTGGGTCAAACCTAAGTAAAATTATCTACAATCATTATTGTTATGAATTGTTCTGCGATTTTTCATACGGGCATGAATCTCACTAAGTAAATGTAGTTTTGATTTATTTAATACGTTTTTGAAAACATGAAGCCTAAGACATATAGTTGTTTTTTGAACACGGTAAATTAGAGCGGAATTGTAATGAATTCACTATATATTCTTTATTTTCTCTGTATTCGTCTAGTATTTATTATCACAATACAGACAGTGAGCAAGCTATGAATGTTAAAAGGAATGGTGACTTGTTACAGTATTTATAAGATTGGAAAAAAATTCTAAAAACCGATTTGCGTGATTTTCTGTTGACTGTACAGGTAGTTCATATTTTACTGTGCGGGTAGCTCATATTTTACTGTACGGGTAGCTCCACAACAGGCAATCAATCTACACTTCATATAAATCAAAAACAAGCATTTTGTCAGTGAAAATGAAATGCATATGGTGTCAGCTTTAGTGCAGAGATGTATAGAAATAGCAGTATGCAATGTATAAATGTGAATAAAAATACGAACTGAATGAAAACTTTTCCTACCGGTTTTAATGCATAGATCACAGCGGTAAATCATCATCAACTTTTAATACCAAATAAATATTTCATAGGTAATGTCAATACAAGGAAAAAACAAACTTTCCAAACTATGTTCAAATCACAATATTTTTTCGTTTTTTAGTTTCAAAATGCTTTTTGAAAGATAAAATTATTTCATGTATGATATAGCAATTTGAATTTCTCTTCAAAAATGGAAATAAATATTTTAATCTTAAGGTGAGTTTTACAAAACAAAAGGTTTGGATTAAGTAAATGTGATTTTGAATCCTTGATGTTTATCAGAGAGCACCCGGCCTCACTTCCCTGGTGAAAGTTCGCGTGTCTAATCTAACTTGTCAGTTTCAAAGTTTTTACTTTTCTTCTGGATTGTGATTCGGACATGGATTAGCATGTTCGTTTTTGATATATAATTGTATTCTGTAATGAATAAGTGGAAGGCTAGAAAATTTGAACACACAATTTAATATACAAATTATTGAATTGTTCAACACTCAACATTGTGAGTAATTAACTCTGAATCCCTTTAAATGACGCTGTTCCAGTACTTACACATTCGTTACCGACATATAAACCGAGGATAAATAATGCATGTTATTGTTATGGTCAGGCGATGTCTAACCTAACTTGTCCGTTCCAAAGTTTTTACTTTGCTTCAGGATTGTGATTCGGACATGGATTATAATGTTTGTTTTTGATAATCAATGTGAAGAACAGAGTCAATTGATAGTACAGGATATCGGAGAGTAATAGATATTGCACTAATGATCAATTACTCCGAAAATCTGTGTAAAAACTGTACATTTTCATCCCTAATTGTATCCACTTATGTGACAAATCATCATCCACTTGTACCTCAGGAATAAAAAACCGAAAGTAATTAAAAAGAAGGAAGGAACCCTTTTAAATGATCCATACTTATTGAAACAAAGCAGAAAAATAATCATACGATGGAGCCTTACCAATTCGATCAAAGTTTTACTCCAGTCGTGACAAAAGTAGAAGGAAATTTGCAACAGAGGACTTGTCTCTTAAATTAGGGCCTCGTTGATGAGTTGTCTAAAGCTCACGCTGACAACAACAACGTCTCTCGACTTGGTTAGAATCCAAATAGGCACATATCCTTGTTCGTTATAGTTTGTCAGTTCGCTTGCAAGAGAATAATTGTTATCTCTGAGCACTCTGATGTCATCCAAAATCCATGAACTGACTGTTTCGATATGAGTAAAATAACCTTGACTTTGACGTAAAACTGTCTTACTCCACCTACTACTACTTAAATTAAGAATTAGCAATATGTTATATTTCTTGAAAAATGATATAAAATCAAATGGTACAAGAGAATAGATTTAAATATCTGGAACTAAAACTTCAATTAAATTTATACAATATAATTTTAAGCATTAATATTTTAATTGTTCCAGTTTAAAGACATAAAGGCAAAGAATAGTAAAATTCTTCCAGACGCTAATTCCAAAATAATTTCTAACCTTAGATTTTCCTTCAATAAAATATAGCTATTTGTGACAATATTGCTATCAACTACATAGGTATTTTGAATATAATTACATATTTGAAGCTTAAAGTGATTGTCAACATTAGAGACCATAAATTACCGAGACGTCAACAGCAGTAGAAGTAAAAAAATTACCGGAACACTGCGCCCATGGTAATATACTTGGAGTGCTATTTAGCGTACTCATCTCATCGTGACACTGGGTCACTTAAAAAAAACCCGTGTAGTTCATTTTAGTGCAGAGTGTTTGCGAAAAAAAATGATATTTTTATTTCGGGTTCACAAGCACCTATCAATAGCATTTCCATTATGTTCATGGTTTTAACACTTGAAGTAAGTAAGATTTCCGAGAACAGAAAACCGCAAAGACTAAATGCTTCACAGTAATGAATCTGCTGTCATCATTCATGAGAAAAAAATGAAAGACAGCTGTGCAGATTTTTTTTAAAAATTCTAGAATATACTAATATAAAAAAAACCATACCAACCCAGTCACTCTAAACATAAATTCCAAAGCAAAGTAAAAACTTGGTTTTATACGTTGACTTTCACTAGAAAGTGTGACTGTGTGCACGGAAAAGTAAGCACTTCCTGTTTAGCTAGCTACATCTGCTAACTGTGTAATCAAAATTGAAAAGAACACGAAACTATGGAACGTTAAATATATCATTGTTAATTTGAGATACAGAGATACCACTTATCAACAATATTGTGTTGTCGGCCATCAATTTTTTGATGTCCTTGATAAGTCTAGCCAATAAATTTATAATTATATCTTTGGCAATAAAATTTTCAATTACCTATAAGTATACCAATGGACACAAACTATGCACAATTGATTGTCGATTTGTTTCTTCATTCATATAAGTCAGTATTTGCAGACCTTGTAAATCGGGAGAGAAGCATTCAACTCAACTATTTTGATATTACATCCAGTAAAGTAGCCATTTTCATAATAAGTTTTTGTTTGCTGTTGTTATTTTTGTTAAAGTTTTTTTTATTATTCAATTTTTAATTACAATTACTGTCAAATATTTGAGAATTTGTTAATAGGCATTGGGCAATATGATTAATATAATTAGTTATTATCGGCAAGTATCTAACTTTAGATTACGTCATAATTGAAATATTTCCCACTTTACTGCTATCTTTTTCATATCTTAAATCCAGGGGAAATCGAAAGTTTAAAAAAAAATATAAAGGAAGTTTTGTGAAGATATTTATATAAAAGGCGTATGAAGATTTGATAATTTACATAATATATGTAATCAGAATTGAATTCAGTAAACAACCCTTAAACATGGATAACTATCTTCGGTAGTTTGGGATAAACTTAATCAGTTTATAGGCAGCAGAGAAAAAGTTTTTATGCGTCAAACAATTACGATTTTTTTTCGGACATAGATTTCATTAGTGACAAAGTTAAAGATAAAGTGGAAGTAAGGCAGAAGGACTTGACTTACCTGGCAGCGATATGATTTTATGCATGTTCATAAGACACTAAGAGTGAAACCAAGGCAATGTAATAATACACCAAATGCCGATTTAATAATTGAAACAGACAATATAAAACCTGGATTTTGTAAACTTTATTTGAGTTCAGGTCAGACCGGTATGGAGAAGCTAGGTAGAGGTGGACTGCACTGACGCCATTCAATGGTCGTTTATATCTATCAAGTTTATTATTCCGTGATATTTCGTTGAATATAAAAGGCCTCCAATCCTGATGCAGAACCGCATGGTCCATGTGCAACTTATAAACTCCAGAAGTATTCTACTGAGATTGATCGTATGGTTTGTTTTTCGTGCAAATACTGGCCAACTGAGGCTAATGAATGGTTAAAGAGGCGAAGAGTCAACAACTGGCCATCACTAGATTTAGTATCGAATATAGTAGAGGAGGGAGTTCTAATTGTACCCATCGGGAATCCATTGTCAGAAAAAAGTCACATGGAGTGGAGGATTTCATATTCCTTGCAGAAAAGAAACTCGTACATTCGATGAACCATTCACAAATACTCTGTTACGGATTACTTAAACTCTATCTTAAACATGTCATTGAATCCAGGGAAGGTTGTACAGGTTTACTTTGTTCTTACTTTCTGAAAACGGCTTTATTCTATTGCATCGAGGAGGAAAATATTGTATGGGACAAAAATAACTTCATAACCTGTTTCTGGACTTGTTTTAAACGTTTACTTCTATGGATCAGAGAGGGATATTGTCCTAATTATTTTACAAAAACAAATAATATGTTTGAAAGTAAAATATTTGGAGACAATCGAAAGAAATTACAAGAACATTGTTTTAGGCTTTATGAGAATGGAATGGATACGTTTGTTCGAATACCTATTTTGTCAAACTTGCTTTGTACCAATATGTAGGACCACGTGCTATCATACAAATGCAGAAGAAGATTACACGAAAACAAATGAATTCAATTGTGATATGCAATTTTTATCATTGTACTCTTCTATGGAATATTTGATTTTAATAGGGTGCAGGAATTACTATATTCTCCATTTATTGTCATTTAAACGTGTTCGTATGCTATACCACATAAGAAAACCAGATTGACTTCACTCAGAGGTTTTATCATTACATAGTAACACCGATTTATCAAACAAATCCAAGTACAAACAGTTACAAATTTTATCACGATATATACTAAAAATGTAGACATTTTGACATTGTACTGGATGGTTGCAGTTTGCTACATTGTGCTACTATCTGGACATTATAGTAAAGTTGTATCTACAGTTGAATACGTTTTGAAACAATTTAAACCCTTTGTAGTGTATGGATCTTTATACGTAATTTCTATGGCACAGAGTACATAAAATATATGTGTGGTAAAGGGTTTACAATAGAATATAAACATAAAACAGCATTAGCCAGAGCGTTTGTTTGTTCACCCAACTGTGGTTTTTATCCAAGTGAGATTGATGACAAAATCAAACAACATCAGGATCAGAAATTATCGGAGTCGAACATTCCACCAAGGGTATACGGTTATGTTTTGTTATTTTTAGCATGGAACAAAATGCAGGAAGCAGAGTTACGGGACCAGACATTACATAGATTAATTGAATCAACAGAAGACAAACATTTTATCGGTGAAAATGAAATACCTATGGTGTCAGCTTTAGTGCAGAGATGTATAGAAATAGCATCAAACAATTTTTAAATGGGAGCTCAGATACGAAATGAATAAAAACTTTTTAACCGGTTTGATTCAATGAACACAGCGGTAAAACATTATGAACAAAATAAATATTCCAATAAAATAAAATGAAAACAAACTGTCCAAACTATGTAAAAATCACTATATTTTTTACTTTCAAAATTATATTTATCTTTGCTTTTATTTAAAAATAAAATTATAACATGTATGATATAGCAATTTGAATTTCTTTTCAAAAATGGAAATATAGACGGTTTAAAATTTTGTTTTTAATTTTAAGGTTAGTTTTACAGAACAAAAGTTTTGGATTAAGTAACTGTGCTTTTGGTTATTAAAAGTATTAGATGTGTTTGTTTGAAAACATTAACTTTTTGTGTTTATTGTAGTATAAAGTTTTAGAAATTAAATATTTCTGTTTTTAAAAAAAAATCTGCCATGAAGACGTAAATAACAATACAAATAATATTGTCTTTGATAATTTTAACAATTGTTTATATTTAGTGCTCGATAGGGTGTAAAGGTTTTTTATGTATGTTACAGATGTTTTCAATCTTGTGTTTATAAAAGTTATAGAAATATAACTTGTTACCTTTTCCACAACATATGACATTTAGACATCATTACTTCCTTTGATGGTATTGTTGTTACATCTTTACGTTTTTTTTTGTTAGTTACAGTATAATTTGTCCAAAATGTGTGACATTCAGACGTCAATACTTACTTAAATAATATTGTTTAAAGTAATTTTAACAAATATAGCTATTAATTGATCAATAGATTAGAAAAATTTTATGTATGTTACAGATGCTAAAATATTAAAGTAATGCTGTTTGCTAGATATATCATTATATTGTGTAATGAATAATTATTTTTTGTCCAATAAATTTATGTAATTGAAATGTAAATATTTGGTCGAATTTATTGAGAACAGAGAAATCAAAAACAAACATGGTAATCCATGTCCGAATCACAATCCAGAAACAAAGTAAAAACTGAGAAGTAAGTTAAACACGTGAACTTCCTCCAGGGAAGCGAGATTGAGCTGAAGGAGGAAATAAAAAACCTTACTTATATACAGCAGACAATCATCTAGAATTTCTATAAAAATTTGAAATCCCCCTAAAGTAAGGTAAACTCCCTCATTGAAAGTATTTACTGAGCTAACCTAGTAAAATATATTTTGTTTCAACATCTTGAAAATAATTTTGGTTTAATTATTATGGTCCAAGCACTACTGATGAGAAATTTTATTTACAATCATAAAAAAATGATAAAATGTCCGAAATTTTAATTTCGATTTAATAATTTATTTCATTCAAGATTCCGACAAACACAGGGATTGATGGAACAGCCTTGTTCCAAATAAGGATAGTTACGTCGGGACTACACTTGGATGCTCACCAATCAAAGAATGCATGATGTAATACGATGACATTCTGTGACGTAATCGGATAGCAAAACATTACGTAAGCAGAGGTCATGACCCCACACTGTATTCAAGAGCAATTAAAAAACAGTAAAAACAAATAGGTTCATCTAAAGAGGGTCAATTCCAATTGTAAATATTTTGGTTTACATCATTATCAATTATTCTGATTCATTGAAAAGTTTCTAGATCCGTTTTCTAATTAAATATATCCGTAACATCGTACTGTATAGCAATATGCCACCGAGTCCACTGTCGTCTAGAAGAATGAATTTTTGTATTTGATTTGTACATGGACTGGTATGACTGCTGCTTTTTTTTAATTTGACTGCATATATTACATCCCTAATCATCTCCCTTTATGTATAAACCAATTACTTCCACTTGTACCTCAAGAAAAAACAAACGAAAGTAATGACAAAGGCAGGAAAAAAGCTTTCTTTATCAATATATACTTAACACCTAATTTAGATATCAGAAATATCATTGATGAAAGTTTTACAAAGTTATAAATCATCACTCTCCCATTTGCACCTTATAGCTTGATAGCACTAAGCTGAATTGTGATTTGAACACGGACTGGTATGGTTTTTTTTTATCCATTTGATTGTATGTCTTAGATAACTAAATATATCCCTTTATGTCTAAATTCATTACTCCCATTTGTACCTTAGCAACAAAGAAAACGAAAGTAATGACGAAGGCAGGAAGGAAGCATTCTTTATCAATATAATCGTACTTAACGCCCAATCTATTTTAGTGAAGAAATTCCATGAAAGAGGTTTCATCAAGTTACAAATCATCACTCTAATTTTGCACTGCAGGAACAAGGCAAACGAAAGTAGTGACAAACGTGGGAAGGAAGACTTGCTTTTACACTACAAACTGAACGCCCAATCTATATTCAGCCGAGCATTATCATACACATGATTTAAATTGATATGATCAAAGTGTCACAGCCGGTGATTAAAATAGTGCACGCTAACTTTGTGCCAGTCCGAGGTTTCACGAATCAATTTTTCATACTGCACGCTTACTCAAATCATGCTTTCGTTTATGACGTCATCGCTGTGTTGTTGTCATATTGCACTAGTTCTTATATTCATTTACAAGAACTAGTGTAATGCTTAAGTATTGTACGACAAAATGGTATTTTAGATGAAATAGTTGACAGAAGTAAACGAAATGTATTTGCTATATAATAAAAGGGTTATTAAACTGATATTGTGAAATATTGTCCCTCGTTGACTCGACATTTGCAACTCGGGCCAATATTTCACAATATCAGTTCAATAACCCTCTAATATAACCAGTCCGACATCGATAATAAGTAATCGGCACTTATTTCTTCAAAAGCAGTTTTTCATGTTAAAACATTATCAAAACACATTAAATCTCCAATCAACTATATATGTTCGGTTATTCGGTTAATTAGCAATGGTTTTGATTCATCAAATATTTTTTGCACTATTTTTATTAATATCAAATCGGAATGTGTCTGTATATTTTAATTAAACCTGCTTTAATTTTGCAACACTAGACCACAGTGTGGGAACGGAAGTTCAGCCAAAATGTACAGTCGCCGGTAGCTGTGTTTTCTGAAGCGGAGAAGGAAAAAAGCTGGGTCAAACCTAAGTAAAATTATCTACAATCATTATTGTTATGAATTGTTCTGCGATTTTTCATACGGGCATGAATCTCACTAAGTAAATGTAGTTTTGATTTATTTAATACGTTTTTGAAAACATGAAGCCTAAGACATATAGTTGTTTTTTGAACACGGTAAATTAGAGCGGAATTGTAATGAATTCACTATATATTCTTTATTTTCTCTGTATTCGTCTAGTATTTTTATCACAATACAGACAGTGAGCAAGCTATGAATGTTAAAAGGAATGGTGACTTGTTACAGTATTTATAAGATTGGAAAAAAATTCTAAAAACCGATTTGCGTGATTTTCTGTTGACTGTACAGGTAGTTCATATTTTACTGTGCGGGTAGCTCATATTTTACTGTACGGGTAGCTCCACAACAGGCAATCAATCTACACTTCATATAAATCAAAAACAAGCATTTTGTCAGTGAAAATGAAATGCATATGGTGTCAGCTTTAGTGCAGAGATGTGTAGAAATAGCAGTATGCAATGTATAAATGTGAATAAAAATACGAACTGAATGAAAACTTTTCCTACCGGTTTTAATGCATAGATCACAGCGGTAAATCATCATCAACTTTTAATACCAAATAAATATTTCATAGGTAATGTCAATACAAGGAAAAAACAAACTTTCCAAACTATGTTCAAATCACAATATTTTTTCGTTTTTTAGTTTCAAAATGCTTTTTGAAAGATAAAATTATTTCATGTATGATATAGCAATTTGAATTTCTCTTCAAAAATGGAAATAAATATTTTAATCTTAAGGTGAGTTTTACAAAACATGTAATGTTTGGATTAAGTAAATGTGATTTTGAATCCTTGATGTTTATCAGAGAGCACCCGGCCTCACTTCCCTGGTGAAAGTTCCCGTGTCTAATCTAACTTGTCAGTTTCAAAGTTTTTACTTTTCTTCTGGATTGTGATTCGGACATGGATTAGCATGTTCGTTTTTGATATATAATTGTATTCTGTAATGAATAAGTGGAAGGCTAGAAAATTTGAACACACAATTTAATATACAAATGATTGAATTGTTCAACACTCAACATTGTGAGTAATTAACTCTGAATCCCTTTAAATGACGCTGTTCCAGTACTTACACATTCGTTACCGACATATAAACCGAGGATAAATAATGCATGTTATTGTTATGGTCAGGCGATGTCTAACCTAACTTGTCCGTTCCAAAGTTTTTACTTTGCTTCAGGATTGTGATTCGGACATGGATTATAATGTTTGTTTTTGATAATCAATGTGAAGAACAGAGTCAATTGATAGTACAGGATATCGGAGAGTAATAGATATTGCACTAATGATCAATTACTCCGAAAACATCTGTGTAAAAACTGTACATTTTCATCCCTAATTGTATCCACTTATGTGACAAATCATCATCCACTTGTACCTCAGGAATAAAAAACCGAAAGTAATTAAAAAGAAGGAAGGAACCCTTTTAAATGATCCATACTTATTGAAACAAAGCAGAAAAATAATCATACGATGGAGCCTTACCAATTCGATCAAAGTTTTACTCCAGTCGTGACAAAAGTAGAAGGAAATTTGCAACAGAGGACTTGTCTCTTAAATTAGGGCCTCGTTGATGAGTTGTCTAAAGCTCACGCTGACAACAACAACGTCTCTCGACTTGGTTAGAATCCAAATAGGCACATATCCTTGTTCGTTATAGTTTGTCAGTTCGCTTGCAAGAGAATAATTGTTATCTCTGAGCACTCTGATGTCATCCAAAATCCATGAACTGACTGTTTCGATATGAGTAAAATAACCTTGACTTTGACGTAAAACTGTCTTACTCCACCTACTACTACTTAAATTAATAGAATTAGCAATATGTTATATTTCTTGAAAAATGATATAAAATCAAATGGTACAAGAGAATAGATTTAAATATCTGGAACTAAAACTTCAATTAAATTTATACAATATAATTTTAAGCATTAATATTTTAATTGTTCCAGTTTAAAGACATAAAGGCAAAGAATAGTAAAATTCTTCCAGACGCTAATTCCAAAATAATTTCTAACCTTAGATTTTCCTTCAATAAAATATAGCTATTTGTGACAATATTGCTATCAACTACATAGGTATTTTGAATATATAATTACATATTTGAAGCTTAAAGTGATTGTCAACATTAGAGACCATAAATTACCGAGACGTCAACAGCAGTAGAAGTAAAAAAATTACCGGAACACTGCGCCCATGGTAATATACTTGGAGTGCTATTTAGCGTACTCATCTCATCGTGACACTGGGTCACTTAAAAAAAACCCGTGTAGTTCATTTTAGTGCAGAGTGTTTTGCGAAAAAAAATGATATTTTTATTTCGGGTTCACAAGCACCTATCAATAGCATTTCCATTTATGTTCATGGTTTTAACACTTGAAGTAAGTAAGATTTCCGAGAACAGAAAACCGCAAAGACTAAATGCTTCACAGTAATGAATCTGCCTGTCATCATTCATGAGAAAAAAAATGAAAGACAGCTGTGCAGATTTTTTTAAAAAAATTCTAGAATATAATAATATAAAAAAAACCATACCAACCCAGTCACTTCTAAACATATTCCAAAGCAAAGTAAAAACTTGGTTTTATACGTTGACTTTCACTAGAAAAGTGTGACTGTGTGCACGGAAAAGTAAGCACTTCCTGTTTAGCTAGCTACATCTGCTAACTGTGTAATCAAAATTGAAAAGAACACGAAACTATGGAACGTTAAATATATCATTGTTAATTTGAGAGACAGAGATATCACACTTATCAACAATATTGTGTTGTCGGCCATAAATTTTTTGATGTCCTTGATAAGTCTAGCCAATAAATTTATAATTATATCTTTGGCAATAAAATTTTCAATTACCTATAAGTATACCAATGGACACAAACTATGCACAATTGATTGTCGATTTGTTTCTTCATTCATATAAGTCAGTATTTATGCAGACCTTGTAAATCGGGAGAGAAGCATTCAACTCAACTATTTTGATATTACATTCAGTAAAGTAGCCATTTTCATAATAAGTTTTTGTTTGCTGTTGTTATTTCTTGTTAAAGTTTTTTTATTAATTCATTTTTTTAATTACAATTACTGTCAAATATTTGAGAAATTTGTTAATAGGCATTGGGCAATATGATTAATATATATTAGTTATTATCGGCAAGTATCTAACTTTAGATTACGTCATAATTGAAATATTTCCCACTTTACTGTTATCTTTTTCATATCTTAAATCCAGGGGAAATCGAAAGTTTAAAAAAAGAAATATAAAGGAAGTTTTGTGAATGATATTTATATAAAAGGCGTATTAAGATTTGATAATTTACATAATATATGTAATCAGAATTGAATTCAGTAAACAACCCTTAAACATGGATAACCTATCTTCGGTAGTTTGGGATATACTTAATCAGTTTATAGGCAGCAGAGAACAAGTTTTTATGCGTCAAACAATTAACGATTTTTTTTCGGACATAGATTTCTTTAGTGACAAAATTAAAGAAATACCAAGTGGAAGTAAGGCAGAAGGACTTGACTTACCTGGCAGCGATTATGATTATATGCATGTTCATAAGACACCAAGAGTGAAACCAAGGCAATGTAATAATACACCAAATGCCGATTTAATAATTGAAACAGACAATATAAAACCTGGATTTTGTAAACTTTATTTGAGTTCAGGTCAGACCGGTATGGAGAAGCTAGGTAGAGGTGCGACTGCACTGACGCCATTCAATGGTCGTTTATATCTATCAAGTTTATTATTCCGTGATATTTTCGTTGAATATACAAAGGCCTTTAATCCTGATGCAGAACCGCATGGTCCATGTGCAACTTATAAACTCCAGAAGTATTCTACTGAGATTGATCGTATGGTTTGTTTTTCGTGCAAATACTGGCCAACTGAGGCTAATGAATGGTTAAAGAGGCGAAGAGTCAACAACTGGCCAGCACTAGATTTAGTATCGAATATAGTAGAGGAGGGAGTTCTAATTGTACCCATCGGGAATCCATTGTCAGAAAAAAGTCACATGGAGTGGAGGATTTCATATTCCCTTGCAGAAAAGAAACTCGTACATTCGATGAACCATTCACAAATACTCTGTTACGGATTACTTAAACTCTATCTTAAACATGTCATTGAATCCAGGGAAGGTTGTACAGGTTTACTTTGTTCTTACTTTCTGAAAACGGCTTTATTCTATTGCATCGAGGAGGAAAATATTGTATGGGACAAAAATAACTTCATAACCTGTTTCTGGACTTGTTTTAAACGTTTAATTTTATGGATCAGAGAGGGATATTGTCCTAATTATTTTACAAAAACTAATAATATGTTTGAAAGTAAAATATTTGGAGACAATCGAAAGAAATTACAAGAACATTGTTTTAGGCTTTATGAGAATGGAATGGATACGTTTGTTCGAATACCTATTTTGTCAAACTTGCTTTGTACCAATATGTTAGGACCACGTGCTATCATATCAAATGCAGAAGAAGATTACACGAAAACAAATGAATTCAATTGTGATATGCAATTTTCATCATTGTACTCTAGTCTATGGAGATATTTTGATTTTAATAGGGTGCAGGAATTACTATATTCTCGACATTTATTGTCATTACAACGTGTTGGTATGCTATACCACATAAGAAAATACCAGATTGACCTCACTCAGAGGTTTTATCATTACATAGTTAACACCGATTTATCAAACAAATCCAAGTACAAACAGTTACAAATTTTATCACGATATATACTAAATAACTGTAGACATTTTGACATCTGTACTGGATGGTTGCAGTTTGCTACACTGTGCTATCTATCTGGACATTATAGTAAAGTTGTATCTACAGTTGAATACGTTTTGAAACAATTTAAACCCTTTGTACTGTATCGTGGATCTTTATACGTAAATTCCTATGGCACAGAGTACATAAAATATATGTGTGGTAAAGGGTTTACATTAGAATATAAACATAAAACAGCATTAGCCAGAGCGTTTATTTGTTCAACCAACTGGGGTTTTTATCCAAGTGAGATTGATGACAAAATCAAACAACATCAGGATCAGAAATTATCGGAGTCGAACATTCCACCAAGGGTATACGGGTATGTTATGTTATTTCTTGCATACAACAAAATGGAAAAAACGGATTTAAGGAATCAGACATTACTTAGGCTACTTGAATCAGCAGAGGACGAACATTTTATCGATGAAAGTGAAATACCTATGGTGTCAGCTTTAGTGCAGAGATGTGTAGAAATAGCAGCAAACAATTTATAAATGGGAGCTCAGATACAAAATGAATGAAAACTTTTTAACCGGTTTGAATTTAATGATCACGGCGGTAAGACACTACGAGCTTTAAATACAAAAAAAATCATAGGTAATTCCAATAAAATCAAAAACTATCCAAACTATGTTCAAATCACAATATGTTTTACTTTCAAAATACTATTTATCTTTGCTTTTTTGAAAGATAAATTTATTACATGTATGATACATCAATTTTAATTTCTCTTAAAAAATGGAAATATAGACGGTCTAATTTATTTTACTTTTACAAAACAAAAGTTTTGGATTAAGTAACTGTGATTTTGGTTATTAAACGTATTAGACGAGTTTGTTAGAAAAAGCCTTTACGCCTTTATGTTTATTGTAGTATAAAAGTTATTAGAAATTATAATTTCTGATTTCTTTAAAATCTGTCATGAAAACGTCAACGACAATATAAATAGTATTGCTATTGATAGTTTTTACTAATGTTTCTATGGTTATTGAGTGCTCGAGAGAATAAAAAATGTTATTTATGTTACAAATATGTACAAATCTGTGTTAATTGTAAAATAATTCTATTCTTATGTGTTAAACGCATCTTGATCGTTCACATTTTTTTCTGTTACGTTTGCATGAATGGATTAGTTCTCAGAGATATCGTCTTCTTATGGATCAGGTACAGAGGCATTTAAATTCCTTCGCCAAAGCGTTGCTATTTTTACTTGCTATGGCTAAATTGTTGTTTAAATTGTTGATTTGATGTTAAAAATGTTCTCAAATCAAAAACTAACATACTTATCCATGTCCGAATCACAATTTAGAAGCAAAGTAAAAACTATGAAACAAATAAGGTTAGACCGTGAACTTCCACCAGGAAAGTGAGACCGAGTGCTCCAGAATGGTAAGCACCTTCTATTTCGCTAGCTACACCCGACACGTGTGTAATCAAAATTGTGTGAAAGGTACATGGAACTATGGGACGTCAAATATATCCAGGACAATCCTGGACACAGAGACATCAAACCTATCAAAAATACTGTGATGATGGCAATGAAACTTTTTGAAGGCCTCGATAAGTCTAGGCTTGCAATATCCCTGAGTAATCAATTTATTTGCAAGCAGCATGCTTCGTTGTACAAAGTGCCAATAGTGGGAACAAGCCCTATCATAGCTTATGAATAGGGAAACAAATACACCATTAGCAGGAGAAGCAGGTATATTGGTGCATAGAAAAGAAAAGTTGACGATAGAAAAATTTAGGTCATCACGTTTGCCAAAAAGTTTCAAATGTAGCCTTTCGTGAGAAATGATGTTATGAAAGAATTGGACAATTTGCTACGCCAAATGTCAACTTCGATAACAAAAAGATAAATTTATTTCATTCCTATAATAAAATTTATTGAAGTTATAACTCGTTAATTTTATCATAACATATGACATTAGTTATCATTACTACCTCAAATATTATTGTTCTTTAAACATCTACGTTTTTTTGTTTGTTTAGTATGTAAATTATAAATTGTAAATTAATCCACAATATATATATATATATAACGTTAAAAATATTCAAAAATATTGTCATTGACACCTTTAACAAATGATTTGATGATCGAGAGAAGATCAATGTTAATATGTGAATGTCTAGATTTTTGTCATATACATTGTTGTAACCTATGTATAATAGTAATTATTGTGATTGATTAATGGAAATAAACGTTATTGTTGAAGTTTTATAATCAAGGCTCTGCAAAAGTTATGTTTTTTATCAAATATTTTAAATAAAACAAAAATATTGTCTATATTTAGTTTCCTATTTCTATTTTGATGCCGGTAGTGAAACTTTCACCAAGTTGGTTAAAATTCCATCGTATAAAATTTCTTCGATTAATATAGATTGGTCGTTCAGGATGTATTGTTAAAGAAGTCTTTCTTCCTTATTTTTTCATCACTTTATTTTGCATTGTTCCTGAGGTAAAAGTGGGAGAGAGATTTTAAACTTAGATGCTCGAGAGAAGAAAAATGTTTTTATGGTACAAATTCTAAAATGTGAACGTCTAGATTTTTCTCATATAGATTACCGTAACCTGTGTAAAATAGTAATAATATCATTATTGTTATTGATAAATAGAAATAAACCTAATTGCTGAAGTGTAAAAATTAGGTTTTTTCCAAATCTTTTAAATAATACTAAAATATTTGCTATATTGAGTTTCCTAGAAAAATGACGTTATACACATATCTAATAAGGTAGGATTATAACGGAAATATTCATCATCTGTTTTGTACTAAGTGTTTTTAACGATATTTCATCTGAACAGTGTGGACCAAAAGTACTGCAGATAGGCACCACAAACGCTTATCACTTTGAGACATATTCTTAAATTTTTCACTTTACCTGTAACAACGAAAGACAAAATTATCATTATTATTATATTAAACAGGATATGCTTACACTTCCGGAGCACCCGGCCTCACTTCCCTGGTGGAAGTTCGTGTGTCTAACCTAACTTGTCAGTTCAAAGTGTTTACTTTCTTCTGGATTGTGATTCGGACATGGATTAGTATGTTTGTTTTTGATTACAATGAATCTAGTTCAGTTATATATAGGTTCAAATCTAAGACTTGAATAAAAGGAAGTTGAAGCGGGTGTTACTTTTAAGATAAGAAGTGATTTCCCTTTAAAAGCACCCGGCCTCACTTCATGGTGTTAGCCTGATTCAAAGTTTTTATTTTGCTTTCGAATGTGAATTTGACAATGATATATTTGTTTGTTTTTGTATATCAGCGTTTTTAAACAGGATAGTAGCATGCGCGGCATATGTATACGCTTGATATCAGAAACTTCTTCCCACGCCGGCGGTGTCTCGTTATAACTGAGATTATTCTGACATGTGCCTAAAATCTCAATCAATCGACCTTCTTTTAATAAAAAATTAACATACTAATCAATGTCCAAATTACAATCCGAAACAAAGTAAAAATTTCAAACTGAAAAATTAATTAAAACACCTTTAAAGGTGTTCTTTGAAATGGTGACCTTTGTCATTTACGACGATAATGATATTTTAACGGAGAAAATCTGATTTTTTTCGGCGAATATTTCGTTAATTATATAACTTTTTATTATATAGAAGAGTTACGATTGTACAAAAGAAAATACCCAATCAAATTTTTTGTAAAAATTATTTCTATTTTGATTACCGGTGATGAAACTACGATCATGATGGTTGAATTTCCATCGTATGAAATTTCTTCGATTAATATAGATTTGGCGTTCAGGTTGTATGTGAAAGAAGTCTTCCTTCTGTATTTTGTCATCACTCTTTTGCCTTGTTCCTGAGGTACAAGTTGGAGGGTGATGCATTGTAACTTTGTTAAACTTTCATCAATAATATTTCTGCGCTAAAATTGGGCGTTAAGTATATATTGATAAAGAATGCTTCCTTCCGAATTTTGGCATTACTTTCGTTTGTCTTGTTCCTGAAGTACAAATGAAAGTGTGATGACTCGTAACTTTATATTGTTATTTGTGCATTAAATTTAGATTCAGTGTTAAATATATAATGTTAAACAAGGTTCCCTTCCTTCTTTTGACATTAAAAAAGTTAAAGTCTGTCCCGAGCCATTAGGCCCATCAGGCCGGAGCTTATCCCGGTTTCCGTGGCGTTAAGCGCCTGAGAGTACAAGACTCTCCCCTGAATGGAACGCCAGTCCAACGCAGGGTTAACCCCCAGCATTATGCTGGTACTCATTTATTTTTCAGCTGAGTGAACTGGAACAACGTGAAATTAAGTGTCTTGCTCAAGGACACAGCACATCGCCCGGTCCAGGGATCGAACTCACGACCTTCGAATCATGAGTCCAACTCCTTAACCACTAGGCCACGCGCTTCTTTTGGCATTACTTTAGTCTTATTTATTGTCGGAATACAAGTGGGGGGTCTCTTGACATAATGGAATACAATTTGGGATCTTATATATGCAGCCAATAAATAAAATCAAACTCCAGCTCATGCTCCAATCAGAATCCAAATAAATTCATTCTTCTAGACGAAGGTGGACTTGGTGGCTTAATGATAGAAATCTATAAAGTGTGTGGTAAGGAATATATAAATTCGAAAGAGGGTTTTGAAATATTTGTTTAATTAGAATCAATGGTAACGGTGTTAATCAAATAACTGCTGCTGCTGCTGTTGTTGTTGATGATGATGATGATGATGATGAAGAAGTCACCGATTGTAATATAACTGAATTTGGAAGGCCTGCTTCACAATCGCACTTAAACCTCGATTGTGATGCATGCATATTTTATTCACACTGTTTATTTCATATTTTATCAACCATTTCTAACAAGGTTTTTTCAAATAATAAAACACAACATTTTATGTAAAAAATATATTTGTTTTACCACAGAAAACCACTGTTATGTGCTTTAATAATGACGTCATTATTTACATTTGACAAATCGGAGATTCCCCAATGACGTCACAATGATAAATCCGACTAAAGGGGGCACATGTACTTTACCGCAACTAAGATTCTAAATCATACGTGTTCATTAAAAACTTCGTCAAATCGGATAAAAAATAATCTAATGTTGAATCAATTAGAAATGCTACATCTAAGAAGTATAACAAACGTGATTACTTAATTATTTTTATTGTCATATTTCCTTTTTTGAGCAACAGTATAAGTTTTTCTATTGCTTACGTTGTATTTATTTGTTAATTAATACAGTGTGGTAAAGCTTTTTCCTAATAATGGATTTTTAACACAGACGCAAGCTGCTTACAAATAAATTGAAGATCCAGTGAGGATATTGCAAGCCTAGACTTACTAGGGCCCGCAAAAAGTTTTATGGACGTCATTACAGTATTATGTATGATGTCTCCGTATTCAACACTATCCTTGATGCATTTGACGTCTAATTGTTCGAAGTTCCTTTCATTCTCAATTTAAATTATATACATGGCGGGCGTAGCTAGCTAAACATACGGTGCTTACCCTTCCGGAGCACCCGGCCTCACTTCACTGGTGAAAGTTTACGTGCTTATTGTTAGCTTTGATCTTTCGTTGTTATTTGGATATAGATCTGTAACTTTGTTTTTGATATCTTCATATGTAGCCTTTTTAGACTGTTCAATTGAGTATAAAAGGTATGATTGAATTTCGAAACGGTCGTTTAGTGCTGTAAAATTAACACTGGTATAAAGTCTAATCTAAATATAAACTTAAAGTTCAGTCGTGCCTTTTATTTGAAGCTCAATAAAGTAAAAACTTTAGAACTGACAGGTTAGGTTAGACACGTGAATTTCCACCAGGGAAGTGAGGCTGGGTGCTCCGGAAGGGTAAGCACCTCCTGTTTATCTTGTAAATCTAACTTTAAAATTTAAAAAAAAATCTCATCTATATTTAAATTTTAAAGATTATTTAAAGTTGCAGTTGCTATATCATACATGTAATAATTTCATCTTTCAAAAGAGACCAAAACAATTTGGATTTTAAGATTCAAAAATAAAAAACAATCGTTTAAATTTTGTGATTTAGACATGGATTGGTAGTTTTTTTCATATTACTGGACATTAACTATGCATTGCTTGTTTTTAGGTAATTATGTTTACCGCCGTGACCATTAAATTTAACCGGTTAAATGTTTCTATTCAGTTTGTATCTGAGTTCAAATTTATCAATTGATCGCCGCTATTTCAACACATCTCTGCACTACAGCAAACACCATAGGTATTTCACTTTCATTGATAAAATGGTCGTCCTCTGATAATTCAATAAGTCTAACTAATGTCTGGTCTCGTAAAGCACTTTTTCCCATTTTGTTGTATGCCAGAAATGCCATAACATAACCGTATACCCTTGGTGGAATATAAGACTCTGATAAGTCCTGATCCTGATGCAATTGGATTTCGGAGTCAATTTCACTCGGATAAAACCCCAAGTTAGGCAAACACACATATACATTGGCTAAAGCTGTTTTATGTTTGTATTCTATTGTAAACCCTTTACCACACATATGGTCCATGTACTCTGCACCATAGTAAAATAAGTATGAAGATCCATAATACAAAACAAAGGGTTTAAATTGTTTCAAAACGTATTCAACTGTAGATACAACTTTACTATAATGTCCAGTAAGAAAGCACAATGTGGCAAACTGCAACCATCCAGTACAGATGTCAAAATGTGTACAGTTATTTAGTATATATCGTGAAAAAATTTGTAACTGTTTGTACTTAGATTTGTTTGATAAATCAGAGTTTATTATGTGGTGATATAACTTCTGAGTGAAGTCTATCTGACAGAGTCTTAGGTGGTATAGCATACAAACACGTTTGAATGGCAACAAATCACGGCAATATAATAATCGATCGACTTTGTGAGCATCAATATATTTGCCCGGTAGAATTCCGAATAATAAGAGAAATTCTTTATCAAATTCGTATTCTTTTGTTTTCAATTCATATTCTCTATATGATATGTAGCCAAGCGTTCCTGACAATATGACAGCATACAAGTTTGACAGAATAGGTATTTCACAAATGGTTTCCATCCCATTCTCATAGAACCTAAAACAATGCTCTTGAAGTTTCCTTTGCTTTTCTCCAAATATCTTACTTTCAAACATATTGTTAGTTTTTGTAAAATAATTAGGACAATATCCCTCTCTAATCCATAGAAATAAACGTTTAAAACGAAGTCCAGAAACATTTCAGAAAGTTAGTTTTGTCTCACACAATATTTTCTTCCTCGATGCAAAAGAATAAAGCAGTTTTTAGAAAGTAAGAGCACAACAAACCTTTACAATCTACCCTGGATTCAATGACATGTTTAAGATAGAGTTTTAGCAATGCATAACACAGAATCTGTGCTTGATTCATCGAATGTATAAGCTTTTTTTCTGCAAGGGAATATGAAATCCTCCACTCTATATGGCTTTCTTCTGACAGTGGATTTCCGATGGGAACAATGAGAGCACCCTCATCTACTATATTCGATACTAAATCTGGTGCTGGCCAGTTGTTGACTCTTTGTCTGTGTAACCATTCATTATCTTCTGCTGGCCAGTATTTTGATGACATACATATCATATAATCAAACTCATGGCAATGCTGATGGCATTTAAAAGATGCACATGGTCCATGAGGTTCAACGTCGTAATATAACCCTTTAGAGTCCTCTACGACAATGTCACGGAATACTACACTTGAGAGATATAAACGTTCATTAATTGGTGTTAGTGCTGCTGCGTATCTATTTAGCTTCTCCAAACCGGTCTGACCTGAACTCAAATAAAGTTTACAAAATCCAGGTTTTATATTGTCTGTTTCAATTATTAAATCGGTGTATCATTACAATGTTTTGGTTTGACTGTAATTGTCTTAAGAACTCTCATAAAATCATAATCGCTCCCTGGTAAGTTTAATCCTTCTGCCTGACTTCCGCTTGGTATGTCTTTAAATATGGCATTAAAGGAATGTTTGTCTGAAAAATAATTGTAAACTGTTTGACGCATAAAAACTACTTCCCTGCTGCCCACAAACTGATTAAGTTCATCCCAAACTACCGAAGATTCGTTTTCCATGTATTTTGGTATAAGGTTGGTTTTTGTAATCAATCCTTGTTATGTATTTTTGTTTAAAGTCTGCATACGCCTTTTATATAAATATTATTCACAAACTTCCTTTTTGTTACTATTTTTAACTTTCGATTACGCTATCTATAAGATTGCAAAAAGATAACTGTACACTTGATATTTGTGGAATTTTTTTCATTTAAGGAACATATCTCTGAGAAATAATTGTAAAATGTTTGACGCAAAAATACTACTTCTCAGCTGCCTATATAGTCATTAAGTCTATCCTAAAACACTGAAGATATAGTATCCTTGTTTTTGTTTAAGGGTTGTTTAATAAATTCAATCCGGATTATATATTGATGTTCAAAATGCAAATTATAAATTCTTGATACGCCTTTTATATAAATATTATTTACAAAACTTCCTTTTTGTTGCTATTTTTAATTTCGAATCCGCTATCTTTTAGATTGCAAAAAGATAACAGTGCAGTGGGAAATATTTCCAATGTGACGTAATCTGAAGGAAATAGATAATAGCCAATTATAACTAGTCTATAGAAATCATATTGTCCAATGCCTATAACTTGAACTTGTCAAACATGTATTTGAGTGTGGGCGTTTTTATTAAGAATATTAAACAGTATTTTTAGCTAAAATAATAAAACTGCATTAATTAATACTTCTGTTCTTTTTACAAAAACGATAGTGAAAGCTATCAATTTTAGAGTTTACAATGATAAATATGAAATGCTAAATTAAAGATAATTGTATTGCGACATTTACGATACCAGGCCTTGTGTATAGTTATAATATTCATAAAACAATCAAGTACTCTACTTCCAGGCATTAACATTGTCTTTATAAGGATAGCAGTTGCCTTTAAGTTATTATTGTAAAATTTTATTTGACTATACTTTTAACAAGCTGTTCTATAATCGGGGACATAAGCCTTATATGTGCAATAAATGACATATATTTGTTACTGGAATTAAGAATTGTATAAGCAAAAACAAACATACTAATCCATGTCCGAATCAAAATCCAGAAGAAGGTTCCTTGAGGTGCCTTTTAACGACAATGTCACGGAATTCTAAACTTGATAGATAAATCCGGAAAAACTAAGGAATTCTCAATCATGCAAAATTTTCCTTAGCTTAAATTTGTTAAAATATTTTGATTTTTTCAATATTGTTTGAACCCCTTAAACATTTTTGGCTTCACAGTTTTGGTCCAGGCATTACTGATGGGGAATTGTGCTCAACCTTAGTGAACCCTTAATACCCTGAAGGGATCTTCCGACAAGTTAGGTTAGACACATGAACTTCCACCAGGGACTTAAGGTTGGATGCTCCGGAAGGGTGAGCAACTTATGTTTAGCTAGGTACACCCACAACGTGTGTAATCAAAATTGAATGAAAGGACATAAAACTATGGGACGTCAAATATATCCAGGGCCATGCTGGACACAGAGACATAAAACTTATCAACAATACTGTGTAAAACAAAAATATGTTATCTTGCTTTCCTTTGGGTTAGTGTCTGCACATGTTTGCTTTTTATTGTTTTACTTTGATAAGTGAAAGTTTTTAGGAGAATGGTAATAGCTACTAACACAAATGGGTATAATCATGGATTACAATTGTTCCATTTTTGTCAGTGTTAATGTGACCTCTACTGAAACACATGATTTAGTAATAGAATATGTAAAAATTAAAAATAGACACTTTTATACGAGAGAATTAATTTTTAATTCCTTATTTTAATATTCGATATAATGGGTTTCATAATTTTGTATTTTTCATATTTTGTGATTGAGTAACGTCCCAGTCAAAAATATTTCACTTATATCGAGACGTCGCTAGCTATAGGCGAAGGTGCAGAAATTTTGCCTGTGCGTTGCGCTGATGGCATTTTACAGCAGTGTTCTTTATCGTGCCAAGCCTACCAAGACACGGGACCTCGTTTATTTTAAGTTCCCATCCAAATGAACCGTGACTTTTATTTCATAATGCCGAGTGCTTGGCGAAAGAACAGTCACTACCAACTTTTAAGTCTTGGGTCAGACGCGGCCGGGGTTCGAACCCACGACCTCCCACTTACAGAGCGAGCACTCTACCAACTGAGCTACCGCAGTGGGTTTTTATATTTAGTGATCGCCATCACAATATTGTTGATAATTATATCACTGTATCCAATAATATTTAACATCCAATAGTTCCATGATCCTTTTACTCTCAACTTTATTTTGAACAAGTACTTACCCTTCCGAAGTAACTGCCTCACTTCCTGGATGGAAGTTTGCGTGTTTTGCGTAATTTGCAGGTTTTAACTTTGTTTTTGGATTGTGATTTGGACATGGATTAGTGTGTTTGTTTTTTTGTCTTAAAACATATTTTATGCGTAATATACAATATGCTAGGACCATCAAGGGCCTCATAAAGGTTAATTACCTCAATCACAATATTATTGATAAGTGTAACTTTCCAGTATACCCTTAATGACCACGTCACAGTATATACAAAAACTTGAAGAATGTTAAACAAGAAGTGGCGTTACCATTAGAGTTATTCCCATTTGACCGCAGACGACGTACAAACTTGTGAAGTCATCGCGTCACGAAAAAATCATCCCAGATTTATAACAACGAACCTAAGAGTGTTCTGATAAATAATTTTCCGGTCTAAAACTGTTCAGATAAAGTGATATATTACATGGCTTGGTCTCAAATTGACATTATCTGATTTAATTGCAAATTACACACGTGTCGGGTGTAGCTAGCTAAACAGGAGGTGCCTACCCTTCCGAAGCACCCGGCCTCACTTCCCTTGTGAAAGTTCACGTGTCTAACCTAACTTGTCAGTTCCAAATTGTTTACTTTGCTTCTGGATTGTGATTCGGACATGGATAAGTATGCTTAGTTTTGATTGATATTAGAAGTGTAAAGCTGTGGCGTTGCCAGGAAAACATAAGGGTGCAAGCTTATAGCCAGTGCGTTCACGCGAGGAGGTCCGGGACCAAGCTCCCCTGAAAATTTGGAAAAAGAAGCAAATTCTAGTAATTTTTTTCTTTTGTTCTTGCTGGATTTTTTCCATGTCCATTGGTTGTGAATACAGGAAGACGTTTCTATATTGTAGATGACAAATGACATATTAGATTTTTTTAATATAAAAAATATATGCAAGCACAGGATTATTAACTTATATGCACGCTACGCCACTGTAAAGTAAACTTGTTTGGTTTTTTCACATTTCTGTCAGAGGTTAATTACCATTGGTGAAGGTTCCTTTCTTTTTAGCGCAAATGTTTTCATAAATTTAAAAAAGATTAAACAAATTCATGTCCAAGCTAAAATTCAAAAGCAAAATAAAAACACGGAAACTGGCACATTAAGTTGAACACGTGAACATCAACCAGAGAAGTTAGACCGGGTGCTCTGGAAGGAGAAGCACCTCCTGTATAACTAGCTTCATCCGCCACGTGTGTGATTGAAAATTGAGTGAAAGGAACATGTAACTATTTGACGTTAAATATACCCAGGGCAATCCTGGACACAAAGACATCATACTTATCAACATTACTGTTATGACTGATAAACTGAGAACAATTCAACACTCAGAGATATAATATATACTCAACAAATAGGTTAGGGACCGATGTAAAATTTGAAATAAATAGAAAAAACGCAAAAATATAAAAATAATGATCTGGTTCTCTACTTGTTTTAATTGATGAAATGAAGTATTTTTCGTGCATGAAATTAAATCACGAGAAGTGTAAAGGTGATATGTTTTACGTTCTACAATAATAGATAATGTTGTTGATGTGGTCCTTTACTTTTTTGTTGGGTATATTAACTGTTTTTAAAATGTTGAAAATTTCTCAAAAACCTGTGATTCTTTATCGCTTTAAGAATTGCTTAAGGAGGATACTTCCATTCTCAATTCAATAACTTAAAAATACTCGGATTTCAAAAAGGCCTTCTAATGCTGCAAAATCAACATAGGATTAGTAATTACTATATAATTGCTTAACTTCAAATGTTACTCTTTTATACTATTTTACAGACAAATAAAGATTTAAAAAATCGTATGAAAATTCAGCATTTCATTGATGAAATCATGATAAGCTGAGTTTTTTAAATCCTTTATAGTACATTCCATCATGTAGCCTAATCAAACAAAAACATACCTACATATTACACCAGTTTTAATTTTAATTTTTACAGCACTAGACGGTCGTTTGGAATACTATTTCTCATCAGTAGTGCTTGGACCAAAATTATGAAACCAGAATTGTTTTTTTAAATGTTGAAAAGATTACCACAGCACTAACATATATTTTACCAAATTTAGCTGAGGAAATACTTTGCATGAGGGAGTTTATCTTAGTTTTTGAGGAATTTACAAATTTTAACTTGCAGCATATTTAGACAATAATACACATTTATTGCCTACTGAGTTTGTGATATTCTCGGCCCACCAGCCACCAGCAGATATCAGCTCAGAGGTTTAAATAACATATTATACGAGTTTTAATTTTACAGCACTAGACGGCCGTTTGGGAATACAATTCCTCATCAGTAGTGCTTGGGCCAAAATTATAAAACCATATTAAAATTGTTTTCAAGATGTTGAAAAGATACCCAAATCACAATCCCAAAGCAAATACTAGAAATTGGTAATTAATTTAAACACGTGAAATTCCACTAGGAAAATGAGGCCAGGTACCCCGGGAGTACAAACACCTACTGTTTAGCTAATTACACCTGTACCCTGTATATGCGATATTACATTGTTTGATATGTTGGTTTTTATATTAATTAACACTAACATACGTTAAAATCAATTTTTTAACTTTATTTGTTATTTTCATTTTTTTAATTTATTTTTTATTTATCTTTTTTTTTGTTTATCATATCATTGAAATGTATGTGTAGTTTAAAAAAATATCATTTGATAAATAATTTGGAACTATATACAATATTAAAACAAAAAAGCGGTTTTTACACAGCGTGTGTGCGCGCGCCTGAAATCTTTCGGACGAGTCTATTCCTACATAATCTTACTTTTAAGGTGACAACAGCGTTGACGGGTTTCCTGTTACGTATACAAATACTTCTCCATATTCGCGAGGATACATACAGTAAAACCTAATAATGATACGATTTAGTTTAAATTATCCCGCAAAAAGGCAGTATATTTCAGAACTATTATCTTCAATTAATTCGTTGTAGGAAAACAAATCAAAACCAAATGTACCAATCCATGTCCAAATTACAATCCTAAAGCAAAGTTAAAACTATGAAATTGGCAAAATAAGTGGAACTTTTGCCAGTGAGACCGGGTGCTCCGGAAGGGTAAGCACCTCCTTTTTTATCTAGCATACCCGCCGCATGAATAGAAATTGAGAATGAACGTGTGGAACTATGGTACGTCAAAAAATACAGGGTGATTGTAGACAGAGACATCATACTTATAAAGTGATGACGGTGAAGGCTTGCAATATTCTCGCGTCAACAATTCATTTGTAAGCAGCTTGCTTCCGTGTATAAAGTTCATGTAATGGGAACATTACTCTAGTTTTAATTTTTATCGCTAATATCATTTTGTTGTTAATCTTACTGCATGTCTCATATTAAATTTGAAACTTTTCATGTAACAGAATTTCCTTTTAAAACTTTATTACTAAAATAACGATTTTGATACACCAACTATTCAAGTTCTGGTGTTCGTAGGTGCGTAGTCGGGTCTTATTGCGTCATAAGGATTAACTAATTTTATTTACATTGAAAATTTTATTCGACTTTTGAATGGTATGTTTGTGTTTGTGAACAACATACAATTAAAGGGAGATAACTCTAACACATCTACCTGTCCTATATATAATGACTGTTCTGTCGCCAAGCACTCGGCATGAGAAATGAAAGTCACGGGTGTTTGTGTTTGGCTTTCGGCATTGTGATTTAGACATGAACCGTTGTGTTTGTTGTTGTGATTCGGACATGGACGTGTTTGACTTTTGGGATTGTGATTTACGCATGGACCAATGTGTTTGTGTTTGACTTTTGGAATTATGATTTTTGCATAGACCGGTGTGTTTGTGTTTGACATTTGGGATTGTGATTTTGACACGAGTCGGTATATTTGTGTTGAACGTTATGGGATTGTGACTTGGAGGGACCGGTGTGTTTGTGTTTGACATTTGGGATTGTGATTTTGACACGGGTCGGTATATTTGTGTTGAACGTTTTAGGATTGTGACTTGGAGGGACCGGTGTGTTTGTGTTTGACATTTGGGATTGTGATTTTGACACGAATCGGTATATTTGTGTTGAACGTTTTAGGATTGTGACTTGGAGGGACCGGTGTGTTTGTGTTTGACATTTGGGATTGTGATTTTGACACGAGTCGGTATTTGTGTGAACGTTTTAGGATTGTGACTTGGAGGGACCGGTGTGTTTGTGTTTGACTTTAGAAGTGTGATTTGGACATGTACCAGTATGTTTGTGTTTGACGTTTGGGGTTGTGATTTACACATAGACCAATGTGTTTGTGTTTTACTTTTGGAAGTGTTATTTGGGCATAGACCGTGGTGTTTGTGTTTGACGTTTGGGATTGTGATTTAAACACAGACCGTTATGTTTGTGTTTGACATTTGAGATTGCGATTTGGACATGAATCGTTATGTTTGTGTTGGAACTATGTGGGATTGCGATTTAGACATGGACCGGTATGTTTGTGTTTGACTTTTGGGATTGTGATTTAAACACGGACCGTAATGTTTGTGTTTAGCATTTGAGATTGTGATTTTGGCATAGACCAGTATGTTTTTGTTTGACTTTAGAGATTGTGATTTGGACATGGACCGGCGTGTTTGTGTTTGACATTTTGAGATTGTGATTTGGGCATAGATCGGTATGTTTGTGTTTGACTTTTGCGATTGTGATTTGGACATGGACCGGCATGTTTGTGTTTGACTTTTGGGATTGGGATTTGGACGTGGACCTCCATGTTTGTGTTTGACATTTTAGATTGAGATTTGGGTATAGACAGAGGTATTCGTCAGAATACCACGGGGTACCCCCAAAAAATATTATGTTATTTTTATGTTGTTCACGGTATTGTAGAAGGAATGTTTGACGTTTATATTTCCCATAACGACTCGCACGAACGTGAGGGGGAACTGATCACGTGGTACGCATGATGGTGTTGTATAAATAAACTTTAATGGATCAAAGACTAATTATTAATATTCCTTTAAAGGTTAAGCTTCTAATTCATATCAAGATCCGGTATTTATTTTTTAACTTCAAAGTGATCTTTTCTGTATGTCCATTAAAGATTACGGTGTGTTTTAGCTATTTTATTATAGTCATTTGAGTTGATACCACGAAGAAGCCCCTCTCTCTCTCTCTCTCTCTCTCTCTGGTTTTTTTTTTTTTTTTTTTTTTTTTTTTTTTTTTTTTTTTTGACATTATTGTACCAATTAAAACCCAATTTATGTGGAAGTTCCGTAGGTAGGCTAGTGTAAAGTTTTTACCACTTTAAATAACAAAGTTTAAAAAAAGTGCGTGTTTTCAATCGATTTTGCACAAATTTGAAATTGAAAACAAATTTAGATGGAAGATTTCTGGGCAGACTATATTAAACGTTATACCAAACAACGGGGTTTATCCAAGACCACTGTATATACCATAAATAGCAAAACACCATTGTGCTCTTATTTTTCAGCCGATTTAATTTAGCTTAAAAAATAGATTTCAATCATAAAAAAACAACGATAATATCTGATCCCGTAAACTCGTTGTTCTCAGCCAGAACTGCACGTTCTGATTCCACGAAATCTTGTTATTGTGCCATTATGACTAAAATGTGCGACTTTTATTTTTGACAAGTTTTGCTAAATTTTCTATGATCAAT
This sequence comes from Anadara kagoshimensis, assembly GCA_021292105.1. Lineage (NCBI taxonomy): Eukaryota > Metazoa > Mollusca > Bivalvia > Arcoida > Arcidae > Anadara > Anadara kagoshimensis. The sequence continues at coordinate 51,865,678 of CM037874.1, forward strand.
TTTGAAATGTTGAAAATTTTCAGCAATATATACTATTGAGAGTACATCCTTTTTTTAATGTGTAGTCAAGAAATCGTTTTCAAACCTTCCAAAGTGTTTCTATGTATAACAAAGTTGTGCATCTCCTAATATCATTTTGGCGGAAATATTATTCTTATTGCATGTCTCAAATTTGAAACAAAGTTGTGCAATTCAAATTTTTGGCAAGTTATGCTGTCATTCTCTATGAATTTTGGTATGTTGAACTTTTATTTTACAGCAATATATGCTATGAAGAGTACATCTGTAAGTCGAGCTGTATAGAAGCTTCATTTTTGAATTTGCAAAGTGATTCTACGTATAACGTCTATTTTGGGTAACTTTTGCTTATATTTTCTATTAATCATTTTTGGCATCTTGAATTTAAAAAAAAAAAAAAATCAGCATTAAATGATATGGAGGATACGTATTTTGTGTATTCTGTAAGTCTAACTGTAGTCTATCTATAGTTCTCAAACCTTGCAAAGTGTTTCTATGTATAACAAAGATGTGCATCTGATAATTTGGTTTTGATAATATTTTTATAAATTCGAGCAGGTTGAACTTAGATATTTTACAGCAATATATGCTGTGGAGGGTATATATTGTGTGATGTGGAATTCAAGCTATAATAAAGCTTTAAATTTAAATCGTGCATAATTGTTATATCTGTCATGTGCTGTTTTTGAATTTCTATTAAAATAATGCATTCAAAAACAGCAGTTGTCATGTGCTGTTTTGAATGCATTATTTAAATAGAAATTCAAAAACCGCACATGGCATATGTATATGGAATATATACACCCCCCTTTTTTGGCTAAATAAAGTAAATATTGAAATCAGATATTTTTCACAAGTATATATACTATAGAGGATACATATAGTGTTTATTTAAAAATAAACACACCAATGCATGTCTAAACCGAAATACCAAAGCAAAGTAAACACTTTAAAGCTAGCAAATTAGCTTAAACACGCGAACTTCCACCAGAGAAGTGAGATTGTAATAAGCCAAACTGTATTAAAACTATGTCGTTTTGCACTAAATGCACTGCAAAGGTTAATAAGTTAAATATTGTTGCCTGAGCTTGGAACAGCTTGTGGTCAAAAACTTTCTGAGAGAAAGAGCTGAGTTGAGAAATGGTGTTTAACGTCCCAGTCAAGAATATTTCACCTATATCGAGACGTGGCCAGCTATAGGCGAAGGTGCAGAAATTTTGCCTGTGCGTTGCACTGATGACATTATACAGCAGGGTTCTTTAGCGTGCCAAGCCCACCGTGACACGGGACCTCGTTTATTTCAAGTTCCCATCCGAAAGAACTGTGACTTTCATTTCGTAATGTCGAGTGCTTGGCGAAAGAACAGTCACTACCCACTTTCAAGTCTTGGGTCAGACCCGGCCGGGGGTCGAACGCACGACCTCCCACTTACGGAGCGAGCACTTCTGAGAGAAAGATACCAGCTGCTGAAAAGCTGTTGAGGTATATAAGACAAGATTTCAACTCGGCACTAATTCGTTAGCCTTAAAGATGCCTGTGCTGTATTTTTCCAGTGAAGAGCAGACGATATCATAATTCTGAGAATGTTCAAAAAGCGCATAATATGATGTTAAATAAAACAACACTTATTGTGCGTTTGAGCGTATAATTTGGTGCTTTTGCTCCATTACTTGTCAAAATTCTTATAAAAATAAATGGTAAATAAATAAATGAATAAGCAAGGGCGATAGTGCATGTTACCAAACTGAAACTTTGTTAAAATGGCCACGAATTAATACGCTTGACCAATGCTATTAAAGCTATTAATATTGTAACAATGAGTGGTATTATTCCGTTAACAGTATAATATAATATGACCATAGAGAGATGACGTGCATATCAGCAACTCTCTCTGAAGCATTAAATTGATTCCTGTTAATGAATGAAGACGGATACAAAAGCGAAATAATACCCCATAATAACTGAAATGATTCATAAAACGTCGATAGGATTTCGGGGCTCGGTTGAATTTCATGAAAAAAATATATAGGTTTTTCAAAGTAGGTATAATTTTATCATTTCTATTGTAACCCCCCCCCCCCCGTTAACAAAGTTCAGGCCCTTTCCCTGTTTCGAATACAAATACATCTGTTCATCTGTCCCAAAATCGTGTCCGGTCCATAACTCCCACACTTACAGAATTGATTTTGATCATTTGTCACATTTACATGAATACAAAACAATACATAATGTATTTAGATATGTAGGTCAAAGTTGAAGGTCACGATGTCAATACTACATTTACCCCGGATAGGCAATGTCGGGGACGGCATTTGACTCTCAAAAGGTTGCTATAAAATATTAGACTATTTAACTTCCATCTTAATTATTCAACTATTAGAGCATGTTGATTTTGTTCAGAGAAATCAAATGGGGTAGCCTTATCGGGTTATACAACACTATTTCAAATACACAATACTCTAACGCAACGCAAACGACAGCGTTTTTAGCCAACAACCCAGGACAGATCCTAGTTGGAGGTGGTTTGTCAGTTCTTGTCGAAGGCTGAAGGTTTGTTTTTTTTAATTCAGGTTCCTCCAAAATACATGAATATTATGAATCTTCTGCAAGTAAAATTACATACTTTCTCAGAGGAGCGGTATCCGAAAGTCTTGCAATACTTCAGCCCAACTGTCTTGAAAATTGTTAATCAAAAACAAACATACTAATCTATGTCCGAATCACAATCCAGAAGCAAAGTAAACACTTTGGAACTGACAAGTTAGGTTTGACACGTGAACTTCCACCAGGGAAGTGAGGCCGGCACCTCCTGTTTAGCTAGCTACACCCGCCACGCGTGTAATCAAAATTGTGTGAAAGGAACATGGAACTATGGGACGTCAAATATATCCAGGGCAATCCTGGACACAGAGACGTCAAACAATTGCTCTATTACTGTCCTAAATATACAAGTAATGTATTACCAGCCAAACATTTATGTTCAAGATGTATTGTCAACGTAACGGGGACTAGAAAAGACACTTCAATCCAATATGCGGATCCAGGAATTTTAGAAAAGAAGGGTCCATTTTTTCGTTGATTTGAAAAATATGATCTAGCATGTGTAGCATAAAAGCATGCGATTTCCTTCAATCTAAACAAATGTGATACTCGCACGCATGCGTAATATCATAGACAGGATCCTTCAAACTCATCCCACCCACTCTGGGTCCGGCACGGCATTCTATGACACCTGTGAAAAGAATAGTCATATTTTAGGAAGTTTTTAAATTTATGACTATAATCTCATGCAACGCGTGCAAAAACCTATTTGTATTAGTTTAAAATCTAATTTTATAACGTGACCTAGTTATGTGTACCAGAGAGTGACCTAGATCTAGATATGTGCACAGGGCGTGACCTAGATATGAGAACAGAGGCGTAACCTATTTTATTTGACATTCTGTCATTTTATCCATATTTTAACTGCATTCTGGACTATGACCTTTAAAATGTCAAACAGAGATATGTGTTTAGGAATTTTGTACCGTTTAATGGTTGTGAGACTAACAGATGATGACTTGGTATAAGTTGAAAAGTGAAATGGTTTCAATGACAGACTGAAAACGTTATGATCGATGACAAATGGAAGCCATTAAAATATAGAAAAAATGTGAGACATAGCAACGAAGAACAAATCAGAGAACACAATGTGAGCAAAAAATCAAGAACACAATGTGAGCTATAAAATAAGTAACAGAATGTGGGCAGTAAAATTAAGAGCAAAATATGAGCCAAGGAAATGTGAGCTTTAAAAGCAAAAATCACAATGCGACCCATATCAACAAAAACTCAATATAAGTCATAAAAACCCAGATCCAAAAATGTCAGCCAAAGCAATCAAGTACACGATGTGAGCTATAGCAACTAAGGACATGATGTGAGCCATAGCAACTAAGGACATGATGTGAGCCATAGCAACCAAGTACACGATGTGAGCTATAGCAACTAAGGACATGATGTGAGCCATAGCAACCAAGTACACGATGTGAGCTATAGCAACTAAGGACATGATGTGAGCCATAGCAACCAAGTACACGATGTGAGCTATAGCAACTAAGGACATGATGTGAGCCATAGCAACCAAGTACACGATGTGAGCTATAGCAACTAAGGACATGATGTGAGCCATAGCAATCAAGTACACAATGTGAGCTATAGCAACTAAGGACATGATGTGAGCCATAGCAACCAAGTACACAATGTGAGCTATAGCAACTAAGGACATGATGTGAGCCATAGCAACCAAGTACACGATGTGAGCCATAGCAACTAAGGACATGATGTGAGCCATAGCAACTAAGGACATGATGTGAGCCATAGCAACCAAGTACACAATATGAGCTATAGCAACTAAGGACATGATGTGAGCCATAGCAATCAAGTACACAATGTGAGCTATAGCAACTAAGGACATGATGTGAGCCATAGCAACCAAGTACACAATGTGAGCATAGCAACTAAGGACATGATGTGAGCCATAGCAACCAAGTACACGATGTGAGCTATAGCAACTAAGGACATGATGTGAGCATAGCAACCAAGTACACGATGTGAGCTATAGCAACTAAGGACATGATGTGAGCCATAGCAACCAAGTACACAATGTGAGCTATAGCAACTAAGGACATGATGTGAGCCATAGCAATCAAGTACACAATATGAGCTATAGCAACTAAGGACATGATGTGAGCCATAGCAACCAAGTACACAATATGAGCTATAGCAACTAAGGACATGATGTGAGCCATAGCAACCAAGTACACGATGTGAGCTATAGCAACTAAGGACATGATGTGAGCCATAGCAACCAAGTACACAATGTGAGCTATAGCAACTAAGGACATGATGTGAGCCATAGCAATCAAGTACACAATGTGAGCTATAGCAACTAAGGACATGATGTGAGCCATAGCAACCAAGTACACAATGTGAGCTATAGCAACTAAGTACTTGATGTGACCCATAGCAACTAAGGACATGATGTGAGCCATAGCAACTAAGGACATGATGTGAGCCATAGCAACCAAGTACACAATATGAGCTATAGCAACTAAGGACATGATGTGAGCCATAGCAATCAAGTACACAATGTGAGCTATAGCAACTAAGGACATGATGTGAGCCATAGCAACCAAGTACACAATGTGAGCTATAGCAACTAAGGACATGATGTGAGCCATAGCAATCAAGTACACAATGTGAGCTATAGCAACTAAGGACATGATGTGAGCCATAGCAACCAAGTACACAATGTGAGCTATAGCAACTAAGTACTTGATGTGACCCATAGCAACTAAGGACATGATGTGAGCCATAGCAACTAAGGACATGATGTGAGCCATAGCAACCAAGTACACAATATGAGCTATAGCAACTAAGGACATGATGTGAGCTATAGCAACTAAGGACATGATGTGAGCCATAGCAATCAAGTACACAATGTGAGCTATAGCAACTAAGTACTTGATGTGACCCATAGCAACTAAGGACATGATGTGAGCTATAGCAACTAAGGACATGATGTGAGCTATAGCAACTAAGGACATGATGTGAGCCATAGCAACTAAGGACATGATGTGAGCCATAGCAACTAAGGACATGATGTGAGCCATAGCAACCAAGTACACAATGTGAGCTATAGCAACTAAGGACATGATGTGAGCCAAAGCAATCAAGTACACAATGTGAGCTATAGCAACTAAGGACATGATGTGAGCCATAGCAATCAAGTACACAATGTGAGCTATAGCAACTAAGGACATGCTGTGAGCCATAGCAATCAAGTACACAATGTGAGCTATAGCAACTAAGGACATGATGTGAGCCATAGCAACTAAGGACATGATGTGAGCCATAGCAACCAAGTACACAATATGAGCTATAGCAACTAAAGACATGATGTGAGCCATAGCAATCAAGTACACAATGTGAGCTATAGCAACTAAGGACATGATGTGAGCCATAGCAACTAAGGACATGATGTGAGCCATAGCAACCAAGTACACAATATGAGCTATAGCAACTAAGGACATGATGTGAGCTATAGCAACTAAGGACATGATGTGAGCCATAGCAACCAAGTACACGATGTGAGCTATAGCAACTAAGGACATGATGTGAGCCATAGCAACCAAGTACACGATGTGAGCTATAGCAACTAAGGACATGATGTGAGCCATAGCAATCAAGTACACAATGTGAGCTATAGCAACTAAGGACATGATGTGAGCCATAGCAATCAAGTACACAATGTGAGCTATAGCAACTAAGGACATGATGTGAGCCATAGCAATCAAGTACACAATGTGAGCTATAGCAACTAAGGACATGATGTGAGCCATAGCAACTAAGGACATGATGTGAGCCATAGCAACCAAGTACACGATGTGAGCTATAGCAACTAAGGACATGATGTGAGCCATAGCAACCAAGTACACGATGTGAGCTATAGCAACTAAGGACATGATGTGAGCCAAAGCAATCAAGTACACAATGTGAGCTATAGCAACTAAGGACATGATGTGAGCCATAGCAACCAAGTACACGATGTGAGCTATAGCAACTAAGGACATGATGTGAGCCATAGCAATCAAGTACACAATGTGAGCTATAGCAACTAAGGACATGATGTGAGCCATAGCAACCAAGTACACAATGTGAGCTATAGCAACTAAGTACTTGATGTGACCCATAGCAACTAAGGACATGATGTGAGCCATAGCAACTAAGGACATGATGTGAGCCATAGCAACCAAGTACACAATATGAGCTATAGCAACTAAGGACATGATGTGAGCTATAGCAACTAAGGACATGATGTGAGCCATAGCAATCAAGTACACAATGTGAGCTATAGCAACTAAGTACTTGATGTGACCCATAGCAACTAAGGACATGATGTGAGCTATAGCAACTAAGGACATGATGTGAGCTATAGCAACTAAGGACATGATGTGAGCCATAGCAACTAAGGACATGATGTGAGCCATAGCAACTAAGGACATGATGTGAGCCATAGCAACCAAGTACACAATGTGAGCTATAGCAACTAAGGACATGATGTGAGCCAAAGCAATCAAGTACACAATGTGAGCTATAGCAACTAAGGACATGATGTGAGCCATAGCAATCAAGTACACAATGTGAGCTATAGCAACTAAGGACATGCTGTGAGCCATAGCAATCAAGTACACAGTGTGAGCTATAGCAACTAAGGACATGATGTGAGCCATAGCAACTAAGGACATGATGTGAGCCATAGCAACCAAGTACACAATATGGGCTATAGCAACTAAAGACATGATGTGGGCCATAGCAATCAAGTACACAATGTGAGCTATAGCAACTAAGGACATGATGTGAGCCATAGCAACTAAGGACATGATGTGAGCCATAGCAACCAAGTACACAATATGAGCTATAGCAACTAAGGACATGATGTGAGCTATAGCAACTAAGGACATGATGTGAGCCATAGCAACCAAGTACACGATGTGAGCTATAGCAACTAAGGACATGATGTGAGCCATAGCAACCAAGTACACGATGTGAGCTATAGCAACTAAGGACATGATGTGAGCCATAGCAATCAAGTACACAATGTGAGCTATAGCAACTAAGGACATGATGTGAGCCATAGCAATCAAGTACACAATGTGAGCTATAGCAACTAAGGACATGATGTGAGCCATAGCAATCAAGTACACAATGTGAGCTATAGCAACTAAGGACATGATGTGAGCCATAGCAACTAAGGACATGATGTGAGCCATAGCAACCAAGTACACGATGTGAGCTATAGCAACTAAGGACATGATGTGAGCCATAGCAACCAAGTACACGATGTGAGCTATAGCAACTAAGGACATGATGTGAGCCATAGCAACTAAGGACATGATGTGAGCCATAGCAACTAAGGACATGATGTGAGCCATAGCAACCAAGTACACGATGTGAGCTATAGCAACTAAGGACATGATGTGAGCCAAAGCAATCAAGTACACAATGTGAGCTATAGCAACTAAGGACATGATGTGAGCCATAGCAACCAAGTACACGATGTGAGCTATAGCAACTAAGTACTTGATGTGAGCCATAGCAACTAAAGACATGATGTGAGCTATAGCAACTAAGGACATGATGTGAGCCATAGCAATCAAGTACACAATGTGAGCTATAGCAACTAAGGACATGATGTGAGCCATAGCAACTAAGGACATGATGTGAGCTATAGCAACTAAGGACATGATGTGAGCTATAGCAACTAAGGACATGATGTGAGCCATAGCAATCAAGTACACAATGTGAGCTATAGCAACTAAGGACATGATGTGAGCCATAGCAACCAAGTACACAATGTGAGCTATAGCAACTAAGGACATGATGTGAGCCATAGCAACTAAGGACATGATGTGAGCCATAGCAATCAAGTACACAATGTGAGCTATAGCAACTAAGGACATGATGTGAGCCATAGCAACCAAGTACACAATGTGAGCTATAGCAACTAAGGACATGATGTGAGCCAAAGCAATCAAGTACACGATGTGAGCTATAGCAACTAAGGACATGATGTGAGCCATAGCAACCAAGTACACAATATGAGCTATAGCAACTAAGTACTTGATGTGACCCATAGCAACTAAAGACATGATGTGAGCTATAGCAACTAAGAACATGATGTGAGCCATAGCAACCAAGTACTTAATGTTAGCCATAGCAACCAAAGCACATGAAACCAATAATAACCAAAAGACTTTATGAACGATAGCAACCAAGAACACAAAGTAAAGCATAGCTACATAAAAACACAAAGTTAGCGATAGCAAACAAGAACACAATGCAAGGCATAGCTACAAAGAACACAATGTTAGCGATAGCAACCAATAACACGATGCAAGGCATAGCTACAAAGAACACAATGTGAGCGATAGCAACCAAGAACACAATGCAAGGCATAGCTACAAAGAACACAATATGAGCGATAGCAAACAAGAACACAATGCAAGGCATAGCTACAAAGAACACAATGTTAGCGATAGCAAACAAACCAATGCAAGGCATAGCTACAAAGAACACAATGTAGCGATAGCAACAAGAACACAATGCAAGGCATAGCTACAAAGAACACAATGTGAGCGATAGCAAACAAGAACGCAATGTAGGCATAATTCATTAAATACAATTAAGACATAATTACAAAGATCACAATTTGAGTCACAGTAACCAAGACGCAATATAGCCATAGCAACCAAAACCAAAGGTAAGCTATATTAGAATTGATCCTAGTGTAAGAAAGATTGTCAATTCGATCGTTTGCCAAAAGTCGGTGGTTTTCTAAAATTCTAATTGAAAAAGAATAAATAACACGTGTTACAGACAAAAAAAAGACACAAAACAAGAAAATCAGCGTTATTGATTGAAATTTCAAACTGTTGCTTCCATTCATCTTAACAATTTGACGTATCCAGTGTTTGATTAGTTTTTCAAGGTGCTGATAACTGGTGATTACTTTTGTAGAGGAAATCAAATTACTTTCGTTTAAAATCGATACGTTTTAATTTTATTTTCGTGATTAAAACAGTGACAGATTACACGATGGAAGATTTCCGAAAAAATATTATTTAAAATTAATGAATTATAGAAAAAACAGATTTAAGGAAGCGACTTTGATCTCGGGAAAAAAGTTGTTTTTGTTTAGTTTTAATTTTTATCGCCAAAAACCTTGAAATGTCAGAAATTTCATTAATTTTGAAAAATGGCTCTACGATATTTTACGGACCTAGTGTTAATTAAAAAAGAAGATCATCCTTAAATTAATTTTTCACGCGATAAAATTTCCTATTTAAATTTTTATTACTAATATTATGCTATCGTTTCATCAAATTCCCTATTCCTGTTGTAATAAACTGCGTGGTATATTGCTGCTTAGAAAAGGAAAACTGGCGATAAAAATTGAAGTCATCACGTAAGCTCGCTAGGATAGAAGGTGTTCACATATTATCAAAATTTATGATTATTAAGCGATAGAATACATACATGTACATATTTCTGTATTAAACAGTCTTCTTTGAAGGTTTAATAAGGTTCTGAATAAATGCTTCATGGAAATAGAGAAATAAATCAGCAAGAAATGGAACTCAGTTTGTGCCCATTGGTATACCGATTGTTTGTTGAAAAATTATATTACCAAACACAACAAATATCTAGTTTTCTGTCATTTTTTTTGACGAAATCTTCAGTATATATTTTTTGGAATCCTTTTGGAACTTGACAAAATAACAGAATCCATGTTCAGCACTTGATATTTATATCTTTAATTACCGTTTGTTATAAAAGAATGACCTGTCAATTTTTCGTTTAAAATAAGTTAATATTATACTGAATCACACGAATTACTTCGAAATCAATTTCAAAGAATGACAAAAAATTTTGTGTTATTTATTGATTTTACTAAAATCTTCGATAGAATACTTAATATATATGATAAATAGTCTAATTCGCTAGTCTATCTTTAAAAAATCGACCATGTCTAATGTATTTCTCATTACTATTGCTGCTGATTCAAAGTCACGTTTAAATGATGATTATTTCGCCACAAAAAGCGTCAATAATGTCCTGGTAACACAAAAAAACGTTGTTTTTTTCATACAGAAAAGACCTGTCGAAAATTTGACACTAAGCTGACGAAAAAGAGTTGCCGAGATATTTATAAAGTGGTCGAAAATATGTCGAGATTTGGAGGACAGTTGTCGGCAACCTGTCGAAATCTAGTAGTAAACGAGGGGCTAAGATGACCTGTCGCTTTGCTATTTAAGTGTTAAACTTTCGACAGGCCTGTGCTCTAGGTCATCAATAGTGTCCTAGTAACACAAAAAGCCGTTTTTCTTTCTTTTTTTTATTTCTTTGTACTGTACATACCTGCCGAAAGTTGACCACTGAGCTGAGGAAAAGGAGTAGGAGCTCGGGTACCAAATGGCCGAGATGTAGATAGTTAATGACCGACAAGCTGTTTACAGATAAAAAGCAGCTACCGAAAAAAATGTTTAGATATTGCGAACGAGGGTCCGAAATAAGTTGGCGATTCGACACCAATTCGTTAGTTTAGTTTTGAACTTTCGACAGGTCTGTACTGTTTGTCATTCACATCCCACTCCTTCGGCCATATTAAGAAGAATTCAATCACAGAAAAAATAAAACTGAGATTGTCTTCTATATTCAATTACAATAAAAAAATTGTCTTTTACCTTACTTTAGACGTCATGGAAATTATTTCTAGCTCGAGATTTGGAATTTGTGGTCTAAGTTTAATAGCGGTTTTAATCCATTCGGACATTATCTTGACGTGAACATGTTGTGGGTTTTAATGAACGTAAGCGGTGAGATATCAATTGACATAAGCGGCAAGATATTAATCCGTTTCTTTTTTTATCCCGGCATGCATTGTTTTTGATTGATTAATTGAGTGTTGCTTAACGTCACACCAGCAATTTTTTAGCTATTCGCGACGGCAACTATTTTATTAATCTCTATGGATTAATCTATGAACAATTCCGTGTATGCATGTGAAGTGCGAGTGTGTTTTATGGTCTGCCTTGTACTGGCGCGCATTCAGGGTGCCTTTAAGGTGCAAGCTCACCGAGTCAGTACGCCACAGACAAACGTATCACCTTCCTCCAGTCCATTATATAATACCAGCTGAACCAGTAAAGATCAACGGCAAGGATAATTCACTTTCCATTTGTGGTCTGATTGGGACTCGTACTCACATCGGTGACCCTAGATTTGTAGATTGACGTCATCCATTAGGCCACCGCGGCCTCTTTAGCTCGAGTTTTGGGATTTCTGGTCTAAATTCAAGAGCGATCAATTTAAATCCATTCGGACATTATCTTAATATGAACACATTGTGGGTTTTTAATGAACGTAAGCGATATAAATATATCAATGGACGTAAGCGGCAAGATATTAATCCGTTTCTTTTTGATCGTCATAATATTTCCTGGCATGCATTGTTGTGTTACTGGCACAAATATATTCCAATTATAGATAAGTTTAACAAAAAATTCCTGATCACGCATTGCCATCATTCATATTGTTGTATTTCAAGATAACAAAATAAATTGACAAATGTTATTTATAATTTAAGTCGATAGTTCTGTTATTTATGGTTACAATTGCTCTTTAACAAAACTATGAAATTTGCAATAGTTTTTTAGGAAAGCACAATGGCGGTTACGAGAGATGGGATTTTGTCCTAGTCCCCTAACGGTAGCTCAGTTGGTAGAGTGGTATAATGCTGGCTCCGTAAGTAGGAGGTCGTGGGGTTTGAACCCCGGCAAGGTAGTTGTTAGTGACTGTTCTTTTGCCAAGCACTCGGTCTTAAGAAATGAAAGTCATGGTTTTTTCGGGTGGGAACTTTAACGAGGTCTCGTGTCGCGGTAGGTTTGGCACGATAAAGAACCCTGTTACTAGTATATAATGCCATCGGCAATATGCACAGGAAAAATTCTACACCTTCGTCTATAGCTGGCGACGTCTCGATATGAGTGAAATATTTTTGGCTGGAACGTTAAACACCATTACCTAACTCAACTTCTAAGGGGGAAAGTGGAAAAACTCGCCAATGCTACATTTTGTACAGAATACGGCTCGTACACATGCCCAAGTTTCACAATCATTCCATTATCAAAATGGCTGAAATATTTCTGATATGACGTTAATCAACAGTGAAACCAACAAGCAACAATCTTGAATTTATCTATAAATAAATTAAACATACTTGTACATATGTATTCTTCTATTCAACCAGTGATTGAAACCTATACAGGATTACCTGTAAGGTGGTACAGCACAGACCTGTCAAAAGTTTAACAGTGGAGTAACGAAAGCGTCAAAACTCGACTTCCGAATGCCCAAGATATGGATATTTAGTCAGTGAATAAAAAGCTGTTGAGAGATATATGGAAATTACCATAAAGCTACCGAGATATGACTAACGAGGGGCCGAGAATCGGTATTTATTCGTTAGCTTAGTGTTAAACTTTCGACAGGTCTGCACTCTTAAATACATGCCTGTCGAAAGTTTAATACTAAGCTAACGAAAAAAAACCGAAAGCTCGGCTATCGAGTGACCGACATATAGATATCTACTAGACGAGAGATCGATAGTGGCCGTTGAAAAGCTGTCGAGATATAGATAACGGGATGTCCAGTTATATGGTCGATTTGGCACTAATTGGCGTATCGCCGGCCACGCCCACAATGTTCCGACAAAGGGTCGGCATGATTCATTTACACACAAAAAGAATGAAAACGCAGCCTGAATCGCGCAGTTTATTGACGTCACTGACACTAGTTCGTCATAAGTTGCCGTGACGCTGCTTTCGTACCGTGATGGCGGCCAGTGTCGGAACATAATAGGCATGGCCGGCGATAGGTCAATTCGTTAGCTTACTGTTAAACTTTCGACAGGTCTGTACTATATATTCAATATACGGTTTCATTTTAAAAAGCTAACCGTTATTGTAAACGTACAATATTATGAAACCAGCCTTAATTTTACACAAAGAAAGGGAATTTAAAGACAGAATTACGGCTGACTGAATCATATTAAGTTCAATTTAAACACTCTTATTACATTTTTCTTCCCTAAAAATTATGAATTCATATATTTGAAAGAAGTACCGTATTAAATACTTAATGACCCAGACTTTAACCCGTTAAATAAGGGGTAACTATGGTGTTCTGTTAGGGCCATATTTGCATTATCGATCTTTAGTCCCGTACAAGAAGAAGCGAAGGAGCAAAGATGCGATGGCGAAGGAGCGATGTTGCGATAAAGCAAATTGAGTATACGATAGTGAAAAAGCTATGTTGCGAAGATACGACGACGAGAGATGTTTTAATAACACAAAGGAGCGAAGTTGCGATAACGCAAACAAGCGAAGATACGATTGCAAAATATTGTAGATGATGGCTAAGGAACGAAGTTACACCAACGAAGGGACGAAGATGCGGTAAACGAAAGAGCGAAGATACGATAGCTAAGAAGCGAAAATACGACGGCGAAAGAGCGAAGATTCGATGGCAAAATATTGTAGATGATGGCTAAAGAGCAAGATACCCCGACGAAAAGCGAAGTTGTGGTAACACGAGGGAGCGAAGATACGATAGTGAAGAAACGATGGCGAAGGAGCGAAGATACGATGGCGAGGTATCGAAGTTGCGATAACACGAAAGAGTGGGGATACGATAGCGAAGGAGCGAAGATACGACGGTGAAGAGGTGATGTTCTGATAACGCGAAGGAGCGAAGATACGATGGCAAAGACCAAAGTAGCGTAGATACAATTGCGAAAAAAAGAAGTTGCTATAACGCGAAGGAGCGAAGATACGATAGCGCGAAGGAACGAAGATACAATGGCGAAAAAACGAAGATACAACCCCGAAGGAAAGAAGTTGCGAAAAGACGAAGGAGCGAAGATACGGTAGTGAATGATCGAAGTTGTGATAATACGAATGATCATAGACACGATGGCGAAGGAGCAAAGATACGATAACGTGAAAGAGCAAAGATACGATAGCGAAGGAGCGATAACGCCAAAGAGCGAAGTTGCCATAAAGCGAAAGAGAGAAGATATGATGGCAAAGGAGCGATTATGCAAATTTAGCCCTAACGGGACACCATAGGTAACCGACATTTATAGACAGCCGTATTAATACACCTTTAAGTTATTGATGCGCGCCAATATCGAAGGTTGTTTACTGAAAATTCAAATTCATAATTAGGATTATATTATTTTCAAAAGGGTGGTATATCAGAATGATATATTAAGAAATATGTTAGATTTTGAAACAGTTGTTTTTAAAATACATTCAAAATTGGGAAAGTATATATATTTTAAAGAAATGCGCCAAAAAGAATTTATATCGTGAGAACTGTAGTGGCAGATAGTAAATAAGAGAAAAAGGTAAGTACTTTTATTTGAATTTTATCGATCAAAATACAGCAGACGCTTGTTAAAAGTTTAACATTTATCTAACAAAAAGGGATCGAAGATCGAAGCTCGGGTGCCAAGTGGCCGATATATGGATAGCTAGTAGATAAAATAGAAGTCGAGAAATAAATAGCAGCTACCGAAGAGTCATCAAGACATAGCTAACCAGGGGGTCGAGATGACCTGCCGAGGAGCCATCAAGGCATAGCTAACAAAGGGGGAGGGGGGGGTCGAGATGAGCTGCCTAAGAGCCATCAAAACATAGCTAACCATGGAGTCGAGATAAGCGTAAAGACATACATGTAGTTAACCAGGGGTCGAGAGCTGCCGATGTGTCACCAATTTGCTCGGTTGATGTTAAACTTTCAGAAGCCTGTGTTGTATTTTTGCCTATGGATGAGTGCCGAGTAGTTAGGCTTTACGACTATCAGTAATGCAATCCGGGTTCGATCCCCAGTGCATGTGAAATGAAAGCAATTATACCTGCCTAAATTTCTCCTAATTCGAAACATGGCAGAACTGATTATTATGGTGTCAGGAATTCCGATATTACTAATTATAATCAATGAATTCATTTGTAAAAATATTTTTCTTCAGAGATCGGGCTTATCTCATTATGCAGTTTTCAACATCATGAAATAATTATCCGATCAGGTTATTTATAATGTAAGGAAGTAAGCGCACCTTTATTTGTTTAGGTATATAATGATCTTTGAACTCTACTTATGGTGTAAATCAAAAACCAACATACCCAGTCCATGAGTTGAGTTTAGTAATGGTGTTTAACGTCCCAGTCAAGAATATTTCACTTATATCGAGACGTCGCTGGTTATAGCCGAGGGTGCAGAAATTTTGCCTTTGCGTTGCGCTGTTGGAATTATACAGCAAGGTTCTTTATCGTACCAACCCCAACGTGACACAAGGCCTCGTTCCCATCCGAAAGAACCGTGACTTTCATTTAATAATGCCGAGTGCTTGGCGAAAAAAACTGTCATGTGCTGATTTTGAATTTTTATAAAAATAAGTCTTGGGTCAGACCCTGTCGGTGTTCGAACCGACGACTTCCCACTCACGGAGCGAGCAATTTATCAACTCAGCTACCGCAGTGGTTTCAGTCCATGCTCAATTCACAACCTTAAATATAAAGTAAAAACTTTGATAACTGACACTTTAGTGAAAACTGACAATTTTTGTTTAACACGTGATCTTCCACCAGGAAAGTGAGGTCAGGTGCTTGTTTTATCGGCTAATTTCTGAATACTCATAAAATTTACATACGTTTGGGAATATTCAAATTGAGAAAGTGTGTTGTTCTTGTCAACTTAGCGACAAAAGTACTTCATTATCCTGCTGAAAGGATGACAAATCTAGAGGAAATAAAGGCATTTATATAAAAGTATATAAAATATATAAGTGAGATGCATTTTAAGTTTATATTTTGCATTGTGCATGAACTTTGCGCATCTCTCTCTCTCTCTCTCTCTCTCACACACACACACACACACACACACACACACACACACAAAGATATATACATGGTCAAACCTGTCTATAGAGGCCACATAAGGGAACCAGTAAAAGTGGCCTTTATGGGCAGATGACCTTTATATACAGGTTTAAATAATGTCAATAAAGAACAATTTGGATACAATTCTACTGGCCTTTATAAGGAGAAAGTCCTTATATAGAGGTGGCCTTTAAGGCAGGTTTATATATATATATATATATATATATATATATATATATATATATATATATAAGGTATGCTTGTATGTAATTTAAATGTTTATAAAAGAGATTTTGAAATATTATGTACTTATAAATGTATAAGATGTTTCATCGTAAAATAAACTTTTATTTCGTTTTAAAGGGACATTGAAGTGATATATATATTTATTTTGACAATGTTATCACGCACTTCGTCGTTCGGTATGTTTATCCCCATAAATCCAACATATAGCACATCTTGTATATCTGGTCATATTTTACATAAATGTAATTTTAAAGTTTTAAAAAATTTTCAACTTTGAGGAAAATTTTAATCTTCTCACAAAAGACTTTTAACTTATATTCTCAAATTCCCTTATGGTGACTGCATTTATCCATTCATTTTGACACAATACATATATATATAACATATAAAGTTTTTTTTTTCAAATTAGACTTTTCAATAAATTCTTCGTCGTATCTGTTTCAGATATTCAATCTATTCAATCCTGTTAGCTATTAGAACGTAAATTACTTTTAAATCCCCCAGCATGGTGCGTGTGTGTTTAACGGATTTTTTTATTTGATTCTGACCAATGATATTATAATTGGCGATTTATTTTGCGTGTAGTGTTAAGAATTTACGAGAAAAAGAGTTTTTCATATTTTTATTTATTAATTTTAGAACGTAAAACTACAAACGAATTTTCCTCTATGGACCAAATGTCTAAACGGTTTTTTAAAAAAAATCAATTTTGACCGGTTATATTACAATTGCAGCAACGGTTGATTTCATTCAGTGGTAAAGCTTTCAGATAATCGAAGTATGCATGCATGGTTAGATAGGCTTTAAATGAAGACACGTATTTTTCACAATGTAATTCGCATATATAGCATCCGGACTGTTAGGGCAAATTACAAATTCCACATTGCATTGCATACAGTGGTAAGATTTTGGGATAAGAGGCGTATATATATGTGTATAAGCTTGATACGGATTTTTTCACATTGTATATCGTATATTTGTTTGATTGTTCGGAACAAGTTTTCCACATAGAGAGTCATACAGTGGTAACTGAATACTTCCAGAGAAGAGATTAAATGAAGACACGAAAATTTTACGCAATTTAATTCGTATATATTCGTATAGATATAACATAAGTTAACTACTGCAGGTTTTTACATTGCGTTGCATACATTGGAAGGGCTTTAAAAGAATGGGCATATACACGTATACACGTGTTAGTTAGGCTTAAAACGAAGACACGGATTTTTTTCATATTGCAATTCGTATTTTTAGCTTTCACTGTCAGGACGAAATTTTCAGTATTGCATTTCATACAGTGGTAAGGCTTTAAGAGAAGCAACCTTTACATGTGTGAATAGTGAATTATGCTTAAAATGAAGACGAGTTTCTTTACAAGGATTTTTTTCAAAATATAATTCGTATATCTAGCTTCCACTGAGCTTCCATTGTTATGACCAAGCTTTTCACATTGCATTGCATAGAGTGGTAAGGCTTTACGAGAAGGGACATATATGCGTGGCTAAAAAATTGAAGACATGAGATTTGTTCACATTGTAATTTCGTATATCTATAGCTTCCACTGCTAGGACAAAGCTTTTCACATTGCATTGCATAGAGTGGTAAGGCTTTAAGAGAAGAAACATATATGTGCGATTACGAGAAGGGACATACACTAGTACGCGTGGCTAAAAAATTGAAGACAGGATTTTTTTCATTCGTATAATGTAATTCGTATATATTAAGTTTCGATTGTAAGAATAAAGTTTTCATACATTGCATTGGTATATAATGAGTGGTCAGACATTATGAGATGCGATAGACACTAGGCTTAAAATGAAGATTTTTTCATTCTGTAATTCGCACATATATGGCTTCAACTGTTAGGGCGAAGTTTGCATACACTGAACAGGCTTCAAGAGACACACTAAGTAGTTGAAGACACGGGATTTTGTTCACAATGTAATTCATATATATGTAGCTTCAACTGTTAGGATACTGGGCTTAAAATGGAGACACGTGATTTTTTCATACTACAGTGAAACCTGTCTATAAAAGCCATCTAAAGGGAATCAGTAAAAGTGGCCTCTATGGGCAGGTGGCCTTTATATACAGGTTCAAATAATAAGGATAAAGAACAATTGGGATACAATTCTACTGGCCTTTATAAGCAGGTGGCCCTTATAAAGAGGTGGCCTTTAAGTCAGGTTGGACTGTATATAGCATCAACTGTTAGGACGAAGATTGCATACATTGGACAGGCTTTATGAGAAGAGACATACTGGGGTTAAAATAAGACACGGAATTTTCACATTGTTATTCCTATATATGTAGCTTCAACTTTTATGACGAAGTTTGCATACATTAAAGAGGCTTTAAGAGAAGAGATATACTGGGCTTGAAATGGAGACACTGGATTTTTTTCACATTGTTATTCTTATATAAGTAGCTTCAACTGTTAGGACGAAGTTTGCATACATTGGACAGGCTTTATGAGAAGAGACATACTGGGGTTAAAATAAGACACGGAATTTTCACATATGTAGCTTCAACTGTTAGGACGAAGTTTGCATACATTGAAGAGGCTTTAAGAGAAGAGATATACTGGGGTTAAAATAAGACACGGAATTTTCACTTTGTTATTCCTATATATGTAGCTTCAACTTTTATGACGAAGTTTGCATACACTGAAGAGGCTTTAAGAGAAGAGATATACTGGGCTTGAAATGGAGACACTGGATTTTTTTCACATTGTTATTCCTATGTATGTTGCTTCAACTGTTAGGACGAAGTTTGCATACATTGGACAGGCTTTTTGAGAAGAGACATACTGGGGTTAAAATAAGACACGGAATTTTCACTTTGTTATTCCTATATATGTAGCTTCAACTTTTATGACGAAGTTTGCATACATTGAAGGGGCTTTAAGAGAAGAGATATACTGGGCTTGAAATGGAGACACTGGATTTTTTTCACATTGTTATTCCTATATATGTAGCTTCAACTGTTAGGACGAAGTTTGCATACATTGAAGAGGCTTTAAGAGAAGAGATATACTGGGCTTGAAATGGAGACACTGAATTTTTTTCACATTGTTATTCCTATATACTGTAAATCACTTTAATTTCGCGGCACTATTTTTTGCGAATCCATAACAAAACCTATTTCGCGACATGAAATTTTCGCGTTTTCCCCAAAGGTAACCCCTAATTAAACTTATTTGCTATATATTATGTCACTTCAATTTAACTTTATCAAAAATCACTTTAATTTCACGACACTTAATTTTCGCGAATTGTTACCGAGTCGCGAATATCGCGAAAATAAAGTGCTCGCGAAAATTAAGTGATTTACAGTATGTAGCTTCAACTGTTAGGACGAAGTTTGCATACATTGAAGAGGCTTTATGAGAAGAGACATACTAGGTTTAAAATAAGACACGGAATTTTTCATACTGTAATTCTTATAAACATGTATAACTTCGATTGTTAGGACCAATTTTTCCATATTGCATTGTACAAAGCGAAAAAACTTTAATGAAAAAGGCTAATGCCTGTATGTAAATTGAGGACAAAGAGTTTTTTTACACAGTAATTCGTATATATATATATATATACATGTAGCTTCGATTATTAAGACGAGTTTTTCTACAATGCATTGGTATATATTTAAATGTTTGATTCAGGATCGAACTTAGTTTAACAAGTGCCCGATATACTTGTATATAGTAACGTATTCGACTGCTGTGTGAATAACGACAAACGTTGTATATGAATGGAATTGTGTTATCCACTTGTTAAATAACGACGCAAATTAATTCTGCACCGAGTGTTAATTACTGGACACTTACTCAGAGAGTTGATTACATCGGCACCGGTTGATTACACGGCACTAACACAGAGAGTTGATTACACCGGCAACGGTTGATTACACGGTTCTTACACCAAGGACAGATTACATGGCACTTACATCTAGAACTGATTTCACAATCTGTACAGAATGACTTGATTGCATTATAACGGTTCAGTTTTCAAAGATTTTTATTATATAAAAATGTTTGGCATTTTACTTGATTGAATTTTATAAAATCGGAAATAACCACTTGTTCCTTCTGTGCCATAATGAAAGATTGTATTTCCAAGTAGAAGACGTGTTTGATAGGAGTTTAATTTTGATATTAATGAACGGAACTAGGATTGTCCATTTGGTGGAAATCTTTAAAATCGAGAGTCGGTAAGTTATTGCTTTTTTCGCCATTTAAAGTAACTTTGATATCAAGGGTCCGTTTAATCAGATAAGAATTGCTTTAAATAAGTTCCATGTAAGTACTGATATTAGCAACGGTTAACGAATAACCGATGCCAGATTATATATATTCAACAGCCTATTGATTCCAAAGTATTTATTTATTTATTTATTTATTTATTTATTTATTTATTTATTTATTTATTCTGACTTCTTCTAGATAAAAGACTAGAATTATTTTTTAATTGAAAAGAAATATTCATGGATTGTTGTTGATATAATCCTTGTCGTATATAGGTTTTTGTAAAGTGTTTATCACACCCGTCTTGGTCTTGTAACCCTGAAAGCACCGAAGGAAGCGAAAGAGTGAGCGCAATACTTCTTAATCCTTGTGGTCTTCAAAAACATACAAGTTTGTCCATGATTTCTGAAAGCAAAGAAACGAAGGAAGCAACGAAAAAGAAAACCTTAGTGGTTTTCAAGAGCATAACATTTTTCTTCTTGGTCACTTAAGACAAACGTGCGAGGTAAAAAGGGACTTACGTGATGGGATTACTTGATGCATGTATTTACAATCACAGCATATTGTAGTCACAATGTGATTTAGATGTAGACAAAAGACTCCTTAAGTTATTGTTTACATTGTTAATGTGACTTTGTTTATGTATTGTATTATCTATGAGATTACTAAAGTGGTGCCCCGCCCAAACTGTGGAATTTTATATACGTTTTATACGTTTTTCTTGACGTCTTTATTCTAATGTCAGTCACCCTTTACAGGGATGTCAGAGGCTGAATGGTCGAAAGTGCGCAATTACAGATCACAGCACATCTTTCCGTCTAGGTTCGTACCTAACTCGGGATCGATCCTAGTGTGAGAAAGTTTGCAGTCAGCTAGCTTACAGGAGGAAGTTGGTTTTCTTCGGTGGTTACTCCGGTTTCCTCCACCATATTCGAACTGACGCCTCGATATAAGCGAAAGTTTTTTTGTTTGGGACGTACACCACTATTACTCCACTCTACTTCTTAAAAACTTGGAGGTCAGTTTTCAGATCCACGCACTTTGATAGTAGGCTTTTAGACTATTTTAGTTGTATTAATCAGGTCAAATATAAAATGCATGTAATTGATAAAAACCTTCTGCTTATTCGCATAATTTCAAAAAGTAATGTATTTATTTATTTATTTATTTATTTATTTATTTATTTATTTATTTATTTATTTCACCCTTGATGGACCTAGCTACATTTAAGACAGACAGATAGTGCTTATCCCTCCGCTGCACCAGGCCTTCCTTCACTGGCGAATGTTCATGTGTTAAATTGGAAAGCACTTTGGTTTTGGGGATTGTGATTGAACATAAACCGATATGTATGCTATAAAGTGTTGAACATTAAATTATTATTATTATTGTTAAATCATAAAAATTCTTAAATCAATATTGTGGCAGTAGTGTAAACAAGTACCTCGACGAATTAGCGCACAGGGACATCACATTAATGCTCTATATTTTCTGACCTTCATGCCGCATAACGGTTTGTTTTTGTTTGAATCTATGATTGACAATTTGTAAAAATTTGGTATGTGCAACGTGCGACACATGTCATAACAGTACGCACGTGTTTACAAAACACTTAATTAAATACTTCAGTACATGCCTGCCGAAAGTTTAACACTTGTCTAACGAATGAATGCAAAATCAGTAGCTTATCTCAGCCCCTCGCCAGCTATCGTAGACATATCTGCAAAGTTAATTTTTCGCGTTTTCTTAAATCTGCACTATAACACAAAAAGCATAATGTAATTTTCGCAGAAAATAAACGAAACACGAAATAAATACACCGCGAAAATAAATACGCTTACAGTATATCTTGAATGCTTTCGGCAGCTGCTTTTTTTTTTTTTTTTTTTTTTTGCAGGTTTTTCGGCCACTGGCTAGCCGCATTTCGACACTTGGCAGCAAATTGCTAGCTTTGACTCCTTTTCGTTAGCTCAGTGTTTAGTTTCGACAGGTCTGTACTGTATGCAATCTACAGTACAGGCCTGTTGAAAGTTAAACACTAAGCTAACAAATAAGTGCCTAATCGGTCGGTAGCCAAACTCGGTCCCTCGTTATGTACATCCCGAAGACTGCTATCTTTCGGCAACTTTTCGGCCCTTAGCTTTCCGTATCACGGTCATTTAGCAAGCGAGGTGTGGCTTTTTTCGTTAGCTGAGTGTTAAACTTTCGACAGGCCTGTACTGTAGCTCATGACATAGGGAAAATGCTCGACCTCCCAAAAATGTAACTGGAACATATGACATTCTGATGAAAGGTTATTGTTACGTAAAACAACTCTGCAAAATTTGAAGTAGCATAAAAAAATGATTGGCTTTACAAATATGTGTCATGGCTTTTTTGATAAAAGGTTAAAAAAAAAAAATATTTACATTGATTTAATGTTACTGTAAACTGTTTAGTTAGACAGAACACTGCTTCGTGCATAGGATGATAACGAAATGAAATCGCTGCAAAATGTTCAGTTTTGAATAACATTATGTCATGATTAAACATTGACGTCATTGCAAAAATGTAAAATACTTCGATTGGCGTAAACGAAATGTGACATAAGTGTGCCATAAAAAAGTTACAGAGCATTAAATGATTTAAATTCTGCAAAAATAGTTAAGAGTGTAAAATGTCAAGCCTTACAAAAATTTGCCATGAACGGTATACAAAAAGATCAAAAGTCAGCTGATGAATAGCAGATCATAAGTTGATATAAGACAATGTTTGGACTCGCAAAAATGTTGTATTAAAAATGTAATGAAGGTTAGAGTGAAACAATTTTGCATGGTTACAACAGCAAGTTACGCAATTGTAAACATTTGTCTCTAAAACAATAACACTTACCAAACTAATTTTTGTATAGTGAAATGATAAAATTATTGGTTCGAAACAACCGTAAATATTTGGCACAGAACAGCGTTTTGTTGGCTTTTTAGTATGTCATATGCTTTAACAAACACATGATAGACTAATAGGCACAAGCGCAAGTTCTATACAGCAATTTTAATTTTACAGCTTTAGACGGCCGTTTCGGAATACACTTCCCCATCGGTAGTGCTTGGACCAAAATTACGAAACCAATATGTTTTCAGGGAGTTAAAAAAAATCTAAAGAACTAAAACATTATTTAACCAAATTTAGCCACGGAAATACTTTGCATGAGGGAGTATACCTTAGTTTTTGGGGATTTTCAGATTTTAACCATCAATAAATTCTCCTTTCTTCCTTTTTTTCTTTCGTCTTTTTATTTTCCTTCGTCCCAAAGTGTCTTATTATTCTGCATCGTACCAATTTTTTCATAATACCCTTTAGAAGGCATTGATACGGATTGGGCAGTGCGTGTTAGGCTGGTGATTCATACCTGATTGTCTCTCGCTTTTGGTTGCCTTGCCTATAGCCAAAAACATCTTTATGAATGGGTCTTTTGTGGGCCCTGTAGGACCCCTATATGTAGTAACTGTCACAAAAGTAATAAAAAGACCTTTTAATAGTGTTATAATGCCTCTTGTTTTTGATTTTCATTGCCAGATGCATCTTTATGGTTGGGTGGATGGTGACCCCTCAATAGCGTTATAACCACATCAATCGGAATTAATTGTAGTGTCCGACTGAATGCTGGAATTTTGCAATCAATGGTTTTAATATGTATTTGTATT
This sequence comes from Anadara kagoshimensis, assembly GCA_021292105.1. NCBI lineage: Eukaryota > Metazoa > Mollusca > Bivalvia > Arcoida > Arcidae > Anadara > Anadara kagoshimensis. The sequence goes on from CM037874.1 coordinate 51,890,418, forward strand.
TTTCATGCCTTGTTTGGCCGTTATGTCATTAACTTGTACTTTGTTGCGTTAGTTGTTGATATGTTCTACATTTTAGTTATAAAATTTACTAACAAACACAACCATACCGATCCATGTCCAACTCACAATGAAAAGCAAAGTAAAAATTTTAGAAAATAGCCAATTAGGTTAAACGCGTATTTTTCCACCAAGGAAGTGAGACCGGGTGTCCGAAAGGGTAGGCACGTCCTGTCTAGCTAGCTACGCCCACCTGTTATGTGTGAAATCAAATTTGAAAATGAAAGGAAAATGGAACTGTGAAACATCAAATATAACCAGGATCATTAAGGATACAGACACATCATAACTTAAAGCAACATTGTAATGACGCCCATGAAACTTTTTAAGGGTTTTAATAAGCTAAGACTTGTCATGTCCCTGCATCAACAATTTAAACAATTTGTTTCGTCAAATAAGGTTATGTAAAGTGATCAGATCTGGTCCCTGTTTCACAACCATTTATCTTAACTTTATTTAACAAAGTTTGACAATATCTTTTTGAATTATGAATAAACATTTTTGTAGGCCCTGTAAGACACCAATATGTAGTTACTACCACAAGTGTAGTATCTGTCAAAAATAAAAATAGAGATATTATAAGCTTGAGGTGATCTTCAAAATGACATCTTAATGTGCTAAACATCTTAACAATTAAATAAAATTGCCCTGGATATATTTCACGTCTCATAGTCCCATGTTCCATTCACACTATTTTGATTGCACTCGTGATGGATGTAGCTAGCTAAACAAGAGGTGTTTACCCTTCCGGAGCACCCGGTCTCACTTCGATTGTCTAACCTGACTTGTCAGTTCCAAAGTTTTTTCTTTGCTTCTGGATTGTGACTCAGACATGGATAGTATGGTTAAGTTTTAAAGTTTTAAAATCGTAGTTAAAGAAATATTGTGAAAATGGGTCTGTTTACTGTACGAAATGCTTCCTTATTTGGTTAACTATTTTCTCACACGGATGACTTTTTAACCAGATGAATCATATGCTGGTTGCAACACAGCGAGTGACATGCGGAAAATGTATACATAAGATGAAGTATGATATTTAAGTTAAACAAATACATTACATCACGAATTATGTACGAAACCCGTAAAGTGACATGTGAAAAAAATTATTTCATGTTTTTGTCATAAAATTTCGTATTTTCGAAATATTATTTACAATATACTATTGTACTATTTCAAATATACGAATACCTATTGCGAATATACGAAATATGACTATTTCTTCTTATCGAAATAGATATTGCGAAAAAAAATGCTAAATAGTATTTCGAATATACGAAATAACTATTGCGAATATACAAAATAACGATATGTCACCTTCCGCCGACCATAATTATAATACCCTACCTAGAGTTAAATAATGCGTTTTCGTGTATATTGATAAAATGGAAAAATATAACAAATTTCTATCAAATGAAAAACTAACCAATCACCTTTGGGTTTGACCAACCAATCGGGGACCATCTTTATATTATACACACTGACCAATCGGGATACATTATACATGTATGGATATAAGTAATTCCGGATGCGGGATCATTTAATTTTACACGTATTAATTTTATTAAATCCTAGAATTTCGGAAACACCACTTTAGCTAGATAATGGACATTTTATTTTAATATTACATGACGTGACATTAGCACCGTGACAGAAAACATTATAACAGTACTTCAGTAGAAAGAGGGCTTTTTATTGTATGTCCGGCACTACCGCAGTACTTCAACCAGTCATATAAGTATTTATAATTACTGACTAAAAGTGCTTTGCTACATGTAAGTCACCAGTATTACTTTGCTTACTGCTAAAAGTACATACTCATTGAAGATTCCAAAACGACAGACTAGATGAATGACAGAAAACATTACCACAGTACTTCAGTAGACAGTGAATTTTTATTATAATATTTCACTATCGCATGCGCAGTACTTCAGCCCGTCATAAAAGTTATCATAATTACTAACTGAAAGTACTTTGCTATATGTACGACACAAGGGTTACTTAAGTTGCATACTATTAAATGTACATACGCAATGAAGACTTCAAAACCACTGACGCAATGAAGAGTTCAAAATCACTGACGCAATGAAGAGTTCAAAATCACTGACGCAATGAAGAGTTCAAAACCACTGACGCAATGAAGAGTTCAAAATCACTGACGCAATGAAGAGTTCAAAATCACTGACTGTATAAACGGCAGTACTTAAGCAACTACGAGTACTTTGCTCTATGTAGCTTACGTAGACTACTAGAATTACCGAAGTTGCTGCTTACTGTTAAAAGTTCATTAGTCATTGACGATTCCAAAGTAAATGACTAAATGAACATCTCCAATCAAACTGGAGATGAAAAGCTATTTGGTTCACATCATTTTTAAATATATGGTTCTGAACAAACAATTTTTTTTAAAAAAATTTCTTACATTTCCCTTTTCATTATCAAAATTATTATCAAAATTATTATTATTATTATTATTATTATTATTATTATTATTATTATTATTATGCGCACTGGACTCACATAGTTAATGGAAGTTTTACATTTTTTGCCAGTTTCAAAATGTTGACTTTGTTTTTTGGATTGTGTTTTGGATATGGATTTGTATTACTTTCTTATTTATTCACATTGATTGTTCTATGTGTTGTCTTTGTTGGGTTTGGTTACTGCCAAACGTATTTTATTCAGCTGTAACTTTGCCACTATAATAATATATACAATTTGTTCACGATATTTGGTGAACTCTTAACTGTTTGTAACCCAGAAACGAACAAAAAAGAATCACAATGATGTTTGCTGAGCAATTCTATTTTATGAACGTTTCCATGGATATGATCAGTAAATGCTAGTCGATTATATTTTTAAGGTCACTTAATTTTCTCTATAAAAGTATAAATTCCATTTATGTAATCAAAAACAGTTATTATTATTTTGCTAGTAGCAACAACCTATTAGTATGCATTACTTAGCCGTACAACCGGACAAGGTCAAACCAATGACCAAGTTAATTATCTCGGATTTACAAGTACTTTTACAGTACAGACCTGTCCAAAGTTTAACACTAAGACAACAAAAAAGGAGTCTAAAGTCACCGAATCGCCGAGATATTGACAGTTAGTGAACGAGAGATAGACAATAGCTGTCGATAAGCTGCCAAGATGTACTGTAAACGTATTTATTTTCGGGGTGTACTTATTTTCGCATATTTCGCCGTCGGTTGTTTTGCGCAAAAATTAATACCAAGCGAAATTTATCTTATACTTATTGTGTTAAAGTGCATACATGTAGTTAAAAACCGCGAAAGTTTAACTATGAGTATTTGTATAAATTTCATATACCTCGAAAATAAATACATGCGAAATTAAATACGTTTACAGTGGCTAACGAGGGGTCGAGTTGACGTTTGTTTGGCACTAATTCGTGAGGTTGTCGTGTTAAACATTCGACAGGCCTGTACTGTATTTATAAAAACAAGTTTTTTTGTCTCATGAAGATTTTTGGACTGGACTTTTAGAATGTTTAGAATAAATCTTGCCTATTATTTCTCGCAACATAACAGTGTCTTTGACACACATGGAGCGATTAATTTTGTACGTTACAACTAATTCATATATCTTTTTCATTAATGAATTACATGTACATCAAAATAAAAGAAATGTTTTCGTGAATGGTTTATTTTCGCGAATTAAGTCGAAACGAACGCAAAAATTCACCGATTTACAGTATGCGATCTCTTCCCAAAAATGTAGTGCGAGAGACATATCAACCGAGAATCAAGAATTTTCCCGATGTTTCCCGAATATCTCTCAACAGATCGTCTACTTCCGGAGTTTATTTTGTTCCGAAATGATATTGTATCCGGAAATAAAAATCAAAACTATAGCATAGAAGGATAAAGGTTTGTTATATTTACGAACGATAGCTAAATAACAAGTGTCAAGCTCCGAAAGAGCGTCTATCTTCTACCTCTGTATGTCGCGAGGTACCAAGCTCCGAAACAATGTCTAATTAGCTCTGTCTGGTTCTATCGCTTTTAAGGTGTTAGCGTCCTCTGTAGCGGCAACATGTGACCTTCTCTTTTTCGATTCTACAGAGGTTTCTTTAGCGTGCACTTAGACAAGTGACCTCGGTTTGAGTCTCATCCTAAACATTCTACTTCCTAGCTCCGGATGTTTTGAGGTAAAAGAGATACGAATGTTGGGAGCTTGAATATGTGCATGTGTTTGATAAAAAGCTAAGATCACGCCACGGCAAATCGAACTATGAGTAAATAAACCCCTTATTCACAAATACTTTACAAGTGCTTTGAGCAATTACTAGTAGTATTTTTCTATAAAAAGACATGTATAAATACATTTGTAGCCGCTTTGTTTGATTACAATATGCAGTTTAAATTCCTCACAGGAATGGATTACGTCATACGAATCCATGTTGACAAGATTAGTTGACGATTAATGTTGATGCATTTGTTGATTGTGTTCAATGGCCTGGATAAATATTAATCCCTTTAGAAATTACAATTTCGCTCCTAAATGAAAAGTCGTCGTTTTGTCATTTTATATACAGTACAGACCTGTCGAAAGTACAACAATGAGCTAACGACAAGTAATCGACGACCCGTTGTCGATTGACGAATTGACGAACATATCGATAGCTTGTGGACAAAAAGCTGTCGTGATATAGATAACTGCTGTCGAGCTTCCTAGATACAATGCCATTTTGGCACTAATTCGATAGCTTTGTGTTAAACTCTCGACAGGTCCTTACTGTGCATTTTCTGATTAACCGTTTATTTACAGAAACATTTCCGTGTATTTTATTTATGCCTAACCCGGATGATTAGGGCATAAATTAATTCTTGTTTATCGCATTGTATTGTAATAAAAATGTTCTCGTAAATTTAATTTTTCATTTTGCGTGAAATTAGAAATTGTAATTACGCTAAACAAACATCATTTTATTTTAGATTGCTTTTTCACATTATTTAATACTTTTGTGGCGTAATGTAAATGGATACATCATTATTCAAATAGAAACCGTTTATGAGAAACCTAATTAAGTGGCGGGTGCACATGTTACACCAAATGGAATTACATAAAACTGAATGAATGAATTACATGAAATATATGACTGCTTTCTAATCAGGACAAGAGAAAAAATGTACGTTTCCCTACTTACGGTACAGGCCTGTCCAAAGGTGAAAAGCTGTCGTGAGGGTCCGAGATGAACTGCAGATTCGACATAACATAAAATTGAATGTTAATATGTTACTGCTTCCTAATCAGGCCAAGATAAAAAAATGTAATTTTCTGCTTTCCATACCTACCTTTCATCCTTAAGTGGCGGGTTCACATGTAATGCCAAATGGAATTACATAAAACTGATTTATGAATGTGACTGTTTCTAATCAGGCCAAAGAAAAAATTGTATGTTTCTGCTTTTCCTACCTATCCGGTTGCCTTTTTTATTTACATTTTAATTGTATTGCCATTCTTTGCTTTAAAGAGTCATCGTTAAAAGAAGAATATATACATATAAAAATAAATAAATAATATTAGAGCAATAACAAAAATGAAGCAAATACATAAAAAACGGTCCAAAATTATTACAATTTAGAGTTTATTAATAAACTGTAAATATCAAATAAGTAACAAGATTAAATGGATTTCCTAATTCGAACCTAAGCAAATAGTCGAAACATGAATTATTTTTCTCTTAGATTAAGGATTTAAATTAAAATAAATAAAATCATTATGTAATTTCCAATTTTTACAAATATATATAGCGGGATTCAATATGCGAGTAACAAAGTGAAATGGATGTCCCATTCGAACAAAAGCGGCAAAAAGTGGAAACATTGAATATTCTCTTCTTTTAAATCAAAATTTAAATCAAAAATATTAATTATATGCATGTCATTTTCAATTTATACAAATACATCGTGGGAGTATATACGTTATTATGCAATACTGGGTATTTCCAAAAAAAAAAAAAAAAAAAAAAAAAAAAAAAAAAAAAAAATAGTAAAAATAAATTTCCTCTTGGCTTAAGAATGTAAATTAAAATGATAATTATGTAATTTTCAATGGATACTGATAAATACGTTAAGTTATGTAATACCCTGTATTTAAGAAAAATTTAAATCAATTAAAAAGATTGTGAAAAGGGTATTCGTTCTTATATATTAAATTATAAACATTCTCGTGGCATAGAAATATGATAGGTGTTAAAACGTCATGTTAAGCTCATGTAGCGTTTGAATTTTTATGTAAATTATATTGGCCCATTAAATAATATAATCTCACTTTAAGGAAAATTAATAAAAAGTACTTCAGTTTTATTGCTGTTCAGTATAAATAAATCACCTGTTTACAAAACAGTAATATTAAGTATTTATAAATCAGACAAGTTAAAGTGGAATTTTAGCGCTTCGCATGATTTAACACAGACGGTAACATCAGCAGGGAATGACAGATGGTGTGGTTGAGACAAGTATTAAGTATAACTCATACAGATTGAAGTGGAAATTTAGCTTTCTACATGACATAACATATGCTTCAGAATAAAATCATAACATCACTGTTGAGAGCCAGGTGTTGTGGTTGAGACAAATGTTTCTCGCGCTCTAGATAGCAACTGTAAAGATATGTGAAATCTGATAACTGTAAAATAATTTGTTTTCGTGGTTCTAAGAATAATACCATTTTGTTGGTGGTAAATCTGTGGTTTGTGGTTTCTGTTTAAGGTTAGTTTGCAATATACACTGCTTCGTTGACATTCATATGTAAATCCCTGGGCGATGGTAACTACGTAATTTTTGAAAATTATATTTTTACGAAAATGAATAATTTCACAATATTTAAATTATATATTGGACCAGAGAATATTAAAAGTATATGTGTAAATCGTTAAGAGAATAGCTTTACATCCCAGTCAAGATTTACTCACTTATATGCGGGTAGTCAGTTCGTGGATGACGGAGGGAACCAAAGTGTCGGGGGGGGGGGGGGGGGAACGACGACCTTCCGAAAGGAAACTGACAACGTTTCTCACACTTAAATTTGGAATTTGAGTGGGAATTAACACCCAGGCGGTGAGACGTTTTGATCAGTCAATCGGGGCTTCAGAAACCTGGCCACAAAGGCCCTGCAAATCATTGATGGTTTCAATATGCAAGTTTCATTTTGGATTTCAGTACATCTATTTTCGTTTAATATTACACGTGGCGGGTGTAGATAGCGAAACAGGAGGTGCTTACCCTTCCGGAGCACCCGGCCTCACTTCCCTGGTGGAAGTTCACGTGTCTAACCTAACTTGTCAATTCCAAAGTTTTTACTTTGCTTCTGGATTATGATTCGGACATGGATTAGTATGTTTGTTTTTGATTACGGTTTTAATTGCAGATTTTGTTCTGTGTCAAGTTTTTTTGTTACCAAGCTGATGACAAGTTATGTTTTATTTGTAAATAGCAAACATATTTATTTGACTTCAATAGAAGCCTTCAAAGGCTCAATAGAAACAAGACCCGCACTGAAGGCGGTATCTCTCTTGACGAATGAATTATTGTTTACTTATGAAAATTGTAGGAAAACCATTTGAAGTCAGTGGCTTTATCTTTATTTTGTACTCTTTGCCATGGTAGTTAAAATATGTTTAAGAAAAAAACAAAATGTTGAGGATATATGATTAAGAGAAAGATTAAGCTATATTTAGTGATAAACGGACGATTCGACTGTTTCTCCAGGTCATATGACTGCTATCAACAGCGTGTACCATAACCACCACCTGTTGCATGCTAAATTGAAGAATCAGTACTTCTAGACAATATATTAGTGGGGACAGATTAATCGATACATTTCATGGGCTTTTACACCAGATGGCACCATAGGTCATGAATCCACAAAGAAAATGTTCATGTCTTCCTGTCATCATTCGTTTCCACGGTTAGGTCAAGGTCTGGTCTGGTCTGGTTTGAGACTGTACCTTTGTTGATTCTAGAAGAGGAGAGAGAGAGAGAGAGAGAGAGAGAGAGAGAGAGATTATGTTTATATCTGGTGGTAATTTTTGTAAGAGTTTGTTAATCAACCTGCATGTTTTGATTGGATGTGGCTCTGATTTTTGTTACTATATGCTATTCAGACCCTAAATAAGACCTTCGTAATGATAATAATAATAATAATGCAATATTAAAGATCATAGATGTATAAAAATTATTCTTTAAATAAAATAAAAATTAATTTAATTTAATCAATATCAAATAGAAAAAATAATAAAAAGCAAAACAATTACGACTTTGGATATATTTGACAGAATCTATCAATATTTATTAAACATAAATTCCCGGGACACGTTATCGTCTTCGTGCAGGAATCTCAGCTTTCATACAGCCGGACATTTTTATTATCATAAATAACGAAACAATCGAATTGCCCTTGTTAAAATCTCGTGAGATTTTCCGTGATGGTTTTTATTTATCCCGATTTCGATAAACATATATACGTTTTTTTAATCTCCTGGGACTGGTTGACAGTAATATTGTACGGTAAAGAAGTCACATTGGGATTGAATCAGTTATTTTCTCATTATGTTTTATTTCTTATTTTTTTCGCATTGTTGAACAACAGTGTTTATTTGAATTAAATGCTAGTGACAGTGGTTTTTATGAATATTTTATAAGACAATATATATATCTGATTTTGTTTTTTCTTGTTATAAGCGGCCTTGTCAGCATTTATCATTGAAAAGGTAAGGTCATGTGCACTAAAATTTTAGATGCTTTTTAAATTGATCACATCAAAGATTGATTTATTGATTGATTTATTGATTTATTGATTGATTGATTGAATGAATGACTTTGTTTTTCGTCCCCGTCAAGAATATTTTACTTATATATAGAGACGTTACCAGCTATAGGTGCCGTAGTAGATGTTTTACAGTGTGCTCACGACAATAACATTTGAATTTAATTGTTTTAGTTTTGTCAAAAATGTTTATCGTACATGGTGACGTAGTTGTGTACTTCGTCATTCGTATGTATAAATAACAAATCATACCATTTTGACATTGTCTCTTGTTGGCACTTCTGCATAATGAATGACCTTAAATACATGGTGACGTTGTTGTGTACTACGTCACCCGTATTGTCACAATATTATTTCATACCGTTTTGTTATTGTCATCAAATTGTCAAAATGTTAATTTCAAAATTTTAATAAAAGAATCTATGTACAGCCTTTGACCCCTAATACAACTTTCTGTTCCTCTTAAATATGATCATGCATAAAAGGGCCCTCGGGTCAAAATAAAAACGACGGTAAAATCATCCTAGCAGTTGATGAAAAATGGTAAAAGCATGTTTTTGCCGTTTATTTCGTTTTTTTTTTTTTTTTTTTTTTTTTTTTTAAAAACAACTTTTGAAGCGTGGAAATCTGAATCTTAATTTTTATTGCAATTTTGTACTGCAAATTGTATTACTGTCACGTGCAATCGGTTTGTTCTGAAGGTCCTTTTCGCTTACCGACCATCGGACTGACGCAATGTTACAAATACCAAACTAACGCAAAGGTAACAACATATTCGTGCTTATAAAAAGAACATATGTCGTAAAATAAAATGTGACTTTAGCCTTCAGCCTGGGTCAATATTGCTTTCCTAATCAATATAACACGGCTATGTCCATATGTTGTTTAAATAGGTATAAATTGGTTAAATATTTATGTTTCTGAAAAGTACATCTATTTTAGTTTATGCTTGCAATTTGTTTAGAACAATAGGTATTGCCATTTTCTGGTTCTCTATCGATACTGAATAATGAATATATCATATACCATTTTTCAAATTTTATTATGCAATACTTTTTCATAAAAATGTGTATTGACCGGAATATTTAAAAAAAAAAGTATATGACAGTTATACATAGCGGTGGTTTTTGTTTTCGTTATCTTTAAAACATCAAAAATAAAACTAGAATTGTCTCTTCAGAGCAAACTAACCCCCCCCCGCCCAACCAAACATTTAATATTTCTCGAGACCTTGACTTTTCCTATATGACCTTGGTTCAAGGTCATGACACACCTTTGGACCATGAAAATTATTAATGTAAAGTTTAATGAAAGTCGTCCAAAGCAATTATGAAATATGCCCCGGACACGATTTTACACGGACAGACAAACAGACAGACATGGTGATTCCTATATACCCCGTCAAACTAATTTGCGGGGGGGGGGGGTAATGATATGCAGTAGCTGTTTGGTGTTTGTAATATTAAACTTCGCTTTAGATTTTTTTAGCTATTCACAAGAATAGTTAGAATAGCCCACCCATACTGCAATCAGGGCGATTTTAATGGGCTGGTATACAGGGTCAGTGTGCCGTAGACAAGCATATGGGGAAAAAGTTTTTCTGGTGTATTACGGCGGCTAAATGGTGAAGTGCTCGCTTTGTATGTGGGAGATCGTAGGTTCAACCTCCAGCCGGATTTGACCAAGACGTGAAAATAAGTAGTGACTGTTCTTTTGCAAAGCAATGGGGTCCTTAAAAACCAATACCCCGTGTCAAAGCAGGCGTGTCATGTAAAAGAACCCTCCCTGCACATTTAATTAAGCGCACTGCTAAGGTCAAAAGTTCTGTCACTTCACCTGTAGCTGGGGACGTCTCGATATAAGTGAAATATTCTTGACTGGAAAACCCTATCAATATTGTGCATGACCAGACAGGGTTAAGAACCCATGACCTTCTGTTTTCGAGGCCGACTATCTTTCAGTTCGTTAAACTAGCTGAACAAATGAAAGTACGGAGGACACATGAATTTGTGACACTGAAATGATTATTTTGATTATCACTAACATAACATTTTTATAACGCCCAATATATCATATCAAATCCTATATAAACTTTAATCTGTTATGACAATTCACAAGGTAAAGTGATATTTAAAAATTAGCCATATAAGTGTGACGTTATTTGTTTTTCATATGTCTGTTAAAGAAAACAGCCAACTGCAAAAATGAGCAGAATAAATCGTATCAAATAAATACGAAAATACTTTTACGCTAACAATGATATTAGATTTCATAAACTTCTAATAAGCCATGTTTAATTTAATGATTTGTATTGGAAAGAAATATTGACAAAATTTAAATTTTGCTGTCGATAATATTCAATTTTTTTAATGATCTCTTTTGAAAACTCTAACTGCTTTGAAGTTTTAAACAGTGTATTTCAATATTTGAAATGAAGAGAAAAAGAATAAATAATAAAGGTGGCAAATGTTAAGCCCATATTACTTATTACTTGTCGTTCTGCTATATTTTATTTTAAAGTGTTAAAAAATAATGATAAGTCAAAATCAAACATACTGGTTCATGTTCAGTTGACAATTCAAAAAGCAAAATGCAAAATGAAAACTGGTAAATTTCGTTTAACACACCAATTTCTACAGTGAAGTGAAATCGGATTCTTCTGAGGTGTAAGCACCATTTTCTTATGAAAACTTAAGAATTCTATATTAACATACGAACACAACTCAAGGTTCGGGCTCAACGTTGTTCTCGGGTAATAACGTCATAACACCGAGAATTACTTCAAAGTTACCTGAGGAGACAAACAGGAATTCAAAATAAAAAGACGGCAGTCAATGGAGGACAGGTGCCTATATTACACAACACGTCAGACTCCTTATAAGTGATGCGTCTTATAATAAACCATACTAATTTGTATTTGTGACATTCTGAGAAAATGACTTCCAAAAATTGGCGGATATTTTCTATATGAATGAAATCTTATCTTACTGCCATATTTGTTTTTGCCACTCCTATGAAAAAGGTAGTGTGAAATTTTGTTCGGAGAACAATATTTTTAGTGCATGTTCTCGGTGTTAGGGTGGGGTTTTTATCTTAAAACATTAGGAACAGCTCGCCCAAAGACACCCACAGGGTTTAAGTTGAACAGTAATAGTAAAACCAGTGTTATTATTTGTTGAATAAAAGTCAAAATGTTAGTCGTTCTATCTATATTTAAGTTTAAAAAATAACAGGTCCATGTTCAAATCGACATCTAAAAAGCAAAAATAAAAACTGAAAACTGTCAAATTAAGTAAAGCACGTGAGCTTCAACCAGAGAAGTAAGGCCAGGTGCACCGGAAGTATAAGCGCTTCCTGTCTAGCTTGCTAAACCAGTCATGTATAGAGAGAAAAGAACACGGACATATGCGTATGTTGATGGCGATCGGGCTTTGTTGGAAATAATTTGATCAAATGTGATCAAAGTAGTCATCTTACAACGATCGTAATGTAAATATCATATGATGAGTATTTTCAGTTTTCAAAACAAGTAAAATATAATTTAGTAGCATTGCAGACAATCCATTTTTTAACTTTCTATAAAACTAAAATATAATACATAAACATTGCAGACCAGACAGTCCTTATCTGAAAAAATATCAAATAGAAAAGAAAGCTCATGGTACTTATTAGTTATGATTATACAAATATATAAATCAGAAAACAAAGCCCCTTCGAGGGTTCAACATGTGCGTGAGCTATCCTCTTGCGAGTCAATTATTTCACGATAAATAGAAAAGACAATTAAAACAGGAAAGGTATATCCCCCTGGCTAATTTAATTGAGACAGGACAAATAATCTATAGTACCAACCTGTCGAAAGTTTAACTCTTAGTTAACAAAATGGAGCCGAAACTTAGCTTCTGAGTGGTCGAAATGTAGATAGCTAGCTGTCGAAAGATAATAGAGGCTGCCTAGATGTAGCTAACGAGGGACAGAAATTGGCTATCGATTCGGCTCTAACTCGTTTCTTTAGTGTTAAAATTTTGAAAGGTTTTTACTGTATAAAAACGGCTAGATTAGTTAAAACAAACCGAGGTGTCTCTGGGCTGGTTCAACAGACTGATAGATTAATGTGTATGCTAATTCAAGTCTCTCTGAGGGTTTAGCTGTTTCCGGGATTTATCCGTGTTCGATTCAATTAGTTATTGACAAACAAAATAACATTTGATATACATTAATGAAACAGATGGTTGGTTAGTATTGTCCTAAACACCATTAGTAAGAGTGGCGGGTTATCTGTACACAGTGTTAGGTCCATAACGTTCGAGCATGACACAATAGCTGTGGTATATATTTAAACACTTTTAGAGGGTAAGACGTTTATTTTATATATGGGATATGGTAGGGTGTTATGCGGGTTGAATGCTATATTCAGTAATTTTCATTTTCCATTTTCTTATTTAATTGAATGATTAAGCTTATCACAGTTTTATGTGGTGCAAGTATTTCTGATTAAATATGTACTAATGGCAATGACGCAAATAAACATCACAGACCACTCATTTAATTATACTAGTAATGAGCCAACCAAAGACCTACAAGGAAATTAACATTCTCTATTTGGTCTACTTGGGTTCATTGACGCCTATTGCAGTCTAGCTACTTGGGTTCATTAACGCCCATTGCGGTGTACTTGGGTCCATTGACGCCTATTGGGGTCTACTTAGGTCCATTGACGCCTATTGAGGTATATTTGGATCCACTGACGCCTATTCAGGTATACGTGGGTCCATTTATGCCTACTGATGTCTACTTGGGTCCACTGACGCCTATTGCAGTGTACTTGGGTCAAGTGATGCCTGATGCAGTCTCCTCGGTCCATTGACGTCTATTGCAGTTTACTTGGTCCATTGGCGCCTTTTGCGGTCTACTTGGGTCCATTAACGCTTTGATATGAAGGTTAGCGCTTTAACCACTCTACTGACACGAAATAGTAGTATGTGTATTGCAGGTACAGAAGATTGTCGAGCACATAAATGAACTTTTGTCCACCAAACGAAATAGGGACATATAGCGTTTACTTCATTTCTTCCTAAAACATTTTTCCGCCACTTTTCTCAAAAACTATTTACCATATCTTTATTAAACTCAGTAATAATAGAGAAGATGTATTATTGATCATGACTATTCGCATCGAGGTCCCATTTTGTTCGGGATACTTTTGAAATGACTTTAAGTTTCAATTTCAATTTTAACTTTTTTTTAATATTTTTTCAAATTCTTTTGATTCAATAACGTTCACGCTTGGTCCTTGGCACTGGGCATAGCTTTGTTTTACAACATTAAAGAGATAGTTTTCACATGCGTCTATGTGCTTTGTAGAGACATGTATAGATCCAGGGGAAAAATTAGAACGTAGATCTATATGATCATACGGCATGGTATATAATTATGGAGTTACGGGTACTCGGAAAATGTCGGAACGTTAGAGCTCTAAACGTGGGTGCTAGCACAGTGGATATTAAGTGTTAAAACGATGTCATGAAAATATTTTTAAAACTTTCAGCAATTTTACTGAAATAAACAAGCGATTATTAATGTCTCCTCTGATATTCTGATATTTAGATAATGCGATCACATTTTAAACATATTCCAATCGCCTACCATTTAATTGTTTGGCTAACGTGACAACATATGAATACCGGAAGTGGGGTCTACTATAAATGTAACCAATCAACAAATCCGTTACATATGCAATTAGGTTTAAAAACAATATCAGCTAAATGATACTCTTTATGGCATGCATAAATGGATTCTTTATGGAATTGCTTCCTGTTGGAGAATGTGTTCCGGAAAAGATAGATAACGTTACTTAGACCACAATTTCCGGGAAATGACTCGGCTTAAATGTTTAAAATCAAAACGTTTAGTATTGCCATCATCTCGTCTTCGTTTCTGAAGAGTGTACTAATAGATGATATTGTTACTCGCATTAACGGTAATGATTAATTACCTCCACATATCATATTACTTGAGAACCATCATTCTATCTATTGGCATCGTGCCAGATTTGATGGCAGCAGACGACAGATAAAATCGCTGGTCTTATTTTTTCGTAAAAACGTAAACCATGTTAAACGTAATATAACCACACTACAGACCCGTCGATAGTTTAACACTGCGGGAACGAAATGGAATCGACTTTCGTCTGTCGAATGACCCGGCCATGGACAACAAGTGGCCACAAAAAAAAAAAAAAAAAAAAAAAAAAAAAAAAAAAAAACCAGCAGCCGAGATATAGCTAACGATGGTGTCGAGGTGAGTTGCCGATTCGACACCCAATTCGTTAGTTTAGTGACAAACAGACCTGTGCACCGTATATACAGCCCATTACAAACATTGTTTTAAAGCTTTTTTTTCAATTTTTTTCAACAAATAGATGACATTCCAGTTGCCATTGAATTATAATTATTTAAAGAATATGTTCATCAAATGAACACCAACATTTTTTATAAACATGTACATTTTAATCTCATAAAATCAATTGGTGATGCCGCATTGATTTGAAGTACGAATGCGCACAATTCATTTTAAATCATTTATCAATCAACTGACAATGCACTCTGACAATGTTTTACAGTGCTTACGGCAGTAGCGGATTTTAGTTAGTAGCGGATCATTTTTTAGAATAAAGTTAATTTTTTCCATATCATTACGAGAGACCAATAAAACTCGGATATATTTCTGTAAAGCTGGTATTTTTACTTAATTCTACGTTTCATTTGTGTTGATAAACGTCCTATTTATTAGATTCTCGGCTTTTTAATGCGAATGTCACAAGTGTCTCAGCGACATGGATGTGATTTCCAAAACCTAACTTTCGATTTGACCAACGTGTTCAATACTTTCAAAGGTAATTTGAAATTATAACAATAGCTCTTAACACTCGTTAACATGTCTTCTTTCACGACATAAACCTTTATTGAGCTTTACAGTTCATAACAATAAAAAATAAACCAGTTTATGCAGGGTGCAATTACGGCAATAACGGATCAGCTGCTGTCTACAGGGGACCTTTCGAAAGGCTAAGAAAAATATGGCATGTACCCATGGGGCTGTCTGGTGTTTTCAGAAAAATAAAAGATTCTGGTGGGTTCAGTTATGCAGAGGCTATTTGAGCCTTGAACCAGTGCCTAGCTTCCCTCCATGGCCAGTGCCCCAGGAGAAAGATGGGCGGGACATTGTCATGCCATGCCACTATCTTCTTCATCATATGATAAGACCAGATCAATGGGCATTTTAAAGAAGCCATAATTGTCATGCTTGAAGGATAATCTGTATGAGATTAGAATATATTGAATACATACATTAATATCCAACCCTATATTTTGTGTTTAAGACAATTAAAGTTTTATTCCGTTCTATATTTTTGTCTGGTAACAATTTTGGACCTATGATGTACAGTGTACAATACCAATAAGTATCATTGTATGCATATACTGTTCTTGCCAAAATAAAGTCTTCATGGACAAGAGTAGGTCATAATATTTATAACTTATAAGGTACAATTGTTTTATTTTATTTCCTTCGCCATTTACTGCTTTTATAATTCAGTATTCAAGACAATGTTGATTGACTTAATTTATCAGGGACATTGCGATGATTTGTTTTTTGTTATTTATTTAAATCAAGGCATTTGTTGATATTACGATTAAAACTCTTTAATATTGTTTCATGATTTGTATTTTTTGCAATTGAATGATGGAAAATTAAACTATAATCATGTTTTGAGTTGATCGCCTATCGTTTTCTGCACACTAGGTGGCGTGATCCGCTACTCACACATTGATTCGTTACTGACGTAAATACATGGGATACAAAAGGCGTGAATTGTCTATACTTATAGTCGGGCTATTTTTATCATGTAATAATAAATTTAAAGAGTGGAGAAATGTCAATTGATAGTAAAACAAAAATGCAATCGGCAGCGATGTTTTTCTCGGACAGCAGTGAATATTGCACTAATGATCCGCTACTGCCGTAAGCACTGTATTACAGACGCAATTAATTTGACAACATGCACAACCAACTCAGTCCAATGCTCGAAGCATTAATATGAAAGTGGCAACATGTACTTGGCCACAACCAACTCAGTCAAATGCTCGGAGCAATACCTGTTATTGAAAGAACAAAAGAAAAAAAGGAAGAAAACCCATATATTCGTTGTTTCTGGTTTGTTTGCTGGGTTTTTTTTTGCTGTTTATAAAACTAACACTTTGGACAAACAATATGAGTTTTCCGACAACTCTCCAAGCTAAATGGTAGACAATTGGTCCTTTTATGGCTCAGTAACATCTTTGAGAAAGTGGGTTCACAGTTTCACGTTATACCACATAAAATTTGCGCGGATTTAGATTTTCCATTTAATATGAAATGCATTAAATAACGTTTTTACCGAAAATAAATAGGAAAACCAGAAACACGTTTTCTAAAGACCTTTTCCCTTAAAAGAAGTCATGGCATCCCGTAAAACTTTTTCTTAAAAGCTTCCACACAACCATTAAGAAGTATTGATCACGTGGTACATGGACAAACCTCAATCTCATTACCATAAATGGTTATCTTGTTTGAGTCAATAATTACATTTCAGACTCTACAAGTCCTTAAATCACTCATTTATGATTATTCTTTATTAGTTTCAGTGTTTCTCACAAATAAAGATTAGCCCTCTCATCAATTACGACCCCGTCCTGTACAATATGTATAACAATAAATAACTGGTATAATTGAAGATACTTCAAAACTCCGTGCGGGACTTCATATCAACACAAATCTAATCATGTACTATAATTTGGAATAT
Source organism: Anadara kagoshimensis (assembly GCA_021292105.1). Lineage (NCBI taxonomy): Eukaryota > Metazoa > Mollusca > Bivalvia > Arcoida > Arcidae > Anadara > Anadara kagoshimensis. Next base: position 51,908,112 of record CM037874.1, read on the forward strand.
TTGTCCATCGTCCTATCAAATATTCGGGAAGGTCATTGGAAGAAATCAATTGAACAACGTCTTTATTTCCATACTCCGCGATCTTTATTTTCTTTATTTCCTCCGTTCCGTGTTTCATTACAAAGATCTTTAATTTCCATGTTCAATGTTATATGAAAAAGACCTTCTCATTTTATTGTATTTATTTAATCAAGCATTTAATATCCTTTTTCAATACACTGACATTTTTCTATTCGTTATTTCGGAAACTGTAATGCGTCATTTCTCTACTTTCTGTAACTTCTTAAGAAAATTTCCATTTTGAGTGATTAGATCGTTAACCAAAGTTCATGACACAAATGGAGTGATCGGAAAGATACAGATTTAATTAAGAATTCCCAAATTGGGGGCATTTTACGGCTTTTGTGTAGAGTTTGTCCACAAACTTATTTCATGATTTGATTTATATGTTATCTGTCCAGTTTCTGAGGAATAAGACAAACATATTGACAAAGTACGGACCGGTCAAACGTTTAACACTCCGGTAACGAAAAGGGGTCAAAACTCGGCTGCAAAGATAGCTAGAGCCCAAATTCTTGCTAGAGATAGATACGAAACGATGTCGATATATACATGCATATGTAGCTATCAAGGGACGCGAATCGGAATTTATTCCCTAGCTCAGTGTTAAACCTTCGACAGGTCCGTAACGTATGTTAAATGTACTCCCAGTTTACACATACAAATAAACTTAAGATAATGAACGATCCCCAAAGATTTTCGTTCCAAATTACTATCAAAGGCAATGTCCATTAGAGGTTTTGGTAATTTCAGTATTCAAATTTAGACTTTTATCCTAAATTGTGATCTATGACCAATCTATCACGAACAACAGTGAGATATAAAGGATATTGTAAAGTTCATTTGCAGTACAAGCCTGTCGAAAGTTTAACACTAAGGCCATGAAATATTGCAAAATCGGCAGCAGATCTCATTCCCTCGTTAGCTATATCTCGATAGCTTTTCGACAGCAGTTACGTATTTCGCGTGTATTTATTTTCGCGGTATAGGAAATTTAGACATATCCGCGTAGTTAACATTTTGCGTTTTTGAAATGGGAATTATTACACAACAAGCATTCTGAGAGTATTGCAAAATAATACATAGTCCCCTACCAGTCGCATATTTCACTAATCCCAAAGTTTTAGGTAAAATGTACATTATTATATGGTACAAAGATTTATAGTTATAAAATACGTGTTGTTCAAGATGAAAGCAAAACTTGATCATAGTAAAATCAAAAACCAGCAATGGAGTTCTCAAAAAATCATTATCTGCAAGCATGTAGCAAAAAGTGCAAAAAAACTGAAATTTCATTGAATTTTCAAAGTTCAAAGGGCAATAACTCCCATAAAAACTAGTGGAATGAAACGAATCGTAAACTTGATCTGTAACTCATCATGGTTGACCTGCATACCAAAAAACAATTTATTAACTGCAAGCGTGTAGAAAAAAAGAGCGGAAAACTGAAATTTCAGTGAATTTTCAAAGTTCAAAGGGTCATAACTCCCGTAAAAATTAGCAGATGGGAACGAAACATAAACTTGATCTGTAACTCATCATGGTAGAGTCACATACCAAACATTCGTTCCATTTCTGCAAGCGTGTAGAAAAAAAGTGCGGAAAACTAAAATTTCTGTGAATTTTCAAAGTTCAAAGGGCCATAACTCCGGTAAAAATTAGCAGATGGAAACGAAACGTGAATTTGATCTGTAACTCATCATGGTAGAGTCACATACCAAAAATCAGTTCATTATCTAAAAGCATTTAGAAGGAAAGAGCGGAAAACTGAATTTTCAGTGAATTTTCAAAGTTCAAAGGGCCATAACTCATGTAAAAATTTGCGGACCAGAATGAAACGCTAACTTGATCTGCAACTCATCATAGTAGACTCACATACCAAAAGTCAGTTCATTATCTAAAAGATTTTAGAAAATATGTGTGGAAAACTGAGGCATGACAGACGGACGGACAGACGGACAGAGCGCAAACCTAAAGTCCCCTTCGACTTTCGCCGGTAGGGGACTAATAAGCATAATATAATTTTTACTTGGTATTAATTTTCGCGCACAACAAACGACCGTGAAATAAACGAAAATTAGTACACCGCGAAAATGAATATGTTTATAATATCTTTCTCAGGGAAGCGCTTGGATCACTAGCTATCCATATCTCGGCCCCTCTTCAGCCGGGCTTCGATCTCTTTTCGCTATCCGAGTGTTTAACTTTTGACTGTTCTGTACTGCATGAAGGGTATTGTAAAGTTCAAATGTGGGGATTATCTTAAGGTTCCCTTGGTGATGGTCATTTCAAGTTATACTCCAACATCAACTCCGTCAGGACAAAGGCTATTTGTGCATTTGTATTTAAAGATATACAATTGTCTTGATGCTGCTGGCGATAAATAATGTGTCCAAACACCATCAGGAAATCAAACATACAATAGTCTTGATTATGCTAACGATATGTCAAGTATAAAGTGTGTTTACCGTTTACTATAAGGAGAGTCCATAATAATTATTATCAAAATCATATCCTGTTATCAGTATTTATCTTTGTTCGACCCCGGTCAACCTTAAGTGGGATAAGTGTTTTCCTTGTCGTTGGTGTTTCCTGGATGGTCTCTGTACCAGTTTAATGGACTGTGCGGACTCTGATGTAGGTCAACATTTATAAGTGAGCAATGGTACAAGGCAGATCAGAAGCACTTGCACAAACTTATGCACTATATTGACTTGATAAATTTTAAAATTTAAATAATTGTTTTGTCACTAATAATTACCGATGTTACGTAAAATAGAGTTAAATAACCAGACAGCTTTGTTATATTCTTATTTTCAAACAGTTTGTCAATCTATATCCATGCGTGCATTTAAATGTTTTGCCCCAATGGTGTATCGATTTGTCCCTGAAGATGGAGTTTTAAGCCTACGCCCACCCTGATAACGATTGTTCGTCCTTTATGATGTGGTTGGTTGTCCCTTATGCTTGATTCGTTTGCCTCTACTAAGTATTTACCCTACATCAGAGAAAGCAAAAACGAAATTATCTTATAGATTTTCAATGCGGCGGGTACAAATCTAGAATTCATTTACTTACAAAAACCGAGTGGCTGATGTTTGGCTCTTATCTTGCTCTATGTCTCCATCTTTGCGACGAAATGCGAGTTGAATGGGTATTACAATTGTAGATTGTGTGGCAAAATGGCGGAGTATTTTTGTGAGTTAATAAAGACGTAAGAGTTGACTATTTTCAAATTTTGGACCCGCCCTAGGTTCGAACTTTGACTCTCACATGAACAAAGCGAGAACTCTACTGACTGAGCATGTAGTGGGTCTACAGTTTTTACTTGGATTGTTTATCTAGTAAGCCAATCTTCATATTGTACTTTTTCAGAACATTTTCGTTTGAAAAATGTTATAGTGCATATCGTCTCGTCGTGTCGCGTTTTGCCTCGTGAATTATTATTTTGTATACATATTTGTGTGAAAGTTGGAATTGATTTGTGTTATGACATAGTTAGGTTGATAATTTTGTGAGTGTTAAGATTTACAAACGATAGTGCGTTTAACAGTCCGTTGTAATTAAACAACATTGCGATTGCTGTTATTATAGCACCTCAAGTTTGACCTGGCCGTTTGACCTTTAATTTAAATATACAAACAAACATAATTATTGTGTAATTTAGAGTCTATATAAAGTTGAAATATAAGGATAGGTGATAGTTATACTGGGTACTAGGTGTTTATGGTAATGAAACAGTTGTCTTGTCTAAATCACGTATAATATTAGCCCAATCTAATTTTCAAATGAAGGGTAAAACGGTCAGGTCAAACTAATGCACTACTAAATAAATGATTTATCAGATTGTGGTGTATGTTATTTCTCAGTTTATATGTCTGTCGTCACTTGTAAGTACTTTTGTATTCCACATTGGGTGTGTACTTGTGAGGATTATTTAAGTACTGTGAGCTAGTTTTAGGTCCATATAAAGTACAGACGGAAGTGAGGTTGCGTAATGGATTCCCACGCCCAGATTTTTCACTTTTATCGAAGCGGCCAGTCCATGTATAGTAGAAGAAATCTATCGCTAGCGCACAAACACTTAGGTCTGTCTATTCCGAGTTGTATACGAAACTGCACGCGCGTTGAGAGGTGTGATGATCCGTTAGTGATCTTGAGCATTTCAGTTTTCTTTTTAGTTGTATTGTTTTGATTTTGTTTGGCTCATTCATGTTTACAATTGACTGTTTTTTGGTTGTAATGCCGTGAAAGCGTGAAATGTTGTAAATGTATTTGATGTTATCAACGTTATTTTAAATCAAATTGAAATTGCATATTTAACATACTAAGTATTCTTATGAAAATCTATCATAAAATCAACAACATTTTGTGTTTTATTCACTGAATCACAGAGCAGATAATAAAAAACATTTTACGTCATCATGTTTTGGAACAGGACCCTGTGTATCCTCTCACTCCAAAATTTTATTTCACTTCTTCTTCATTAATTCATTTTGCTTATGTTCGCAGAGCTCAAGCATTTTGACACACCGTTTTACATTTAAACAAAGGAAGCGAACTCCAGACACCTTAGCATATTTCATTTACGAAGATCATTGTATACAACTGATGTTCTGTAGTAAAATCAGATGTCAAAAACTATTGATTGAGGTAAGTGATGTGTTTAGTGTACGGTAAATCAGAATTTTTTGTGACAGTTTATATTCACGAGATGCAATAGTACAAGTTATTTGCGACCGGATCTGACCAAGACTTGAATATAGCTAGTGACTGTTCTTTCACCAAGGACTCAGCATTTAGAAAAGAAAGTCACGGGTCCTTTTGAAAAGACCTAAAAACCCATGCCCCGTGTCACGACAAGCGTGGCACATTGCCCTTAGCGCACTGTAAAAGTCAACAGTGAAGATGATTTTAACCTTTAACCCGTAAGTAAACTAGGTCATATTCCAGTATTGTAAAAAACAAAAAATAGGTCACCTTTGATGTAGTTTCAATTAAGTTACATCTTTTTTCAAAAAGATATGTACCGGAAGAACAACACATTTTTAAAAGTCAAATTTTAATAGCAATGTTAACATATCATAACATCAAACATAATCAGAAAAGAAAGTTAGTTTTTCTTAAATAATCAGACTTTTTATATAATGGATTTTTAAACATTTTTAATTAAAAAAATTCTGAAAAAATACATTGCTTATAATGTAAACAAACACGTGTACAGTATAGACCTGTCGAAAATTTTAGCGCTAAGCTACCAAAATGGCGTAGAATTGGCAACTCATATTGAGACCTCGTTATCTATCTCTCGGCAGCTTTTCTACCACTATATATATATACCCATATCTTGGCAGTTTAACAACCGACCTTTGACTTCTTTTCGTTAAACTTTCGACAGGTCTGTACTGTAGTTTGTAATCTCTTATTGGTAATGTTCATCTGGTCGGTCTCTAGCAATTGGGTAGAGTGCTCGCTCCGTAAGTGTTAGGTCGTGGGTTCGAACCCTGCCGGGTCTGACCAAAGACTTGAAAGTGAGTAGTGACTGTTCTTTCGCCAAGCACTCGGCATTACCAAATGAAAGTCACGGTCTTTCGGAAAGGAACTAAAAATAAACGAAGTCCCGTGTCTTGGTAGGCTTGACACGATAAAAAACCCTGCTTTAAAATGCCATCAGCGCAACGCACATGCAAAATTTCTGCACCTTCGCCTATAGCTGGCGACGTCTCGATATAAGTGAAACACCATTACTCAACTCAACTCTAGCTATATGGAATCTCCAAGTTACCTAAGTGTTTTCCACAGAGCACGGCTTACAAATATGTTGTATCTTATATGGTAACCTTTCTTACATTGAAACAAGATTAACCTGTCTACTTGACCTTTCAGTACAAATATTCATACAGGATGATACGCCCGACACATAAATAGCTTTACGATTCGCAGTTAATTCACATAAACAGTTCGTATTTCCCGTGATAAAAACGAAACGCACACCTGTGTCCTTGTGCATATAATGTAATTTATATGTACTGGTCCATGGAATTTAAGACTGGGTTTGACTCAAGGCTTGAAGGTGGGTATTGACTGTTCTTTCGCCAAGCACTTGGTATTACGAAATCTTTCGGATGGGAACTTAAAATAAACCAGATCCCGTGTCACGGTGGGTTTGGCACGCTAAAGATCCCTGCTGTATATTGCCATCAGCGCAACGCACAGGCAAAATTTTTGCAATTTCGCCTATAGCCGGCGATGTCTCGATATAAGTGAAATATTCTTGACTGGGACGTTAAACACCATTACTCAACTCAACTCCATGGAATTTAATTTAAAGGGCAAGCAGAAAGGTCAATGTTGTTTGCATGTACTATATAGATTATCGGATATTTGTTCATTTTTTTTTTTTTGTAAAATGTGTTGATCTATAGCCACGCCTCTGTAAAATTACTCCTTTGTCCGTCCAACGTCGGAGGTTTTTATGTAAGTTTTGATTGTGAAGTACGCTTGAAAATTGATATAGCGTTTTGGCTAGGTGTAAATATAAAGAAATGTTGACTTCGAGTTTCATCTTTTCTAAGGGCGGTTTTTAAGGTAATTTTTACGGTTAACAATATCAAACAACAAATAACTGTATTTTTTATGTGACTTGACGGCTGTGCAATACAGGTCTGTCGAAAATTTCACGATAAGCTAACAAACTCAGCAGCTCTCCCCGAACCCTAATTCTCTATATTTATCTGAGAAGCGTTTCGGTAGCTGCCAATCTTGGGTCATTAGCTATCCATATGTTGGCTCTTCCAAGCCTCGACCCCTTTCGATAGCTCAGTGTTAACTTTCGACAGGTCTGTACTGTAGCTCAGTGTTAAACTTTCGACAGGTCTGTACTGTAGCTCAGTGTTAAACTTTCGATAGGTCTGTACTCTTTATCTCTTATTTCATCACTTTTATACATTGATGCGATCTTTATGAAATCGATTTTACAAATAAACTCATATTTTTATTATTATTTTCATAATATCTATATATATATTAAATGTCAAATGTAACATACGCCCATACTTTTATTTTCAATTTTTCTTTCCCTGTTATTGATTCAATTTGGAAAATTTGTTTTTGGAGCAAAACATGATATACAAACAAAATATAATATTTATAAAAAGCATATATATATATATATTCCTAGGTCAATGTTTTTTCTTTCATTGTTGCATGATTCTATTGATTCTATGTCGAAGTATACAATAAAATGAATAACAGTATTTTTCTTTTTATCATTTGCGGCGTGGTTGTCTAAAGTACGTGTCAATGCACCCTAACAGTTTTTCTTTTCTCGTATATACATGTATATTCCCAGGTCAATGTTTTTTCTTTTATTGTTCATGATTCTATGTCGAAGTATACAATAAAATGAATAATAGTTTTTCTTTTTATTATCTGCGGCATGGCTTTCTAGAGTAGGTGTCAATGCACCTTAACAGTTTACGTAAGGACTAATTATCTTTAAAAACACATGACGGTATTGGCAAACTAAACAGGGGGTGCTTACCTTTCCGGAGCGCTAGGTCTCGCTTCCCTGTTGGAAATCCACGTACATGTATTTAACTAAATTTGTCAGTTTAAAAGTTATTAATTTGCTTTTTGTATTGTGATTGAACATGGACCTATCCATATGTTTGTTTTTATTCTTCCTTAAATAAGCCTTGATACTAATAGTTTTGTTTCATGGCGAATAGCTGCAAATGATTGATGAGACGTGAAACCCCGTGTAACTAACTTACCAACTCACCTACCATTTGCAGCCGTTGCATAATATACAGTCGGTCTGTTTATTAATTTGCTGAAAAGTTTTTTTTTTATTTTTAGATTGTGCTAGTAAATTGACACAACTTGTAAGGAATATGTTAATTAAGACGCTACTCTAAAATTTTAATCTACCACCCACCCACCATTTACATTATTATTCGTCTGTATATTAATTTCCTAAAAAGTTTCTTTAATTAAGGCTAATTAAGACGATACTCTACAACTGTTTTCAACCACCAACCCACCTTTTGCAGTTATCTCTAAATAATTTGCTAACAAGCTGCTTTTTTATTTTCAGATTATTTTGGTAAATTGACCCTTTACTTGTAAAGGTTGTATGCTAATTAAGACGTCACTCTACAATTCTTTTCCAACCACCCATCCACCATTTATAGTTACATAATTATCTCTAATTCATTTGCTAAACAGCTTCTTTTTTATTTTCAGATTATTCTGGTAAATTGACACAACTTGTAAATGGTATGCAAATTCAAGACATCTCTATAAACCCAATACCATCAATGGATCATAGAGAAGGCAAAAAAAGGAGCTAAAGCGCTATGTTAAAGAAAGATGATACAATTTTGCAATCAACATAGGAAAATGTTTATATGAGATTAATGTTCTTACATATGAATCAATATGTCGCATATAAATAGATATACACACACCACGGAGAAGTGCCGTTAACAGAAAACTCCCGATTTGTTAAAAGTATTAAAATAGTGATACAGTGATTTTTCTGATGAAAAGGAGTCCTTTTTAATATCAGATACCATATCAGATACGTTTCATGAATAACATTGGTTGCTAAGTTTTCAGTCCGTTGGCGAATTTCTATATCGGCATTATTAATGCTTCCTATGATGACACAAAAAGGAAAGTTAATGTTAGAAAGTGAAACAGGATTTTTTTTACTCGTATTGCTTATAAAATTATGAATAATTTCATGGGACAGGGATATTTTTTCTAGCATATTACATACAAAATTGTAGATAATATTTGCTTTGAAAAAGATGGGACTTTGGTGGTGGAGTGTCCTGTGGGGACAAAACGAAAGTTTACGTCAATACTAAACAGGATTTTTTTTCTCATATTACATTAAAAATGTGAATGACATTCGTTGTCGACTTTGGTGGTGAAGTTCCCTATGTTGACAAGAAAAAAATTCACGTCGGCGAGGGAAACAGAAATTGTTTTTGTCATATTACGTACAGAATTGTGAATAGTATTAGTCGGTGATGAAAATGGGCTTTTGTGGTGAATTTTAAAAAAACTCAAAATCATGAATTTGTGCGAAAATTAAGAAAATCGGATGCATGCATACCGATGAAAAATACGTTTTTATATTTATTTTAAAATTGTGATTACTATTTGTGGTTGAATAATAGAGTTAACGCCAATTTGATGGAAATAGAAGATTTAAAGATTAATCTTAATCAAAGGACGATATTAGCTGATTTGTTGACTAAGAGGGGATTATTAAAATAAATTCCGTGAAATAATGAATAGTAATAAAATTAAAAGTCTTCTAAAAATTGCAAACACTTAAGAAAAATTATGATACACTTATGTTTACAAGTTGACATGTTTCCGCGAAGCGTGATGTAATCGTTTACATGATAGATTTAATTTTTAGCGACTTAATTAAACCCGAGTCTTTGTCGTGTTGATATACCGAAGATGAAAGAAAGACAGTTTAAGCCACTTAATGGTAAATTTATTTTGTGTAGCTCTGAAGAGAGAAGATCCAATTGCCTGATATTGTGGATTTATCTTAAGACAAGTAAATAAAAATGTCAGCGATTGACATGGAAATTAGTCCAGAAACTATTGATATAGAGCTTACAGCCAAGTCTGAGCCAAATAAAGATGAAAACCCAGAAGATCGGAAACAAAGTGTAACTTCTGTGGGTAGCTCAGCATCAACAAAAGCACGATCAAAGGCTACACTAATTAGTAAGTTCCAGCGCCGTAACAACGCGTCATCGTCATCCACATCAACCGGTAACACGAGTAATACGAATTTAATAGCCAGAAGATGGCGCAGTGTTAGACACGCTGTTAAGGTGAGTAACGCTGTATCCATGTCGAAGAAAAAGTCACCAGTTGCCAGAGAAGATTCCTTTTTAAAAAAGTTTTCAACTCGAAATCAGTACAGGTCTGATTCGGATGTTAGCATTGAGGATACAAATAAATCGGAAACGGTTAAACAAAATGAAAATTTTACGAAAAGGTCTGTTATTCGTCCAGATGGTAACTTTATGTTTTACTGGTTAGGTATATTAACGCTAGCTGTTCTGTATAATTTATGGACGTGTATAGCAAGACAAGCATTTTATGAAATCCACCAAGGAAAGCTACTAATATGGATAGCATTTGACATACTGTGTGATACTATTTATATTTTAGATATAGTTGTGCAATTTAGGACGGGGTACTTAGACCAAGGACTTATGGTGTATGATTCGTCAAAGTTAGCCAGAAATTATTTAAAGTCAAAATGTTTATATTTAGATTTTGCATGTCTTTTACCATTGGACTTCATACAGTTTCAAATTGGTGTTCATCCAATGATACGATTTCCAAGATTTTTAAAAGTTTATAGGACGTTCAGGTTTGTTCATATGTTGGAGTCTAGGACAGCGTACCCTAATTTTGTGAGAGTGGCCAACCTTACACATATATTGTTTCTCGGATCTCATTGGTTTGCAGCGTTCTATTATATGATATCTGAGGCAGAGGAGTTTTATGGAGATTGGTCATATCCCAAACCGGAAGGAGAATTCCAATCTGTGACCCGGAAGTACTTAGCATCCTTATTTTGGTCAACATTGACCCTTACTACAATTGGTGACCTTCCTCCTCCGGAAACAAACTGGGAGTGAGTATTGCTTTATTTTTAGATTTTAGTAATTTATATGCTATGTTGATTAATGTCAATTAATTCTGTTTTGACAATTTTTACATATGGTTTACTTAAAAATGACAAGTAATTTTTTGTTTTTTCCCAGAATTTATTTAATTTAAATATGTAGGTATAATTTCCCTGGACAGCCTTTCACATTTTCTATTTAATTTTCAAGTATTTAATGCATATTTTAATTACTGTCGTGTTGTTGGTTTTAAAGTTAACACTAGTCATTCTAATGTATAGCAGACTTGTTTGGTTTGAAATGTCACAAAAATAACAATATGCATAGTCTTATGATACGATGACTTGCTTGATGAAAAGTTCTTAAATGAAATGTAAAAAAAATGGTCTAATGGTAATTACATATTATACCAGTTTTAATTTTACAGCACTAGACGGCCGTTTCGGAATACAATTCCTCATCAGTAGTGCTTGGTAAATCATAAGATTTGATTTAGCGATTTAGGTTTTTATATATAATATTAAGAATGATAGCTTTGGTCCCATTTCAGTGCCCGTTTTTACTCCGGCATATATTATCAATTATGTAAACATGTAAAATAAGTGGGATTGCTGATGGTCCTCTAATAGTTCTTTAACCAAATCTACCCCGGTACCTCGTCCAAAGTAGGAATTTTCTTATCATTTGTTTCAGTATGTATTTGTCTTGCCTCAGTTGTTTGGTTGTTTTTAGCATTAACTTATATCATGTTGTCGAGATCTTGGTTGTATTAGGCATTCTGTTTTTTTAGTCCAAAGGATCTCGGGAGTCAAACAGTGGTTTAAACCACTTTATCTTTGTTGTCTTGTTTGATGTGGCTGTTTTTATCATCAGTTTGTATTTGGCCATTTTCTTGGTTGCGTTGGCCGTTGCCAAGGACATATTTTACAGCTACAAGTTTCTGTCCTCTGTTACAAAAGAACTGGGAATTTAGTCTCATAAACCTTTTTATCTTTTTTGGTTTAGTTGTTTGATTATTAACATATATATTGTGCCGTGCTCTTGGTTATGTTGGCTGGTTCCAAAACACGTTTCTCAGTTGCAAATTTATTTCCGTCTTCTATTTAAAAAACAAAGTTACTCGGTCTTATAAACAATTTTATCTTTCTTATCTTGACTGTTATGCTGTTTTTCACATGTATTGTGTTCTTGGTAATGTTGGTTGGTTCCAAAACATGTTTCTCAGTTGCAAACTTCCGTCTTCTATTATAAAAACAACTCAAAGTCATTCAGTCTAATCAACCATTTTACCTGGATCTATATATATATATAGGTTAAAAATTACTTTATTCTCTGCAAACAAAAATACAACATGACAAATATATTCTGATATTTTAATCAATAAAGAAAAAATATAGAAATACAGTGATTATTAAAATAGTCTTTACCTTGCTAAAAACTAACATTTAACTATCAACTGACAGCAAACGGTAAGAAAGACAAACTCATCAGTTTGGATGTTTCCTCTCCAAGCATGTCTTAAAATACACAGAAAAACTTATACGACTGCGAATTTAAATTATCGTGGTTATAAGCGAGGTGTCAAAATTATGGAGGAGTATTCTAACAAGGATGTACTGTATATGTTATCATAATAACACAATTTGCTCTGATAAAATTGTGTTTTACGTCCCAATCAAGAATATTTCACTTATATCGAAACGTCACCATTTATAGTTTAAGTGGCAGAAATCTTTACCTTTACCTTCAGTGACAATGGACATTGGTTTTTAAGTTCTCTTTCGAAGGACCCTGTGACTTTCATTTCTAAATGCCAAGAGGTGGTGATACGAAAGAACAGTCACGACCTTTTTTCCAAGTCTTGATCAGAACCTTGATTGGGTACGAACCGACTACCTCCCACTTACGAAGCGAGTATTTTACCAACTGAGCAATCGTATATATGTTTAAGATAAGAGAAGTTTAAACAACTAACATTAGAGCTTTTTTCAATCTGTAACTACATATGTGACACCGAGTTACGACACGGCTTTATAATCATTATGATACATTAAACAGCAACAGATGTGCTTAACCGACTGCCTATTAATCTAATGGTAATGACATTAGGTTTTTAATGTGTTATTTTTAAATATAAAAAAAAAATCAGTGATAAATAATTTTTAAAAATGCACATGAAATGTGTTTTATGTTAAATTTATTGAATTTGAATATTTCTTTGTTTAGTCACCAATCAGTAAACAAAAAGTAAGATGGTTTGATATTAATGACATTAATTCGGACCGTATGCAGTAAATTGGGAATAATTTGTGTTTGGTGTTATTTTGGCGCAACTTCGCGGAGTAGTAAAGCGGAAATAAGTATCGCGAATATTATATTATATTCTTGCATTGATACAGAATGTTACTCAAAAATGCGAAAACAAAAGTTCACGAATATTTTTTATTCTAGCGAAACTTTATTGCCACGAACTTGTTTTGATTTGAGCCATACACATTTCACCGCAAAATTTTGGATGTTTACATCTTTTCAAAGAGAGTTGTCTTAAACAAATGTTTATGGAGGCGTCCTAGTCACTTTGTTTGGGATTCACTTAAAGATTCTATAGTGACCGACTAGATGAACATCTCCAATCTAACCAGACATGGCAAGGTACTTACTTTCCAGAAGCTATGATTCATGGTCATCAAACCTTTTGTGAGAACGTTCTGTCTTTATTATGTTTTTATAATATCGTTGGATGACATTTTCATTTTGTTTGCAACCACACCTGGGACCGGTTGTTCTAAGCTTGATTAGCTTAATAAATGATTAACACATATTTAAATATATCAATAAAAATCATTGTATTATCATCAAATCCATAGATTTATTGTCATGTGCTTCAATTTGTTGAAATTCTATTCACTTGCGACATTTTCAACATTAATTTCACAACAGATTTGAAATTATACATTATTTAAATTTTGACTAATCAATTGATTAAACTAATCGGGCTTCAAACAACTGACCCCTGAAACTTTGGTAGTTTTATAATACTGCTCCTCAGGGCATCGGTTGCCAAGTGGTCCAAACCTGTAGCTTACGGATCACAACAACTCTCATCGCCAAGATCGAAAATCGGTTAAATCATAATGTGAGAAAGTTTGTCAGTTGGCTTGCCGAAGGCCTGAGGCACTCCGGTTTCCTCCACCATCCCAGAATTGATCGCCTTGATACAAGTAAAAGAAAAGCTAGAACGTAAACCTTTATTACCCCACTACAACATCTAAGAACTGACCGTCGCGATATAAGTGGAAGAATCTTATCTGACCCCATTACTTCACCCAATTTGTATTGCTAAAGCCTTATTGACAAGTTGAAGTTTAACCACTGCGGTAGCTCAGTTGGCAGAATGCTTGCTTCGTAAGTGGGAGGTCGTGGGTTCGATCCCCGGCCGGGTCTGACCAATGAAAGTGGGTAGTGACTGTTCTTTCGCCAGTCACTCGGCATTACGAAATAAAAGTCACGGTTCTTTCGGATGGGAACTTAAAATAAAACGAGGTCCCGTGTCACGGTGGGCCTGGCACGCTAAAGAAACCTGCTGTATAATGCCAACAGCGCACGCACAGGCAAAATTTCTGCACTTTCGCCTATAGCTGGCGACGTCTCGATATAAGTGAAATATTCTTGACTAGGACGTTAAACACCATTACTCACTCACTCCAAGTTGAAATCTATGTAATACAGAGATGTTCTGTCTCACAATTTTTTTTGATTCTGCTTATTATTCCTATAAATTACATTCCTTTTTTCTGAGATACATTATTAAAAGCTTGTACAGACAGCTTTCTCAAAATAGTGAATATTGATAATTGTGTTGCTAAGCAACCGTTTTTATTGTTTCTATAAAAGGTATCCATTTTCATTATAAAAATATGAGATATACAATTCCAATTTTATAGTAACACGTGAATACAACCCGCACTAAAAGGATTTTAATCATGATTCTTTAGTCAGAATCTAAGCGGAAATACCAATGTAATGAAAAATACGAAACAAAACACAACCGAAATAGGGACAACAATAAAATGAACGCATATTAAGACCATTCCTCTCTGAAACGTAAACAAATATGGCGGGCATCGGTTGCCAGCGATGTAAATTTCGCTACAATACGCATGTTCGGTATGGATAACTTTTTCAGTATGAGGTAGAAAGGTTCTGACAGCTGTAAACTGATAAGAACACTATCGACTTTTGAGAGGACTCATAATAGATTCCAAAATGGTAATTACTAATACTAGTGTGACTAAAGTACTACTGGTGCACCTACCATCCCAAGAATTTACAACCAAAACTCCCTTCATATACAACGGGGCCACGGTGCCCGAGTGGTCGTAAGCGTGCGCTTTTGTATCACCAGAGCATCTGATTGAGCCTGGGTACGAATCCCACTCGGGATATTATCCTAGCCTAAGTCATTTCGCTTCTAGGGGACTCCTGTTTTCTCCTCTATCCTTGTCAGGATATAAGTGAAACAAGTCTTAACTGAAGACGGTAAAAATTTATTTCTCCGATTCCTTTATATGCACATACAAACTTTTAAACCAAACGCCAAACTAATAGGAGTCAAATCTCGCCTGTTGAAAGGATGATAGCTAGTGATTGAACAGCTTCCGACAGATATGCACATTGTTACAGCTAACGAAAAACTGTCGAGGTATACATCAACTAACGAGGGGACGAGATAAACTGTCGATTTGGCACTAATTTGATAGCTTCATGTTACATTTTTGACATGCGTGTACTGTATTTTTAAGAATAACGATCCTCTTTGTCTTTTTTCTGTCTTTTATTTTTTGACTTAATTCATTTTGTTACAAAACATTTTTTGCAGTATTTCAAACACACGATCAATTATGTTAATTGGAAATGTTTGTCTTGAAAATAGCACGTATGTTTTCAAAAAGCACGTAAGTCTTTTTCAATAACGAAGTTAATAAAGTATCATTCTAGAATTGACTGTTTTGAGAATTTGAGTACTAGTTATAAATCTGATTTTAAAACGAACAAATTTACTGAAATGAATGTCTTATACAATGTAGAGTGGGAGGTCTTGGGTTCGAACCCGGGCTCGGTCTGACCCAAGACTTAGTGAGTAGTGACTGTTCTTTCGCCAAGCACTCGAAATGAAAGTCACGGTCTTTCGGATGGAGACACGATAAAGAACCCTGTTGTATAATGCCATCAGCGCAAAGCCCATGCATAATTTCTACACTTTCGCCTATACCTGGGTACGTCTCGATATAAGTGAAATATTTTTGACTGTGACGTTAAACACCATTACCCATGCTCATACTCATACAATGTAGTAACAACGTTTTTTAATTTAATCTTAAATAAAATTGACGATTTGGGTTTAAATAAACATTCTTTTGTAGTTCTGAATTGCGGTTTTTGTCATGGAAATCCAATACCATGAAATGGAAAAGCCCCCTTCCCTAATTAACGAACTTTCCATTTTGGAACCACACAAGAAGGCAAGGTCAAATTTAAATATATCTTACTAAACGTTATTGAAAACATATCCGAGATAATGAAGAAAAAAATTACAATAAAACTATTATAGTCCAGAATCATTTTACACTTTGACGTCATGTTTTTTTTCTATTTATTATTAACAATTTGTTTGCAATCACGAGGTCAAAAAAGTTTGTTTACGTCAAGGTAAAGATCAACTTGCATCCTTTTTTTTTTTTTTTTTTTTTTTTTTTTTTTTTTTTTGTTTCACGATTAATACGCTATGCATATGGTAGAGATGGTTACCATTACAATAGCAGAGCTCCATACAAAGAAGCAAGCTGCTTACCAATAAATTGTTGGAGTGTCAATAAAACCATAATAACTGATGTCATTAAAAGCAAATACTTTCACGCAAAAATAATAGAAACGTTGTGGCCAATCAAAATGCTTGAAACAAAGAAAAAGAAATATCACTTCCGTTTCTGGGTTTTAAAATGTTTGAAGCGTCCGCGTCCGTGAGATGTTTACAATCATAGTCTCTGAAATGTTTGACCGACCAGACCAGAAACACAACTACATAAGTTAACCCTGTTATTTTGGACCGAGTTCTATGTGTTCATCTAGTCACTCATATTTATCAAAACAGTGAAATAAAACTTAATCTTCACCTGAAGGTTAATAACTATTTTAGATCTGAGGTTCGTGCAAATTCGCCATTACAAGTTATTGATTACAGGATAACGTTTTGAAAAGAAAAAGAAAAAAAGCTTTAGTTTAATTACAAAAAAAATATACAAAAGACTTCAGTTAAGGTAAGGCTTGCGTGGGTTATGTTAACGTCTTTGTTATGCAATCAGCCTTAAATCTGATGGAGGATTTTGTGGGTTGGAGGGGTACATAATGGTCGATTATGTAATTTCTAGCAGCCAACTGGTCAAAGGACATTTTGCCGCCTATGTTTGAAACTGATAATGTGGGAAAATGACAGTTCACTTATCGAAAGCCGGTAGTTTTCTTTGGTATTCCGGTTTTCTCAGACACTCCAAACGCTAATAGCTTTTATTTAAATAGAATAACGTTTCTTTGATGTATATGTTATTATTTCGCTTGAATTATCAAATTCCATCTTTCGTTTGTTTATTTAGTCGTATTATTGATTGTCCTGTCTGTTGTCCGGTTCATGTATTTCTACCAAAAATGTTTTGCGTTTTTGTCATTTCATTAGCTTTAAGCGTCGAGACACAAATCACAGCAAATTTCAATCACGATCTCACTCTGTCGGATCCAAGTTTTTGTCATATTGCATGGCAAATTTAGATGGTTTTCATCGGATGCTCTGGTTTCCTCCACTATCCAAAACTGACCACTTCTACAAAAAGTGAAATAATCTTGACTTTGTCTTACAACACCATTACCACACTCAAACCTACGTATATTTATTAGATTCGTTTACATCTTAATTGGAAGATTTCTCATTTCTCTTTCATCTAAGATCAAAATAAAACCTTTGTTAAATTACACAAATACTTAAAGATTCTCTGTAAAGCCTATGTGTGGGTTGTTTTAATTGCATGGCTGATGAATCGGTTTTTGAAACGTGAGGTTTCAGGCATTTTGTCCTGTTATTATATTTTTTTCACTTTTGTAGAAAAAACGAAGTGCATTATGTTAGCATGATGGTCATTCGTCATCGTGTGCTTAACTAATCGTACAGTTTAAGTGGATTTTACGAATTTGTTTTTTGTTTTTGTTATGACATGAAGACGAGCAAGCCTCGTCTTTGAATGTAATGTTCAACCCTCGGGTGAGATTTTCCTATCGAACATGAAAACTCATTGTTTATTCCTATAATCTTTACTCTCGAGATAATTATCTATAATTAAAAAGGAGGTAATGATTTTTTCTGCCGAGCTGTAGTCCAGATTCTCTTCTGTATTTCATAAATTTGTTCTTGGTGAATCCGCGTATTTTTAATATGAAAACAGAACGTTTTAAAATAGGTTTAATGGATGAGAACCATAGAAAATTTGATAAAGTAAACCAAGTAGTTTACCATCTCCGGCTTCATGTGTTCTTCTATTAAAACTTTGGAATATGCCTCTATGAAATCTAAATACACATCAGTGCATCTCTAGTAAACGACTAGACGCCCCTTGACGTGCATGTTAAGCAGTGATGCAAACGAAAAATAAAAAATAAAAGCAATTATAAATGCCTTACAGCCTTTCTGAACACATTTGTATAAAAAAAATTACAGGCAGGGTAAAAACGTTTCAAATTGAAGCATTACCTTCAAATGGTTACATATTGCTACATTACGATTATTTTTAAATATCCGTCACAGTGTCACAGAAGTACTCTTTTTTAGATGATAAAAACTGTATTGCAAAAATCATTTATGAAAAATGACCTACAATAACTGCTGAGAAGACAATTGTGCCGTCTACTTACATGCATTGTGTCATGACATTGGCTATATTTATAAAAAAATATAAACACCCATCTATGTAGAAAAACATTCTTATATTCGGATAACAAAATAGCTTTATCACATAAACTGACCATCGTAAACAAAAGACGTATACTTGTAGTTCCTTTAACGGAAATCAATTGAGATAATTGGCGGGAAAACGTATTATAATCGTTATTGTTTCCCTGATTAACGGGGGTGTATATCATTCCTGTCATCCTGTCACGTTACAGAATACCGTTATTGTTTTTCTATAAAGATGCATTTTGGAAACTTTATTATCCCTCTGCCTTTCGAAGAAAGAGAAAGATATTAGATTCAAGTTTCCGTCCGTCCGTCCAAATTCCTGTCTGCGCAAATTCTCCAGAGCTATGAAGCACTATTTCACGAAACTTGATACAAACCATCATATTGATAGGGGATGTGCATATCATTAATCCGCATTGGTTTGCTTATTTTCCTGGGAGTCATTGCCCTTTGAAGTGCAAATCACATAAAAGATTCTGCCGGCGGAGCATCCTAATTCACTGAAACTGCTTGTTAATTGATAAAAAATAACAAGCAGCTATATAGACTGGAGGCACTTAACTTCCTGGAGTACCCAGTCTTAAAAAAAAGACAGACAGTTAGCTAGACAGGATATTATTACCCTTCAGGAGTACCCGGCCTAAGAAAATAGGCAGACTGCCAGCTAGACACGATATTATTACCCTTCAAGATTACCCTGCCTAAAAACAAATAAGACAGATAGCTAGACAGTATGTACTTACACTTCCGAAGCACCAGGCCTAAAACACTAGACACTCGGACAACTAAAAAGCTGGAGGTTCGTATCCTTCAGGAGCATCCGGACTGAAAATAGACAGACAGACAGCTAGACAGATGGAGGTTCTTACCTTTCTGGAGCACCCCTTTTTATTGATGGAAGTTCGTATGTTTAACTTAATTTGTCAGTATTCAAAATTTTTTACTTTAAATTTGAAATGAAATTTGAAAAATGCTTGGTATATGTGTTTGATTTCAGTTAAGATCAATTGAACTAAAACGATATTTTGTCTTTGAAATTACAAATTTGAATTAAAAAGGTAAATAAATATAAATTTTTTACATATTTAATAAAAAAAAATTGAATTATTTTCAGAACAACTTACAAAACACAATGTTCAATAATTAAATTCTGCAATGCCCTTTTCGTACTGATTTTATAAATGGACATAGGCGATTACTTGTAAGAGTCGCGTACAATTTTGACCTCATTACAAAAAACTGATTGATTTGTCTCTCCTTCGGTAAAATATTATAAGATTATATTGCTATGGAAATAGAGTCTGATAATAATCTATATAACGCAAAAGACGATCAGTCTGGTTTGTGTTAATCTCGAGAAAATCAAAAACAAAGATACCGGTCCATGTTCTAATCACAATCCCCAAAAAAACATTAAAAACTGACAAATTAAGTTAAACACGTGATTTTCAATCATGGAATTAAGACCGGGTGCTGCGGAAGGTTAAGCACTCCCTGTTTAGATAGCTACACTAAACACGTTTAGAGATCACGATGAAATAAATGGCCTATGTCCAAATCAGAACTTTCAAAGCAGACAAATTAAGTTAAACGCATGGGAAGTGAGACCTTTGTAATAAAAATTAAGAATAAAAAGAATTTGAAACTATGTAACGTCAAATATGTTCAGGGAAATTTTTAATACTGAGACGTCATACGTCAGCAATATTGTGACGACGGTTATAAAACTTTTTTAAGAGTATTGATTATCCAAAACTTGCAATATTCCAAATATAAGTCGACAACGTATTTGTTAGCAGCTTCGTTGTATAAACTTCCCACATTTGGTACAAGCTCTATGGTCTATAAATCAAAAACTAACATACTAATCCATGTCCGAATCACAACCCAGCAGCAAAGAAAAACGTTTGAATTGACAGGACTGGTTTTTGTAAGACACGTGAACTTCCACCAGGGAAGCCGGGTGAAACAAATACACCGTAAGTAGGAGAGGCGTAGAAAGGGAAAGCTGACAATATAAAAATTATTAAAGTTTATGTTTCTCCTTCAGCCGTGTATTGGATAACACTGTCTGTTAATGATCTACATAGCGTTAGAGGATCATATAGATCATGATAAGTCTGGTAGTTTTTATTGTGAGGATAGGTCAGAATTGATATAACGTCCGAGGGGGGTCGTGTGACAGAATGGCTAAGGTTTTAATTATGATTATGAAAACAGAACATTGATTCGTTTTGGTTAGGTCTCCATCTTTATGTTTTAGCGTGTTAGCGTTACAATGTTTCATATTTAATGGCATACATTCTATAAATCTTTATAAATAATTGTGTCCAAACACTTGGAATCTACCTTTCAGTTTATTTACCCTTTATTTGATTAATTTTAGACGGGATAATATTGTAACATAATCTATTCATCAAATCAAGCATTTGTACCTACACTGTAAAGGGGGATAATGATTCGTTTGTAAATTTGCTAACTAATCTTACGGATCTTTAGCTGTGTCCCAGATATTGTGTTCGCTGCTACTTTTTTGTACCGTTGATTGTCGTTATCGCAATGGTGGTGATAAGTATGAGGTCTCTGTATCAAAAATAACCTTAGATACAATTGACGTCCTTAAGTTGCATGTTGCTTTCATTCTTAATTTCGATTACATTAACGGATGTAGTTACCTTATCAGGAAGTCCTTACACTTTCAAAGCACCCGGCTCCAATTCCTTGGTAAAAGTTCACGTGGTTAACATAATGTGTTTTTTTTTTTTTTTTTTTTTGGCCTTTTTTGAATTGTGATTTCGACAAGGACCGGTATGTTTTTTTTGGTAGAAAACGTGTTTTTCTCCTTAGCCGTGTATTGGATATCAATTGTCTGTTAGTGATCGACATAGCGTTAGAGTCATATAGATCATGATATGTCTGGTAGTTTATTTGTGAGGATAGGTCAGAATTGAATATAACGTCCGAGGGACGTTTAATGATAATGTGACGAGAGTGGCTAAGGTTTTAATCATAATCATCAAAACGGGACATTCATTTTGGTTAGGGTCCCTCTTTATATTGATAAAACGGTATAACTGTTCCTACTGTTGCGTTAGTGTCACACTGTTTCATATTTTCTTGTCATACATCAAATCAATCTTACATTGTGTCCAGACATTTAATAGATACATTTTAGTCATTTTGTACCATGGAATGATTCATTTTTGAATACATATTATTGTCACAAAGCAAATTATACACTGGAAGGAGCTAACTTCTCAGGAGGCTCATCCGTCGTCACTTCCTGGAGAAATGTCCACATATTTAAATGAATTTGCCAGTTTCAAATTTTTAACGTTGTTTGTTGGGATTATGATTTTGCCATTTGTATTATGTTTATTTTTGGTCAGACAAACCGATTCTCCTTTAGCTGAGTATTTGATAACACTGTCTGTTAATGCTCGGCATAGCGTTAGAGGATCATTTAGATCATGATAAGTCTGGTAGTTTATGTGAGAGAATAAGGTCAGAATTGATATAACGTCCGAGGGGATCGTTAATGCTAATGTGACAGAATGGCTAAGGTTTTAATCATGATTATGAAAACAGGACATTGATTCATTTTGGTTAGGTTACCATCTTTATGTATCAAATGATATAGACCAATATATTTTGATTATTCCTCTGTTAATGTATTGCCTCAATGTATTATATTTTATGTGATATTTTCGATAAATCCTAAATTGTGTCTGGACATTCTGATTCGACATTTAAGTCATTTCTACCCTGATCGATTAATTGATTGATGATTGATTGATTAAATTGAAATAATTTTGGACTAGGATAGTATTGTCACCAATTCTATCAATCCAGTCAAACATTAAAACCTACAAAAAAAGAGATGACCATTTGTAGCAAGCTTGATAGGAAGGCCTTACTCTTCCGGACACTCAGCTTTTCCTTTGCTTCTTTGGTTGTGACTTGGATATGGACTGGTTTGTCTTGGTTTTTTTAAAAATATTTTTTAAAAATTGTCATATATCAAATTGATCTTTTAATTTTGTCTCAGACACTGTCTGTTTTTGCCAGTTTTACTTGGAAATACTAATACATTTTGGTAATATATATATATATGCATCCAATACAAATTTCTACCATTATACTTTCGCTGTATCATAAATAGATTTCTATTTATTTTTGTCATAAAATCAAAAACGTTGCTATGATGCAGACACACTAACACATATTGTTTTGTCATAGAGCAAATCAAACAAAAATATCTTGTAATGTACAAAACCACAATCCGAAAGCAGTGCTAAAGACACTTTAATCGCTGTTTTTGACGTGTTCTAGCCTCACGACAAGTCAAATGCACGAAACACATTTATATTAAATGATATCCTTGAATATGTTCCAGATACACTAACGAACATTTTGTCATTCTTTCTCAGCTGAAACGACCATTTGGTTTTTATTATAAGGCGTGGTTCTGGTCGATTTAGCATTTGTTTCAGAATCTTTTTTTATTTTTTATGTCGATAAAGTTTGCTATTTAAAAATTGCATCGTTTTATAAAATAAAAATTTTTAAACAGACGTTCAATTTCAATTTAATGTTGTAATTTTAACCTTTTTACGAGTTCGTTATCACAGATTTAAAACGTCATCCAGGTAAAAACGAGAACAAATCAATGTGTCTACGATAGTAATCATTTCAAATAAATATCATTTATACAACATCCGGATATGTATCTGTTATTATCTAATGATTATTGCTGTAATATGAACCGAATAGACTATTTATCAACTGCATTGTGGGTTAATTCGGAACTCCTCAAATTTATACAACATCCGGATATGTATCTGTTATTATCTAATGATTATTGCTGTAATATGAACCGAATAGACTATTTATCAACTGCATTGTGAGTTAATTCGGAACTCCTCAAAATTTATCAAAATCGGATCTCCGGAACTTCTCTATTTCCAAACCATATTAAACCCACTGTTTTTATTCGGAACTCCTCAATACCAATCAAATTGACATTGTCAAACAATTGGAACTACTTCCTCTTTGAAATAAAACCAAGAATAAAAACGGTATCGACAACATTGTGTTGCAACTTGTTATTCCTCAATTTATCATAATATAATTATCTTGAGAAGGGTTTCTATAAGCGTGTGCTTCTTCCTGAATCCAGTTTTTACAGTGTGATTTGTATTGTATTATTGGTATTTACTGATTAATAAATTGTTTAAACTAAGGTAATTAATCATTATATAATACCGGAGATATCGGGAGCTCGGAGTAATTATTTCAGAGGTGTCCAATGACTGGCAGATGGGGGAGATTGCCGTAACAGCTGTCTTTAGTCAATTTATTACTACTTTAATGTGTTTGCACAGTCGACTTATGGCTCTTTTCAGACATATTGAGATTGAAAAGGGGATGATTGAGGTTACGATTTTTAATTACAGAAATTAAGTTGGGACGTGAAAGAAAACATTTAATATATCTTGGCACTTGTGTAACTGTAACTACGGTATTTATCGGTCAAGTCATTTATACTCGTGTGTGGATTTCAGATAATGAATTCGATATCAATAAAACCAATTGATAATTACGAAGACAAATTACTGGATTGGTGTCAATTATTGCATTGATTGATACAGATAAAGTTGGTTAAATAACTAGCGGGAAGTTTAAGTCTTGAAAACCCTACTACAAGTCAATAAGAAACATACCAGTCAAATTTAAAAGCAAACCGGCAAATGAGGTTACAAACGTGAGCTTCCACTGGAAAAGCGACGCAGGTGAAACAAATATCCAGTACCATTTGTATTTAAGCGCTAAATCAATCGAAAGTCCTTTTTCCCTACTGTCAATTGTTGATCTTTCGATCCCTTGACATAACGCAATTAAATTGAATTGCGATCATAGAGGCAAATTGAAAGACGGCCTGCGAGAAGGAATCAGAAAATCAAATTCAATAGCGAAGTTTTATAGCAAAGAAGCAAAAATTGAAATCGAAGAAGCAAACATGTAAAAGCGAAGTCGAAGCTGTGAAGGCCGTGTGTTGCCTTTGCATATGGAACTAACTGGAAACTTTAACGAACAGACAATCTAAATAATAAATCACATTATATAGCCATTGAACTACACAGTCATATATGTTATGTTACCATGTGGACAATTAACATTAAGGAAAGTTGACTTCAAATACATTTACGACAGCTGGTCATTGATGGTTATTGATTTGTATTTGTCTCTTGAAATGAACACGCACTTCTATTAAAGTACAACAATTTGCGAAAAACAACAAGTTATAATAATCGACTACAAATACTAGTCTGTCCATTTACAAATCACAACCCCAATATTAATATTGATATATGGTAACTGTTACAGTTAATACCAGTTCATGTCAAAATCACAATGAAAGGAACAAAGCAAAAACTTTAAAAGTAACAAATTAAGCTCAACACGTTAGCTTCCAACAAGAATGTGAGACCAACTACATCCATTACGTGTACAGTTACAAAAATATGTCTTAAATATTGTCAATTTGGATCCACTGAAAACAAATTATAACCAGTGAAAGAAAAGTGGTCAAAGTACTTTTGGTGGACCTAGACCGTCGCTCTGGCTTTTCAACCAGTGTTTAACATAAATGTTGCAAATGATTCATTAGCTTTATCTTGTTTTAGATGACATTTAGGCGTTTAAAACATTAAAACATCTTCGGTTGTATACTAGAACTTACTGTGAAATATTGTCTTTTACACCACAAAATTCAGTGAGTGTATAAAGCAGTATGGAAACTTGGTTTAACATGGTGACGCTTTAGGGAACTAACTTGATGTGTCCTACTTTTCACGGATCATTGATTACTTTGAAAAGTTTTGAATCCGTTCAATGTGACATACCTTTTCTTCTTGTCGTCTAGGTTTTTTTTCTTTTTGCATATTCTTTGATACTTTTATCACCAAATATAAGTCATCAGTAACATATTGTTCGTGGTTAGAAAGCTTGCTAGGTCTGACTAAGACTTCAAAATAAATAATGACTGATTTTTTTGGGCAAGCACCTGATAATTAAGGGTGCTTCGGAAAAAACCAAAAAACTATGCAATGTGTCACTTAGCCATGGCATACTTAAGCACCATAACTACACATTGTCCTGAGCGCAATGCAAAGTTAAAAACAAATTCTGTCACTTCACCTATAGCTGGTGAAGCCACGATATGATCGAATAATCGAAATATTCCTGACTTGACCGTTAACCCTATTCATACATTCCATACACAATTATTATTACACTAATGTGATAAATATTACAATTTCTCAACTTGCATAACAATAAACAACTACATATGTATATATATCCCATTTCTATAATAAACACGAATAATCTTATGGTTTTATCCCGTTCTATTTCAAATAACGAAGTCGCCAGTCTTTGAACTTCAACACAATTCATTACCACAGACCAAAATGAACTTATATTCAGAAAGATATTGCCCCCCTCATTATCATAATAAGAGTCTTATCCAGACATTATATGAGTCTGGAAAATAAGAATACGTTTTAAGCAAGGTATTTTTTTCTCTCTCTGAAAAATGAAAATAAGGGTTTCTGCATTTTACATATATATTCCATCGCTTGATGTGAACAACGGTTGTACATTAATTTGACACGAACGTTCTTTTAACGACAACGAAAATCACCTATATGAACTTTGTACTTTATCTATCTTATTTTTTAACTTTTTAATTCAGTTGGGATTGGTATCGATGTAGTGGGTGTTTTGTTACTTGTTATGGGATGTGCTATAAGATTTCATAGAGTCATAAATGATAGATTAACATTTTAAATCAAAATTTTGACGTCAATTTTGGTGAGGCCTGACGATAGATGTGGTACGGTAAAGAACCTTTCCTGCACATTGCACTGAGCGAACTGCAAATGTCCAAATTTCGATCACTTTTCCTTCTGCTGGTGACGTCTCGATTTAAGTGAAATATTTTTGACTTCGTCGCAAAACATTATTTATTCAATCATTTAATCAATCAATCAATCAGCAATCAAATTGCAATATATTGCATATACAATCTTATAAAAATATTAAAAACATTACAATTTCTCAGCTTACATGACAAAAAACAACTGATATATAGGTTTTTTCACATATTGTGAATGCGTGCTTCGCAAATATAATCAAATCAAATCGCATTTCTATAACAAATATGAATAATCTTACGGCTTCTTCCAGTTCTATTTCAGATAAAGAAGTCGTCAGTCTTTGGACTTCATCACAATTCATCACCACGAACTATGAGAAATGTAGAAAAATTGTCCTCTCATTACCATAATAAGAGGCTTAGCCAGACATTATTTGACTCTCTACAAAATTAGAATTAGGGTTTTTTCTGTGTCAGGCTTAGTCAGATATTCTGTGACTGTCTAGAAATTGGAATAAGGAGTTTTCTGAATCAAACCAGCCATTCTGTTTTTATGGAAAATTAGAATAAGAGATTTCTGCGTCTTACATGTATATTTCTGCATTTGATGTGAAAGACGGCCGTGTTTTCATTTGAAACAAACTTGCTCTTAACGAAAATAACATCTCTGTTTTGAACCACTGCGGCAGCTCAGTTAATAGAGTGCTCGTATCTTGAGTGGGAGGTCGTGGGTTCGAACCCCGACCGGGTATGACCCAAGACTTGAAAATAAGTAGTGACTGCCAAGAATTCGGCATAACGAAATGAAAGTTGCGGTTCTTTTGGATGGGAACTTAAAATAAACAAGGTCCTGTGTCAAGGTGGGCAAGGCACGATAAAGAACCCTGCTGTATTATGCCATCAGCGCAACGCACAGCAACATTTCTGCACCTTCGCCTATAGCTGGTGATGTCTCGATATAAATGAAATATTCTTGACTGGAACGTTAAACACCATTACTCAACTCAACTCTGATTTGAACTTTGTTCTTTATATACCTATTTGTTTTTTGGTTTTTTTATTTTATTATATTTTTATTTATTTATTTATTTTTTTTTTTTTATTTTTTTTTTTTTTTTTTTTTGCTGTTGTAATTAGTATCAATGGAGTGGGTGTTGAAAATTCAATATCGTATTATTTTGATTAAATTGCAAAAGTATATCATCGTGGATTATTTATATTGTTTTAACTATTACTAGAAAAATAAATTATTCATACATACTAGTTAGTAAAAAGTATCTAAAATATGTGATTAGGCAAAACCATACCTAATACTGTAAACGTATTTAATTTTGCGTGTATTTATATTCGCGGTCAGGGAAATTTAGACATATCCGCGAAGTTAAATTTTCGTGTTTTTGAAATATGCACTTCATTTACGCGCAAAACAAACGACCGCGAAATAAGCGACAATTAGAACATCGCGAAAATAAATATGTTTACAGTAATGAAAAGACAATGGCTTACCATCCTCGGTTTGATTGGAGATGTATATTTTCTCAGTTTAGTTGCTTGCTACGGGATGCACTATAAGCAGATTCCATAGTTCTAAATTGATAAACATTTCCAAATAAAATTTTGACGTCAATTGTGTCGGGGCTAGGTGGTAGACGTGGCACGCTAAAGAACTCTAACAGCACATTGTCTTGATCGAACTGAAACGGTAAAAAATTCTACCACTTTATCTATAGCTGGTGACGTCATGATATTTGTGAAATACTTTTGACTGGAATGTAAAGCTCCACATTCAAGAAATCAATCACATTGCAATACAAACATAGATACGGAAATATTAAAAATTCTTAGCTTGCGTGGCAATGAACCACTCAAATAGGGTTTTTAAAATACTGTGATTTCGTGATTCAAGCATTATCAAATCCCATTTCAATAACAAATATGAATAATCTTACGACTTAATCCCGTTCTTTTTTCAAATAAAGAAGTCGCTAGTCTTTAAACTTCATCACAATTCATCGCAATAACCTCAGAAAAATGAACTTACATTTAGAAAATTTGACCGCTCACTTCCATAATTAGAGGCTTAATCAGACAATAGAAAATTAGAATAAGGATTTTTCTGAGTCAGGCTTAGCCAGACATTGTGTTTCTCTGAAAAATTTAAATAAGGGTTTTCTGCATCCTACATATATATGCCTGCTTTTGAAGTGATCAAAGGTCATTCATTAATTTGACACGAACTTGATCTCAAAGAATAAGAATATCACTGAATTGAACTTTGATCTTTATCTTGCGTATTTTGTTTTTTATGTCCGTCTGTTTGGTTTGAAATAGTATCAGTGGAGTGGGTGTTGGTTATTTAATATCTTATTTTGATTAAATTGTAAAACTATGCAAGTATCATCCATCGTTCTTTAATTCAATTTTTTTAAATATCAACAAATCACTTATGAAATGAAATTTAACATTCACACATACTAGTAAGTTAGAATGGACTGAAAACTGTTTGATAAAGCAAAAAAACGGCTTACAATCTTCGATTTGATTTAAAATGTTTATCTAGCCGGTTTCGGTGATTGCTAAGGGATGCACTCACTTCATAGTGTCATATTGAATTTTATTTCAAATCAAAATTTGACGTAAATTTTGTTCGGGCCTAACGGTAGACGTGTTACGCTAAAGAATTTTTCCTGCACATTGCCCTGATCGCACTACAGAGGTACAAATCCTGCTTCTTAATCTATAGCTAGCAACGTTTCGATTTAAGTAAAATATTTTTGTCTTGAACGCAAAGCTCTATTCAAACAATCAATAATTTTGCAATACATTCCTCAAAACAATAAATTTTATATAAATATGATAAACTTTACGATTTCTCAGATTGCATGGTAATAAACCACCTACATAAAGATACTGTTTTCACATACTGTCATTGCGTGCCTCCGGAAAACATAATTAAATCCCATTTCTAATAACTAATATGAATACTGTAACGGATTAATCCCGTAGTATGTCAGATAAAGAAGTCGTCAGTCTTTGGACTTCATCACAATTCGCCACTACAACCTCAGAAAAATTCAACTTACATTAAGAAAAAAATTGTCATCTCATTATCATAATAAAAGGCTTAGCCAGACATTTTTTGACCCTCTAGAAAAATTAGAATATAGGGTTTCCTGAGTCAGGCTTTGCCAGACATCTTGTTTTTTTCTAGAAAATTGAATTAAGGGATTTTTTGCGTCTTGCATATACATTCCTTCTTTGTATGTGAACAGCGGCCGTACATTAATTTGATTCAGACTTGCTCTTAACAAAAACGAATATCACTACTTTGAACTTTGTATTTTATTTTGCGTGTTTGTGTTTTTAAAGTCATAATAAATAGTATCAATGGAGTAGGTGTTGGAAATTCAATGTCTTTTAATGATTTTGATTAAATTGCAAAACTATATCGTCGTGGATTAATTCATTTTTTAAAAATGTCATAGCCTAGATAAATAGCTTTAACATTGCGAAGAAGATTTAGAAAAAAAATGCTTGATGAAGTAATACCATACCTGATAATGTAAAACAAAATAGCTAACCATTTCCATTTTGATTGGAAATGTTTATCTAAACAGTTTTGCTGTGTTTGAGGATGCACCAAGAAGCTTTCATAGTCGCAAACTAGCTTTAATTTTCTAACCAACATTTTACCTTAGTGGACAAATGATGATGTTGTTGTTGGTTTACTGTGCAATTTTGTACTTCCTTTAGATGGACAATCTCCTTAAATAAACAAATACATTCGAATATTATTATATTGATTTGTTTGTGGTTCACTAACACTGAATAAAGTCAACCTCCTGATAGCGTTATTTTATGCCAAAAATACATTTGAACTATGCGTGTCTTATGAGCAATATATAATTAATTGGTTCCTTTAGAATCAATAATAAAGAAGGTTCTCGTTACCCTTAGAAATATAATTACACTAAAATTATACCACAGGAATATTTTAAGAATAAACTGAAACTTCCGATACAGTAAAAGCCTGTCGAAAATTTAACAATAATGAATACGTGCCAAATTGCAGCTCACTTAGATAACTTGTTAGCCATATCTCGGTCGCTGCTCTCGGCCTCTCGGCAGCTTTTCGACCACTAGCTATCTATATTTTGGCCAATCGGAAGCCAACTTTCTACTTTTTTCATTAGCTCAGTGTTAAACTAGGCTTTCGATAGATCTGTACTGGTTCTCATCGTTCTCTAATTGTATCATACAATTTTAGGCAGAATCTCTTATTAATTACTGTAAAATACAGTATAGACCTGTCGAATGTTTAACACTGAGCAAACAGAAAGGAATTCTAATTTCGGCTACTGATTGGCCGAGATATGGCTACGTAGTGAGTTAAAACCTGCCTTGAGATAGACAGCCGCTGCCAAAAGGTTGTCGATATATTGGTAACGACGGGCCCAAAAAAGCCATTGATTCGGTATTAATTGCTAAGCAAGTCGACAGGTCTGTACTGTATATCTTGTACAAATAATAGACTTTAGTAATTAAATTTTCCTGACACGTTACGTACGTATTCTTTTCTGCACTGCTGTAGGCTTTTGTAGAAGGTGTGGAAATGAATTTAATTAAGACATAAAATTAATTAGTTTGTTAGAGGTTTTAATGAATGAAAATCTTCTGTGAAATATAGATCAAAGATGACAAAAACTTCTTCGATTTAGGTTACAAGGGACTGAGAGGTATTAATGCGCTAGCTTAGTGTGTACTTTCGCCAGACCTGTGCCGTATATCTAGTACGAGTAATAGACTTTATTAATTAAATTTTCATGACATGTATTCTTTGCTAAAGGCTTTTCTAGATAGTGAGGAAATGAATTTAATTAACACATAAAATTAATTTGCTTGTTAGAGGTTTAGTGACCAAAATCTGCTGTGATATAGATCGAAGATGACAAAAACTGTTGAGATATAGGTATAAAGGGGCCTAGATAGACTGTTGATTCGGTATTAATTCGTTAGCTTAGTGTTATGCTTTTGACAGGCCTGTACCGTATAATAGACTTTAGTAATTCATGACATATGTTCTGTGCTTTAGGCTATTCTAGATAGTTTGAAATAAATTTAATTAAGACATAAAATTAATTGGCTTGTAAGAGTTAAAGAGTATCACATTAAGCTAGAATATAGTTAAAATAATTAAAAGGCCTTGTTTTGAAAAATGTCTGGTACAACAGAACTATACCAATAAACATAATAAGCCACCATCTGTCTTCAATGGATATGAGTTAATTTAGACTAATAGATTACTATGAAATCGCTTACAAACTAAAGTGCAATAACAACCAGCTTTTCCTTACAAGCTCAGCAGTACATTAAGCGAAAAATATCAATGTACATTAATAACAAATAAACTGTTAACTCGAGAATAGAGAAAGTCTAGGTTTATCAAGTTCCTCAAAAAGTTCCATGGTCGTATTTAGAAAATTATTGATGTTTCTGTATACAAAATTATGCTGGATATATTTGACGCATCATAGTTCCATGTTTCTTTCGTTTTCAATTTAGACTACACACGTGGCGGGTGTAACTAGCTAAACAGATGTTGTTTATCACAAAGTTGTCAATTGTCAAAGTTTTTATTATAAAATCAAATACAAATATACCATGTTCTAGCCACAATTCATAAAGCAAGACAAAAACTTTGAGAACTGGAAAACGTAAGTTCAGAACGTGAAAGTGAAATCGGGTGTTCCGAACAATAAGCACTCCCTTTCTAGCTAGTCTCATTCGCCATGCGTGTGTGATGAAACTTTATTCACAGCTACTGACGTTTCAACATAAGACTGTATGTAAAACTATTCCATCGATGCATCTGAAAATAAAACATATTTTTTGTTAACACTTTACAATAACGCCAACATTCCACCATTCCACGTCTTATCTATTAATAAATTGCTCCTTACTTTTTTCGTACTTTTAGTTTTTTAATTTTTTATTCTTTATTTTCTTTTCAAAATTTATATAAAGGCCGTGTAACAGAATGACTGGAGGCAGATTTATTTTTTTCCAATTATATAGGATCTAGTTCTTTTCAGGAGTGTCTTGTGCTTTTTGAAATCTTAATGAAATACTTTTTTAAAAAACTCATAGGAGTGATGTTCAGAAAATGGAAACGTTTATTGATCAATGATCGATCTAGAGAGGGATGAATGGTAAAGTACCTTTGACGTCTTCAAATTAATAATACCATTTTTCAATTTTATCATTCAAAAACTCAAAAAAATGGTGTATCAAGTCTCAGTTTGTCGTATACCATTTTGGTTTTATTTTTATTTTATTTTATTTTATTTATTTATTTATTTATTTATTTATTTATTTATTTATTTATTTTATTTTATTTTATTTTATTTTATTTTATTGTTTAAATGCATTAAATAGTAGAATTCGAATGATGGTACATGACATATACAATAAAATGCGTGCATTAATCACTTTATTTAGTTTCTGATTCGGAAAAATTGCTATAGCCACTGGTGATAAAGATGACAATTGTTGACAAGTCATAATAACATCATGGAATTAGATATGGTACGATATACAGAAGATTACCTTGACCTCATATATCACAAAGATTTGCAGTTCTTTGTACTTTCTAGTATTTTTTTTTATAACTGTTATTTGTGTCATCGATCGATAGTTTCATTCCATAGATAAGGCTTTCTCTTTTTTATAAATCAAAGTTAGAAAACAAGCGTAAAAGATGTATATTGGCTTCTTCACATAATAACCTTGTTTCACGGGGTCTGCCTTATCGTTTAAGGACCGGACTTGCGAAGCGCAGCGCCTCTGCTCGTAAAAAATCGTTTACCTCTAAATCTGAAATCGTGATTGTTTATCAGTTTCTCCAGGTACTCCGGTTTCTATCACCATCCCAGAACTAACAGTATCAAAATAAGTGAACAAATGGAACATTATTACTTCACTCCTCCCGACATGACCTTAACTGGTCTTGGAATTGTAAATTGTCTTCATACTTGATTAAAGACTGTTTACTAATTGGGCAAATAAAATGTAAAACCAATTAAGCGTAAAGGACAAAACGTGTTTTGTTAAAAATACAGTCCAGTCCAGGCTTGTAAAAAGTTTAACACTATACTTGCGAAATAGTGCTGAATCGACAGTTTATTTCAACCTCTCGATGGTTATATCTCGACACCTGCCATCTATCTATCTATCTATCTATGTATCTATCTATCTATCTATCTTTCTCTTTTTTTCGGTCACTTGTTATCATAATTCGGTAACTCGGCAAAAACCTAGCTCAGATTACCTTTTCGTTAGATGGGTGTTACACTTTTCACTTTTAAATTTATGCCCTATTTTACTGAACATTTTACAGATGTCCTTATAGATACGAGTAATTTTACCGTTGGTTAAGTTTGAATTAATACAATCTCATTAAGTACACTATGTTGATTATTTTCTTGTTGAATTGATATGCATGCATTGAAAACCATCAACTTTGTGTGCAAAAAAGTAGTTTTTTCCTTAATTTACATTTTTGTGTAATTGCCGATTAAAGTTTTTAATTAACCATATCAATGGCATTCTATCTTTCTCGCAGTTGCTTTTTTAAATTTGGTAATTAACCATCCATATCTCAGCCGAGCTTTGACTTCTTAACGTTAGAGACGGTGTCTAATAACATCACGTAGAAATTCGTCGTTTACGTACCCACTACAACGTTTGGTGTATGGAGTAGAATTGCTTGATTCTTTTTATATCGGGGTTAAGCATTTCATACGAGCAAGATTTATGGAATCTATTGGAAATAAACTGGTAATTAAAATAGTGGTTTACATAAAGTCCATTACTGAGTTGGTTTTTTTAAATTGCATTGATAGTTATGGACATATATATGGTGGCTTATTTCTGACATCCAGGTTATTTCGGTCGACATTAAATTATCTCAACATGTTGACGTTATGTCACAGCAAATGGAGATAATATGATGAAAAGTTTTGATAGTAAAATAAAAAGTTGAGATAAATAACACGACACGTCGAGATACATATATCGAGAAATTTACCATGACTAGTCGACACAAGTTTCTCGACCTGACGTGTTATTTATCCCAACTTTTTATTTTACTCTCACAACTTTTCTTGTTATTATATCGACTTGTCAAGATATTAAGTTGACACGTTGAGATTTTTTTTCGACTGAAATAATGTCGCTGTCAGAAACAAGCCACCATATGGACAGTATATTAGTATTTATTTTTGTGATCATAAATTATAACGAAAATTACCGAATCGAAAAACAATATAGAGAGATTACTGTGTTAGTCTTGCTGATTGCAGGTCTTTGAATTGCATTGCGTATATAATTAGTGATGCACAACATATTTATTTTTGCGTTCATAATTCATACCAAAAATCAGTGACTCGAATAACAATATCGTGACATATCGTCTTGTGGGGGACATAAAAGTCAGAATGATGCTTATTTAAGATGAATATATTCAAAATCATTTTAGTTTCCAGTCATTAAAAGGCTATTTTAAGAACAGCTTTTCCTAATGGACATATAAAACTTATTGTTAGGAGCAGAAAGAAAATTGAAATTCTGATATGAGCGCCAAGTGTATATTTAAGCGCATTGTAGTATCTCTATAATGCTTTATACAAA
Organism: Anadara kagoshimensis; assembly: GCA_021292105.1. Taxonomy (NCBI): domain Eukaryota; kingdom Metazoa; phylum Mollusca; class Bivalvia; order Arcoida; family Arcidae; genus Anadara; species Anadara kagoshimensis. Next base: position 51,943,477 of record CM037874.1, read on the forward strand.
GCAAACATATTAACAAAAATACTGTTTTTGTCATATACAATGTGAAAATTCTGAACCAAACATATTGACGGTTTTGAAAAATAAATGTTATCACCATGCACATGGTTATTGCGTAACGTGCTGGTCTGTTGTATTTTCTGGACGACTATAGCTACTGCAACTTATCTGGACGACTCTAGTTACTGCAACTTATCTGGACGACTCTAGCTACTGCAACTTATCTGGACGACCCTAGCTGCTGCAACTTATCTGGACTTCACATCCTCGGCTGTTGTATTTTCTAGGCAGTTAAAATTGTTATTGTTTTTTAGTTTATTTATTAATTTTCATTGTTAAACGGTATTAACCATCCCACTTAGTATTCATTCAGTGATTTTTACAATTGAATATTGAAGATTTAAATGGTGCATACCCTGAAAAGGTCCATGAGTTATGTAATAAGTGGGCAGATAGAATCGTTTAAATCATGATATATTGACAACACATTTCACTTAATATGAGTTTACTGGAACATTGTCAGCCATTAAAATCTACAACAAGACAAATTTCTTTTTTCACACTCGATGGAGCGTTGTTTATAATATAAGTTTAAATATTAACCGAGATTTTATAATGGTAGTACATAACGGCCAATCAGTTATAAATCAGGATGTGAATCAGAAAAATTCCTATCATTTAAAGGTTATTTTAAGAGCAGCTTTTCCTAATAGACATATAAAACGTATTGTTAGGAACAGGAAGAAAATTGAAATTCTGATATGAGCGCCAAGTGTATACTTAAGCGCATTGTAGTGCCTCTATAGTGCTTTATACAAACAAACATATTAACAAAAATGGTGCTTTTGTCATATACAATGTGAAAACTCTGGACCAGTAAATACATAATTACACAATCCGTCAATCAGTCAACAAAAATAAAATAAAATATGTATACGCCTCGTTTCCTTCTTTTTAATAATTTTACCGATTTTGTTTCTTATTTATATATTATTTTCTTCAAAAGATTTCAAGTTAAATTCTTCTTCGCGTATCTGAATCTGAAGTTAAAACACATTGATTGCATGAAAACTGTGAAGTCATAGAATACAGAATAGAACATGATTGGTTTGTTTCTTTCCGATTTGATTTTTATTGAACGCAACTTATTTCTGCCTAAAGGAACAGCACACCATGTGGGTCCTATAAAGACCGATGTTTCCATCTACAGGCTTTTCAAGAGTAAAATGAATATTGCTAGTTATACAAACAAAAAAAACTCAATACATGTATTTTGTATGTTACAAAGCCATTAAATATTATAGTAACGAATAAATAAATAAAAGACTGAATTCTTAAAACAAATATGTTTCATATGCTTTATGGCCGTCTTCACAGTATTGTTGATCAGTTTGATGTCTCTGTGTCCAAAATTGCCTTGGTATATATTTGACGTCCCATAGTTCCATGTTCCTTTCACACAATGTGACGGGTGTAGCTAGCTGAACAGCAGGTGCTTACCCTTCCGGAGCATCCGGCCTCACTTCCCTAGTGGAAGTTCACGTGTCTAACCTAACTTGTCAGTTAGGTTTTTACTTTGCTTCTGTATTGTAATTCGGACATGGATAATTATGTTTGTTTTTTATAAATAGAGTTTTACTTGAAGCCTAGTCAGCCATTAACATCTATTGAAAGACATATTTCTTTTTTTCTCCACTCGATGGAGCGTGATTTTAGAGACCATTATCTATGTCTCAAAGGTCTAGATAATATAAATATAAATAAAAATATTTAACCAACATTTTGTTAAATTAGCACATAGCGGTCATACAGTTATAAATCAGGATATGAAACAGAAAGATCCGGAAATAAGATCCGAGTTTGTCTCCTACTCGCGTAATAGTACACCACCTAGATGGAAAATAATCACGCTATCATTTTAAATTAATTTAGATCTGCCAGAAACAATCTAGCATCAATTATATATACGGAAACAACTGTAGTATGATGTGGCTTTTTCATACTTAACTAGTTGTATCTTTGAGCACGGTTACCTGGGAAGTCCCACGTCTGCAATATTAAATTATAGTAAATCATTCTTATAATGCAACATGATAAGTGTTCCACCTACCTTATAGCTACATTAAACCCTAGTTATATATGCGTCTCGATGACTTAGGCACCTCGATTATTGCCACAATATTTTGAAGCCCAAAAGTCTTGTTCTATGTTTTCTACATTAGCCCCCATTCTCCTAAAATCTGAAAAATAGTGTCGGTTTATTGAGGTTTCACTGTACTCTTGACTAGGACATACAACGTCTTTACTGCACTATTTACAGCTGCTAGAGGTTTCATGCTACATGTTAATTCACATTCAAGGATTCATGTGCTCTGAAGATTGGATGGTCACCGATAATATGGATATTTGTTATAAAACCTGTGAATTATAAATGTTTTGTTAAACTGTTAATTTTTGGTCCTGATGCACCAAGCATTTTTTCAGAACAATGAAACACAAACATACTGTTTCTGTATTCAAATCCCAAATTTTTAAGCAAAGTTGAAACTTTGAAAACTAGAAAATATGTTGACATTCCACCAGGGAAGTGTTGCCGAATGGTTCAGAAGAATAAGGGTATTTCAATATTTTAATTTATATCCAGTCGCTGTTCAAAGTCGGGATCTTTTATCTTGTACGTTGTTCTTTTTTTATTTTGTTTTTTTATTCTGGCATATTCTTAGTTGCTTTGGCTATTGCTAAGAAAATTTCTGTCACAAAATTAGTTACAACGTTTGTACTCCATCCAAAATAACTAACACTGACTAAGAAGAAATTGTAAATATTAACCTGTATATTGTTTTTTCAAGTTTCAGGTTTTTAAGCAACACGATACAGGGATTTAGAATAGAATTTGTGTATTAGACATTTGTTTGAATATTTGAGAAATGAGTATGGTTTACTGAGATTTGTTCACCTTCTAATAGTTATACAAACCACTATATTTTGCATATTTATTAACTTTTACCTTTCAATAATTATGTGATAATTTCTTTCCAGTTACGATCTATCTTTATCCTCGTAAGTATAAATGATATGGGTGTAAACAGTCTGTTCTTTAATCCCTGTATTCCTACGTTGCTATGGTTACTAGTTAGTATATATGTGATATCTTGGTTGGTAATTTGTATTTTAAATTCGGCTCAGAATTTTTTCATATATTGGTCTGATTACTTAAATATACTATTAAAATTATGATAACAAAAGATGAACTATTTATTTTATGCCAAGGTGTCCAATTTTTATTTTCGGTATGGCTATGAAAAAGTCTGGGGTCTGAATGTCGTTATTGTGTGTCGTGTCTTTTCTTGCTAATGATTGTGTAACTTATTGTGCCAGTTTCTAAAGTTTTAATCTCCTTTTGGATTCTGATTTGAATATGGATTGGTGTGTTTATTATTGGTTTACTAGTACTATGACATATACTGAACAACTCCGGACCGTTGGCTAGTGGTACTCTTTATGCAGGATGTCATAGTCAAACCATAAAAGAAGACAATTCATGGCACATAAAGATCAGACAGTGACAAAGGAAGGGTAGAGGCAAGAAGCAAATGTATATCAGGACCACTTATAATAAAATGCCGACTTTTAATTCAATAACTTTAATACGTATAAAGTATTTAAACACAAGTGTATCCGTAATACTAATTGAAGTATTTATAACAAATAAACACAAAAGAAAATATTACTTAATAAACCTTGTCATAATAGGGGCATATTTTACTGGCCAGAAAAGTTTTTAGGGGAAGGAGGCATTTGTTAACCTTTTATTTAACCCTCAATAGCGTTAATGCACCTATAAGTGACTCGAGACTTTTTTTTTGTCTTTTTATTGTTGTTATTAAATAGATTTTAGACTGTTGAAATAGACTGCTGGAAACGAATCCAATTAGTAAGATTTATGGCGCAAATTGTGACGGATTAATTTGGCAGCGTTTATCTTCCAAAGTCAGTTTAAAACCAAGATGTTACATATATACATAATGGGTGTGTTTTCATTTTGAATTGCAATGTTTTAAGATGCATTTAGGTTTTACTAAATACCATATGATTAAAGTTAAAAATCTGCAAATTATAAAAAAGTCATAAGGATATTACAGACTTCATGGGTAAAAACTGAATTACTTTTTCTTTTTAACTTCTTTTGTGCATTGCATTTAGTCGCTTGCTATTAAATGCACTTATGTATGTTGAAGATTCAATACGGATAGATTGGCATGTACAATCAGACCGAAGTATCAACTGATTGGTTTACGATTTAGTAAGTTTCTTTCAAATTAAAATTTTGCAGATTGAAATATTTAATACAATTCATTTTGATTATTAAATGGAGTCATTTAATTATGGTATTTGTCTATTTTCCTATTCCATGCATTTTTTGTATCGTCTTTCTGGTTGTTGGGTCTGATATTGTTGATAATTTTAATGTCTTTGTGTCCAGGATTGTCCTGCATATATTTGACGTTTCAACAGGAGGTGCTTATGCTTCCGGAGCACCCGGTCTCACGAGTCTAACCTAACTTGTCAGTTCCAAAGTTTTTACTTTGCTTCTGGATTGTGATTCGGGCATGGATTAGTATGTTTGTTTTTTATTTAGTACTTTTATTGTCGGAACTTCCTGTGTAAGTGAATGTTTTTGTGTCATACAAACGAGCACTCTTTGGATATAATGGTATATATAAGACGCCCCATAGTTACTTTTACCATTTACGTTTGCCTCGACATAAGTGGAAAAATCTTGACTGGTATGTAAAACTCCATTACACCACTTTTCGTGCTCATTAATTTCCTGTGTTTCTAGAATGCCGATAGTTCACTAATGAAGGAACTTACTATGTTTCTAATCTTCCTTAAAAGCTGATGAAGGAAGCATTATCATACTGTCCGTCGATTGATTTAAGTTTATTTTAGCAATGCCGTTCTGTTAATGGTTTAAAGACATCCGACCCATTACTAAACACTTCAATATCATTAAACAAATATCGAGTATTATAAACAAATTGATTGATAATGACGATCTTACCTTTTTAAATCTCTGCTTTTTATCTTTTTCTTTTAAGTCATATTTAAAAAAACAAAAAAAAAACAAAAAAGAACTTTTCAGATGTTGATAGTGAATTTAAAGTATCAACACCTAAATGCATCTTAAAAATATTGGCTATTTGTTTCTTGTCATTTTTTTAAGTTTTATTTTCTGGTGATTGCAGATTTATTTTCATTTGTTCAAAGAATCTTTGTTTTTTGTAAATCTAAATCTGTCTTAAAAATATAAGTTAATCTTTGAAAAATCATCATAATTTCTTTGTTGCCATTTTTGTTTTTAATTACTAGTTTTACTTTCTGGTAATTGCAGATTTATTTTACTTGTTCACGGAATCTTTGTATAACTATGGTCAATGGTTGAGAATCCGTCATTATTTATTTGTTGCCATTTTTGTTTTTATACTTTCTTTCTGGTGATTGCAGATTTATTTTAATTCATTTTTGTTAAACTATGGCTAATGGTTCAGAACCCATCATTATTTGTTGTCATTTTTGTTTTTCAAAATCCTTACTTTCTGGTGATTGCAGGTTTATTTTTTTTTTGCTCACAGAAAATGTGTTATTGTTAACCTAAATATATCTTAAACTATGGTTAGTGGTTGAGAACCTTACCATTAATTGTTTTGATTTTTGTTAATTGTTAACAGAATTATTATTATTATTATTATTATTATTATTTAAATTGAACTGTATTTTTAGTTTCAGTACCTTTTGTCTATCCTTTGGAACATTTTTAAATTGTATGCACTTATTTTTGTGTCTCCGTGTTTGATTTCTTTCAATGCCTATCTGTTTAGAATATGAAGAACGTTGGAAACCAAATATAATGTCTAAACTTATCATAAAGTGTAAATCAGGTACTTATGAAAGGTGGGAAGATCTTCATGACAGCAGAAAATACAGAAACGTAGAAGAACAGAGTATATGAAAATTGTTAACTGTTTTTCAGTCTTAAATATTAAGATTGTTTTTAATTTTGCAACCAGAAATAAATTATTAAACAGACAAATGTACATTTACATTTGCCTATCCATACAAAATAGAGAGATGGCGAACTAAAATGGCATTTTCGATATCTTCTCGCCGGAGTAAACTATATGTTAAGTTTTCACCGTACGGTAGATACATGTATCATTTTATAATTCTTGTTTTTTTTATGTTACAGATATGTGTTTGTGATCGTCAGTTACTTGATTGGTGTGTTCATATTTGCTACAATTGTTGGTAAGTCTAATTTATTTTCCCTATAATACTTATTCATGACAAATTTCAAGGTCAGATTTTAGAAAAACGTCTTTTCATTCTCAAGTTTGATTACACACATGGTGGGTGTGGCTAGCTCATAAGAAGATCCTTATCCTTCCGGAACGCCCGGTCTCATTTTCTTGTAGAAAGTCCACTTAATTTGTCAATTTCAAAGTTTTACTTAGCTTTTCGATTGTTTTTTAACATGGATTGGCATGTTTGCTTTTACTTAGTTTTGGGTTGTTATTTGGACATGAACTTGTATGTTTGTATTTGACTTTGGGGTTTTGATTGTGACATAGATTTGGCATGTTTGTTTTTATAACTAAAGCAATATTGTACGACAAAGGCAAAATGTTGATATATTTGATGTTTTTTTTTTCTTAAAAACTTTACTATCATTAGTCATTAAAGGCGCAAGATTGAAATACATCTCTGAATGTAATATAACTTTCTTGTGCCGATATCTATGTTTTTTATTCACTTATACACATTTCCAGACAGTACCAAACGGGCATAAATGCTCTATACAGCATCGGTATATCTGTTCCAGGCCACAAAATCAAACACAAACATACCGGTCTGTGTTAAATCACAATTCTAAAGCAAAGTTCCTTCTTAATGGCCTAAGTTTGAGAAAATGATAATCTGGTGCTTAGCACTTCAATTTATTTTAGTAAGACTGAGACACCCATCGATATTGTTAACGCTAAAGCAAAGAGCAAAGTAAAAAAAACTTTGAAAACAAGTTAATTTTAACAAAAACAAAAAAACCTGAATTTAGCAACATAGACACATATTCGTAAAATAATATCGTTTAAATGATGTACAAATGTACTAGTGTGTTAGAAAAAGCCGCAAAACCGTTGCTTGACAGTCACATTTATCATCTATTAGACACAAGAAGACATCAATGCATGGTGCTCCAGACAATCATGATAGGTTTTTCAGAGCAATTACCATGTATCCTATTTATATCGTCTTCTCTTTTCCATCAACAAAAGTGTCTAGAATACTTATAATGATTATGTAAGGAATTAAGTAATTTGTAAGTCTAAAAGCACATTCCGGACATTTTTAATAAAGCAGAAATATTGGCTAATGGTTTTGGGAACCTCCGTGGTAATGCGGGAAATACATAATGACAAAACATTGTCTGCGTCTTATACGACGGGTGTTCCGTTTTAAGGTATACTTAATAAACGCACCATTTATATATGAAATCCGATACTAAATATAAATGGTCATTTTCTTACGACAATATGTTGATAATTTACGAGACAGAGCCAAATATAGGTAATACATTCGAAAGATCAAATTCTAGAATTTCATAGAATTATAACTCTCTATCATACAAAGGAGAAGTGATTTCATTAATTTGTAGAGTCAGTGATCTAGATGTTAGTAATTAATTAACGTTTTCGAGAGTTCTATGTTCGATATTAAAACCTTAAAGGATACTGTCTTTTGAGAGCTAAATCCCCCGCCGCAAACATCTATTTCCCTCGCTTGACCTTTCCTATCTGACCTTGGTTCGGGGTAATGACAGACAGACATGGTGATTCCTATTTACCTTCTTTCAAACTAGTTTGCGGTGGTTTGAACAAAGACGTTTAACACAAGGCTAACGAATCAGTGCCGCATAAGCTCACATCGCCCCCACTTTACCTCTTTATAGACAGAATTTCGTCAGCTGCTATCAGAGTCTATTTCCCTTGACGACTACCTTGAGCTTTCGACAGGTCTGTACTGTATATTGAGATCAGGCTGGTAGTGGTTTGTTATCCCAACAAAAATGTATACGTACTTACTAAACTACATGCATTGTCATTATTTGATCATTTCTGCGTGTCTTTTTTATTACAGGTCAAGTTGGTAACGTCATAAATAATAGAAATGCTAGTCGTCAGGAGTTCGAGCGACTTCTGGTAAGTAAACCATCATTATAGAAAGGTAATTAAACAAACAATTTTAAAAAAATTCGAAATTAATGAATAACATTTAGAAACAATTTTTACAAATCGGAATCCCTGAACAAGAGTAAAACTCATATTAAACAGTTTTCTGTACATCTATAATATAACAATTTATAAAACATGGCATAATATACATACATACAAGCAAAGCATTCACTAGAACATTATGAATCAGAGAGAGAGAGAGAGAGAGAGAGAGAGAGAGAGAGAGAGAGAGAGATACATAAAATACAATGGAGTATAGATAGTTTTAGACAGATAATTGTTTTCATCCATATTTTGATTTCGTTCTTGTTTGCTCGATATGTAAATATATATATATCTGCTCCCTTGCAGCAAAGAATATAATTATTAATGTTATTTTTGAAATAGAAATTACTAAAACCTTCTTGCATTTAGGAATTATGTACCGATTTAAAAAAAAACCCGTAGACGAGACTTTTTTTAAATGCACAAAGCTAAGGCTGACGCATGCCACATGTCCCTTAAATACATAAAATGACTTTTTGTTCCGCAAAAATAGTTTCATTATTTCATCAGTTCTATTAACAACGAAATAAATCAGTGTTAGTCTAGTGTTTGAAGCGAAGGCGAGAAACAACAGTCGGATGTATAAAAAAATATCCAAACCACAATCCAAGAGCAAAGTAAACACTTTAAAGCTTGCAATTCAAGAAACACATGTGTACTTCCATCAGGGAAGTGAGGCAGGGTGCTTCGGAAGGTTAAACTCCTGTTTAGCTAAATACACCCGTCACGTGTGTAATCAAACTTTAAAATATAAGGAACATTGAACAATAGGACGTCAAATATAGCCAGGACAATTTTAGATACAGAGACACCAACTTATCAACAGTTCTGTGATGACGGTCAAAATTATGACACCAATCCACATCCAGTTTTAAACCACCATCCAAAAACAAAATAAAAACTTTAAAACTGACTTATAGTTAAACACGTGAACTACCACCTGGGAAGTATAAAAAGATTCGGTTTCAGTTTTTAAACTTACTTTCTCTAATACAGTTGTTCCAAACATAGACACTGAAGTTAGTAAATAATGCCTCCAAGACCTAAATAATGTTTGTTTTATCCAATCGATATTCCGATGTTTTTTTTATTTTCTTGATTGACATGTTTCAGTCTCGGAGGGCATCACGAGTAAACAGCTTCTTTAATTTAAAACCTGATTTATCAACCTTTATTGACAAGCACATTGGATCTGATTAAAATAGGTTATACAACAGTCAAGTTTGTATACTATTTTATTAATCAAACACAAATAACAATTTTCAAAGCAAAGACAAAAATTCAAAACTGACAAATTAAGTGAAACGTGAGTTTGCACCAGGAAAGTGAAGCAGGGTGCCCCGGAAGAGTAGCATATTCTGTCTTGCTAGCTAACCCGCCATGTATGAAATTAGGAAGAAAAGTGAGACCGGTTGCTTTGGAGAGCAAGTGCATTCTTTCTAGCTCGCTACCAATGCCACATGTATTAAATAATATAATACACTAACATACTGGTTAGAATACTAGGCTATTTTTCCTTCGAAGAACTTTAGCAACTTCTTTATTTACTAGTAAATCTTATCTTCCAAGGAACGCAAAACTTGATTTGTTAGTCGGAGTTTGTTTATATGGATTTGTATCATCTAGATACAAATTACAGAAACCATCAACGAAAATACTTAGATAAACACATAAATAAATGTACATTGATATCAAATTACTTAACTGTTATTTAAACTCCTATCAAATGCATTTTCTGTACATGTATTTCTGTTTGTGAGTGGAAAGATCAGTACTGTTGATTGAATGTGATTTATTTTTAACAAATACGAATTTAAATAAAATAACATTACGATACTTTTAAAAACTGCTATATATAAACATACCATTAACATTATAATAAACCATAATCCCTTATACATGCAAGTGTATTTTTTCGCTCACGATTCTGTTCAGCTTGCAAGGCTTGGGAGCATGATTAACTTGTCTGCAAAAGCCACCAAAGGAATCGGTAAAAATGGTCTTTATTGGCAGGTAGCCCTTATAAACAAGTTCAAATAATATGAATAAAGAGCAATTGGGATAAAAATTTACTGGCCCCTTTAGTAGCAGTTTATATGTATCTAGTGTGGTGGTGTGGTAAGGAATGTGCTGATTTAAAAAATCATTGACTTAACCATCTGGATAATTATAACCAATCAAACCAGAGATGGTCAGCTTTTCATCTACATTATTTCTGGTATATCAAACATCCATAACTCTATTCACATATATGTGTAATGGGGTCTGCGAAAAAATGGACCAATTGGCCATTCCAATTAAACCAGAGATGCTAAGCTTTTAGGGAGCGTTGTCTTATGCATTTGCAGAATGTTATTATTACAATTTCAAAAATGGAAATTAAAAAAATCAAAAAAGTAAATGGTCTAAAAAGTGTATATAATCGCCTGCACTTCAAAAATCTTAAAGGTGCTGATCGTGATGAAATATAAAATGTCACATATGTTTAAGTTAGAACTTTCCCCACATATTAAATGTATATGTGGGTGATTTCATTCTTAATACCAAACAATGCTGAATAGATATTTTACAAATAGGTAGTATAATTCTATTGAGTTGATCACAAACAATGGTATCTGAAACTTCTTGTTTGAGGCAATGTCGTTTGTCGGTATTGATATGCCTAAAGAAGAATGACCGAATTATTTTTAGAAAACAAAATCACAATGCGACATCAGCTGTGTTGGACAACATTTAATTATAAACCTATATAACAGTTGTGTCAGGCAGGCAGTCTATATATTAGTTGTGTCAGGCAGTCTCTTCATTTTTATTTTTTATTTTTTAATGAGATATTTAGTGATTTATCAACTGCCGTATCTATGTTGGAACTTAAAAAAAATGATATATTTTGTTATAAATCTGTGATTTATAAGACATTCATGTGTACTTTTAATTTTAGGTATCTTCTTATACTCCCACGAACGACAAATAAAATTTTGCCTTTAGATCTAGTTTCTCCCCAAAGTTTTAAGGTTCAAAATCTGTAATGTTAACAACCAGGCATTGGGGAATTCTTATTTGTACTTGTAATGCATTACAATTTTCCAACTAATGTATGTAATGTGTAATGCCCCAATTTTGCATTACACGTAATCGTAATGAAATGCATTACATAGACAAAAATGCATGTAATTTAAGCATCACATAGCATTACTTCTATTACTATTAACGACCCATTTTTTTGCTATTTATTGATTTTTTTGTTTTGTTGTAATTTGTTCTTGTTTGTATGATTTATTGTTAATAGGTTCCTGTTTATATCTCAGATTATTTGCTTTTGCTGTTTTATTATGACTTTTGTCTTTATTTATTTTGGCGAAGCTACAAATATCTCTTGTGTATGATCAATTTGTAGCCATACCGCTAGATTTAAGAAAAATGTTACATAATAAACTGCCATGTTAAGGTTGTGATTTAGTGATTGATTTATAAGATAAAGTTTTAATTTTTATATGCTTATCCATCAAAAGCAAAGGGCCTAACTTCTCTGGTGAAAGTTTACATTTTGAGCCTAATCTGTCAGTTTCAAAGTTTTTATTTTGCTTTTGGATTTTGGTTTGGACATATAGTAGTATGTTTGTTTTGGATATGAAGTTATTAAAACAATATCAAGTCTTAAATAGTTGCATATACAATCTAAATCAAATTAAATACACATTTCTATACAAATATTTACTAAATATTAATTTATATTCTACGCAAGAAAGTTACTTACTCGTGATGACCTTGGTGGATTAAAATAAGCCCATCAAGAAGAGAGAATATAAAGAAAACCAATTTGACATAATGTGTAAACCAAATTTTCCAAAATAGACTTCTGTCATTTTTTTACCATAAAGTTATCATTTTCATAATATCAGAATAAACTTTGCAACTTAACTTGTACTTGACATCAGATAACGAATTAAAAACAAAACAATGCAAGCAAATGCTAAACAAGACAAGAGAAATATTTTTAAAATGTCTTCAGAAATTGTTTGATAATCCACACTATTAACCTTTAATGTTACACAGTCAGCTTGCTGTCCCCTGTTTGATTGAAAATGTTTATTTTGATGTTAACAATTAATTCATTTCTTAAATTGATTGTTAAAAGCAATGATAATTGCAAACTTTGGCAGGAACCTTTTTAAAAAAATTATAAGATTTATTTTGGATCGAACTCAAGAAACAGATATCATACTCTTAAAGTAATCTTTATTTTGCTTGAATATCTGAAAAAATAGCAAAATTATTTTTAAAGTTGCTATATTGATATCAACCACAAATATGCAAACACAATCCCCGATCGAAAAAACTGACAAATTAAATACACGTGAACTACCATAAGTGAAATGAGCCTGGGTAGTGTTTCAGAGACCCAAACACTTTCGTTCTTGCTAGCTACATTCACCTCATGTCAAAATTGAAAAAAATATGAAAGGAAAAGCTGTCAAATCTATCCAAAATAATTTTGGATACAAAAAGGTTAAAGACTAATTGTGAAAAAAGACGCCTTAAGATTAAATGTATTGAAAAAAGACGCCTTAATATTAAATGTATTGAAAAAGACTTAATGGTTATAATATCGAGTTAAAATTTAAGATAGCTCATTCTGTCTTTTAACCTGCTATTGATTAGATAAATCATTAATTCATCCTGTACTTCTCAGTTTTGTGACAGTTATTTTAAACCCTTACAGTGCGTGATCATTTGTATCGTATGATTAAATCACTTTCACAGAGTGTGTCTAATAAGAGAGCATTTAATTAGCTTTTAAAATACGTTTGGGAATTCTTTCAAATTAATACTTGATGTGAACTTAATGCAACCGTTGTGTTCACCAACACGTGAAAAAACAAATATGAAATGCCAGATGTAGAACATTAAAGTACTCGTGACCTGAGTACTTTCTTTAAAGTCAAAGTGGCTGGTGTCGATGTATAAAACTTTCATGTCATCTAACATGCACGAAAACAAAACTAAATGTTTCTAATGCTAAAATCACAAAATACAACCATGCTTCTTTAGAGTCGCATTGTAGCTGAGGTGAACATAATGTAACTCAGTGCTAATTAACATACACAAAAAATTTTAATACAACATGTACCGACGCTACAATTATTAATTATACAGCCATCAGACAGTTTTTATTCCGTAAGCGGTTGGACAGGACAAATTATCTTTTTCACTACTAAAAGACCGGTCACAAACTATTTTTGGTGCAGCTAGTTTTCAAGTTAACTGACGGTTACCAATTAGTACTAAAACTGTTTTAATTTTGCAGCACCAGACGACCGTTTCAATATAAAATACGTCAGCAGTTATGGTTTTTTTTTTTTTTTGGGGGGGGGGGTTTTGCCGGAAGAACATTTGTTGACGGATGTAATTGTAAAAGACAAAACGGATAACATATCCATTTACGGAACTGACAAATGGTCAATTTTCTACCATAGATGTATAGAATGAAGACAACTTGTCTGCCAGAAGCCTTAATTACAGTACTTCTGTTACCTATTAGTTCGAAATTACTAAGATATTCGTTTCATTAATTATCGTTAGCTTCCAAGTATCAAATATATATAAACACAGAAGGCGGTATAATTGAGTATAGATAAAGATATGTGGATGATTAGTGTCATTGGAAATGAATGGAAAAACTTCTTATATAGCTAACTGTCTTAAATGAATGAAAAATATAGAACCGTTAAATTAGGTTTTCTGATCGAAGGCACATAAGTCATGCGTTATAGGATCACTAATAGTGCTTAGAGTTGAAGGAACTGTAACATACCCAAAAAAGAGGATACACTATTTTAACCTCTAGGCACTTGAAATCATTTGCCTTACAACAAATAAAAAGATTTGAATGTTGCAGAAAAAATTGATAAACCAGAAGAACCATAGCTACTATGTTAGCAAAATACCATACCGTCTTCGATTTAAGGTTGTGGTGTTGTTTAAAATGGCTTTGCAAAAATGTTGTTGGACTATGATTTTGTTGGGTTTCCATAAGTATTCATTTTAAAAAAGGGGTCATTAAACAAACTATATTAAAATTATTCTTAATAAAGCTTCATTAAGATAGGTTTATGAAGTAAAGTTTATTCATTGTATCAACTGACGAACATAAAACATATAAACATACACTAATACTCCGGTCCGAAATTTGTTACTTTTTCTTCTTTGTTTCTTCTAAATTTTTAGAAATTCGCTTCAATTAAAAATCTTAAACAAACATGGAAGATTATGCATGTGGTTTTTTCAAGCAAGTTATTTTTACTTCAAACGTATTTTAGTAATATATTTTGGCTGAAGCTAGTTAAGTATAAACAAAAACAATTTGCAGAGGAATCGACATGATAAAATATAATGACAAAACGACAAAAGCTATCAAATAACACGACATGAAATGATTCCTTTTTTGTCTTTCCTGAGATCAAAATCAACTTTAATCATAAATATCTTCTAGCTGTCACAAAACAATAACTTCTTAGTAATACCTAGTATCACATTTAATAATCGATATATATTCAACAACTTGTTCTTCATGTCATGATTTTTATATCCAGTTACATTTCATAAATCTTTTTGTCATTTGTTTCCGTGTTTGATTTTTTTTATCATCATTGTAACCATGACATTTTTTTCTAAATTTATATTTTAATTTCCTATTCTTTAATATTGGTTACAGTTTTATTGCATTTGTAAATTAAAATTTAGAATATACACACATGTAGTTTAAATAGTGTTAACATGTATATAATTTTATAAAACCTGTTATTATATAACAGGGTCATTAATAAGCTTTTTATTCCTGTTTGGAATATTTCTTTGTTGAATTTTAATTTTGGCACAATAAAACTTTCTAGAATAATGTAGCCATAAACACAAACTTTCGTTCATAAAATCAAACACAAACATAATAATCCAGGTTCTATTCACAATCTCAAAAGCAAAGGCAAAACTTAGAAAACTTTTTGATTAAGTAAACACAAAAAAGTGAGAATGGGTGCTCCGGAAGGAGAAGCAACTAATGTAGTTGTCTGTCTTAAGTAAACCTTCAGACACGATACATCGGTAATAAAGATCAATTTACAGCATCCAATATGTGCAGGTAAGAAGAAAATGTATCTCTGGTATTTTACAATCGCAATCAGGGTTTTAAACCCTTGACCATAAACTTTTTTTGAGAGTTAGTGACATACTACAAGCTTGGTCTTACTGCGTTGTTTTACTTTTCAATGTTTTGTTTTTATTTTCAGGATGGAGCTAAACTTTATATGCAGATGCATAATGTACCAAACGAATTACAGAAAAGAGTACAACGGTGGTACGACTATGTCTGGACTAGGTAAGTTATCCCAGGTTATCTCACAGTTTCCAAATTTTGAGGTGTAAACATACAGCATATGGTAAATAAACGTCTTTCTTCCAGTAGTAGAATGACAGATTATTGTGTAATAAATAAAGAAGTGCAATGTTCAAACATCTCATACAAACCCCCTTTTTGTTACCCGGTTGTAGAAGCTAATCTTTTCTTGTATATACCTTTCAGATTTTAATATTATTCACACATTTCCTTAAAGTTTTCATATGGTTATCCAATATCTAGCATACTTATTACATTACCAACAATACTATAGTCACATCACTGTACATTAAGTCCAGTGCCTGTCCACGTCCGTCCGGATGTTATAATCAGTGATCCACAATAATTTTAGTTTTCTTTTAATTGGTAATCAAAAACAAACATACTAATCCATGTCCGAATCACAATCCAGAAGCAAAGTGAAAACTTTGAAACCGACAAATTAGGTAAGACACGCGAAGTGAGGCCAGGTGCTCCGAAGGGGTGAGAACCTCTTGTTTAGCTAGCTACACCTACCACGTGTGCGATCAAAATTGTGTGAAAGGAACATGGAACTATTGGGCGTCAAATATATCCAGGGCAATCCTGGACACAGAGACATCAAACCTATCAACAATTGTGTAATGACTAAATTTTAGAAAGAAACTCGCAAAAATGATTTGGATAATTAGATATTTTATGACGTGTTGGGAAATGCAAATTTAAGTGCATTATTTTACAGGTTTTTTAATGTTGCTATGAATTAAACATCTCTGATTTTTAAATGGCATTTACAGCCAAATTACTTCACAAAATTAACAATATTCCAACATTGTTATTAAACCACAAATTTATTGACAACAACTTAAAATGCTGTGATGAAAAATTGACGCGTAAACATAGAATTATTCCACACGGGACAATATAAAATCGTACCATTAAGAATTTTTTGTAAGAAGAAGAAATATTCTTTCCGGTGATATCGTTTATACTGGAGTTAACTGAATAATAATCTTCAAAGTAGTTCAAACTTAATGTTTAAACTGAGATCTCGTGAATATATTTTATCTACTCAATAAATTTCATTTCTACTACTGCTTATCAAGTGATAAATTTAAACATGAATCGAAAAAAACAATTAGTTCGTTTTTATTCATTTGTTTTAGCTAATAACTCAATTGAATAACAAGATTATTTTATACTTTATCGTGTCATAATTTACAATGGCATATCAGTGTTTATTTCAATTTAATAAATACAAATACATTTCTTTATTCTTCCCGGCGATGTGTTTAGATTTATTTTAGTGATGCTATAGAAAGTAGCATTTTATTAGATAATGATTTCATTGTCAGTTATGAATGATTCTGCCTCTTATATAAACAATTGCATTTAAACATTTTTTCAAACAAGTTTGTTTGCCATGTAACTTTCGATCAGTTGAAAACATATACGATTCACTTACTGGTCTTAATGACGAAATTATGTCGCTTTTTGGCAGAACAAAAAATCATTGAAGGTTTGGATAATTGCATACATTTCATGGTGTGATGGGAATTGAACATTTTGTGCATCATTTAACAGGTTTTTTAATGTTGCGATGAGTTAAACATCTCTAATTTTTAATTTAATTTATAGCCAATTCACTCCACGAAATTTACTAAATTCAAACATTGTTAATAAAACAGAAATTTATTGATAACAACTTTAATCTTTTGATGAGAAACTGACGCGTTATATAGAATAATTCCACAAGGGACAATATAAAATATCGTTTTTCAAATCGCGTCATTAAGGCACTCATTGTTAAAGTAGAAGAATAATTCGTTATTATCGCTAATAATGTGTTTTTGTAGCTAAATAATAATCTTCAAAGCATTTAAAACTCAATGTTTAAACCAAAATCTTGTTAAAATATTTTATCGACTGAATAATTTTATTTTTTTATACTGCTCTAAAGCGTGTGATAAATTTAAACATTAATCAAAAGTAATTATTAAAGTTTTATTCATTTGTTTTAGCTAATAACTAAACTGTTTAACAAAATTATTTAATGCTTTATGACGCCCTAACTTACAATGGTTTGTCAGTGTTTATTGCAATGTAAATAAAAAATAAAAATAAAATGAAATGTCTAAATCTATTTAAGTAATGGTATTAAAAATACAATAATATCATATTATGCTTTTAATGTAAGCCATGTATAGTTTTCCCTTACATAAATCATAACATTTAAATATTTTTTCAGACAATTTTTGTGCTATGTTACATTCGATCAGGTGAAAAATTATACAATTTAATGTCTAGTTTTAATGACCAAATTATGTTGCTTTATTCGCATCATTCAAGTTTTTAATAATTACAAACATTTTATGACATGTTGGGAATTGTACATTATAGTGCATCATCAAACATGGTTTATTTGGCATAGGCATCGCTAATTAGAATTGACATTTAAAACCAATTCACTTCTTAAAATGCACTGAAATACATTTCAGCATTATCATTAAAACATGAATTTATTGATAACAACTTTAAATTCTTTAATGAAAAATTGGCACGTTATGTAGAATTAAAGGGACAAAGTATAGAAAAAAATAAACTACTGTATTACAAGATTAACAATATTATTTAATACTATATGACGTCATCATTTACAATTGTTTATTACAGTTTTTTGCAGTTTTACAAAAAATTAAAAATCTGTCCTTCATGTTGAGTGTTTAAATCTATTTGAATGATTCTATTGAAAATAAAATAATATCATATAATAATTTTAAATGTTAGCTACAAATATTCTCTTTCTCTTACATCGATCGTTATAAATAAATATTCTTTTAAACAAAACGTTTCGCTATTTCACTTTCGATCAAATGAAAACTTAAACGCTTTACTGCCTGGTTTTAATGTCTAAAATATGGCACTTTTCAGCAGCATAAAAATGATCAGAAGATTACCTTTTTAAAAAAAAAAACAACCAACGTTGTTGCTCAATAATTTAGTTCAAAACTAAACAAAACACTATGGAACTGACATAAAATGCACACCTTAATATAAACTTGTTCGATACGGACAAGTAAAAGAGACCAAGTAAATCAAGTACTATTTCTTTACTAGCTTCTTTCTTTAAGACGTTATACTTTTCTGCAGTGAACTATCTACCAAATACTTTTTTCAAAAATAAATTAAAAAAGTAAAAGTAAAGAACTGTATCAAAATTATGTATTCCTTAAAGTATTTAATGGTTGTCATTACAACATTGTTGATAAATGTGATATCACTGTATCCAAAATTATCCTAGGTATATTTGACGTCCAATAGTTCCCCCTTATTATAATTTTTGATTACACACGTTGCGGATGTAGTTAAAGAGGTACTGCTATCACTTCTGGAGCACCCGGCGTGACACCTCAATACCTGGGTGAAAATCACGTGTTTAACTTAATTTGTCGGTTTCAATTGTTTTATTTGCTTCGGGGGTGTGGCGGGGACATGTTTTCTATTCTATTATCTCATCACCAACTATTTACTCAAGTTTACAACAATTTTGGTCCCAGCACTTCTGATGAGGAATTATTTCCGAAACGGTTGCCCAAATGGTTCAAAACTAAAACAAAATTAGTAATAATTACTGGCGTTCTTTTCTTTCGTGTTCTTGGTAAAAAAAAGGCTGGTGTCAAGTCCATGTGTTTAAGTTAAAATCTCTTTCTTCTATTTTAACGTGTCATAGATAGAATATTTATCATATCTGAAGCACAAATTAATCAATATCTCTTAAAAATGATCTTTGTAACTAAATGACAATTTTCATTCCATTAAAACCATTAAAATCTCGATTTGAAAATAGGATTATGCTGAGAGCTTTATCGACTGTTTTTTAACAATACCATTGTTTTAAATCAAGTGATAAATAGAAACATTAACCAGAACGAACAATGGATGGGATTAAATCATCACATTTAACAAATCAATAAATTAAATAAATGGGAATTTTTTATTCTTTGGAAACATACTTCAAACAGTAAAATGATTTAAAATTATCATTTAATCTTTTAAATCTTTATTGTTTGAAATTTTTTAAAGGTGTATCCTGTAACAAAATATCGATGCAGATTTGAAATTTATTACAATTTGATTTTAGGTTCAAAATTGTCCAATCTGCTATGCCATAATATGTGTAAATGTTTTTCTCACCAACCAATTTGAACGTTTGATCGACACCAAACGATTAGTCTTGTGTTACCGGGAATTGTCTCAGTTTGTCAAACCACCTCATTACAGAAGTATAGTTTTTTTCACGGCTCTTCAATAAGTGCAAACTAACTTCAAATTGCGTCTTCTGAATTTTGTTGTTCCATTGCCCTACTCCAATCAACTTCACTAAACTTTTTATATCCTATCTTTTTCTTAGAACATTTCGGTTCAAATAACAATGTTTAATACAGTCAAACTTGTCTATAAAGGCCACCTAAGGAAACCAGTAAAAGTGGCCTTTATTGGCAGGTGGCTTTTACATACAGGTTAAAAAAATATGGATAAAGAACCATTGAGATACAATTCTACTTGCTTTTATAAGCAGATGACTCTTATATAGAGGCGGCCTTTAAGACAGGTTAGACTGTAATCAGTTCTATTTTCGTTTTAACTTATTAAATAAATCTCAAGCAAAAAAAACGTGATCTACAATATACATACACATTATTTTGACATATATATCCTACGCTAACTATTATAACCTCTTTTTTCATTCACTTAACTATAATACAAATATCTTTTAATATATTATTTTTTCTGATTGTACTGGCTTAGAGCGTTTTTAATTTCTGTTGTAACTGAATACCTTGTGTGTTTCAGCTTCAAATATCGACATTCCTGTATTCCTTTTTGGTTTTCCAGAAATACGTTGGTTGACTCCATATAACAGTCTCGATTATCCATATTTTAATATTGGCCTCCTGATATAAAACTATTACTATTTTTACATATGACATAATTTTGAAGTATTTCATACAAAAATAATAAAGTATTAAATATTTGCAATTAAACAGCATGTAATTGACAATTACAAATTATACCATTTTATCTAATATTCTCAGGTATGCTTAGTCCAATAGTAGAGTGCCATCCCAGTGAATATTATTATTACTATTATTATTACAGAGGAAGAATGAAGGGTTCAGATATTAATTCCCTAGGGTTGTTACCAGATAAACTGAAAACAGAGTTAGCAATTCACGTCAACTTAGAAACGTTAAAAAAGGTAATATATTTTGATATATTAATTTGATTCACAATGGCTTGGGAATATCAAATTGATATGAAATTTGATTGAGAGTTTGTCATTTAATATTATTCATTTTGGGATACAATATTCATTTAATATGTCCAATGCTACTATTTTGTAATATTGGCTCATTCAGATTCGAACTTGCGTAGTTTTCTCAATACGTATTTTTTTTTTACATATTTCTTATATCGCCCATTGTTGTGACACTCTTTGCTTTAAATCATATATCCCATTTCAACATTGCTAACGCCTGTATAGTGTTACTTATTTTAAGTTTTTTTCTTCATATATTTTAGTCTAGTTGCATACTATGTGATGCACCCAATTTATAAAAAAATATAATGGGCGGTTAGACTAATATTTCCAGTGACTTTGAAGATTGTTGGCTTGTTCATAACTTAATTATAGATTAAAAACCTTTTTCACAATTTTGCCCATATAATCAATGGTACTTTCTTTCTTAGATACACGCAATCTTTGTGTAGTTTATTTTAAAATCATTTTCTGTTAATGTCATCATTACTCTACCAAAATACTTATTTGTAGTATCTCATTAAGGATTATTTTGAAGAAATAAATAGCATACTTTTGCATGCTTATGGTACTGGGGAAAATAAATCAAAAATTAAGTGAAGATTTTGACTTGAAACAAACCGCGAGACAATAAAATCGAAATAAAATATACTGTTACTTACAAAAAAAGAAAATAAAAAACTATTCTAACGCTAAAAACACCGTAATGAATCTGCAAAGTAACTAACTGTAAATGGACAGTAGAATACTAAATCCACTTGTCTGTCTTTAAGTTTTTTTATTGTTATTGACTACTGGCATTAATGCATAATAAAAAGGAAAAAGACGCATTAACACACTATCAAAAAAATAAAAAGACATTTTAACTTTCTAGTTAGTTTTTTTCCTTTAGATATTGCTCCTAGATTGCGTCAAAGCAGTGATTGTAGTTAACGTGTTAAGCTCTAGAAATGGACGATAATTGAATTTTTATTATATGTTTCTATTGCTTGCATATTGGTTTACACCTTTTAGATTGTTATTAAAGTCTTTGATCGACATAAAGAGTTTATGTTTAGTAAAACGTACTTAGTTTAAGAAGGGTCTAATATCAAGATGTGGTTTACATTATGCGATATTAAAGTTAAAAATACAAAACATTGTTTTATACGTGGCGGTGTTACTAGCTAGACAGGGGTACTTACCATTCCGGAACATCCGGCCACATTTCCCTGGTTGACTGGTTTATTGGTATTTTTCGGCTTTAAACTTGTTATTTTCCTTTAACTATTGTAATTTATAGATGAACTGGTATGTGTTTTTAGACTTATGGCCGCAAAATTCTTAATTTCCAATCAAAACTTGAAAAAAATACCGAATCATGTGCCGTGACGTAATTAAAATACATTTCGGGTCCTAATTAACACTTTTAGCGACACAAACATTTATGTTATCATGAACGAATTTTGAATTCTGATTGTATTCTGCTATTTCTGCTTTTCTTGATTAATTCGCTTGTTTTTGTTTCCAGGTCACCATTTTTCAAGAATGCCAGCCTGAATTTCTTCATGATTTAGTTTTAAAAATGCGAGCTTACATATTTACACCTGGTGACCTTATCTGTCGACGAGGGGAAATTGCTAGGGAAATGTTTATCATTGCTGATGGTGTGGTTGAAATTATAAGGTATGTCAGATGTTTATAAACCATGCTTGGATTTTATCGAGATGTAATGTTTATCATTATTAATGGTGTTCTTGAAATTGTAAGCCTTACAAGCTCATATGGCTGAAATTTTCAATTGTATTTGTGGCCTATATGAGAACGTCGCCTAGATGAACATGCATAAAGTTAGAACTGCTTAATCACAAACTTATAACATAACATTTACCTTTTCAGATTTGTTTTCCATTTTTATCTAGTTTACTCCATAATTGTGATATGTAAAATCACTTGTGAACAGTTTTTATTTTTTTCCCTTGAAGTTGTGTGATTATTTGTAACCATTTAAGTGTGCAATAAAAAATCCAATTGACATTTACTTCAGTGCCCTTTTAAAAGCCTGGACTTTTATTATCAGTGGTGTCTATTCGATTTATCTATCTTTTTGCAGTGAAAGTGGTACTATATTAACACAGATGAGTACTGGTGATTTCTTTGGTGAAATAGGAATCCTTAATCTTGACGGCGGAATCAACAGGTAAGATACATTTCTTAACTTTGTAAAAGGAAATATCATTTCTTCCTGATAAATAAAATTAGAATAAATGGACAACACCCTAAAATATCAAACAAAATCACACACAAATATACCAGTCAATGTTCAAACGACAATCCGAAAAAACCAGAGTAACTACTTTTAAAACAGGAGACTTAAGTTAAACGTGATCTTCTACCATTGAAGTGAGACCAACAATAAAGTACAAGTTACACTTTTAACTTACTAACAAAACAAAAACCACTTTAGCAATCATTGATATGCAAGGAACACAAGATATCGTGATAAGAATGTCTAACAATAGAAAATTGAAATAAACTGAAATATACATAAAAATTATCAGTAGTCCACAAAAGAACTTAGCTAAAGTATATTTTCGTGAACCTTTAAAAAGAGGAATGACGTCATTTTGATAAATAGTGTAAACTGTAATTTTTCTATAGACAAAATCATGCAAATGTTAATAGAAAAATAGATTAGTGCCCTAATACTGTTAAACACCCCAGCAAAGATTATTTTAATTATTTAGAGATGTTTAGTTCTGTGGTGATTGAAGAAACGTTAATCCACAGAAACTACAGAGATTCTGCAGGATAACTGATACTCTTTCTCACACTATGATATCTTCGATTCAGATTTGAATCTAAGTGATAGAAATATGCCAGTAGTTTAGCTTCCTTGGCCACAAAGGCCCTGATAACTTAAATACGACAAGTGAAATACAATAAAACATTTCGATAAGTGTGTTTGAAGTAGTTAAACTTGAAATTGAAGGTTTTATTTTGTTTACCACAAACGAGTCACATGTGAGCCAGAACATAGTCAATCCTTAACGGTATTTACTTGCTGTAAATTGTTATTTGTAGATTCCAAAAACAACAATTGATTTATACACAGACAAAGTATTCCAAATATACTAGGCCTCGTGATGCTTTATGTTATAACTGTATGACTGGTATCAGCATTTTACGTTTGAGTGCATATTTGCATTGAATATACATGACACTTAATACAAATCGTAATGAATTGTTCAGTAGTTGTCATAACACATGTGAACTCTATTCTTGTTATATATATTCATAAATAGACAGTTTCATTTATCTCAGACCATTTATGTAGCATTGCCTGGTTTGATGTCCTTTAAAGGTTCTAGATCGAAATATAGAGTACATGTATTTGAACTTGTTTGCTTTGTTATTGTATGGCCTGCCTTTTAAATCATAAAAAATTAATGAAATAATATTTTTTTTAATCTTTTGCATTGTCAGATTAACATTGTTCATAAAAATCATCTGCTTCTTCAATTTTAAAATTGAAAGATTAAGCTATGCCTTAAAGTAATGCCTGTAGTAAGATAGATTTGGTAATATACATTTGGTCCTTCTTTTTTCTCATCTCAACATCTGAAATTTTTTTGGTCCGAGAACTACTTATAAGGAATTTTCTTTCAAAATGGCTGTTTAGCGCTGTAAACGGCGGCTTTAGCTAAAATTTATTAAAGTTTGGTGTAAATAAAGATCTAAATTCAGAGCCTACAAAACACTTTATGGCCGTCGTCACATAAATGTTGATAAATATATTGTCTATGTATCCTAAATTGCTAAATGGGTATATTTGACGTCCCATTCATTTATTTGTGGGTGAAGCTAGCTAAATGTTAGGTGATTACTCTTCCCTGGTCCATGTTCCTTTCATACAATTTTGATTATGCACTAGTGTAGCCATATGTGTAATCAAAATTGATTTAAAGCAACATCGACCTATGGAACCATATAGTCCATTATCCACCTCATCAAAAAATAATAATCGTAAATTTAAAAAAAAAACTTGTGTTGCATATTAAGCACGTGATAAAGCATTAAGAACAACTACTTTAAAGATAAGTACATTAAGTGCATTCGATATAATGATATAACATAGTAATTCAACATACTACCACATGTACTATTATACAAAACCCTAGTTTATTGATTTATTTTAATACACACTAAAATATTTTACAATTTTTGTTGATATTTATACTTATTAGATCCATTTTTTTGGTTGTGTCAATAATTTGATGTTATCTTTACCACAAGACGGCGATGTGATAGATATAAAAAGCCAGGTTTTATAAAGTCTTCTAAGATAGCATGACCAGGAATCTGTACATAGATTCCGGAACTTCTCAAATAATATTGAAAATCAAATCATTATCATGCAGATAAAGACTTAATATCGAGACACGCTGTAAAATAAAACTTATCAAATAATTCTTATTTCCTGGTGTGGTAAGATTTAATAACTATAATCTTAACTATCGTATCAATATGGTAATACCAGACTTATTTGTCAGGAATTTATCAAAGTCAATATTAGATATGACTGATGTGGGATTTCCAGAGTCTCTAAGGTGTTGCAGATGTTATCAATGATCGAAGGCTTTAGAAACTTGGAGATATAATTTGTATGATCTTTGGCCAAATTTAGAGTTCATTATGATATTGTCAGTTTATCTTTTGTGTTTATAGATTTTTCGTCGCAATTGTCATTATGATGATCTAGCGTAGTTTTATAGAAATATAGTTAAACCTTTTTATAAAGACCACCCAAGGGAACCAGTAAAAGTGGTCTTTATGATAAGGTGACTTTTATATACAGGTTCAAATAATATGAATAAAGAATAATTGAGAAATAATTCTACTGGTCTTTTTAAGCAGATGGTCCTTATATAGAGGTGGTCTTTAAGGCAGGTTGGACTGTATATAGATCAGAGGAACAAATTTAGTCAGTGTCAGTCTTAAATAACTGCTTCCTAAATTTAAAACTTTCTCAATAAACTAAGCTATGCTCAATTCAAAGTATTGCTTTTTGTCGATTAAGTATAATACATTGTTTCAATCTTAAAAATATTTTGATATTCATATTTTTGGTCCGAACACTACTGATAAGAAATTTTATTCCGCAACGGCCGTCTAGTGCTGTAAAATTAAAATAGGTTTAGTAATTACATATTATACCAGTTTTAATTTTACAGCACTAGACGGCCGTTTTGGCATAAAATTTCTCATCAGTAGTGCTTGAACCAAAATTATGAAACCAAAATTATTTTGAAGATGTTGAAAAGCTACCTAAAGGACCAAAATATATTTTACCAAATTAAGTTAAGGAAATATACTTTCCACCAGGGAGTATACCTTAGTTTTTTGAGAAATTTCAAATTTTTAACTTGCAGGAAATTTAGACAATTATAGTATATTTCTGACAATAATACGAAATTAATACATTAATTGTAATAATGTATTTTCGATCATAATATTTCTAGATTAAAATTTACAAAACGGAAAACACTACGTGCTTTGGAATTGGGTGCAACAAAAGGTACAAAGTTTATCGAAACTGTTCCTTCGATTATTCGTATTATCAAAATAAACAAACTTCCCCATGGCCAATGCTTCCAAATAATATATTTGCGATCATTATATAACAAATTTAATTAACAAAAAGAAAAAAATCGTAGATGTTTGGGAATTTAATAGATAAACGTTACAAAATGCAATGAAACAGTATACTTTGATGGTTTTGTAATATATTTTCCGATACTTAAATGAAACATCAGATCGTTCGAAAAAAAATTCATTCCTAAAATATAAAAAACCCAGTATGAGCCCTCAAAATTTTGTCTCGATTCCAAGAATTTGCAAGAGTAAATACTAGATACGACTGATATGCGATTTTCAAAGTCTCTAAGGTTATGTAGATGTTGTCTATGATCTATAGAAACTCTAAGGAATTGCAAAATCCAATACTAAACACGGTTGATATGTGATTTTCAGTCTCTAAGGTTTTGAAGATTTTGTCTATGATCTATAGGAAGTTTAAGGAATTGCAAAAGCCAATACTAAATACGACTTCTATGGGATTTTCAAAGTCTCTAAGGTAATGAAGATGTTGTCAATGATCTATAGGAATTTAGATACATACAAAAGGCAGTTAATTTGTATGATCTTTGGTCCAAATTACTTGGTTGTGGTATTATCAGTTTATCCTTTTTTCGAAGACACTTTCATTATAATCTTAATATTTTAATATTTATCATGAAAGTCTGCGACTTCTTGTGATGTCAATTATTTCTTTTTGCACTATAGATTTTTCTTTTTGCTTTGAAGATCTTGCCTCGAGATTCAATAATAAGTAATAAAGTTAGAAAGTAAAAAGTTCTGAAAACAATTGATTAACAATAACTATGGCGGTCATTATGGAATTTTTATACACTTACGTGCATTTTATCAAAGATGAAACCTTTGAGGTTCCTAACATTATAATGATCTAATGAACTCCAATTCGAAATAAAATATAATTATCAACCGCCTTTTCGACGGATCAAATAACAAAAAAGCACACCAATCAAAACTATCCAAGACAAACAAGATACATAATTCACTGATAATAACTCCCAACCTTGAACGTGCATTTCTGACATACTGAAAATCCAAAATTTAATAATTTATTTTAAAAGCCAATAAGAAAACACCCATATTCAATTACTTGAGATTTCGTTTTATTCACATCCTGGTGAGCAAAGCAAAGTAAAAAATTTGAAACTGGCAAACTAAGTTAGACACGTGAACTCCCACCAATAAAGTGAGACTGGGTGTTCCGAAAGGGTAGGCACCTTTTTTTAACTAGTTCAACCCGCCACATATGTAATCAAAATTGATTATGACGGAACATTTGCAATTAAGTTCAAAACAGAAAATAAATGCATTGAGCCTTGCTATACCATTTTTCTATGTAAATGGGTTAAATTCACTTAGAACAAAAAACAAAGCGGGTGGTTTATTAAAATACATTTACAATTATTGTTTATTGAACGTATACGTATTCTGCTTGACAATAGCCAAAATAGTCAATTAAATTGTTTTACTTAGAATTTATTGTGATTCATTACCATGGATATATTTGACGTTCTTTTCATGATTCTTTCATCATCAATTTGATTTACAGTCGTGAATAGGATGTGCTTACCTATCCTGAGCAACCGGTCTCACTTTCTTGGTGAAGGCTAATGTGTTTAACTTAATTTGGCAAGTATAAGTGTTTTAATATGTTTTAAGACTGTTGTTTTGACATGAATTAGTATGGTTGTTTTTGATTACTGAAAAATTACAAGTAGATGACTGTCAGTAAATGAACTCACAGTTTTTATTGTTTCAAACGTTATTCGACTTACCAACTCAAGAACGTGCCTGTCTGTAAATGAAATCATATATTTCTATTGTTTCAGACGAACCGCAGACGTTAGATCAGTGGGATATTCCGAGTTGTTTGTCCTCTCTAGAGAAGATGTACTTGGCGCACTGAAGGATCATCCAGAAGCTGAGGTAAAACTTAATAAAAGAGACGCTTAATGATTTAGTTTTCACAGTTAGACACTTATTATCAAGAAAACAATGTCTGTGACTTAATGGTCGTTTTATATGATGATTGAATCATGAACCAAAATCATGTTATGATTTCAATTTTTAGTACCAACGACATTAAATTAAGTTAATTAGAATTTCTATCTATGGAACATCTTATGAAAGAAATATACATTTTAGTGGAAAATATAATTAAAAATACTTTTTTATTACGACATGTAAAAAGATGTTTTTTTCTGATCGAAATTTCCAGATAGTTTTGTAGCCAATGAATTGCGTTTTAAATTGTTGACAATTCAAATTAGAATCAAAATCCTATGTTAACCAATCGAAACTGAATCGGAACTATGCATCTTAGATCATTCATGCAATAATAATTATTACCTGTACAGTTTGTGACTACTTTCTAAATGTAGAGGTGAACGATTCGACATGGCATTTTCCGGAAAATTACAAATTTCGCGTGATCGGAAGTATAAATTCCACACAAATTTTAGAGTTATCAAATGGAATATTCAGAATTGCAGCCAATAAATGTTTCTTTGTGTCAACTTGTCAAATTATCTCTCAATATCATCATAACAATTCATTTTTGCATCCAAGAAGCCAAGTGATATACTACCGAACAGAGTACTGACTGGTTCAACCAGTTTCAGTATATTCTGTGTGAAGCAGTTATATGCACCTTTAAAGTCTGCTCGCTAGTACAAGGAAAACCATAAAAAAAACTCTCGCAAACCTCACGTATATATGAACCTGTTCTTAGATGAATCATTTAAAATTAACTTATATTTACAAAATTGTTATTTTGAACAAGATTACAGTTTTTCAGAGGAAGTTAAGCAAATGATAATCAAATTATTTTTCAATGTTTGACACTTCCAAATATTTATTGTTGATGTCTGCGATTACACTTACTGGTTATTCAGGTACATTCTCATTACTCTTTATTTGCAGTTCTTTTTTATTTATTGTTTATTTTCTTGTTTGTTTTAAGTTAAGTTTTACGTTTGAATTTGTATAATTAGGAAATTTTAGTTTTATATGGAAAAATGCGACTGCAAAACGGCGGTAGTACACACAGTCCCGTATTAAGCAGACTTGATATTAGAAACCATAATTCCAAACGATTAATAAATCGTCTTTTCAGGTAGTTAAATTTTTCGTTTTATTTTGTTTCTTTTAATAAGTTTTACTAATTCTTTTCTAAGAACCAACTAGTATAGAATGCTATTCCTTCATATTTTCACAATAGCATGGGAATTGCATGAGAGAATATTTCACTACACTTTTTCATTCATTTTCTTCACTATCCTTCATTATTTATCCTCCGGCCTCATAGGATACATTAGCTATTAGTTACCCTCAGACCTAGTAAGCTATAATAGTTAGAATTTGAAAGAAAATATAGAGAATAGGACATCCATATTACTAATGAAATAAAATATGATGAGGAGTTGCATTCCGAAACGATCTTTAATTTTGTTAAATTAACACTGGTATAATATGAATGTAAACAAAGAAATTTTCATAAAATAGGAGTCACCACAAAAATTTAAAAAGCACACCCACGACAGTTTACAGTTATGTTCCTATTCAAGAAAACTTATGAGAATGCCGATGGATTTTGGTAACCTTCCATTTTTTCGAAAAATAGAAAGTGACAGCAAATTTAACTATCGGTAAGGTATGTAGATATAATAATCTTTAAAAAAGCAGACGGTGAATAAAATGTATTAATGCAATGCATCTGATTTTCGTTGACATTCGATAAGTTTGTGGTCAATTTTATAATTCATACAAATCGTCCAAATACGAAAAAGTTAACGGATAAATATGAACAAAAACAAAGTTTGCAACCTGTGAACGGAACTGTTAATAAAGCTACGAACTACCTAACCATTGCGGTATATCAGTTAATAGAGTGCTCGCTTCGTATGCGGGAGGTTGTGGGTTCGAACCCCCACCTGGTCTGACTTTCTGACTTGAAAGTGGGTAGTAACCGTTCTTTCGCCAAGCACTCGGCATTACGAAATGAAAGTCACGATTCTTCCGGATGTAAACTTAAAATAAATTAGGTCCCGTGTCACTGTAGGCTTGGCACGATAACGAACCCTGCTGTATATTGCCGTAAGTGCAACGAACAGGCAAAATTTCTGCACCATCGCATATTGCTGGCGACGTTTCGATATAAGTAAAGTATTCTTGACTGGGACGTTAAACACCATAACTCAACTCAACTCGAGTGACTTAGCTCAGAACAGCAACTTTGATTTAACATTTTAACATTAACCTAAAATCTTGCCAGTTTCCTCGGAAATATTTCAAATTGACTCGTAGCAGTTTGATTAATACATATGCAATCTTTTGACATCGTGATAATATATAAACGAGTATTTTGCATTTGTATAAGCAAATGTATTTTCTTAAGTATATATTTGTCAAAATAGCAAAATATTCCATTGGTGTTAGTTAAACTTTCTAGAATTCTGCCTTAACCGGTCAAAAGCTCATTGTAAACATACATATACATTTTCTTAAAATAGGAAAAAATTAAATTCTGCGATTTATATACAGAAAATAATT
Source organism: Anadara kagoshimensis (assembly GCA_021292105.1). NCBI lineage: Eukaryota > Metazoa > Mollusca > Bivalvia > Arcoida > Arcidae > Anadara > Anadara kagoshimensis. Next base: position 51,974,687 of record CM037874.1, read on the forward strand.
TGGAACGAGTTTCTAAACGAGTGCGTTTAATTTAATAGCGCGAAAGTTTGTCATTTAATTCATTTTAGCAAGGCGACCGTTATTTCTTGTTGTATCAATCGATCTATACAAGGAACGCTTTTATTATTTAGGCGATATGCTAATATCAAGGCATCATTGAATTTGTTTAAACCTTTCACTAATAAAGTTCTATACTCGGTATATTAGATTATTCTGCAAAAGATTGAATTTTTCGTCCAATTTGTCTGGATGATAAGTTACATAAGATTGTTTAACTTGTTCAGTTGTGTGAAAACCAATGTACCAAAATAGACAAGATTTATATAATTTCATGCCTGCCGTCTACGCAGTTTTTTTATCCGAAAATCAGATTATTTTTAAAAATTACCGCGTAATGATATATATACCACAAAGAACGTTTTTGGTTTTCGTTTTCGATTTACTGATTTGATTGTGTAATTACCAAAACACCAAACTTGAAATAGAAAAGATTGATATAATTTCATGCCTGCTTTCTACGCAGTCTTTTTATCAGAATATATCTTTTTTGAAAAGTATCTCGTAAATGACAGATATGTACTACAAACAAAGAACTTTTTTGATTTTTAGTTTCGATTATTATAGCATTGTTTGCGTATATTAGTTTTAGATTATAAACAAACAACATCAAATAAAACTATTTTACCGAGTGTTTTTGTAGTTCCTAAATCTATAGATGACAGCGATAATAGTTATATAGCATATGTAGGAAAAAAGTAGAATATTAAATGAACATTTAGTGCTAAAACGTCCGCAATATTTACCATCTACGACTAACCAATGTTGATGTTTTAGTTATCCTCTCATAAATTCGTAAACTTTTGGCTGATGAAAATTGGGACGAACAGATCCGGTTGAAAGCGTACCCGACGTATTTACAGATACCTCAGGCATATTTCTTAGAGTTTCTCAGAACAATAAAAATATCGCCTAAATATAAATCAACATAATTTCTTATTAATTTAAATTTTGGTTGAATGTTATTTGCAAAAAAAAATTAAATTATGAAATTCTTTGAATCCCACCGATGACAGAACTTTTTCTTTAGAAATGAAGACAAAAGTAACTAGTACAATGTATATATTTTAATTAAATTTAAATCCTTCTGAATGCTATCGCAGGGTTCTAGGTAAATCAAGGGATCTAACTTCAGGTTACATGGAACAAGGGAAGTAACTTTGGGTTACATGGAACAAGGGAAGTAACTTTGGGTTACTTGGATTATATCAGAGATAACTATATCATATTCTTTCAGAACATTATCAGAGAATATGGTCAAAAAAGGCTTAAAGAAATTGAAGAACATAGGCAAAAGTTAAAAACATCCAACGTGTCCTTATTATCGCAGAGACAGAGCTGGTCGCCATCATCACCATGTAAAGGATTGAATTCACTCGTCAGGTCTACGTCGGGATTGCTACCTTTAGATCCAAAATCAAAAGGAGTTTCTTTAAATCAAATGCATAATAAAATGACAACTCCAAGAAAGCAGGGTTATGTCTTAACCTATATGAAAAGTATAGTTTCAAAGACGAAAAGAAAGAATAAGAAAAGACAGGCTGAAAGAAGTAGAACGCCATCATCAGATATAGTTCATCCAGTGATATCTATCACGCCTAGTAGTGTTGATAGTGACACTAACGTGTGTATGTTTAGTCCTGAAAATATTGACAATTCTCAAAAAGTGACGCATCGTGTTAAAAGACAGAAAAATGTCAACCAACACAGAAAAGACAAATATGCGCATAATAAATTTCTCCAGACAAGTAGAGAAAGATTAGATAGCCAATCAGAATTGTTGTTTTCTGAAACGCAACCAATAGATGTGTCTGTAGAAAATTGTCTTTCAACGAGTAATATTATACGTCAGGAAGCACCTATGCAACTTTGTAATCAAAATGACAATAGTGTTTTAACACCTAGTAAAGTACTTAATAATAATTCCACAACTAACAGCATGCCTTCTTCATCTAGCCGTCCTACCTACCTATCAACTAATCTGTCTGAACCACTACCAACCCATCATCACCATCGTAGGTAGGTTACCATTTTTAATAGTCTATTTTTAGTTGTTTTACTATAAATCATTAGTTTGTGGTAATAAAATATATTATTGTGAATATTCGTCAATTACATGTCATTTCATTGCATAATTGCCATTTAAAATATCTATATCAAATAACGGTTACTCTCACTTCTTTTAGCCTCCATCAGCATACCACGTGACCAATTCTCCATAACGCATTTGCGGAACGTCTGCATCACAAATTTTCAAAATAAAGTCGTTTTTTCAGAAAATTTTAACTTCACAATTCCAAATTCATGGAAATATCAGTTCTGCACGTCGATGTTTGGTTTAACGTTGTATGCTGATGAATGGTATTGAAGTGAAATTCGATCCCACAAAGATTGTGTTACTGTAAATCGGGAAATTTTCGTGTTCGGTTTATTTTATTTATTTATTTTTTTTTTTTTTTTTTTTTTTTTTTTTTTTGCATAATACACAAGAGTACCTAGACGCGAAAATAAAACTTCTGCGTATATTGAATGTTGTTATAATTTATTTGCATTTGTACTGATTATCATTTCAGGACGCGAAAATAAATATGAGAATATTTTAAAACGTCGGTTCTCTCGAAATTTGACTAGACACGAAAATATAAGTTACGCATATATTGCATATTGATATAATTCACTTGCATTTGCTTTGAATATAATGCCATGACTCAAAAATAAATGTAAGTGAATATTTTAAATTGGCGATCGATTCCTGCTAAACTGAACTGGCGCGAATTTTTCCCTATTTATAGTATTATCTAGTATAAACAACATACTGTACTTCTGAACCATGAAATATATCCAACAAACTTTTCATATTGCTTGATGTATTATGGTTGTTTGCTAAATCTTTCGGCATTGGGTATATATCGTGGTTGTCTTTTTGCATTGCATATTATTGTTACATTTAAAATATGTCTATTCATTGTGTAAAGTTAAAAAGACATATTATTCAGTTAAATCTGTATATAAAGATCACCCACGATACCTATAAATACTAACTTTACAGATAAGTGGTCTTAATATAGAGGTTTTTGGTACCTGTTCATGATTGAAAGTTGTTTTTGTATTTAAATGGATACTTAAATTTAATGTATTGTATTTGGAAAATATCATACAACTGACACTTTTTATGATATATTTGATTCAGCACCTGTTTTGGCATGTAATTGCATCTAAACAAATTGCATAACACATGCCCTTTAGTTCATGATTGATAACGCTTGAAGAGCAAGACTTTATACTTAATGTTGACACTGCCATGCATCAATCACAAATTTCCTCTGTGGTAAAACGATTAATGAATGACAGTTAAATGTGAATGAAGCCTTGTTATTGCTTAACTGTTTTGGAAGCATGGTGTTTTCATTTTCATTAATTTGTTTACATGCTTGGTTAAAACCTATTGATATGCAGTACAATTGCTGGTGCTCAAGTTCATACAATTACTTCGATAATTATTTCGTTATGTAACAACATTAACGTCTTCTTAAATTAAACTTGAGATTGTAACATGTGCGTAATACATATTTTTGGTACGTTATTGAACTTAATTTTTCCTGAAAACAAATAAAAATGCTGAAGCGAAAATGCTTTTTTAAATGAATGGATAACAAGCATGCGTAGGTTCATTGGTTTTTAAAATAAAGATTATCTCACTTAAAATTTGCATATATATGTACCATAATTTTAAAATACATTGGTTGGTTGAATGGCCGTTGTAGTACTTTTACCTCATTAATGGACATTTTCCCATCAAATATCGAAATTTTAACATTCTTTCTCTTATTGTCTAATTGGCTGTTTCTGTCCTTCATTTGTTTGGTGTTCATGATTGTGTTGGCTTTCTCCGGTTATATATTTTCAGTTAAAACTGTCTTAATTTCTATTTGCTCTTATGACTTTTAATACAAATATGTCTAAAACATACAAATGGATAAGTACATTCAATATTTGTGTATATCCTTACATGTCATAATTTTTTGTAGTGACGACAAAATTCTACCAATAAGAAACAAAACAAATGGCATTCTAGATAGATCCGTAGGGGGATCGTTGTCACTTTGTCGGCAGTTTAGTGTGTAAGTTCAACAATGTAGCATAGGAAGTTGTTTTAGCTAGACTGCTAGATAGCGCTTTATTTTGGCTGCTTCAAGAATATTTTTTTTACAGATTTGCAGATTTTATATTGCTTCGTTAAACTTGATTGGCAATAGATTGTCAACAACAGCAGGTAGTATTGGAAAAGAAAAGATCTTATGCGAAGAGGTCAAGAGGTCGACTTCTGAAATTGTCAAAGAAAACATAATTATATTAAAAATTTCTTTCCGTTATTATTACAACATGCTACAGGTATATTTCTACATACTAAAAATGGTAACGAATATTTATACAATTTTCGGTTGGAAATAACTGACAATAGGCTTTGAACTCGTGTATTCATGGGACAGTTTATAACGCAAGAAAAATTAAGATTTAAAATTAGATTCTAAGTTATTGCCAATTTATTTTGACATACATCACTAATTGCTTTTACATGATTTTTCTAAGTTTTAAATAAATGGCAATTGTGAAGTTATATGTAATAATAAAAGGCTTTATTTTTAACGCACTAGTGTGATAGTCGCTTCTAGAACATTAGGAAATTAGTGGACGCCATTTCTTTCAATTTGTTAATTAACTTGAGTAATCAATTATATCCTTTTGGCTGTTAGTGTTGACATTTATTTAAAAATATGCAAAAGGGTTTCATGAAAGTGGTGATATGTTCGATTGCACCTCCAGTAGTTGCATTATAAACTTAAGTAAGGAGTGTATTTTTCTGCCATGAATTTGCCTCAAGAAAATGAAAAGTAATCGGATTTAAGATCCGACACTTCTCTTTCAGTTATTCATACAATATTTTTATGTGGATAACTAGGCTGGTATTACATAGTAGCTCGCAATGGCATGAAATATGTTATAAAGATACGATTGCAACAGATTAGGTGAACATCTCCAATAAAAAAGAAGAAGATAGACTTTTGATTTGCGGGTCGTTATTCCGTCTATCAAGTTATACAACCATAACTATAAGTTGCTATGCTATCAATATAGGTTAAAGAATAGATTCTTTCTTTTTCTTGGGCTTTCGCTTATTCTGTTTTAATGCACAGTAGAGTTTTTGAGTTGTAAATACCAACAGTATAAATTACTAACAATACATGTTAAGAGATAACTCTCTTCATATATGGTTTCGTCTATAAAAACAAACCAATCCGTGTCCAAATCACAATCTCTAAGCAAAGTAAAAATTAAGAAACTGGCAAATCGGAATAAACAGGAAAGTGAGGCCGGGTGCTCTGGAAAGATAAGCGTAAACTGTTAGCTTTCAGGTGATCGAATGAGAAGAAATGAGGATACTTATTATTAAGTTTTATTTTTCTTGTGTTTTAATTAATGTTTTACATAAATTTATGCTTTTAAAAACACTTGTCGTGACAATACACTTTTAAGGGCATTATATTTATGTTTGAAAATGCAATACAATAACCTTTGCAATTACGCTACTATGTAAATTGTTACATTGTAATATTAATTTTGATGTTTTTTATTATGTCATTTAATGTAGTAGTTTTATAATGTTTGATATTGTTTGTCATAAGGTCACTCAATATACTTATATTTGGTGTTGTTGTTTTCTAGCATTAAAGAGGAACCTAGTCCTGCATCAGAGGGTACTTTTACAGAGGAACAGACCTGTGGTACATCGAACGAGTCATTAGACAAAACATGCTGTTGTACACAAGTGCAGGATCAGATACGAGATATTGAAATACAATTGGTGTGTTAAACTGTCGTTTGACAACACAACCACACACACACACACACACATGTGGATCTCCAGCTTCTTTTTTATCATGAGCTTAAGTTTAAATCAGTTTAAAGCAAGAAATAAAAGAAACTGGCAAGACCAACAGTATATTTGCAATTTCTGTCTTTTCCTCGAAATTAAACTGTGGTTTTCTTGTCTTAATAATAGTTTGTCTTTGATCAAATGAAAGTTATAAAGTGTTCAGATGTGCATGCTAATAACACCTATTAACTTGTAAGGACATGGACGTCAAGTCGATAACTATTAAACGCACTAGTTATACTGATGTATTGAAAATTTCATATTTACGACAAGAGACATTCAGGCTAAAAATGTTCGATTATTTTGTTTTCATTATCGTCATTGGTTCTGGTTTAGCAAATATATTCTTCAGAAAATTCAGAAGCTTTTTGTGAATAAGTTAATCTAGAATTCTTAAAATACTCTAATTAACATACAATTGTTTGGTTGAATCCATTATTTCTCGAAATTCGGGTTTTTTTAAATTGGCTAATGCCAAAAATATGTTAAAGCTGCTTTCTATGTCATTTGAACTTTAAAAATGGGTTATTTGATGACCCCTTTAATAGTACTATGTGGTACCATGTACTTTAGTCTCCATTCAAAGTCGGTAGTTTTATATTCAGTGCTCCTATATATGTTTGTCTCTCCAAGACTTGTAAATTATTTGCATTGCGTCGTATTCTTGGTTGCGTTTACTGTTGACAGTATAACCTCGATTCATCGCCACCATTTGTTCAGTAAAATTTGGCGTTATAAAGGGGTTTGGCAATAAATTGAGGGAGGTTCATAAGAAAAACATAAACAAAATGAATTTTGGGACTTCAAAATAGTGTGGCAATAAGTGACGTGGCAAAGTTATCGAGGGGCAATATAACGAGGGTTTACTTTATGTCTTTTTTTAGTTACAAATTATTTTCACACAGACTAAAATGTTTGTTTCGTTTTTGTCTATTATGCCATTCTCTCTTTTATTTCAGGGTTCTTTAGAGAGAATGTATTACGAGAGTGTAAAACAGTTAAAGGAAATCACCACACAACAACGGGTGCTTCTACAATGTGTACAGAAATCACAACATTCAGTGGTAGGTTTTATCTATAGCAACACATGATTAAAACTTTTCTCGTTTTCCCCGATATTAGACAACATATATTAGTAAATAAGAAGAGGTATGTTTGTTTTTTATTTGATAAGTGGTTTGAGAAAATTAATACCCAGCATGTAGTTTTATAAACACGTTTGTTTTTTGTTGTAGTGGTGTTTTTAGGAAATCATTTTAGAATTGTTTTGTCCATTTTTAGATAAACCGAGTGCTTTTTAATACGAACATCAGAGATAGACAATACTTCCATTTTAATGCAACTTAGTCTTATACCAATTTTAACTCGGAAACTTTTGAATTTTATTTTTATTCGACAAATTCATGTAATTTACACCTTTAATTTTCTGTCGCAAATTCAATTAAAATGTACATGAAATGGAGTTAATCGCTTATTTTCTTGGAAATAGTCAGTACACCTTAAAACAAAAACCCGTATAGAAACACCAGATAAACATTATCGCGGTATCGTTGATTATATTTTTCACTTTGGACTGACACTGGATTTAATAAGGAAATAGTGTTATAAGAAACAGAATCAAAGTTATTTTGTATCCAAGAAATTTTTCAATCAATTATGAATAATCCCCATCATGTTTTAGTATTATGACTACGATTTTGGGAGTCATTCTAGAACAACGGGTAAGTAAAGTGAAATTATATGTATAATAAAATGTATCACCGTCGTTTACATATTGTCAACCGTGGAAGACATTTATTCCTCAAAATGTGTAGGCTTCTATAAAAAACTCTTTTTGTTGTGAAAATAATGTTAAGTCAACAAACATGACATAAATAACCTTATATTATACATTGCATACAACATGTAAAAAGCTTGATTTTTGTAAAAAATGAATATTGTAAATCCATTAGGAATTGTTATCAAACATCAGCTACAAGCTTGTGTAAATTATATGTCTATTCCCTCTAAATCCTCTCGACAATGATTGGTTGTTAGGTGTTAAATGTTGTACTTATAACTGGTATATATTTTTCTCATGATAAGCTACAAATTTACCATAATATTGTTACACCTGCATTTCATAATCCACAATTCATACTAAAATACAAACATTTGTATTTTTGGCAACCACTGCCCAATTAGTTTTCACCTAATCTCCAAACCTTCCCTATCAGTGAAGTTTTTGGAACAGGTATATAATATATAATGAATTATATTCATTATATTTCTTTATAAAATTGATGCATAGTTTACACCCTTGTGTAAAAAATTATTTCCAGTTAATTATCCAATCTAAAAAATACTTTAAATCAAAGTGGTAAAGCTAGCTAAATAGGCGGTCTTACACTTCCGGAGCACCCGGCCTCACTTTCCTGGTGGAAGTTCACGTGTCTAACCTGACTTGTCAGTTCCAAAGATTTTACTTTGCTTCTGGAATGTAATTTTTGTTCAAAAATTAAAATCAAGCTTTCTTTTACAATCCTTCTTGAATATGTCAAAAATGAGAAGAGTAAATGTAAATGTATTAAAAACATATTAATGAAATCGAAGCAAATTCCATTCCATCCTTATTATACCCAACTGTATAAAGCATACTTGATTCTTGCCTCTCCTCTCCTTGTGTACCACCATTGCATGCTTCCTTATCACAGAACTCATGTTTGACGAAACAGGTAATATAGTTTCGGGTTTACAGATTGTTGTATAAAACAGAGTTGGTGACAAACAAATACACATTTATGTACTTGGGTTTCTCCAAACCATAGTATCAAACACAAACATACCGGCCCATGCCCAAATCACAATCCCAAAAGCAAAAGTAAAAACTTTGAAAACTTCACAAATTAAGTTAAAAGTGTTAGAAGTATCACTTGAGTAGTAACTCTTGGTCAGCTTTCATTAAGGCACTGTTCCGTTCCATCAATGTAACAGGTTCAATAGACATATAAGCAAACCCACATCAACATACATTCTTTTAAAAATTGTAAAACAAATTTAACATGCTGTGGGTGTTCTTATTTTACTAGAAGTATTCATCTAGTCGCTCACAACATCACTTCATTAAGTCACTGACCCAGCAATAAAACAAAACTAGGTCCTATTTGACAAAAACATGCAAATTCTTTTAGTAATTGTTAAACCATTTTAACCTGTTGCAGATGGAGGTAGTTTCTCCTGAAACTGAAGACACAAAATTATGATTTCCTTGGCTATAAGATAACTTATTATTCGTTATTTTTGCCTTTTCCTGAAAAAAGTCAGACGGTAATTATACACTGTGCGTATTTAGGCCTCTAGTAGATGTAGGTTTACTATCCATAAAGGCTTTTTTGAACATGGAATATTGTAAATTAGGTTTTAATAAAGAATTACTTGGAAAAATTAACAATGCATATTTATTCATTATTCAGAGACCTAACTAAAAATTATATTTTTGTCAATGTTGCATGTTTTGGTTAACGTCTGTATATAGAAAAAATCACACTTGTGACAGAAAATATGTACTCCAGCTAACCATTTGGGCCCCAAATTACAAATGAATGTTGGGTAAAAATTTACCTTTCACCTGTGTGATTGAATAAAAAAACTCAAACCTGGACAACCTACATATATCCAAAATATAATGAGGCACCTAATGGGAGTATTTATACTTAACCATTTTGATATTCTTGAAAAAATGGCAAAATTTATGGTATGTACACACGCACATAGACTGATTTCAAACAAAACGTATTTTTTTACACTTAGGTCTCCCTTTTCTGTGCTGAAATGTAATTAAAATTTTAACAAAAAATTAGAATTAAAAAGTTAATCGCAAGATATGCATGTTCAAAATAGCCTTTATGGACAGTAGTATAATGTTGAAACTGGAGTAAAGATTCTTCAACTCGCAAAAACTGTCTTTTTAAGATTTTTCAAACGCAATTTTGAAACCAATCTAAACTATCATTTTTTTCAGTTTTTGTGTGTTGGTCCTAGGTTTTTAAACTGCTTTGTCTTTTGACGATGATTGCATTGTTCTGCGGTACTAATAATCTGTATATAATCCAATGATAATATGATATATGTGGACACTCCACCTTATTTTTCCAAAGGAGTTGCGCACATCCGAATAAAATCAAAGATTTCAAAACCTGGAGCATGTTTAGCGAGTAAGGGGAAATAATCCAATCAAACTTAAAGAAAATAAAATGTATGCCATCATTTCTTAAAATATTTGCAGAGATATATGAAACTACAAGGACATTTCTGTTTTTATCTGATTAGCCATCTTTGGCATTAATCATTAATTTATTTCATTTATAGCTCATCTCCTTAAGTCTTCAACTCAATTTACATTCATTCGATTTGAAAAAACTCCAGGTTCTTCATTCAAGCACTATAAGTTACTTATTTAATAATAGTTTAGTTCCCCTCGAGATCCTATCCTTCCCTTTTTTCTTCATTCCTGCTTTAAACGAGAGTTTACGAGCAAATATCACAAAATTGGATGTTTAGCAATTTTATAATTTATTTTAAGGGAACGATGATAATGTCTCGTAAACCCTTTATTATAGCATAGTTTTCCTCCTTCGAACACATGTTCTACAATACGAAATAACAATGTAGTCATTTAGCATATCCACATTTCCATCATATCACAATATTTGTAATTTTACTATCATTAGCTTATGATTTTTATTTTTTATTTTTCACCTTCAGACACAATAAGTCTTCTCATTTAAATTCATTCACAAATTTTCAATATTGCCAATTTCTCTCGTTTTCATTCATTTTTTAAAATTTTATTTATCCGTATACTTTGTGAGACTATTTCCAAATATAGAACTTTTGTTACCTATATTTAATTATATGACAATCTAACCTCATGGTATTTTGAAAATATTCACTCACAGGTTTTCAAACTATTATACGTTCGATCAAAAATACTTATATTATACCAGTTTTAATTTTAGAGCACTAAAGAGCTGTTTCTATATACAAATCCTCATCAGAAGTGCCTTGATCAAAGTTATGAAACCAATTTTTTCAAGGGACTAAAACATATTTAAAGGACAAAAATATATTTTACCAAATTTAGCTAAAGAAATCCTTTGCACGAGGGAGTTGTGGAGGATTTTCATATTGTAACTAGTAGTTTCTCACAAAACTTTCGGATTAAGAATGTCCTTGGTTCGGCATGTTTCTATATATTGACACTGTTGTATCGGCATAATCCGGTCATGGCTTTGAGCCTTTTCGAAATTCTAATATATACATGTATATGTACATATTTATTGTTTACACCAATAATAAAAACACAGTTATCCATGTCTAAATCACAATCCCAAAGCAAAATAAAAACTTTGAAGCTGGCAAATGAGATTAAACACGTAAAGTTTCATCAGGGAAGTGAGGCCGGGTGCTCCGGTAGGTTGAACTTTCCTATTTAGCTAGCTACACTCGCCACCCGTGTAATCAAACTTCGGAATAAAAGGAACATGGTACTGTAGGACGCCAATTATATCCAGGCTAATTCTAGGTATTGAGGCTTCATACTTAACAGCAATATTGTGATGACGGCCAAACAATTTTCTGAAGGCTTTGGTCTGCAATATCCTTAGGTCAACTATTTTTGTACACAGTTTGCTTCGTTGAATTAAGTGCCCATTGTGGGAACAAACTCTACCATATCCAATTATTGCGAAACAAACAAATCATAAGAAGAATCGGGTATAAAATATATGGTCGCAAATGTGGATAAGTATTAAATATGTCCGAGTTGTTTTCAAATGAAAGAAACCAAATTGTAGCTGTATAAAGTATAAAAGCCAATACATACAACTAAAACATGAAATAAAAAACAAAACACGTAATCGAGACAAGATAAACATATAAGGTAACAATAATTCCCTTCACCAGAAGTGACAAAACGCATTCTAACAATGAAAAGAAAGTATTTGTAAACTCATCACGAGTGCTTGATTTATTTACAAAATTACTTCTAAGTGTGTGATAAAGGTGCTATAGAAGGTACCGACTATTCTACTTACGATATTGCAACAACATACAATCTCTATATCTATATATTTCAATCAGTCATGGCAAAAGTTTTTAATCAACCGGTAACATATAAGTAAAGGCGCCCAAATATTGTTGCAACATAAATAAACAAAGTATTTTTGTAATTTTTTATAAAAGGATTTCCCATATTAATTTTGAAATGAGAAGCTTTTTCTTATATATATTTTTTTCTTATATATTCTATATATATATATAACGCGAATCTCTGCGTACATCCGCGATTGACATAGAATATTTCTACAAAGAATCATATATATATATATATATATATGAAATGTCCAGAGTTTTTGGTTTTTGTTAAATATCCGGATCGGAATCAAGCCTGTTTCTCACACACTGAATTAGCATTATCAGAAAATGCTATAAGATGTTTGCTTAAAATAGTGGTGTATATTGTTCTCACAACATTCAACAACGAGATCTCTCTATTATTTAAAGGATCAGATTATTCCCTTTTGTTGACCGCATAAACATTTTGGCAAATATCTTCACGGTATTGCAACAGGATAGTATAATGAAATGTTCCTTGATGGGCAGTCCTATTATGAATATATAGATATTATCCTATTATACATATATTGGTGACAATTTTCTCTTATCTTAGTCGTTTCTTTTTATGTTCATAGGAACAACGTCATGGTAATATTCTTTATGTTTACATTTTTGGTTTTAATCAGTTTGGGGTTTGGATTATTGATTTTAATACTTTGGTATCTTACTTTACTCACAAAGGGGCTCGAGTATGTACCACGTGCAGATGGAGTCGAGAATCTGATTAAGGAAATATTTTATCATTCATAAATAGACATTACTGTAAAACACTACCAATAAAACGGCTACTTACTTTCGCGATTCCCTGTGGGTTTTTTTTATTATTATTATTATTTATTATTATCTTGTTTATTATTATTATTTTTATTATTATTATTTTTTTTTTTGCGTGCATCGGCGATTGACATAGAATATTTCTACACAGAATCAAGGTTTCCGCTATGGGGACATGTTGGCATACCAAGCGATATCGGGTGATTTTGCGCATACGAAGTAATACGTCACGATAGACATAACTTCCGGTGCAAACATTGTCATTTTAAGATGCACTATTCTCAACACAATTAACTCATTATTTGGCAACACAAAATATGAAAATTATGGTAATCGAGAATACGCACAGTGGTTTTTAGTTACGACTACACTCACGTCGATGAAAATACCAACTATGTTGACTCTATTCACGTGGTACATAAAATAACCCCTGTACTACAAGAAAGTTTTTACTTCTTTTTGTGGTGGTTTGATTTTCATTTAACTTCACCATAATATATTCGGACTTATGCATGTATTAAGAGTGCATCACCTTTAACATTTAATATTCGATTTGGCTGATATTGGTGATCAGAATAATTATTTACTTCTTATTTGGTTTGTGTGTCACATTTACCTCATTTATTATGCACATATTTAACAAATTTAACATTTTGGGTATAACCATTTTAAAATGTATAATTATGATTAATGATATTAACAAAATTTTAATTTTAAAGTGCAAAGACATCTTTTTTTATTATTTTACATATTTATAAAATATTTTTTTATATTTCTGTTGCCTTGGATACTATAGTTGACAAGGGACATGAAGGTCTTAATTTTGCGATGGCAAGCTTTACTAGAAATCTCACCTATAAAACATACAATAGACAATGTAACAGGGAGTATAAACTTTTTTAAAAAGAACAAATAAAAAAATGCAAACAAACCAGATATGAAGAACAAATACATGTTGGGTCCACTGGTTATATAAGTAGCATAAGCTTATGTAAAAATAGCCCAGCTTTATAGCTGTAACTATAGAAGGTATATAAGACATAAAAATACTTAGAATTTTTGTTTGAAAGTGGCACTAAAGAAAGCAATCCATCAAACAAAGCACATTAATAATAGAGATGCTATGAGCTTCTTTTGAGTATTTTAATCATTGTATCTGAAAAACGTGCAGTAGCCAATACAACGCAAGATTGAAATAACTAGGTCACTTGAAACTGAATAATGTCATTCGGCTGAAGTCTGCCATTTTGTGACGTCATCAGTGATCTGTCGAAGTTTGCCGAATGTGGATTATGTCTTTTCTCATTGACCGATGGACGCCCAATAAAAATATTGATATGTAACTAGACCCTATGTAGTACTAAAGAACACGTCCATAATGTAATTAAATCATTTGTGTATTAAAGGGCACCTGTAAAAGATATAATATACATGTAGTTCAATTCTAAGACGACTATTGATTTTTTTAAACGATGTTTAACGATTTTGAACATTTTTGGTAATTTACAAAAGTTTAACTCATTTCTTAACAAAAACGTTTTATGCATGTGTAATCTTTTTGCATATTCTTCAGCATTTACTCAATAAAACTATTCCATATGTCTAGTAAAATTATTTTTTTCATTTTTAAGGTTTGACATCTGATAGTAAACCGCAGCAGTCTAACAGTTCAGACAAAAAGAAGAAGTATTACATACCGATACCGAAACATCAAGTCAACAGAGCGGAATATATCGACTACAGTCAATCCAGCGACGAAACTCTTAACTTACTTAAGCCGCCGAAACGACGATGAACTACAGAATACAATCAATCCAGCGACGAAACGCTGAACTTACTCAAGCCCAAGCCACCGAAAAGACGGTGAAATAGAGACTTCGAATATATCGACTACAGTCAATCCAGCGACGAAACGCTGAACTTACTTAAGCCGCCGAAACGACGATGAATTTCAGTGTTAAAACGCTGAACTTACTTAAGCCGCCGAAACGACGATGAACTACAGAATACAATCAATCCAGCGACGAAACGCTGAACTTACTCAAGCCCAAGCCACCGAAAAGACGGTGAAATAGAGACTTCGAATATATCGACTACAGTCAATCCAGCGACGAAACGCTGAACTTACTTAAGCCGCCAAAACGACGGTGAATTTCAGTGTTAAAACGCTGAACTTACTTACTCAAGCCGCGGTAACGACAGCGAGCTAGAGACTTCAATAAACCATGCGAAGAAACGCTTAACTTACTGAAACCGCCAAAACAACGGTGAACAACAGACTACATTCAATCCAGCGACGAAACTCTTAACTTACTGAAGCCGTCAAAACGACGGTGAACAACAGACTACATTCAATCCAGCGACGAAACTCTTAACTTACTGAAGCCGCCAAAACGACGGTGAACTACAGACTACAGTCAAACCAGCGACGAAACGCTCAACTTACTGAAGCCGCCAAAACAACGGTGAACAACAGACTACATTCAATCCAGCGACGAAACTCTTAACTTACTGAAGCCGCCAAAACGACGGTAAACAACAGACTACATTCAATCCAGCGACGAAACTCTTAACTTACTGAAGCCGCCAAAACAACGGTGAACAACAGACTACATTCAATCAAGCGACGAAACTCTTAACTTACTGAAGCCGCCAAAACGACGGTGAACTACAGACTACAGTCAATCCAGCGACGAATCGCTCAACTTAACGAAGCCGCCGAAACGACGGCGAACTACAGACTTCAGTCAATTCAGTGACTAAACGCTGAAAATACTCAAGCCGCGGAAACGACAGTGAGCAAGAGAGTTCAATAAATCATGCGAAGAAACGCTTAACTTACTAAAACTGCCGAAACGACGGTGAACTACAGACTACAGTCAAACCAGCGACGAAACTCTCAACTTACTTAAGTCGCAAAAAACGATGATGAACTACAGACTGCAGTCAACTCTCAACTTACTTCGGTCCCCCAAACGACGACGATCTTGAGACTTTAGTCAGTCCAGCGACGACACACTTAATTTTCTTCGACCGTCAAAACTACTATGGAATAGAAACTTCAGTCGATCGAGCAGTGAAAATAATTATAAACTAACTCGTACTTAAAACGCAAAACGAGTGAAAGAAACAGCCATGTCTAAAAAAAACATTAGTGAATGGAACAGAACTTCTACAGCCTCAACTTTCAAACGACAAGTGATTAAATACAAAACAATGTCAGTATAATAACGAATGGCGATACAGTTAAATGAGAAACGAACATCCCCATTGATCATGACTTTACCTATTAATAATGACAAGGTGTCTGATACGTATACTGGGAATAAAGTACTGAGTGAAGTCAATCGAATGAAAACATTCAACTAAATGAAAGCGCGTAATCGGCGAAAATACAAAGACTTCAAAGAAACATTTAAGGAACTTCGTCAACAAAACGTCTTTGTTCCGTGGGTATCAAGTTCAATGAATCAAAACGACGAAATCTTCAAACGATCTTCAAATGAGAAGTGGAAATTTGTTTGACGATTCAGGCAAATCGTGTGTTTTATAACTGATCGCGCCAAAATGACAGGAAATCAAACATTGACTATTTACTTCAACCAATCAAATATTAATAATCTACAATAACTAAGTCAAGAAACGAAAGAAATTTAAACCAACAACGAATGATTTCGTGTCAATTACGTGATAGATTATCATTTAGATACAGCTTGAGATTCATTCAACAATACTTGACTCATTATACCCCCCGCTTAAAAAGTGGGGGGGGGGGTATATAGTGATAGGGGTGTCCGTCCTTCCATTCTTCCGTTACACCTCAGGGTACCTATCTCTTATCCGCAACTCCTCCTAAACCCTTCAATGGATTTTCATTAAAACTTTCACACAATTTTTGTGATATAATGTAGATGTGTACCTCCTATTTAAAAATTTGATCCGATGGGTTTTGGGGAGCGGGGGGTATTTTTTGTGAGCTTGTGGCTCACAGTTTTTCTAGTTTTCAATTGTAATGTGTAATGAATTCTTTGCTTGCTGGAACATCTTCACGGTATTTTTGTGATTAAAGTTTAAAGTGTATGAGATTGATGGACGTGTCAGACTTTCAAAACAACTTTGTTGTTTTTTATCAAATAAGGATGTTGAAATCAATGTACTAGTAGTATATTTGGCGTTGATAAAATCACACCGTCGCAATTGAAGTGTTTAATGTTTTAATCAACAAAGACAGAAACAAACAATTAAGTCCTTGTGATAACAATTTAAATATTTGTTCACTGGCAATTTATTCGGGCGTTTCTCTTGTTTTTGCCTTACAAATGTTTAAAGAAAAGCTTCGACATTTATATTTTCTGAGAATGATGTAACAGGCATCTACTCGTGTGCTATGGAAGGCACTTTGTTGTATTAAAGATTACATATTGACTTAAAAGATAAACATCTCCAATGAAATCATGGGTTTGTTTGCAATATTAGCCATGGATCTGTTTTATCGGTTTTTTTTTCAAAACGGTCTTTATGATTTTAACATGTCCCTAATAAATTTTTGTTTTTGTTTTTTGTTTAATTTATTTATTTATTTCATTTTTTATTTATTTATTTATTTATTTTTGTGTGTTCAGTGGCCATTTGTTCTAAAGAGTGCGCTGCAGATCTAATGCCTCAGCTCGCCTTGGATCGAATCTCACTAATGCAGATGCTTATATGCGAGAAAGATTCCTTTGTCTGGTCGATGGCTGTTTCAAAGACACTACAGTTAGTTTCCTCAACCATCACATTACTGACTCGATAAAAGTAGAGAAATCTTTACTTTCTCGCGTAAGCATCTGGATAAATGAGATTCGAACCAATGAGTTCTGAGGCGCTGTGATTTACATCGGACTCTTTTGACTTCTCGGTCACTGGATACAAAAAAATAAATAAATAAATAAATAAATAAATAAAGCCTTCAGTATTAGTACATTGTTGTTATCCAGAACAAACCCCATGATACAAGTATATTATTCTCATTTTTCATTTCGAAAATTTAATACATTCCCTACTAGTCATCATTGTTGATCGAAATTGGTTTGCCACAGTCTCGGTACATTTTCAACTCTCTTCAGTCCGAAATATAGTTTTGTTTTTTGATTTTTTTTTTTTTTTTTTTTTTTTTTGGCACAGTCCCGCAATGACAGAATAAAACTTTCTTTTGTCATAATAATGGACATCATTTCAACAGGGTTACGTTGATTCTTTTAATGAGACACAGTAATGCTCAAGTTCGAAACAGCGGCCATTATGTACGACATATGGAGCTAGAAGGTAGACACTGTTTCGAAGCTTGGTAGATATCCTTATTGTAAATGAAATAATTTGACGATGGAATGAAATGGATTAATCCTATTGTTTTGTATTATTGATATGAACATTATGACGTCATTTGATATAAAATCATGACGTCATTTGATATAAAATCATGGTTGTCATTTAATTACATGATATATGTATATGTTGTTTCATCTACCATCAATGCAAATAAAATCAAAATTGATCAAAATAAGTTTGAGGGTTTTTTTGGGTTTTTTTTCTCAAAAACACACTAATACATGTCCGAATTACAATCTAGAAGCAAAGTTAAAACTTTAAAACAGACAAGTTAGGTTAAACACCTGAACTTTCACCAGGAGATGAGGCCGGGTGCTCGCGGAAGGCTAAGCACCTCCTGTTTAGCTAGCTACACCCGCCACGTGTCTAATCAAAATTGAGTGAAAGGAACATGGAACTATGGGACGTCAAATATATCCAGGGCAATCCTGGACACAGAGACATCAAACTTATCAACAATACTGTGATGGCGGCCATAAAACTTTTTGAGGGCCTTGATAAGCCTAATTTTATTTTTGAAAAAAATCGCTTTGCAAATGACATCAATGATATTCCTATGAAGATTATTTTATGCTTCGATCAGTTCAACTACCTCTTGACGCCGTCAACAATTCTAAATGAACCACGAGTACATAGCTTTTGCATCATCTCAAAAACATATAAAATACAAAAAACAATAATGGTCAAAAATAAACAAACATAATAAAGAACAATACAAAAAAAACGCATATAGTCCAACCGAACATTTGATTATAAAACTCCCCAACTTTGAACTAGCACCAGCAGCGCAATTTGACATAAAGCTAATTACATATTATAAAAGTAATAGTTTACACACTAAACGGTCGTTTCGGAATACTAGTACAATTTCTCATCAGTAGTGCTTGGACCAAAATTGTGAAACCATTTTAAGGGGTTGAATAATATCCAAAGAACCAAAATATATTTAACCAAATTTAGCTAAGGAAATACTTTCCATGAGGGAGTATACATTAGTTTATGAGGATTTTCAGATTTTAACTAGCAGCAAATTTAGACAATAGTATTATACAACATGAAACAACAAACGAATACTAGTACAACTAAAACAAGACGGGATAAAAACATATTGTGACATGGATCTGATTGTAAGATCTGTTATAATAAAACTCCCTACTTTGGACGGGCACTGTATCCAGTCACAAAATGATGCTGCATGTTTATTGTACTTTTAAAGATTTATTATGTCATGCACTACTAAAGTTTAACTATGGGGAAAATGTTTTAATAATTATATTATCAACGAATGACGCTTATATGGGTGTAAAATGAATTGATGACTGGAATCTCTAAAGTTTTACAACACCACCGGTGTTTTCTAGAGGTGAACTTTAATGCTTGCAAGCCACATGACACCACCTGAAGTTGCGTGCGAACAATCATTTTCCTTTGGTATGAATTTTATTTCAAGCGTGCCGATTGTAGCTAGTTATCCAGAAAAAGGTTACTCTTAGTGAGTACTCCTGGAAACACTGTTTTCATTTAATTTTCAAGTTTTCAAAGATTTTACTTTGCTTTAGGATTGTGATTTGGAAATAGTTAGGTATGTTTGTGTTTTAATAGGTTGACGTTTTGTCGTAAAACGACGTGATGATATTCAGGCAATTTGCGATGTGAACGTTTTCCATATTTTTTCGTACAATGTTAAGAATTAATGATCAAGTGGCAAACCGGTACGTGGGACCCAATACTTGTTTGTAGCGTTCTTTGTTTCATTACCGATTTTGAAATATATTCCGAAACGGTCGTCTAGTGCTGTAGAATTAACACTGGTATAATCTGTAATTTCAGCTACATATAGTTTGTGGTCTTTCTAGAACATACGCACAAGGACATGAAATAGAACGATCATTACATGCATTTCTATTCACTGATCAACAACAAATTATTGACAGCTATTTGATAAAATAAATATAATTGTCCGGTATTTGGGGAGTAAATAAAAGATCTTAAACTTGAACTTTAAAAAAAGTTCAAAAATTAGATTTAAATAAATAATCACCTTGTATAACCACATTTTAACAAGTGTGTGTCCTAATTAAACAAGAGATTAAAGGTGGATTAACGCCGATCAAAAGATGTGTTCAAAGGAGATTAATTTTAGTCCTGATAATTCACCTTACCTCAACTTTCGTTTTATAAATACGAAGGTGAGTACGAATGTACCCCGTTAGATAGTATCCATTTTAAAGATGGTTTTCTCAAGGTTACTCCAGTTTCCTCCATCATCTCATAACTGAAATCTTCGATATAAGTAAAAGAATCTTGACTGGAGCGTATAGATTGCTTACATATCACAACTCCTCCTGCAGTCTTAGTTCGATTTTGTCTCTGGCAGATAAAAGTGTGAGAATGGTCGCTTGCCGAAGATTGGTGGGTTTTTTCGGGTACAAGGTTATTGTTACAATTTTACTTCAAACTCTTTAAATGTTTAGTTCGTGATAAATATTGGCGCTTTTCTTGTTTAAAAAAGAAAACGACAGAAAAAACTTTCATTTTGCTCTAGCGTTTTTATGCTTTTAGCACGAATATATATACATGTATTAAACTTTGAAATTTTATTGCTTTCATTCATGTATTTTAAAATTGTAATACTCATCATATTAAGCGCGTTAAAATAACAATCCATTCTTTTTTTTTTTTTTTTAATATATTTTCTTTTTCAAGTACATGTATAATGTAATTTAGCTAAAAGTCTTTGGAAAAGGCAAAGCAACAGAGAACATGACACAACATAATAAAGGAAAGCTAGAAAAGACAAGGTGTTCATAGAACGCTATCCCCCCCCCCCCCCCGCCCCCCGCAAAGGTGAACCTCAGTGAATTCCATACAGATGAAATAGGTTTATCGCACACTGGCTGTTAAAGAAGTTGGTGGTTTGGCCATTTAATAAATCGAAAACCACAACAAAGAATTAGAGAATTAGGCTATAAATACACTTTATTTGCATAGTTCATAAATATTACGCAAACTAAAAATTAAACGAAAAAATCTATTACATATGTTTAATACTCAGTTAATTTTCTATATTTAAATTTCTGATGGAATTGGTATATAAATATGGCTGTAATGGTCATTTATCAGTTTTGCTATTTATAGTAACAGTGGCCATCTTAGATACACTATATTTTGCAAACTAAAGATTTGACAGAAAACCCTCTTAAATATGTTAATATCCTGAGTTCTATTTCCTATGTTTAAAATTTCAACAAAATTGGTACATAAATTAGGCTGTAATGGCCATATTTTTGTTATTTATAGTAACGGTGGCCATCTTGGATATGCTATAAGGCTGTGGAGCAATCCCACACCAATCACTACCATAACAAATCAACTGACCAATCGGATGTACGATTTTTTTGTAAATGCACGGAAACTATGAATTGGGTGAAAAAATTTATTTTTAGTAATGGCGGCCATCTTAGATGTGCGATTATGCTGTCGAGCAATCCCACACCAATCATCATCATAACGAATCAACTTACCATGTTTCAGCTCAATCCAGTTTACGGTTTTCTTTTAAACGAACGGAAACGAACTGAGCGGACACACACACACACACACACACACAGCGGTATTACTATAACCCTTCTCACCACTGGTGGCGGGGGGGGGGGATAATAAGATTTGTTATGAAATTCTCGAAAATGGACGTTCACTATGGATTATGGTAAAATTTATCCAGTGGTGTGCTCCCTATTTTTGGGCAAACAGTGTTTACGATAACAAAATGGTATCAAGCAGTGTGATCCCTGGAAGGAAACTGTATGTCATGACAAAATGGTTTCCAGTGGTGTGGTTAAAACAGAAAAATATCACTTTAACATTTATTTGGCAACGGTGAACGTAACTAAAAACACGACACAATTCAAGTTAATGATAGACACAGCAAAAACAAAATCATATTGGGACCCCGAAGGACATAAGCGTAGTATACACATACTAATCCATGTCCAATCACAATCCATACTTTGAAACTGACACGTGAACTTTCACCAGAGTGCGCCGGAAGGGTAAGTACCTCCTATTCAGATAGCTACAGCCGCCGCGTGTGTAATCAAAATTGTGTGAAAGAAACATGGAACTATTAAAATATATCCCGGGCAATCCTGAACACAAGAGACATCAAACCTATTAACAATACCGTGATGTCGGCCATAAAACTTGTTGAAGGCCCTGATAACCCTAAGCTTGCAATATCCCTGATTTGCAAGCAGTCTGCTTTGTTGTACAAAGTCCCCGAAGTGGAAACAAGTTCTACTATAGCGTCTTAATTGAAAAACAAATACACCATAAGCAGGAGAAGCAGGTGTATTGCTGCATAGAAAAGGAAAGTTGACAACACAATTCAGAAATTAAGGCGTTATTGCATGCAAAAGCAATACACAAACTTATTTGAAGTACTTGATTTGGCAGTCAATACGGTACAGATTTGTCGAATCTTTAACGCTGTGTAAACGAAAGAAGTCGATTTTTTTACCAAGTGGCCGAGAAATGGATAGCTAGTGGCCGAAATGCTGCCGAGAGAGAGGTATCAGCCACCGAGATGTAAACGAACGAAGGCCGAGATGAGGTGGCAACTCGGCACTATTTCCTTTTTTTAGTGTTAAGCTTTCGGCAGGCCTGTAGGTTTAATGTTCAAAAGGGAATACCTAAAATTGATTTAATATGGACTTAATAAAGTTCAAAATATAGACTATAAAGTTTAAAACATTATGACGTCAGTGTTAATCTCTAATGATTGAACAGCTTGCAACAATAAAGGTTCATAATGACATTGAAAAAATAATACCATTTTGTTGATCTAGAACACACGCGAAGCATCTCGTCATAACAAACAGTCTATTTCATAACTGACCAATCTATACGCTCTGGTAGTTGACCTTATGAGGTCGATTATATTTAGGTCTCCTATCTTTTTCACGAAATGGATTTTAGAAGCTTGGACAATGACCCTTATCATTTTAAAATACAAATTTATAATTTTGACTATACAGTAAAACCTGTCTATAAAGACTGACCAGTTAGTGTCTTTTATGGATAAGTGGTCCTTATATAAGGTTAAAATGCACCGAATAAAGAATGCTTGGCTAAGAATTTGTTCTTATATAGAAATGGCTTTCAAGACAGATTCGACTTTAAATGAAAAAAAAACACTCAATTGACTATTGACATAATGATAGAGTTCAAGCAACCAGTTTAAACATTTGGTTCATGGTCCAGAGAATTGTGTGTTGCCACATACCATTTTTTTAATTTTATAATTAAATGCATTCCAAAATACCATATATAATAATTTTTTAAATGTTATATTATCAGAACTCAGCTTGAATTTATCTCTGTTTGAAAACAAAATAGGGTCTAATCAGAGATTTTCATTTTGTCACTTAATTCGAGGCGGTCAGTTCTGGTATGATGCGGAAAACTGGGGTGCCCGAAAAAACACAGACCTTCGAATTCCAATGGTGGACTGACTAATTTTCTCACATAAAAAAAAGTTCGTGTGATCCCTACGCGGTGAGCGGCACTATCTGTTTTTGTGCGTTTTTAGCAATCGGTCAATGAGGGCATTGATGTCGTCTTCATACATTTTACATCACAAATAAAATACATTTAAAATCAACTATAGCACTGAACAACCAAACAAATTTCAGAAGATTGACTTATTCACCAAGAGTTGAGTTGAGTAGTGGTATTTAACGTCCCAGTAATATTTCACGTATATCGAGATGTCGCCAGCTGTAGGCGAAAGTGCAAAAATTTTGCCTGTGCGTTGCGCTGATGGCAGTACACAGCAGGGTTCTTTAGCATGCCAAGCCCATCGTGACACGGGACTTCGTTTATTTTCAGTTCCCATCGGAAAGAACCGCCGTGACTTTCATTTCGTAATGCCGAGTGCTTGGCGTCCAGTCAAGAATTCACTACCCACTTTCAAGTCTTGGGTCAGACCCGGCCGGGGTTCAAACCCACCACCTCCCACTTACGGAGCGAGCACTTTACCACCTGAGCTACCGCAGTGGTTAATTGAACTAAGAGATGTGTCAAATAAGAATGTTAATCTTATCATTAAATATATTCAAAATCGGTATATTAAAGATGCATGTTAAATTGTAAAATTTTCAAAACAACAATTTTATTGAAGTTAAAAGATAAAATTTGATGATCTAGAAGTTAAATTTTAAAATTGAAGAATAGTTTTCATGGGAGATATATATTGTCAAGAATAACGGGAATATGAGCCATTGTCAAGATCGAATACAATTAAAAACAACAAAATCACTGGACGTTTAAATATTTGCTTAAATAGGATTGATCACCAGAAACAAAAAAATATAAATTAAAAGTTAAAAACAAGAATAATGGAAATATGAGCCATTGTCAATTTGTGAAATGGAATAATTCATTCCCAAACAATTAAAAACAAAATGCTTAAATATTTGCTGACGTGGGATAATTATTATTTTTATCACTAATGATTGTTTGTTCCAAAATTTAGCATCTAATGCTTGGATTAAACGGTAATCTACCAACCATGTGTGTGTGATATGACCTTCAACATTTTAAAAAAAAATTCAATTTTCAAATCTTAATGAATGAACTGATTATGAAACTAAGTACAAATCGCCTTAATACCACGTGAAACTTGTATTTTCATTCGTGATTTCACACAGTATAAGTTTCAAAGTATCAGTAATATATTTATAAGATTTGTCTGCTGAGGGGTAAAGCCGTGTTTTAGAGACACTCTGAGGGCATCATGATAGAGCGAAGATTTTGTAAAGATTTTTTATTCAGAACGTTTCTTACATGTGAGTAAAACTTTAGTATTTGCTAAAACTAAAAAGAAAAATAAGAGTGTTAGTGTGAGAGGATGGTGTTTTAAATTTTCTTTATTCTTTTTTATTTATTTATTTATTTATTTATTTATTTATTTATTTATTTATTTATTATTTATTATTAAATGATAATTGAAAGAGACATTTTGAAAACACTAAGATTTTTCTGCAATTTGATTTTTTTTCTTTAAAATGTCAAAAATCTATCTATACATAGGCAGTTTTTATCAATTTATTTCAACCAGAAGAGAGAAATAAAAGTTTATTTTTATCGACACTAGTGGTTATGTCGATCAATTTTTGCTTCTAGCTTGCTAATGAGACCATTTCTTTTAATAATCTTTGTTTGCAAATCATCTTGAAACACTATACATATTTATATTCGGTGCCAATCCAAAATATTTCAGATTCCGTTGTCGTGAATTATTATTAATTTTTAGGTTGCCTCCAACACCTCAGAACTGACTGTTTCAATATAAGCAAAAGAAACCTGACGTCACTTCATGGCACTGAATGCAACTCTGCGTTGGCTACATTGTCAAGCGCTTGTTAGTTTTAAGCTCCTCTTCTATTTTGAACAATGCCATTTCAAGAAGTATGAGTGGTCATTTCTAGTGGTAACTGTTTTGGTTCCCACTGAGAGAAGCGAACTTTGCAAGAAGGACTACACTAATGCTTTAGGTTTGGAGACCTCTTATAATCTAACAACCGCAAGGAAGAGCCAAAAACAGCCCGTCAGGAAATGTTTTATCTTTTTCGTTTAGTTACCTAAACATGAGGTGTTTAGCCTTCCGGATCACCCGGCCTCACATCACTGGTGGAATTTGTCAATTTCAAAGTATTTACTTTGCTTTGGGATTATGATTTGGACATTGATTGGTACGTTTGTTTTCGATTATTACTATGTTATGTCTATGCCTTAAGTATTTTCTGAAGTAGTCAAACTAATTTTTTCAGTTTTCAAAAAAAAAATACTTTGCT
Organism: Anadara kagoshimensis; assembly: GCA_021292105.1. Lineage (NCBI taxonomy): Eukaryota > Metazoa > Mollusca > Bivalvia > Arcoida > Arcidae > Anadara > Anadara kagoshimensis. The sequence continues at coordinate 52,000,832 of CM037874.1, forward strand.
CAGTTTAGGACTGTGATTTGAACAAGGATATGTATGTTTGTTTTTACTATTTTTTCCAGACACATTGATAACGTGTATATCGGCTCAGTTTAACGCCACATTAGAACAGGAACTGAGAACCTTGATGTTAACGACCAATAACTATGACAGGTTTGTACGGCCGGATTCGGTCGTCAATGTAACCTTGAAATGCGGACTTTATACTTTGAACAATTTGGTAAGTTTAACATAATTTTGATTTTGACATTTTTGTACGGCTGGATTCGATCAGTAAGGTAGGGCCTCGGTGGCCAAGTGATCTAAAGCGCGATCTTACGGACCACATTACCTCTGACTACCTAGTTTGGAATCCCACTCGAGACAGATTCTCTAATAGTGTGAGAAAGTTTTTCAGTTCGCTTGCCAAAAGTCGGTAGTGGAAGCGCGTGGCCTAGTGGTTAAGGCGTTGGACTCATGATTCGAAGGTAGTGGGTTCGATCCCTGGACCGGGCGATGTGTTGTGTCCTTGAGCAAGACACTTAATTTCACGTTGTTCCAGTTCACTCAGCTGAAAAATAAATGAGTACCAGCAAAATGCTGGGGGTTAACCGGCGTCCCATTCAGGGGAGAGTCTTGTACTCTCAGTCGCTTAACGCCACCGAAACCGGGATAAGCTCCGGCCTGATGGCTAATGGCCTAATGGCTCGGGACAGACTTTAACTTTTAACTTTGCCAAAGGTCGGTGGTTTTCTCCAGTCCATCCTGTTTCCTCCACTGTTCCTGAACTGACCGCCTCAATATAAGTGAAAGAATTTTTACTAGAGCGTTTTTAACATCATTACTCATTCCACTCATATATAGGTCAAGTTTTTAAAAAAATATATTGTAATTTTCCGTCATCTCTGACAGACTGATACGGACGGATACCGGCTTAACTTGCAGTATTTAATCTTTGTACTAATTTGGTACGGTACAGACCAGTGGAAAGTTTAACACTAAGTTAACGAACTAGGACCGAATTGACAGCTCATCTAGACCACTCGTTAGCTGTATATCTGGTACTTGCTATATATCTTGGCAGCTTAAATTCTGTCATCAGTTATCCATATTTCGGCAGCTGATATTTTGTCATCAGTTATCCATATTCGGCAGCTGATATTTTGACATCAGTTATCCATATTTCGGCAGCTGATATTTTGTCATCAGTTATATATTTGGCAGCTAAAATTTTGTCATCAGTTATTCATATTTCGGCAGCTGATATTCTGTCATCAGTTGTCCATATCTCGGCAGCTGATATTTTGTCATGAGTAATCCATATTTCGGCAGCTGATATTCTGTCATGAGTTATCCATATTTCGGCATCTAAAATTCTGTCATCAGTTATCCATATTTCGGCAGCTGATATTTTGTCATCAGTTATCCATATTTCGGCAGCTGATATTTTGTAATCAGTTATCCATATTTCGGCAGCTGATATTCTGTCATCAGTTATCCATACTTCGGCAGCTGATATTTTGTCATCAGTTATCCATATTTCGGCAGCTAAAATTCTGTCATCAGTTATCCATATCTCGGCAGCTGATATTTTGTCATCAGTTATCCATATCTCATATCTCGGCAGCCGATATTTTGTCATCAGTTATCCATATTTCGGCAGCTGATATTTTGTGATCAGTTATCCATATTCGGCAGCTGATATTTTGTCATCAGTTATCCATATTCCGGCACTAAAATTCTGTAATCAGTTATCCATATTTCGGCAGCTGATATTTTGTCATCAGTTATCCATATTCGGCAGCTGATATTTTGTCATCAGTTATCCATATTTCGGCAGCTAAAATTCTGTCATCAGTTATCCATATTTCGGCAGCTGATATTTTGTCATCAGTTATCCATATTCGGCAGCTAAAATTCTGTAATCAGTTATCCATATTTCGGCAGCTGATATTTGTCATGAGTTATCCATATCTCGGCAGCTGATATTTTGTCATCAGTTATCCATATTCGGCAGCTAAAATTCTGCAGTTATCCATATCTCGGCAGCTGAATTTTGTCATCAGTTATCCATATCTCGGCAGCTGATATTTTGTCATCAGTTATCCATATCTCGGCAGCTGATATTTTGTCATCAGTTATCCATATCTCGACCACTCCGCAGTCGAATTTCGGCTACTTTTCGTTAGCTTAGTGTTAAACATTCAACAGGTCTGTACTGTTAGTTTAACCATGAACAACAGATTTGTACAATTACCTTCGGGTTTTAATGCATACGTACTTTAAGCCATTTTAAACTCGTTTTACTGGGACAGACATTTTGGTACAGAATGTAAACTTTTAATGCCGGCTTTGACCTGGGCAGTGACTATGTGCGACGATTTGTGGGCTCGCATACAACATTTTAATTTTTAAAAACCTACTGAATTGTTATCAAATCTACAGTTTAAAACAATGCCTCTGTTTGACAAAATTCTATTTAATTGTGATGATTCAAAACAACTTAAAATTCATTTTTACAGAAAACAACTGTTGATTAATTTAAATGCAATTAATTGAAGAAACTGATCAAGCTTCCATCCACTTGGTACCGTAGGAAAACTAAAATAATGTAGCGGTCTGGGTAGCTCAGTTGGTACTCGCCTATCATGCGGGACTGCTACCGGGTACGATACCCGGTCCGATCCTGTACCTTATCTCCTTCCTGTTACATGGGAGGGAATTATGTAGTGAACTAATGAAAACCCTTGCCGATAATGACTAATGGACTTTCTGTTAGTTTTATGTATTAGGATATAACATAACTGTTTTTATAATTTTTTATTTTTAGGATGTCAAAAGCCAAACAATGGAAACAGCTCTATTCATCTTTATCGTAAGTCTTCATAATAAAGTCTTATAAAATTGTATACATGTAATTAATAGCTCTTTAACAAATGGACTTCGCCAGCGTATCGTGTGATCAATACCAGTTAATGTTTGTTCGGAACGTTTTGAAAACGTTAACGTCGAAATTTCCCGCCGCGTAGTAACGTCATTTTTTCGGGGAAAAGTGAACTGAAGCGATCCCATCGACCACAGAGGCATTATCAGGAAACATGTGGTACACTGGTAAAACCCGTTTCTAACGATTCCATTGATTGAAATGTCATAGACTATTTTTTTTAATTTAGTCATAAAATACATTTTAAAAAATGGCATATATATATGTATTTTATGTTTAAAATCAAAAATGGTATATGACAGAAAGATAAAAAAAATTCCATATATCGAGTTTTAATTAACCAAATTATAATTCAGAACAATTATTTCCTTCTAAAACGTCAAAATCTGACCAAGAAAATTGTGGCTTTTCCCTGTAAACGTTTGACAAATGTACTCTTGTTTATTCTCTAGGTTTGGAAGGACAGCAGGTTACAATGGGCAGATAATCCAACATACAACTCATCAGTGACGTCATTCTTCTCTAATGAAGATTATATTTGGGTACCTAAGTTAACCATACCTAATGCGTAAGTTTGTATATAAAGTTTTTATAAACCACCCCCCCCCTGCAAACTAGTTTTGGGGGGTATATAGGAATCACCATGTTATGTTTTTCCGTCCGTCTGTTTGTCTGTCTGTCCGTGTAACATCGTGCCAGGGCCATATCTCATAATTGCTTTGGACGACTGTCATAAAACTTCACATAGAGGCGATAATGTTTTATTGCGAAAATTTGAGAAAAAATTTAAAAAAAATGCAAAGTAATGACATGGAAACAAAAACGAGAAGGATATTATGCAAAAATCGCGAATACGGGAAAATCTGAAGTTACAAGTGAAGAACCGGAGTTGCAATAGAATAAATGCGAACCAACGACCTGTTTCCTTTTTACTCGATGTCAAAGATGTAACTGTTCGTTGTTTTGAAATCAAAAACGCCCCATTTGATCAGAGTTTTTATAAAATTAAGTGGATTTGGTAAAATAAATTTTGGTTCTTTAGTTTTATCATTTCAACATCTTGAAATTTTTTGGATTTCCACAATTTTGGTCCGGGCACGGGCACTTCATTCCGAAATGGTTGTCTAGTGCTGCAATTAATAATAAATGCGTATTGTAAACAGTATGGTGTTGTTGTTGTTGTGCTGCTGCTGCTGCTGCTGCTGCTGATGCTGATGATGATGATGATGATGATGATGATGATGATGATGATGATGATTTCACAATTGTTATTAAAACTCTGGGCTTTTTTTTTATTTTCAGGGTAGAAGGTGTTGAACCTATGAACAACGACGCTTACCCAATACAAGTATATTCGGATGGAACAATCGCCTGGTTAACGGGCAAAATCATTTCAACTCATTGTGAATGCGATATCAGGTTCTTCCCTTTTGACACCCAGACGTGTGGGGTCGTATTTACCACGTGGCTCTACAGCAAGCAAAGCATCCAGATTAAAGCGGCAAATCCAGCTATTTCATGGAGTTTTTTAAGGAAAACGGCGAGTGGGAGCTCATTCGTACGAGACGCCATTACAGGATGTCCGGTCATCTGGTATTGACTACCAACTGTTAAACTTTAATTTTACATTTAGAAGAAGGCCTAGTTTTTATTTTATGAATTACATTCTGGTTGGAGTCCTGTTGTCATGGTACTTGTTTAACATTCAAACTAACACCGGACTCTGGTGACAAGATCGGTTTGTCCTCACAGTTATGTTTGACATATACCGTGTACTGTCATTCGTCCTTGATAACATACCCCGGACCTCGCAGAACATCAATGCTTGGTAAGCTCATTTACCTTATTCCTATCACAATTTTGTCCGACTAATCAGCCCATTTAATCCCCAATTTTAATTTTTGACTGTTGGAGTATGGTCCATAGTCACAAATGCACTGTGTTGTACAGGGTTTCCACGTATCAGGCAAAAGTCAGAGAATTTTCATTTTTCAAGGTCAATGAATTTCAAAATGTCAAAATTTGAAATTTAAGGAAATATCGGGGAATTCTTTCTCAAGAGTTGTGTCCCTTCGAAGTTTCTACTTATCTGGTATACTCCCGCCAAAACAGAATAGGGTATATTATGACTAGACCCTTAGTTTTTGATTACCTTTCACATGATAGACTATGAGACTAATTAATATTTTCTGCCCCTTTTGCCATGCCACAATTGTCCCTTTACTAACAGTTTTAATTGCAAAAATGTGAAAAGATTTATCTTGCAATGCCTGTCGGTACTCTGGTTTGAAGTACATTTAGAATGTCACACAATACAATAGAATATTTCGGGGAACAACTATGGAAGCCATGTTGTATCAGCAACAGCACTAATGGCTTGTTTAGAAACGTTTTCTTGTTGGAGAAACCAATCTCTTCAGAATTTTTGAATGATAAAAATGGGTCATGGGTCTTAAAAATTTACTTAAACCACTGCTTCTTTATGTCTGTAGGACTTGGAAACATCGTGGAGTGCTAAACCTTTTATACGAAAAACTGCTGCCCATTGTTTCTAAGCAGTTGGAAAAATAACACTATGTCTTCGGTGACTTGTGGTGAAGATTTGAGTTGAGTAATGGTGTTTAACGTCCCAGTCAAGACTATTTAACTTATGTCGAGACGTAGCCAGCTATAGGCGAAGGTGCAAAATTTTGCCTGTGCATTGCGCTGATGGCATTATACAGCAGGGTTCTTTAGTGTGTCAAGCCTACCGTGACACGTTCCCATCCGAAAAGAACCGTGGATTTCATTTCGTAATGACGAGTGTTTGGCGAAAGAACAGTCACTACCCACTTTTAAATCTTGGGTCAGACCCGTTCGGGAGTTCAACCCACGACCTCCCACTTACGAAGCAAGCACTCTACCAACTGAGCTACCGCAGTGGTCAGAGCGAGCGTTTAAGATCACAGCGCCTCCCTCCCATGGAAATCTTACTGTGAGGAATTTCGGTTTGCCATTTAGTTTGTCGGTGGTTTTCTCCGGGCGCTCCGTTTTCTTCATCATCCATGAACTGACCACCGTTTGAATTTTAACTGCCCGAAGGCGTAGACATCATTACTCCACACCACAAATGGACTCAAATATCCAAAAAGCCGACACATATATCTGAACACATTAATGTACTAACTTGTTTCTATCTTTTTTTTCTTTAGCCACCTGCATGGTCATCAACATCATAATGGGAGTTATAGCCACAGCCATCACGGTCTTTGTCATAAAATGCCATTCCACTCCAACTGACAAACCGGTACCAAGAACATTAAAGAAAGTGATTAAATATTTTTTTAAACCTGTGTTATGTCGAAAAGAAAATGGACGTGTGTGTTTATGCTGTTTCAAAAATAAAAAGAATAAAAAGGAAAACCAAGTAGACGTAGATTTAGGCGAAATTAAACACAAACTAGATTCATGGGTGGAGGAAGATCACGATGCGTGCTCAGACGATTTAACATGGCCGGAAGTAGGACAAATGCTTGACGATGTTAGTTATAGATTATGTTTTATATGTCTTGTGTTTATAGTTGGTTTGATACATATTTTATATATAATAGCATATATAGATCAATCAGTCGTGTAAAAAAATTACACCCAGGCAAACTCGGGGTGTTTATAATACTCAACACTGCGTGAGATCCATTATGACTATACATAGTGTCACGTTTGTATTTTATTTTTTTATTTTTATATATATTTATAAAAAGTTCATTCAAAAGTACCAAATGTTGAAATGGCAATATATTATTATTATTATTGAAAATGACAAAAAATGACATAAGAGGACAGTGTTTTTGTTGCCTATCCACTACATTTACTGTATTGCCTAAGTTCGACTACTGTTTTTGTGAATAAATGCTATATTTCCTAGAGCTAGAGTTTTGTATGTCGTCAGATGTTGTTAAAATTTGTTATTATTAAAATGTCATGCGAAGTATAATGGTTTTTTATCAATTTCGTAACACATGATATTATTGATTGTTATATTTTTATCTCTGGTACATCAAGAATTACCACACAATTGCTCATTCTTTTATTTGTGAAACAAAAGTTGTCATTAGTTGCCAAAATGTAATTATCCATGCTATGAATTACAAAGATTTTTTCATTGGCCAATGTCCATTGAGATATTAGACTCCTTGTAAACGTTTAAACCGAGTCAGTTGTCATTTGCGATTTTTTTGTCACAAATGCTCACTTAATTGCAACACCAATGGTTATTGCTCAAATTTCCCAAATAGCCACGAGAAGTTTGTCAGTTCATATGCCGGTGATCGATGGTTTTATCCAGACACAGCTGTTACCTACATCAACTCGGAACTTATTGCCTCGATATAAGTGGAAAAACTTTTCTAGAACCTAAAATATTGCTCCAGATAAACAATACTCAAACCACGCCCATACGTAAACCACTCCCCCACTCAAACCAAGTCCATATCTAAACCCACTTGAACCACGTCCACACTAGAACGACGCCCACAATTGAACCACGCCCACATCATAACCCACTTGATCCACACCCACACTTAAACAACGCCCACACTAGAACGACGCCCACAATTGAACCACGCCCACATCATAACCCACTTGATCCACACCCACACTTAAACAACGTCCACACTAGAACGACGCCCACAATTGAACCACGCCCACATCATAACCCACTTGATCCACACCCACACTTAAACAACGCCCACACTCAAACCATACCCACACTCAAACCATACCCACATCTAAACCCAATTGGACCACGCCCATAGTTAAACCACGTCCCTCTTTAAACCACGTCCACACCTCAACACACTTGAACCACGCCCACAATTGTACTATAAAGTTTTCAATACACTTTAGTGCGTTTCTTTGCAAGCGACCAGATATCCCATAGCCTTGGAATTGAATTTTAGAAAAGCATTGAAATCGACAAAAAAAGTTAATGGTGGTAACTAACGGAATCACATTAACAAACTAAACGACGCCCATTGTTTGTGCGAGTATTGCCCGTGATTGTTTCATAGACTCACTAGAGAGAACAGTCACTACCCACTGTCAAGTCTTGGGTGAGACCTGGCCGGGGTTCGAACCCACAACCTCCAACTTACGGAGCGAGCACTCTACCAACTGAGCTACCGCAGTGGTTAATTGATATAAGAGATGTATTATATAAGACTGTTAATCTTATCATTAAATATTTTCAAAATCGGTATATTAAAGATGCATCTTAAATTGTAAAATTGTTAAATTAAAATTTTAAAACAACAATTGTATTGAAGTTAAAAGCTAAAATTTGAATGATCTAGAAGTTAAATTTTAAAATAGAAGAATAGTTTTCATGGGGGGGGGGGCATATATTGTCAAGCATAACGGGAATATGAGCCATTGTCAATTTGTAATATAGAAATAAGATCGAATACAATTAAAAACAAAATCACAAGACGTTTAAATATTTGCTTAAATATGATTTGTGTTCTTTTATTAATCACCAAAATCAAAACAATATAAATTAAAAGTTAAAAATGACGAAATGTCTTCATGTTAAAACAAGAATAATGGAAATATGAGCCATTGTCAATTTGTGATATGGAATAATTCATTCCCAATACAATTAAGAACAAAATGTTTAAATATTTCTTGACGTGGGATAATTATTGTTTTTAATCACTCGTCGATTGTTTGTTCCAAAATTCAACATCTAATTCTTAAATTTAACGGCGATCTACCAACCATGCGTATGTGATATGACCTTAAACCTTTTAAAAAATTTCAATTTTAAAATCTTAATGAATGAACTGATTATGAAATTAAGTATAAATCGCCTTAATACCATGTGAAACTTATACTTTTTATTCGTGATTTCACACAGTAGTACCAGTAATATATTTATATAAGATTTGTCTGCTGAGGGGTGAAGGCGTGTTGCAGAGAAACTCGTAGGGCACCATGAGAGAGCGAAGATGTTGTAAAGATTTTTTAATTAGAATTTTTGTAACATGTAAGTAAAACTGTGGTTTGTTTGTACTTAAAAGAGAAATAAGTGTGAGAGGACGGAGATTTTGTTTATTTGATTTATTTTTTTTTAATTTATTTATTAATTATTATTTTTTAATTATAACTTAAAAAAGACATATAACAAAAAAAAAATACTAAAACATTTCTGCATTCTTATTTTTTTCTTTAAAATGTAAAAAAATCTATCTATGTGCAGTTTTTATCTTATGTCAACCAGAAGAGCGAAATGAAAGTTGATTTTTGAGCGTCACTAGTAGTTTTCGCGATCTGTAAAACAGTATTTGCTTGTAACATGATTAGTTTAAACAATATTTTATTCTCCAAAAACAATATACACAACATATAATTCAATATACAAACATATAGAAATATAGAATAGGATTCAGGAACAAGCCAGAATGGCTTATATTAACCCGTTTCCTTAGATACTGTAAAATTCAAAACTGAATGGCCAAAACAAAGGAAAATATTATGATTATGATTATGAGACCATTTTTATTAAAAATTGCTAAACAACTTTAAACACTACATATATAGATTTATATCCAGTGCCAATCCAAAATCTTTTAGATTCCGTTTTTTTAATATCATTAATTTTTATGGAGGGACTTCGGTTCCCTCCAACACCTAAGCACTGACCTACTTGATATCAGGGAAAGAAACCTGGCTTTGCGTAAAAACATCATTCCATGGCCACTCAATTCAAATCTGCATTGACTAAATTGTCAAGTGCTTTTCGATTTCAAGCTCCTCTTTTATTTCGAACCAAAATCAATCCGAGACGTACTGGTGATTAGTACTTGTTGTAACTGTTTTGGTTCCCATTTGGGAGAAGCAAACTTTGCATAAAAGTCTACACCAGAGACTTAGATTTGAAGACCAAACTTGCTGCAGAGAACATTTTTTATATTTGTGATTAGCTAGTATTAGTCTTCCAGCTAATCAGAAGATGTTTAGCCTTCCGGATCACCCGGTCTCACTTCCCTGGTGGAATTTGCCAGCTTTCAAATTTTTTACTTTGTTTTGGAATTATGATTTAGACATGGACTGGTATGTTCGTTTTCGATTATTACTATGTTATGTTTATGTCGTAAGTATTTTTTGAAATACTTCAACTAAATTGGCCAGTTTTCAAAGTTTTTCCCTTGCATTTTGGATGCCATATGAATATATTTACATTTGTAATGTTTTAATGTATTTATAACTTTGTTTAAGACCAGATGGCAGTTATAGGAGTATAAATGCCATTGCTAATGTGACGTCACTCATCTCTTCCTTGCGGCTATACGCGTGACGTCATTAATTGGCTGTTCCAGTGATTGGAAATACATGTCCTACACGACAGTGTTTTAAAGGTTTTTTAGGATTAAAATACCAAAATAAGATTTTACAAAATTGGAAATGTAAATATAACCATTGAACTTTCTAGAACTGCTAACGTGCATTATTCAGTTTGCTTTGCACGGCAATGGCAGTTATAGCACTATAAACGCCATTTCTAGATAGTTCAATAGTTAAATAACTCGTTATGTTTAATTTATTATTTATCATTATTTAAGACACATTGATAACGTGTGTATCGGCACAGTTTAACGCCACATTAGAACAGGAACTGAGAACCTTGATGTTAACGACCAATAACTATGACAGGTTTGTACGGCCGGATTCGGTCGTCAATGTAACCTTGAAATGCGGACTTTATACTCTGAACAATTTGGTAAGTTTAACATAATTTTCATTTTGACATTTTTGTACGGCTGGATTCGATCATTCTGTATATCATTATGGTAGGGTCTCAGTGGCCAAATGATCTAATTATAAAATGCGCTTTTACGGATCACAGCCCCTCGGAATCCCACTGAGGCAGATTCTAGTGTGAGAAAGTCTGTCAGTTGCCTTGGCATAAGTCGGTGGTTTCTTCGAGCCCTTCGGTTTACTCCACCATTTTAACTGACCGCCTCCTAAGAATCTTAACTTGTGCGTAAAACAATTACTCCACTCCACTCATATCAAAGATAAGTTGTATAAAAAAGTAATTTTTCGTTATCTCTGACAGACTGATACGGCCGTATTTCAGCTTAACTTGCAGTCTTTAATCCTTCATTATAACTGGTAAAGTACAGACCAGTCGAAAGTTTAACACTAAGTTAACGAACTAGGACCGAATTGACAGCTCATCTAGACCACTCGTTAGCTGTATATCTGGTACTTGCTATATATCTTGGTAGCTAAAATTTTGTCATCAGTTATCCATATTTCGACAGCTGATATTTTGTCATCAGTTATCCAAATTTCGGCAGCTAAAGTTTTGTCATCAGTTATCCAAATTTCGGCAGCTGATATTTTGTCATCAGTTATCCATATTTCGACAGCTGATATTTTGTCATCAGTTATCCAATTTCGGCAGCTGATATTTTGTCATCAGTTATCCATATTTCGGCAGCTGATATTTTGTCATCAGTTATCCATATTTCGGCGGCTGATATTTTGTCATCAGTTATCCATATTTCGGCAGCTGATATTTTGTCACCAGTTATCCATATTTCGGCAGCTAATATTTTGTCACCACTTATCCATATTTCGTCAGCTAATATTTTGTCATCAGTTATCCATATTTCGGCAGCTGATATTTTGTCATCAGTAATCCATATTTCGGTAGCTAATATTTTGTCATCAGTTATCCATATTTCGGCAGCTGATATTCTGTTATCAGTTATCCATATTTCGGCAGCTAAAATTCTGTCATCAGTTATCCATATTTCGGCAGCTAAAATTTGTCATCAGTTATCCATATTTCGGCAGCTAAAATTCTGTCATCAGTTATCCATATTTTGGCAGCTGATATTTTGTCATCAGTTATCCATATTTCGGCAGCTGATATTTTGTCATCAGTTATCCATATTTCGGCAGCTGATATTTTGTCACCAGTTATCCATATTTCGGCAGCTGATATTTTGTCATCAGTTATCCATATTTCGGCAGCTGATATTTTGTCACCAGTTATCCATATTTCGGCAGCTGATATTTTGGTCATCAGTTATCCATATTTCGGCAGCTGATATTCTGTTATCAGTTATCCATATTTCGGCAGCTAAAATTCTGTCATCAGTTATCCATATTTCGGCAGCTAAAATTCTGTCATCAGTTATCCATATTTTGGCAGCTGATATTTTGTCATCAGTTATCCATATTTCGGCAGCTGATATTTTGTCACCAGTTATCCAAATTTCGGCAGCTAAAATTTTGTCATCAGTTATCCATATTTTGGCAGCTGATATTTTGTCATCAGTTATCCATATTTCGGCAGCTGATATTTTGTCATCAGTTATCCATATTTCGGCGGTTGATATTTTGTCATCAGTTATCCATATTTCGGCAGCTGATATTTTGTCACCAGTTATCCATATTTCGGCAGCTAATATTTTGTCACCAGTTATCCATATTTCGTCAGCTAATATTTTGTCATCAGTTATCCATATCTCGGCAATTCGACAGCCAAAGGATTCCGGCTACATTTCGTTAGCTTAGTGTTAAACATTCGACAGGCCTGTACTGTAAGTTTAACCCTATGATCCCGTTGTTCTTCACAACAGATTTGTTCAATCAGCTTCGGTATTCAATGTACTTTAAGCCATTTTAAACTCATTTTACTGGGACAGACTTTATTTTGGCAGATGTTCAAAATATATATTTATACATTTAATGCCGGTTTTGACCTGGGCAGTGAATATGTGCGACGGTCTGTAGTTTCTGCACCTTATCTTCTTCCTGTTACATGGGGGATTACGCAGTGAGCTAGTGAAAACCCTTGCCGATAATGACTAGACTTTTTACGTTTTATTTGTTTTAAGATATAACTTAACTGTATATATAATTTTCTATTTTTAGGATGTCAAAAGTCAAACAATGGAGACTGCTATATTCATCTTCATCGTAAGTCTTCATAAAAAAGTTTTATAAAATTTCATACATGTAATTAATTTTCACAAATGGACTTCGCCAGCGTATCAATACCACTTAACGTTTGTTCGGAACGTTTTGAAAACGTTAACGTCGAAATTTCCCAATTTCCCGTCGCGTAGTAACGTCATTTTTCGGGAAAAAGTGAACTGAAGCGACCCCATTGACCGCAGAGGCATTATTAGGAAACATGTGGTACACTGGTGAAACCCGTTTCTAACGATTTCATTGATTGAAATGTCATAGACTATTTTTTTAATTTTATCAAAATACAATAAAAATGACATATGTATTTTATGTTTAAATTCAAAAATGGTATATGACAGAAAGATAAAAATAATTCCATATATCGAGTTTTAATTATAATTCAGAACAATTATTTCCCTTCTAAAACGTCAAAATCTGACCGAAGAAAAGGCTTTTACCTGTTAACGTTTGACAAATGTACTCTTGTTTATTCTCTAGGTTTGGAAGGACAGCAGGTTACAATGGGCAGATAATCCAACATACAACTCATCAGTGACGTCATTCTTCTCTAATGAAGATTATATTTGGGTACCAAAGTTAACCATACCTAATGCGTAAGTTTGTATATTAAGTTTTTAAAAACCACCCACTAGTTTTAGGGGGCATATGGGAATCATCATGTGTGCCTGTCCGTCCGTCTGTTTGTCTGTCTGTCCGTGTAACATCGTGACAGGGTCCTAATTCATAATTGCTTTGGACGACTATCATAAAACTTTACATAGAGGCGATAATGTTTTATTGCAAAAATTTGAGAATAAAAAATGCAAAGTAATGACATGGAAACAAAAACGAGAAGGATATTATGAAAAAATCGCAAATACGGGAAAATCTGTAGCTAAGCGTGAAAACCGGAGTTGCAATAGAATAAATGCGAACCAACGAGCTGTTTCCTTTTTATGTCAAATATGTAACTGTTCGTTGTTTTGAAATCAAAAACGCCCCATTTAATTAGAGTTTTTTTATAAATTAAGTGAATTTGGTAAAATAAATTTTGGTTCTTTAGTTTTATTATTTCAACATCTTGAAAATTTTTGGATTTCCACAATTTTGGTCCGGGCACGGGCACTTAATTCCGAAATGGTTGTCTAGTGCTGCAATTAAAAATAAATGCGTATTGTAATCAGTATGGTGTTGTTGTTGTTGTTGCTGCTGCTGCTGATGATGATGTTGATGATGATGATGATGATGATTATACAATTGTTATTAAACACTGTGGTACAGCGTACACGGGATATTAAAGCATAAAATGAGCAAAACGGCCAGTGTAAACAACACCAGCGGGAGTCGAAAGCCAATTTTTTACTTATCTGTTCATTTTAACTTGTGATTGTGTATTGGATCATCAATCGGACACATAAATGATTCTATTGAAATAGTAAACTGCATCTGATACACTGTTTAAACTTTAAAACAAATTGATAAAGCGCAAGTGCTCACCTGTGATTTTGCCGTCGCCGGGAGTTTCTTTCCAATATTTCAAATTTCACCTGGTAAATAAAAATTCTGAAACGTACAATTCCTCTTGGATGTTAAGAACTACATGTCGACCAAATTTCAGCTCAATGTATTGAGATATAAAGGAGCAGGAGACGTTGGAGGATTACATGCGGTGTACTGGGAATTGCAAAAAGGTGTACTTGGTATTGGCAATTAAGGAGCAAGTAGGTGTACTGGGAATTGAGGATTCAAATATCTTGCAAGCTGTGCGATTTTCATGTTTTAATGAATTTATATAGAATTTATACTTCTTTTTCAATGACAAACAAAACAATTAATTATCTAGTGAAAATCTTCAACATCTGTAATTAATAATAATGCATTATAGACGAGATGAAGATGAAACATACATAGACCACATCTTAAACACATATTTCCCCGATATATGTAGATTGAGAGAGATCCAAGTGTTTACTAAACCATTACAAAGGCCCATGTGTAATGTCAAAATATAATCCGTTCTTAAATTGTTAAAGTTTGACAGTGTCATAGCAAATGCAACTAGTGAAAGTAAAGAAAAAAAACTTTGTAGTTTGGAACTGAGTAGGAAAATGAAGATCACAATTTGAGAAATCTTTTAAAATATTTAACCTAATGTCATTAGATCGAATCGACCAGCTAAAATATGACTTATTTATATCAAAGGTCAAGATGAGACAGTCGTCGAAAGGAGGTATCTGGTGTAAAACAGATCCACAAATGAGACGAGAGTAAAATCAAACGTCTTGAAACTGATTTATAAATAAAAAATTTTAACAATATAACACATTTTTTCATTTTTAACATGTTAAACGTAGTTCATAGTGTCGTGCGTTTATTTTCAATTTTTATTTACTAGGGCCAATCAATAAGAAACCAGCTTAACCTTTTTTCCGGATTAGATCCACCTCTTCGTTTTAATGTAATTCAGTGCCCTCTAGTGTGATGCACTTATCCATCACCCCAAATCTGAAAAAGACAGGGCCATTTCCATTGACACACTCCTCAACTGTCTTCATGACTTCTTGGTCAGACCTGAAATGACGCCCTCGGGTATCATTTTTCAATTTTGGGAAAAGAAGAAGTCGCCACGAGCTAGGCAGAATGTGGTATTTCGCACCACAGCCTTCATTGTAACTTTGCAACTGTGTACTCATGCGTTGTCCTGTTGCGGCGGTTTCACAGATATCAGTTCTCGTGTGGTCTAGCAAGTTTGCATAGTGCACTCCAGTTATCATTGTACTTCTCTTTGGTTAAAAGTCACACACAATAACACCTTTTGCGTCCCAAAATACTGTGGTCAACACCTTGCCAGTAGACTAATGCTTTTTAACCTTCTTTGGGCTAGGGCACCCAGGCCCTATCCACTGACGACTCTGTGCTTTATTGTCTGGCTCATATTATTGTACCAAAATCTCGTATAGTCTTTAGACGCAAAAGAAAATCATCTTTTGACATAAACGCTTCAACAAGGCGCCGTATACTGATGCTTTGGTTGTCAAAAATCCGCTCGATAGATTTTTTTTAAATTAATGTGTTCAGAAAGCAAATAAAGTTTTATCAAATAATATAGAAAAACCTAATGTCAACCGATTCGATTTTCTGCAAATCCACGATGAAAGCTCAAATTTCATCTACATGTATTCAAAATTTCCAGTTTTGAGACACTGCCATTTAAGGCCTGTTAGTTTATCATAACCATAGCATTTCAGAAATAATGCACTTGGTAAAATATTATATACATTTTTTTAATTCCGTAATATCGGATGTGCAACTCAAAAATATGTATTCAGTTACGCTCTGCAAAAAAGTGCCTAAAACTATACTGAGACCTCGATACGCGTGTAATTTTGTATCCGGGTATAAAACATGTATTGAAACAAGGCACAAAAATAATGGCCGTGTCGGACAATCGGAAATGGGTGGTTGGTTGGTTAACGTCGCATCAGCAATTTTCCAGCTATTCGCGACGAGAACTATTAATTTTATTAATCTATGAACAAGTTCGTGTATGCATGTGAAATGCAAGTGTGTTTTATGGTCTGCTTTGTACTAGGGTGCACTCATGGCGACTTTAACGTGCTAGCTCACAGAGTCAGTATGCCGCAGACAAGCGTACCACTCCCCAGGCACATTATACTGATACCAGGTAAACTAGTAAAGGCCAACGGCAAGGAAAAATCACTTTCCCGCATGTGGTCTGAGTGGGACTCGAACACACAGCGGTGAGAGACCCTGGATTTGTTTTGTAGATTGATGTCTTATTCATTAGGCAACCGCGGCCTCTCAATCGGAAATGGGATACTCCGATAGGATGGTCCCTCGTAAAATGAGATATAAAAAAACCTCTACACATTCTACGTACATGTTTATATAATGCCTATATTGTCTTTTTGAGTCTAGTGGCATTAACGTAAAGACCACCTCTAAATAAGAACATCTTGTTTATTGAAGCCAGTATGTTCTATGTAAATGCAACCTACATACTGATAACGGTGCACAATTCCGGCCACTCATAAGTGATGCTGTATAAAACGTGATATATTTTACCTTGAATTGGCAATTTGTAATCATTCTATAGACAAGAACAAGTTCTTAAAATAATAAAAATAAGGTATTACACATATACCAAGCACCAACTGGCTGCAGTTTCACTATCATTTCCTAAGATTTGTCTGATTTAAATAGGCTACTTTTGGTGGAACAACACATCTTTACTGAGCTTTCCGTCATTTCTTGAATTTAATAATTTCCTTAACTGCATCATAAGTGATGAATAGTATATGTCATTGATTGTTTGTCCCTTTTGGAGATAACCTACCACCAGATTGTGATCAGCATCACTGGAAGCCGAGGTCATACCCTCTCCAGCTGATGTAACAGTATTGGTCTTTTTTTTCAGGGGGATCAAGTGTAAACTTTGGCCACTGGGGTGAATTGAACCCACGTTTAATCCATAGTAACTAATCTCTGAAAAAAGCACACAACAAAGTGCACTTGATGTGCTTCTGACCAATTGTCAGATGTCTTGGTAAGTTGTTACCAAAATGAAAGCATTTCTCATTGCAAGATTTTCTGTCAGAATTAAATGTAATACATGTATTCCCTGTGAAATGCCAACTGGCTACATACCATTCTGTAGCTCGCTTGTCAGTCGTAACAATATCATAAACTTTATTGACTTTTTCTGGGGTTGCATCAATGACAGACCTTCTAGAACAAGGGCCTTCCTGTTGCGTTTAAATCCCACAACCCACATTTTTACTTTTAAATTTGAAGGAAACAATTCCCAGTACACCACGTCGATCTTTCAACGTCTCCTGCTCCTTTATTTCGCAATACATTGAGCTGAAATTTGGTCGACATGTAGTTCTTAACATCCAAGAGGAATTGTACGCTTCAGAATTTTTAATCAAGAAGTGAAAATTGAAATATTGAACAGAAACTCCCGGCGACGGCAAAATCACAGGTGAGCACTTGCGCTTTATCAATTTGTTTTAAAGTTTAAACAGTGTATCAGATGCAGTTTACTATTTCAATAGAAACGTTTATGTGTCCGATTGATGCCCCAATACACAACACATCACATGTTAAAATGAACAGATAAGTAAAAATTGGCTTTCGACTCCCGCTGGTGTTGTTTACACTGGCTGTTTTGCTCATTTTATGCTTTAATATCCCATGTACGCTGTACCACAGTGTTAAAACTCTGGTTTTTTTTTTCTTTTATTTTCAGGGTAGAAGGTGTTGAACCTATGAACAACGACGCTTACCCAATACAAGTATATTCGGATGGAACAATCGCCTGGTTAACGGGTAAAATCATTTCAACTCATTGTGAATGCGATATCAGGTTCTTCCCTTTTGACACCCAGACGTGTGCGGTCACATTTACCACGTGGCTATACAACAAGCAAAGCATCCAGATAAAAGCGGCAAATCCAGCTATGTTCATGGAGTTTTATAAGGAAAACGGCGAGTGGGAGTTCATTCGGTACGAGACGCCATTACAGGATGTCCGGTCATCTGGTGTTGACTACCAACTGTTAAACTTTAATTTTACATTTAGAAGAAGGCCTAGTTTTTATTATATGAATTACATTCTGGTTGGAGCCCTGTTGTCATGGTTACTTTGTTTAACATTCAAACTAACACCGGACTCTGGTGACAAGATCGGGTTTGTCCTCACAGTTATGTTGACATATACCGTGTACCTGTCATTCGTCCTTGATTATATACCCCGGACCTCGCAGAGAACATCAATGCTTGGTAAGCTCATTTACCTTATTCCTATCACAATTTTGTTCGACTAATCAGCCCATTTAATCCCCAATTTTAATTTTAGACTTGTTGGGATTTGTGGTCCATAGTCACAAATGCACTGTGTTGTACAGGGTTTCCACGTATCAGGAAAAAGTCAGAGAATTTTTATTTTTCAAGGTCAATGGATTTCAAAATGTCAGGAAATTTGAAAATTAAGGAAATATCGGAGAATTTCTTTCTCAAGAGTTGTGTCCCTTATAAGTTTCTACTTATCTGGTATACTCCCCCCCCCCCATACCGAACAGAATAGGGTATATTATGGACTAAACCCTTAGTTTTTGATTACCTTTCACATGACACTAATTTAATATTTTCTGTTCCCTTGCACCTTGCCACAGTTGCCTCTTTATTAACAGTTTAATGGCAAAAATGTAAAAAATAAAAATATTTTGCTATTCCTTGTAATCCCACATAGCGGTGTTGTCGCATAAACGCGCCCGACACGTACATGCGGGGAATTTCAGCGCATAAAGAGGTCGACCACGGTTATGCGGCGGTGTTCAACGCATCAAGATATGTTGCTTAAGGCCAAGTGGTACAAACAGGCACTATCCTACAAGTTTCTGACTTTTTCCATATATGTAAAACTTTTTAAGGCGCATCTGAAAATGTAAAAAAAATATAGGGGTCACCTTTTTACCTTTTTAGCTATAAAGGACGGATTTTAACGACTTATTATGAAGATAAAAAGAGCTTTTATATCTCGACAAAAACGGTGGTGGTGACATGAATTATGACGACGACGGTAACAATTGACAATTTATGTTGTTGTTGAAAATGGTAATAATAATTGTAAGGAGGAGGTGGAGGATGAGGGACGGGATGTTGAGAGCGCGATGACGATTTACCGTCGTCGTGCCGACGGCGTTGGCGATGGTGAACGTAATGCTGATGGTCGTTAAATTGTTATTTTGGCAAAATTTCTACTTTTGCTTTTAATAATAATAATAATGTAATAATGAAAATGATGATCTACATGATGATAGTGATAGTGTTGGTGTTTATAGTGAAGGTGGTAATGATGATGGAGGTGTAGTTGATGGTAGTAAATGTTTTCTTTATGCGGCGGGAGGTAGACTTTTTGCCGCATGAAAGCGTCCTCTTAATGCGTTGAAATTCCCCGCATAGACGTGTTGGAACACGTTTATGTTGTAACACCGCTATGAGGCGTAACAATGCCTATTGAAACTCTTGTTTTGAAGTACATTTATAATGTCACACGGGATAATAGAACACTTCAGGGAAAATTTGAATGGAGCCAACTATGGAAGCAATGTTGTATCAGCAACAGCACTATTGACTTGTTTAGAAACTTTTTTGTTGGAGAAACCAATCTCTTCAGAATCTTTGGCATTATACAGCAGGGTTCTTTAGTGTGTCAAGCCTACCGTGACACGGGACCTCGTTTAAGTTCCCATCCGAAAGAACCGTGGATTTCATTTCGTAATGCCGAGTGCTTGGCGAAAGAACAGTTACTACCCACTTTTAAGTCTTGGGCCAGACCCGGTCGGGGTTCGAACCCACGACCTCCCACTTACGGAGCGAGCACTCTACCAACTGAGCTACCGCAGTGGTCAAGAGCGAGCGTTTAAAGATCACAGACTCCCTCACATGAAACTCTTACTGTGAGGAACTTTGTCGATTTGCCATTTAGTTTGTCGGTAGTTTTCTCCGGGCGCTCCGGTTTTCTTCATCATCCATGAATTGACCACTGTTTGAATTTTAACTGCCCGAAGGTGTAGCAAATCATTACTCCACTCCACAAATGGACTCAAATATCCAAAAAGCCGACACATATATATGAACACATAAATGTACTAACTTGTTTCTATCTTTTTTTATCTAGCCACCTGCATGGTCATCAACATCATAATGGGAGTTATAGCCACAGCCATCACGGTCTTTGTCATAAAATGCCATTCCACTCCAACTGACAAACCAGTACCAAGAACATTAAAGAAAGTGATTAAATATTTTTTTAAACCTGTGTTATGTCGAAAAGAAAATGGACGTGTGTGTTTCTGTTGTTTCAAAAATAAAAAGAATAAAAAGGATAACCAAGTAGACGTAGATTCAGACGAAATTAAACACAAACTAGATTCATGGGTGGAGAAAGATCATGACGCATGCTCAGACGATTTAACATGGCCGGAAGTAGGACAAATGCTTGACGATGTTAGTTATAGATTATGTTTTATATGTCTAGTGGTACTAGTAGTTTTTATACATATTTTATATTTAATAGCATATGTAGATGAATCAGTCGTGTGAAAAATTTACATCCGGGCAAATTCGGGGTGTTTATAATACTCAACACTGCGTGGAGATCCATGATGACTATACATAGTGGCACGTTTGTATTTTTTTTATATATATATTTATGAAAAGTTCCAAAGTACTAAATGTTGAAATGGCAATATATTAATATATTATAACTATTATTAATATTATTATTATTATTATTATTATTATTATTATTATTGAAAATGACAAAAAATGACATAAAAGGACAGTGTTTTTGTTGCCTATCCACTACATTTACTGTATTGCCTAAGTTCGACTACTGTTTTGTGAATAAATGCTATATTTCCTAGAGCTAGAGTTTTGTTTGTCGTCAGATGTTGTTAAAATTTGTTATTTATTAAAATGTCATGCGAAGTATAATGGGTTTTTCATCAATTTCGTAACACATGATATTATTGATTGTTATATTTTTATCTTGGTTACATCAAGTATTTGTGAAACAAAAGTTGTCATTGGTTGCCAAAATGTACATTTCCATGTTATGAATTAAAAAGATTGATTTCATTGGCCAATCTTTAGAGAGATATTAAACGTTTAAACCGAATCAAGTCAGTTGTAATTTGCCATTTTTGTAGCAAATGCTCACTTGCATTGGTTGCAACAACAATGGTTATTGCTCAAATCTCATTCCAGATAGCTGGGGAAGTTTGTCAGTTCACTTCTCAGAGACTGGTGGTTTTGTTTGGATAATGCTACCATTATATCAGAACTGACCATCTCAATATAAAAGAAAGAATCTTAACTGGGGCGTAAAAATCCTGGTAGTTCCCTCCATATCAAAACTGGTTGCCTCGATATAAGTGGAAAAAAATGATTGACTAGGGCCTGAAACGCTTTTGCACTCGAACAACTGCAGGTTCCAGGCTTTTTAATGGTACGAACCTTCCCAACAATGGTCCCTGAGCATGCACGCTGAAAAAAATATAAAAAATTCACACGACATCAATACAATATGATAAACTACTTATGTGCAATTTACTTTTACAGATTTGTAACTTTTATTAGCCCGCCGTTTACCAAGATCGTCATACAATATTACCATTTCAAAGTTGCATACATTGTTCTAGGGTTCTTAAATAAGAAAATAATCAGGACTCGGGATTTGTCCGGTTTCCACAGAAATCCGGTTTTACTGTCTTTACATTTTCAAAGTTGTAGACTTAAGTATGGATACCTGGTATTTTATTTAGGTAATGAGTGTGTTGTGCCCCAGTCTAGATCTTATATAGAGGTGATTCATCTTGGGATAGTGGAGAAAACTGGAGTACTTGTGCAAATGAAATCTTTAAACGCTAGTATATATTCGAGTGGGATTTGAACCTAGAACCTATGTTCTGTAAGCCGGTGTGTAAGACCACAAGGCCACCAAACCCCTGAAAAAGCACACTAGCCTATGCCTGTTAGAGATTGACTTCGTAATTAACACAGAAGTACATATCCGCCAAATAATCAAAATAAAAGTCAAACATCTAAAAAAAAATGCACATATGATAGAGCTCCAGTATTACTTCCATCCTCATTCCAAGACTATGCTATATATACCACGTTTTGTTCATTCAAAAGTAGGTTAACATTATCTATTCGCTTACCACGGTACGGTAATAATTGCAATAGAAATGATCAATTGTTTGAGGACGTAATTTTGTCAGTGTTTTGAATCAGTCCCATTCCTCTTGTACCCGGAAATCGCTGAAGTTTGTCACATGACAAGACTTGCAAAACCTTAGAAATTCCATTCGCAGCATCAAATAAAATTGATCCTATAAACCGGTGTGAGCTTGCTATTTCTTGTCTTGCTTGATATTGTACCAATGTAAATTACAGAAAATTACTGAAATACGATCATATCGGTATTGAACATTTAATAGCCACTTACGAAATGAACATCTCCAATGAAATCAGATAGTCTGTTTAATGAGGTTAGACTCACTGGTGTTGGAGCTTGGGAAACCCATCTAGTTGTTGCTTTTCCTGGTTCTTTGTCCGCAGAATTTCCTTCTTCAGATGGTGTACCACCACGACGTATTGCCGGTTAAGATTATTACATAAGTTCTTTATTAAATATTTGAGAGTTGTTTTATTCAGATATTTAAGTGATTTGTTTCTCTATGAGTGATCTGACTATAAGAACACCTACAACTACGTACATCGTATTTGTTGAGCGAATTCTTATGTGGGGAATGATGATTGGTTGGTAGAGCTAGACCCGCGGCTGGGCTTACTTAATATCAAAGTAATGAAAAATGCAAAAACACTTAAATAAAAAATTTTTTTTTTTTTGAAATACATTTATATATAGTCAAAGTTGTTTCAACCACCACTCACTCCGATATTTCCGGAAAGTCCAGATTTCTTGGTTTGAGCATTGACATAAAGTACATTTACCACCTAGAATATTAATCGACAACATTTGATTGGTTGACTACCGAAAAGTTAGTTAGGTAGCTACTTATTATGAACGGTCAGCACATTAGCCGACGGGCGACATAGACGTTAAACTCAGAAAATCATCATATTTTGACACTCATGTACAAACAAATACACGAATTAGAAACCAAGGGGCTTAGGACACGTATTATCGCATAACATGTGATTAAGACAAATCCTGCAATAATTATCATAGAAAGTTAAGTGTTCTTTGTAACATGTCAATAAAGATGAAATAATTGGAAGCAATTATATTGAAGAAAACCCCGTTGTTACAATCAAAAACAAACATACTAATCCATGTCCAAATCACAATCTAGAAGCAAAGTAAAAACTTTGGAACTGACAAGTTAGGTTAAACACGTGAACTTCCACCAGGGAAGTGAGGCCGGGAGTTCCGGAAGGGTAAGCGCCTCGTGTTTAGCTAGCTACACCCGCCAGGTGTGTAATCAAAATTGTTTGAAAGGAACATGGAACTATGAGACGTCAAATATATCCAGGGCAATCCTGGACACAGACATCAAACTTATCAACAATACTGTAATGACGGCCATAAAACTTTTTGAGGGCCTTGATAAGCCTAGGCTTGCAATATCCCCGAGTCAACAATTTATTTGCAATCAGCTTACTTCGTTGTACAAAGTCCCCGTAGTGGGAACAAGCTCTACCATAGCGTATTAATCGGGAAACAAATACACCATAAGCAGGAGAAGCTGCATAAAAAAGGAAAGCTGACAATAGAAAAATTGAAGTCATCACGTTTGTCATAAAGTTTCAAATGTAGCCTTTCGTGTGCGTCATAATTCATATGAAGCAAAACTTGAGAAATCAGTCGTGTATTTTATTTCAAGCTCACTAGGATAACTACAATTGTTACATTATATATAAGTTCTTTGATTTTTTTTTATTTCGGAAAGACTTCCATTAAAAGTACCAATCACTAAAATTTTAATATTGAATGAAAGAACTAAAATGACGTAATTAAGCCATTTTGAACATTTCTGTGAAAATAATCGTCTAATTAAGCAGAGAACATGTCAATAACTAAATTAAAATTGACAAAAAAGTACTTTTTAAAAATAACTACCGTAATCTTAAAATAGACATAGTCATGCCCTATTTATCTAGATCGGTGGACAGTTAACATAATAAAACTTGGTGTATATGTATTTTAGATTTTAAATCTACAACTAAAAGTGAAATGATAATAATAGTACAAGCGTGACCGACGAGTTGGGGCAGTTATTGACCATTCGATATTACTTTTATTTAGCATGTTACTCGCGTTGATCAGATTCTAGTGTAATTAGTTTTCAGTGTAAAAACTGGATTTCGGATTTTGGAATTTTTTCATTCATCACGAATTTTTGCATTGAATATACGTGAAATATGTATCGTCGCAAAGAACACGGAATTTTTACAGTGACAGTACTAATAGCATGTAAGTTATAATAAGTTACATACACGTTAAGCTTTACAATTTACGTCAATCCGGCAAAATCTCCATGTAAATAAATAGAGTGATTGACAAGTTCTCTTGGTCGGGATGCATTCATTATATCCCAAGCTATATTGTTATGATAATAATGCATTTTGTATATTATTCAATTGTTATTTATTATAATAACTCTCTCTCTCTCTCTCTCTCTCTCTCTCTCTCTCTGTGTGTGTGTGTGTATGTGTGTGTTGTCGACACTTGAAAGCTATTTGAGCTTTACAGATCTAATAGTACCCAAAATAACTGTAGCAGTACGTCTAGATGCGTTATATAAGTCGCACTTACAATCTTAGATGTGCATTTTAATGCATATATGCATGAGATTTTTCAATTTTCAAAACATCATTGTTTTCAAAATAGCGGCTCAAAACAAAAATAGTTGTCTTTTTATAGTGTAATCTGAGCAAGAGCAAAAAAATATACAGAACACAATACAATATATTTCTAAACCCTGATTATTTATCTACCCAAATCAGTTTGTTGACTCTACTTTAAAAGCACTATATTACAGCTATTGTTAAAATCTATTTTAACCGTACTTAAAAATTCTAAACCTTGTAATATGAGTATTGAAAAAACTTGAATGGTTAAATGGTAATGGGGTCGCCTTTTCGGTAAAGGTCAAGATTATATATATTTGTGCGTTATGTTGCAGGAATTAATCAGATCCAGCCAGAGACTCCCATTTTTATATTTTTTTTCTTCGTATTGAGCATTTAAAAATCCGTATAATGTCGGGAATTGAATTGGCATTTGCTATTTTTAAATTTTGATGAAGTACTGCATTCAAAAGTACTACATGAAAAAATATACATTTTTTTATATTGCAAAATAAGAGTGGGACTGAGTAATAGTGCTTAACGCTCCCGTCAAATTTCTTTCACAATTATGGCAGCAAACAGTTCTAGGATAGAAACCTGAAGACCCAGAAAAACACCACTATGATGTCTCTGTATATAAAATATTCTTTCATTACCATTTTTATTACACACGAGGTGGGTGTAGCTAGCTAAACAGGAGGTGCTTACCCTTCCGGAGCACCCGACACCACGTCCCTGTTTAAAGTGTATGTGTTTTTAATCTCTGTCAACTTTAAAGATTTTTCTTTGCTTTGGGATTCTGGTTTGGACATGGATTGGTATTTGTTTAGGATTATTGCACTTTTGGGTAGCACTTTAAACCCCGAGGCTGTTCCTGACCTATATTCCAGATTTTAATCCCGCTGTTGATGTTCTGCGCAAATGGCATTCATGTTCATTCTAACTATATCCACACACACACATTTCACACACCTTTAGTTATGATCTTCAGGCATGCATAATTAATTAGTTATTAATTACAAGCATCAATATTACTTGTTGTGGGCCTGATTGATCAAAGCATTTACAAAGCCTTCTTGTTTAAACATTTATAATATGAGATGACATTCATTTACGCTCGTATCTGTATTGTAAAGTTATCGATCACTGGGAACTGATTCCAACAGAAGTTGATGTTTGAAATTTTATTTTTGTATTGCATGAGAAATTTTATTTTTGTATTGCATGATATAAAAGAATATCATGAAGGCTCTCGGTCCCACAATCTCTCCTTGACCAAGATTTCTTTTAACTTAGAAATTTTAAATATAAATAATTTTGTTAATTTTCAAGGTATTCGTAAATTTAAGGTGTCATTTTGACGATCACCACAAGCGTATTTCATCCATATTCCAAATGTGTTGAAACGTTTTACTTGCATAGGATAAAATGTTGTCAAACGTTACCAGATGAAATGGAATAATAGAGTTTTTTTTGGAGATTTTTTCACTTATATCTAGGTGGTCAGTTCTGGGATAGTGGAAAAATTGAAGTGGTCAGAGAAATTAAAACCACCGACCTTTAGCAAGCGAGCTGATAAACTTTTTCACACTAAGATATTTTATAAATGCCAGGGGCGGATACAGGATTTTTGAAAGGGGGGGGGGGGGGTTGAGAACTATCCAGGATTTTTTTAAAGGGGGGGGGGGGGTTGAGAACTATCCAGGATTTTTTGAAAGGGGGGGTGGGTTGATATCTATACAGGATTTTTTAAAGGGAGGGGCGAGAATTATATCAATGCTAGATGCGAGCGCCGGAGACGATGGGTCTAGGGCAGAGCCCCAATAGGGCCCCAATAATTTTAATCAGTCAATATCTCACTCTCTCTATCTCTTTAAATTTTTCAAAGGGGGGGGGTTGCAACCTCCGCAACCACTCCCCTAAATCCGCCACTGAATGGGATCCGAACATAGGTTCTGTGGTCCTTAAGTGTGCTTCGGACCACTCGACCACCAGCTTAAAATCTTTACCATTGATTCTGTAACTGGAGTCAGTATGTAATACGAATAAAAATCAAAGTTAACGCAATGTTTGTATTGCTAGATCAATTTAGCGACACAAGCTATTAGATAAAAGAGTTTGAATACACAATAATACTGGTTATTTGGCCGTATCTTCATTATTTGATCAGTTCAAATTGAAGTTATTGTCTGGACATCATTAATGCTTGACATATTGAACTTGCTGCATGACAACGTACTTCAGAAATCAATACATTCTCTAAAGAATAAAAAATTAACGTAAAATTGTTTTGTTAAACAATACTACATCAATGGCACAATTTGTACGCACTGTCATGTGCTGGTTTCGAATTTCTATTAAAATAATGCATTCAAAAACAATGTGCTGTTTTTGAATGCATTATTTTAATAGAAATTCAAAAACAGCACATTACAGCACTGTAAAAACTAATAACGTCCAACGCCTGATGAAGTTGGCAATTTTGACGCCTAAGGAAGTCCAAAGACGAAAAGCCTTTTTTGCATCACCAAATAAAGTTATTCCAAAGTTATAAATTGAACAACTGACCCCGGTTTCATTATAATTCCTTAGCTAAGATTTTCCTTAACTTAAATCTTGCAAATTTTCAAATCTTTATAATTTTGTTAATTTTCAAGATATTGAGGAATTTAAGGTGTCATTTTTAAGATCACTTCTAGATTAAAACATTTGCATTAGATTTGACAAAAATATTCAACAATAATTTCAAAAATAAATTACAAAAATTTGCTAAATTTAAGTTAAGGAAAATCTTAGCCAAGGAAGGGCCAGTATTTGTAAGAGGTCCGAAAAACTGCGGAGATTGATACCAGCTGCCGAGATACAGCTGCCGAGATACAGCTGACGAGATACAGCTGACGAGATACAGCTGCCGAGATACAGCTGACGAGATACAGCTGCCGAGATACAGCTGCCGAGATACAGCTGACGAGATACAGCTGTCGAGATACAGCTGCCGAGATACAGCTGACGAGATACAGCTGCCGAGATACAGCTGACGAGATACAGCTGCCGAGATACAGCTGACGAGATACAGCTGACGAGATACAGCTGACGAGATACAGCTGACGAGATACAGCTGCCGAGATACAGCTGACGAGATACAGCTGACGAGGGATAAGATAAACTGCCCAATCTGTACTAAATTTTTGTATTTCGTCAGTTTTGTGTTAAATTTTCCACAGGTCTGTACTGTAAATGTGTAAGGCGAAAAGGTGCTTATTTATTTATTTATTTATTTATTTATTTATTTATTTTTTTTATTTTTTTTTATTTTTTGTTTGTTTGTTTATTTATTTACTTATTTATTTATTTGTTTTTTGTTTATTTATTTATTTATTTTTTGTTTATTTATTTATTTATCTATTTATTTATTTATTTATTTATTTATTTGTTTTTTGTTTGCTTATTTATTTATTTATTGTTTGTTTGTTTATTTGTTTTTTGTTTATTTATTTATTTATTTATTTATATTTTTAATATATTTTAGGTATATTTGTCAGTGGTTTGTCCGCGCAGTTCAACGAGACATTAGAGGAGGATTTGCGGACGTTGCTATTGACAACCAACAAGTATAACAGATTTATACGACCAGGACCTATTGTCAACGTTTATATCACGTGTGGAGCTTACAATTTAAAGCATTTGGTAAGTAAAGTACAGTTTAACACTCAGCCAACGGAAGGGAGTCGAAGCTTGGTTGTCAAGTGGCAGAGACTATATAGCACGCTAGTCGTCGAAAAAACAGCCAAGATTTAGATAAGTATAGTGAAGACCTGTCAAAAAAATTAACACTCAGCTGCCAAGTGGCAGAGATATGAAACGCTAGTCGTCGTAAACCTGCCGTGATTTCGATAGAGGCTGCCGAAAACCTGTCGTGATTTAGATCGAGGAGGCCGAAAACCTGCCGTGATTTAGATAGAGGAGGCCGAAAACCTGCCGTGATTTAGATAGAGGCTGTCGAAAACCTGCCGTGATTTAGATAGAGGCTGTCGAAAACCTGCCGTGATTTAGCTAGAGGCTGTCGAAAACCTGCCGTGATTTAGATAGAGGCTGCCGAAAACCTGTCGTGATTTAGATAGAGGCTGACGAAAACCTGCCGTGATTTAGATAGAGGCTGCCGAAAACCTGTCGTGATTTAGATAGAGGCTGACGAAAACCTGCCGTGATTTAGATAGAGGCTGCCGAAAACCTGCCGTGATTTAGATAGAGGCTGCCGAAAACTTGTCGTGATTTAGATAGAGGCTGCCGAAAACCTGCCGTGATTTAGATAGAGGCTGCCGAAAACCTGCCGTGATTTAGATAGAGGCTGCCGAAAACCTGTCGTGATTTAGATAGAGGCTGCCGAAAACCTGCCGTGATTTAGATAGAGGAGGCCGAAAACCTGTCGTGATTTAGATAGAGGAGGCCGAAAACTTGCCCTGATTTAGATAGAGGAGGCCGAAAACCTGCCGTGATTTAGATAGAGGAGGCCGAAAACCTGCCGTGATTTAGATAGAGGCTGCCGAAAACCTGCCGTGATTTAGATAGAGGCTGTCGAAAACCTGCCGTGATTTAGATAGAGGCTGTCGAAAACCTGCCGTGATTTAGATAGAGGCTGTCGAAAACCTGCCGTGATTTAGATAGAGGCTGCCGAAAACCTGCGTGATTTAGATAGAGGCTGCCGAAAACCTGTCGTGATTTAGATAGAGGTTGCCGAAAACCTGCCGTGATTTAGATAGAGGTTGTCGCAAACATGCCGTGATTTAGATAGAGGTTGTCGAAAACATGCCGTGATTTAGATAGAGGCTGTCGAAAACCTGCCGTGATTTAGATAGAGGCTGCCGAAAACCTGCCGTGACTTAGATAGAGGTTGTCGCAAACCTGCCGTGATTTAGATAGAGGCTGCCGAAAACCTGCCGTGATTAAGATAGAGGCTGCCGAAAACCTGCCGTGATTTAGATAGAGGCTGTCGAAAACCTGCCGTGATTTAGATAGAGGCTGCCGAGAACCTGCCGTGATTTAGATAGAGGAGGCCGAAAACCTGCCGTGATTTAGATAGAGGCTGCCGAAAACCTGCCGTGATTTAGATAGAGTCTGCCGAAAACCTGCCGTGATTTAGATAGAGGCTGTCGAAAACTTGCCTTGATTTAGATAGAGGCTGCCGAAAACCTGCCGTGACTTAGATAGAGGTTGTCGTAAACCTGCCGTGATTTAGATAGAGGAGGCCGAAAACCTGCCATGATTTAGATAGAGGCTGTCGTAAACCTGCCGTGATTTAGATAGAGGAGGCCAAAAACCTGCCGTGACTTAGATAGAGGCTGTCGTAAACCTGCCGTGATTTAGATAGAGGAGGCCGAAAACCTGCCTTGATTTAGATAGAGGCTGTCGTAAACCTGCCGTGATTTAGATAGAGGAGGCCGAGAACCTGCCGTGATTTAGATAGAGGCTGTCGTAAACCTGCCGTGATTAAGATAGAGGCTGCCGAAAACCTGCCATGATTAAGATAGAGAAGGCCGAAAACCTGCCGTGATTTAGATAGAGGAGGCCGAAAACCTGCCGTGATTTAGATAGAGGCTGCCGAAAACCTGCCGTGATTTAGATAGAGGCTGTCGAAAACCTGCCGTGATTTAGATAGAGGCTGCCGAAAACCTGCCGTGATTTAGATAGAGGCTGTCGAAAACCTGCCGTGATTTAGATAGAGGCTGCCGAAAACCTGCCGTGACTTAGATAGAGGCTGCCGAAAACCTGCCGTGATTTAGATAGAGGCTGTCGAAAACATGCCGTGATTTAGATAGAGGCTGCCGAAAACCTGCCGTGATTTAGATAGAGGCTGCCGAAAACCTGCCGTGATTTACATAGAGGCTGCCGAAAACCTGCCGTGATTTAGATAGAGGCTGTCGAAAACCTGCCGTGATTTAGATAGAGGTTGTCGAAAACATGCCGTGATTTAGATAGAGGCTGTCGAAAACCTGCCGTGATTTAGATAGAGGCTGCCGAAAACCTGCCGTGACTTAGATAGAGGTTGTCGCAAACCTGCCGTGATTTAGATAGAGGCTGCCGAAAACCTGCCGTGATTAAGATAGAGGCTGCCGAAAACCTGCCGTGATTTAGATAGAGGAGGCCGAAAACCTGCCGTGATTAAGATAGAGGCTTTTGGCCTCCTCTATCTAAATCACGGCAAGTTTACGACAGCCTCTATCTAAATCATGGCAGGTTTTCGGCCTCCTCTATCTAAATCACGGCAGGTTTACGACAACCTCTATCTAAGTCACGGCAGGTTTTCGGCAGCCTCTATCTAAATCAAGGCAAGTTTTCGACAGCCTCTATCTAAATCACGGCAGGTTTTCGGCAGCCTCTATCTAAATCACGGCAGGTTTACGACAGCCTCTATCTCTATCGTGATTTAGATAGAGGTTGTCGAAAACATGCCGTGATTTAGATAGAGGCTGTCGAAAACCTGCCGTGATTTAGATAGAGGCTGCCGAAAACCTGCCGTGACTTAGATAGAGGTTGTCGCAAACCTGCCGTGATTTAGATAGAGGCTGCCGAAAACCTGCCGTGATTAAGATAGAGGCTGCCGAAAACCTGCCGTGATTTAGATAGAGGAGGCCGAAAACCTGCCGTGATTAAGATAGAGGCTGCCGAAAACCTGCCGTGATTTAGATAGAGGTTGTCGAAAACATGCCGTGATTTAGATAGAGGCTGTCGTAAACCTGCCGTGATTTAGATAGAGGTTGTCGAAAACATGCCGTGATTTAGATAGAGGCTGTCGAAAACCTGCCGTGATTTAGATAGAGGTTGTCGCAAACCTGCCGTGATTTAGATAGAGGCTGTCGAAAACCTGCCGTGATTTAGATAGAGGCTGACGAAAACCTGCCGTGATTTAGATAGAGGCTGTCGTAAACCTGCCGTGATTTAGATAGAGGCTGCCGAAAACCTGCCGTGATTTAGATAGAGGCTGTCGAAAACTTGCCTTGATTTAGATAGAGGCTGCCGAAAACCTGCCGTGACTTAGATAGAGGTTGTCGTAAACCTGCCGTGATTTAGATAGAGGAGGCCGAAAACCTGCCATGATTTAGATAGAGGCTGTCGTAAACTTGCCGTGATTTAGATAGAGGAGGCCAAAAACCTGCCGTGACTTAGATAGAGGCTGTCGTAAACCTGCCGTGATTTAGATAGAGGAGGCCGAAAACCTGCCATGATTTAGATAGAGGCTGTCGTAAACCTGCCGTGATTTAGATAGAGGAGGCCGAGAACCTGCCGTGATTTAGATAGAGGCTGTCGTAAACCTGCCGTGATTAAGATAGAGGCTGCCGAAAACCTGCCATGATTTAGATAGAGGAGGCCGAAAACCTGCCGTGATTTAGATAGAGGAGGCCGAAAACCTGCCGTGATTTAGATAGAGGCTGCCGAAAACCTGCCGTGATTTAGATAGAGGCTGCCAAAAACCTGCCGTGATTTAGATAGAGGAGGCCGAAAACCTGCCGTGATTTAGATAGAGGCTGCCGAAAACCTGCCGTGATTTAGATAGAGGCTGCCGAAAACCTGCCGTGATTTAGATAGAGGCTGCCGAAAACCTGCCGTGATTTAGATAGAGGCTGCCGAAAACCTGCCGTGATTTAGATAGAGGCTGCCGAAAACCTGCCGTGATTTAGATAGAGGCTGTCGAAAACCTGCCGTGATTTAGATAGAGGCTGTCGAAAACCTGCCGTGATTTAGATAGAGGCTGTCGAAAACATGCCGTGATTTAGATAGAGGCTGCCGAAAACCTGCCGTGGTTTAGAAAGAGGCTGCCGAAAACCTGCCGTGATTTAGATAGAGGCTGTCGAAAACCTGCCGTGATTTAGATAGAGGCTGTCGAAAACCTGCCGTGATTTAGCTAGAGGCTGTCGAAAACCTGCCGTGATTTAGATAGAGGCTGCCGAAAACCGGTCGTGATTTAGATAGAGGCTGACGAAAACCTGCCGTGATTTAGATAGAGGCTGCCGAAAACCTGTCGTGATTTAGATAGAGGCTGACGAAAACCTGCCGTGATTTAGATAGAGGCTGCCGAAAACCTGCCGTGATTTAGATAGAGGCTGCCGAAAACCTGTCGTGATTTAGATAGAGGCTGCCGAAAACCTGCCGTGATTTAGATAGAGGCTGCCGAAAACCTGCCGTGATTTAGATAGAGGCTGCCGAAAACCTGTCGTGATTTAGATAGAGGCTGCCGAAAACCTGCCGTGATTTAGATAGAGGAGGCCGAAAACCTGTCGTGATTTAGATAGAGGAGGCCGAAAACTTGCCCTGATTTAGATAGAGGAGGCCGAAAACTTGCCGTGATTTAGATAGAGGAGGCCGAAAACCTGCCGTGATTTAGATAGAGGCTGCCGAAAACCTGCCGTGATTTAGATAGAGGCTGTCGAAAACCTGCCGTGATTTAGATAGAGGCTGTCGAAAACCTGCCGTGATTTAGATAGAGGCTGTCGAAAACCTGCCGTGATTTAGATAGAGGCTGCCGAAAACCTGCGTGATTTAGATAGAGGCTGCCGAAAACCTGTCGTGATTTAGATAGAGGTTGCCGAAAACCTGCCGTGATTTAGATAGAGGTTGTCGCAAACATGCCGTGATTTAGATAGAGGTTGTCGAAAACATGCCGTGATTTAGATAGAGGCTGTCGAAAACCTGCCGTGATTTAGATAGAGGCTGCCGAAAACCTGCCGTGATTTAGATAGAGGTTGTCGCAAACCTGCCGTGATTTAGATAGAGGCTGCCGAAAACCTGCCGTGATTAAGATAGAGGCTGCCGAAAAACTGCCGTGATTTAGATAGAGGCTGTCGAAAACCTGCCGTGATTTAGATAGAGGCTGCCGAAAACCTGCCGTGATTTAGATAGAGGAGGCCGAAAACCTGCCGTGATTTAGATAGAGGCTGCCGAAAACCTGCCGTGATTTAGATAGAGGCTGCCGAAAACCTGCCGTGATTTAGATAGAGGCTGTCGAAAACTTGCCTTGATTTAGATAGAGGCTGCCGAAAACCTGCCGTGACTTAGATAGAGGTTGTCGTAAACCTGCCGTGATTTAGATAGAGGAGGCCGAAAACCTGCCATGATTTAGATAGAGGCTGTCGTAAACCTGCCGTGATTTAGATAGAGGAGGCCAAAAACCTGCCGTGACTTAGATAGAGGCTGTCGTAAACCTGCCGTGATTTAGATAGAGGAGGCCGAAAACCTGCCTTGATTTAGATAGAGGCTGTCGTAAACCTGCCGTGATTTAGATAGAGGAGGCCGAGAACCTGCCGTGATTTAGATAGAGGCTGTCGTAAACCTGCCGTGATTAAGATAGAGGCTGCCGAAAACCTGCCATGATTAAGATAGAGAAGGCCGAAAACCTG
This sequence comes from Anadara kagoshimensis, assembly GCA_021292105.1. Classification (NCBI taxonomy): domain Eukaryota; kingdom Metazoa; phylum Mollusca; class Bivalvia; order Arcoida; family Arcidae; genus Anadara; species Anadara kagoshimensis. Next base: position 52,035,518 of record CM037874.1, read on the forward strand.
CCGTGATTTAGATAGAGGCTGCCGAAAACCTGTCGTGATTTAGATAGAGGCTGCCGAAAACCTGCCGTGATTTAGATAGAGGAGGCCGAAAACCTGTCGTGATTTAGATAGAGGAGGCCGAAAACTTGCCCTGATTTAGATAGAGGAGGCCGAAAACTTGCCGTGATTTAGATAGAGGAGGCCGAAAACCTGCCGTGATTTAGATAGAGGCTGCCGAAAACCTGCCGTGATTTAGATAGAGGCTGTCGAAAACCTGCCGTGATTTAGATAGAGGCTGTCGAAAACCTGCCGTGATTTAGATAGAGGCTGTCGAAAACCTGCCGTGATTTAGATAGAGGCTGCCGAAAACCTGCCGTGATTTAGATAGAGGCTGTCGAAAACCTGCCGTGATTTAGATAGAGGTTGTCGAAAACATGCCGTGATTTAGATAGAGGCTGTCGAAAACCTGCCGTGATTTAGATAGAGGCTGCCGAAAACCTGCCGTGACTTAGATAGAGGTTGTCGCAAACCTGCCGTGATTTAGATAGAGGCTGCCGAAAACCTGCCGTGATTAAGATAGAGGCTGCCGAAAACCTGCCGTGATTTAGATAGAGGAGGCCGAAAACCTGCCGTGATTAAGATAGAGGCTGCCGAAAACCTGCCGTGATTTAGATAGAGGTTGTCGAAAACATGCCGTGATTTAGATAGAGGCTGTCGTAAACCTGCCGTGATTTAGATAGAGGTTGTCGAAAACATGCCGTGATTTAGATAGAGGCTGTCGAAAACCTGCCGTGATTTAGATAGAGGTTGTCGCAAACCTGCCGTGATTTAGATAGAGGCTGTCGAAAACCTGCCGTGATTTAGATAGAGGCTGACGAAAACCTGCCGTGATTTAGATAGAGGCTGTCGTAAACCTGCCGTGATTTAGATAGAGGCTGCCGAAAACCTGCCGTGATTTAGATAGAGGCTGTCGAAAACTTGCCTTGATTTAGATAGAGGCTGCCGAAAACCTGCCGTGACTTAGATAGAGGTTGTCGTAAACCTGCCGTGATTTAGATAGAGGAGGCCGAAAACCTGCCATGATTTAGATAGAGGCTGTCGTAAACTTGCCGTGATTTAGATAGAGGAGGCCAAAAACCTGCCGTGACTTAGATAGAGGCTGTCGTAAACCTGCCGTGATTTAGATAGAGGAGGCCGAAAACCTGCCATGATTTAGATAGAGGCTGTCGTAAACCTGCCGTGATTTAGATAGAGGAGGCCGAGAACCTGCCGTGATTTAGATAGAGGCTGTCGTAAACCTGCCGTGATTAAGATAGAGGCTGCCGAAAACCTGCCATGATTTAGATAGAGGAGGCCGAAAACCTGCCGTGATTTAGATAGAGGAGGCCGAAAACCTGCCGTGATTTAGATAGAGGCTGCCGAAAACCTGCCGTGATTTAGATAGAGGCTGCCAAAAACCTGCCGTGATTTAGATAGAGGAGGCCGAAAACCTGCCGTGATTTAGATAGAGGCTGCCGAAAACCTGCCGTGATTTAGATAGAGGCTGCCGAAAACCTGCCGTGATTTAGATAGAGGCTGCCGAAAACCTGCCGTGATTTAGATAGAGGCTGCCGAAAACCTGCCGTGATTTAGATAGAGGCTGTCGAAAACCTGCCGTGATTTAGATAGAGGCTGTCGAAAACATGCCGTGATTTAGATAGAGGCTGCCGAAAACCTGCCGTGGTTTAGATAGAGGCTGCCGAAAACCTGCCGTGATTTAGATAGAGGCTGTCGAAAACCTGCCGTGGTTTAGATAGAGGCTGCCGAAAACCTGCCGTGATTTAGATAGAGGCTGTCGAAAACCTGCCGTGGTTTAGATAGAGGCTGCCGAAAACCTGCCGTGATTTAGATAGAGGCTGCCGAAAACCTGCCGTGATTTAGATAGAGGCTGTCGAAAACCTGCCGTGATTTAGATAGAGGCTGCCGAAAACCTGCCGTGATTTAGATAGAGGCTGCCGAAAACCTGTCGTGATTTAGATAGAGGCTGCCGAAAACCTGCCGTGATTTAGATAGAGGCTGCCAAAAACCTGCCGTGATTTAGATAGAGGCTGTCGAAAACCTGCCGTGATTTAGATAGAGGAGGCCGAATAGCTGTTAAGATAAAGCTAAAGAGGGACTACTGGTTTGGCACTGATTCATTATCTCAGTGTTTACACTTTTTACTTCATATCATGACATTAGCTATCTACAAACATACCGTAAGCGTATTCAATTTCGCGTGTATTAATTCGCGGTAAAGGAAATTTAGACAAATCCACACAGTTAAATGTTCTGGTTTCTGAAACATGCACTTTAACACAATAAGCATTATAATATGAAAATAGGCATTGCCTATCCCGGGAAATGTCCAAATTTATTATCGGGTCATTGTGCACACACACACACACACACACACACACACACCCAAAAAAAGGATGGCACACATTGTTTTGTCTCACCAAATACTACTTAAAATTAAAGTCTGTCCCGAGCCATTAGGACCATCAGGCCGGAGCTTATCCCGGTTTCGGTGGCGTTAAGCGACTGAGAGTACAAGACTCTCCCCTGAAGGAGACGCCGGTCCGTCACAGGGTTAACCCCCAGCACGTTGCTGGTACTCATTTATTTTTCAGCTGAGTGAACTGGAACAACGTGAAATTAAGTGTCTTGCTCAAGGACACAACACATCGCCCGGTCCAGGGATCGAAACCATGACCTTCGAATCATGAGTCCAACGCCTTAACCACTAGGCCACGCGCTTCCACACCAAATACTAGTGGGACTGACCATAGTTAACTACTGCCGAGTTCTTTCAATCATGTTCTGTCACACAGAACTGAGTTTTGGTATGATCTTTCCAGGGACACAAAAGGCTATTCAATTACCCAATATAGTGAATATACTAATCCATACCACAACAATATTCTTACGTTGTAATGTCTTCTCATCTTAAATCACATTTTACCATACCATGTGAATAATTTAATCTACTGATTATGATTGCATAAATAACTACTCCTGTTTCTTAAAACAAGATGTGTATCGTATCACAGTTCAAGATTGTCCCATTTAATTCAATTAATGAAGCAGTTATACCAATGAAAAACAAACATACTTATCCATGTCCAAATCACAATCCGGGAGTAAAGTAAAAAAAAACTTTGAAACTGACAAGTTAGGTTAAACACGCGAACTTCCACCAGGGAAGTGAGACCGAGTTTTCTGGAAGGGTTAGCACCTTCTGTTAGCTAGCTACACCGGTATAGCATCCTCTTGGAGAGTGGAAGGTTTTTGGTTCCAACCTGACTTGTGTTATACATGACAATACTTCAAAATTTGAGTTACTGCTTCCTCATTTTGCAAGCCACATTTGGCTGAAAGGATAGATTATCGACTGGTTATAGAATTATATTAATTGGGAGTGGAATGCTTGTCTGTGACTCTGTTAGGCAGCACCTTTAACCCACAACCCGATATTAATACAGTGGTATGAGGGTAAGCTCCTCTTGCACCTTCAACATTCACAGGCATATAGTACCATGATGAGAATTTTCTAAAGCACAGACCATTGCAAGTGACAAATGATATGATTAAAACTTGACAGGCTTGTACCGAAATAATGTTAATTTTAGCCCAGCCCCTTTTAAGTTTCACTGCATGAAGAGCCCCAGCCCCGGAGAGTTGAAAATGCTTTTTCACTTATATCGGGACGGTTAATTCTAGGATGGTGGGTTGAAGTTTTTTTTACCCCAGTCAAGATTATTCATTATTCACCTAAATTGAAATGAAACATTCTGGGATGATATACTACATAGATGGTGCTTTAAGATTTATATTGAAATGGTCGCTTATGTGGATGAGTGGAAATTGGCATTTATTCACTTATACCAACTTTTTTCGAGAACCAAGTCTGGGATATTGAGAAGGTAATGTTGATTTTACCCTAGTTAAAATTTTTATATTCATTCCGAGAACTAAATTATTGGAATCCCCTGCCAGCATCGGTAGTCCAGTCGCCATCCCTGGAGGTTTTCAAGGATTCAATTCAGACCTTATCCAAGTGGATCACAACTACAGTCAGCTGCTAAACTCAACATGAATGTTTTATTATTGTTATTTTCATCACAACTTTTTGGGACAGCGGTCTATCTCATTGCACAACATGTACAGTTTTCCTCATCAGTTATGTCCAAGTTAGATTTTTGATGAGTGCAGTCATTGTAGTTGAAGTCAGTTCTAGTCAGCACCTGGTCCAGCCCGATCAGCTGATCATGATATCTACGTCACATGTAAACAAACAAGAGGATTTGTCAATATTTACATTAAATTCGGAATAAATTTAATAAATTTTATCTGTATTTTCATAAAAATGATTATTGGGACGCACTGTTAATTAATTCTTTTGAAAAACGCATTTTATTATTTTTCTTAAAAATCGATCGTTTGTGAAAACGTTTTTCCCGTTCTGACGAACGCCATTTTTGTTTACACTGCATTCTTCTTCTTCTTCTTCCGTTTATTGAGTAGGCCTCCTCCTGGAGTGTAACACTTACTCAAGCATGAGATGGATGGTTAAAAACCTCTTAAGGCACTATTTACAATTAAAATTAGGAAATAGCTGTAGATTTAGTGGAATGTAGGATGGTCTACTGGTAGCCTATCCTTTAAGACCATGAAGTCTGCTGCTGATGTAGCTGCTGCAACCTCTGATGCGAGGGTCACAGATGCACTCAAAATTTTGATTCAATTAGGTAATTATATGTGAAAAAGAGTTACCGTAGAAGTCGTATACTGTGGTTATGCTAACCTCGTAATAGTTTTATGTCAGGTAACTTTGGTTATCGATTTATCTAACTTAAAATCGGCAAATTTTGTATCTTCCCGCATTGTATACTGTGTGATCATGGTTGATGCACGTGGGAAAGTCGGTCGCTGATTGGCTTACAGTGGTTATCGATCTGAATTGAACTTTGACCCGATCAAAAGAAATCACGTCATCGCGAATCTTGAAAACGCTACACTTGGAGATCAGCCAGAATGGCGAAAGAAACGTAAATATTTGGTATTCGATCAACCTATTTAAATTATTACTTGTTTCAATGAATTATTTTCACGATAATCGTTTCTTGGTTTCATTTCTGATGTACGAGACGGGCGAGATTTTCCCCCATATGGAGCTCACTTCCTGTCGATTTGACCCCTTCAATGGCCTTGAGAAAAGTTTAGAAAAGTGGTGCACGCGCGGCGTCAAATGATTTGGACGTACGGTCTATAGAATTTTTCCACAATTTTCTATGACGTCATAATACATACGTGTTACCTATAGACGGGAAATTCCCGGCGCTTCGCGCCGGGACATTTCCCGTATAATTTTCACTCGGTATAAATTTTCACGCAAAACAAACGACCACGAAATAAGCGAAAATTAGTACACGGCGAAAGTAAATACGTTTACAGTAACTGATTTTTTAAAACTCACCGGCTACACCGGCTACTGTGTTTCAAAGCTTTCAGTACTTTGATTCAATTTCTCTTCTGTACTGTCTTTGTGGTCATTATCATTATAAAATCAATGTTTTACTTAGTATGAATTAGTACAGGTATATTTACAACAGAGTGTAAAAGAAATGACTAAAATTAACAAAACCATGTAAAAATTTTAATTAAAGCCAAATTCTTTTATATATATTTTAGGACATAAAGGATCAAACAATGGAAATGGTTGTATTTTTTGTATTTGTAAGTATTAATTTTAAAGTTAATTTTATTTTTGGTTGATCAAAGCTTTGGTTGGCCAATGATTAAGAAAAAGAATGTAAAACGGACATATATAGATATAATTGATGAAAGAAATCCAGAAATGAACCTGCAAGTGAAAAGACTTTTCAAGTCTTGTGCCAGACTCGGTCGGGACACGAATCTACGACCTCCCACATACGGAGTGAGCACTCTAGCAGTGGTTAAAAACATATACATGTACTCGGGAAAAGCCAACGTAACCAAAAACACAAAACAATGCAGCCTAATATTAAAACAACATAAAAATAGCAACATTTGTATTAGGTCCACTGATTATAAAACACCCGGACTCTTGACGGACACTGTGTAAATTATAACGCTATTGGAGGGTCACAAGCATCCCTAATAGTCACTACCAGTGGCCATAGGGTATAAAGTCTGTCCCGAGTCATTAGGCCCATCAGGCCGGAGCTTATCCCGGTTTCGGTGGCGTTAAGCCGGTCCATCGCAGGGTTAACCCCCAGTATTTTGCTGTTACTAATTTATTTTTCAGCTGAGTGAACTGGAACAACGTGAAATTAAGTGTCTTGCTCAAGGACACAACACATCGCCCGGTCCAGGGATCGAACCCACGACCTTCGAATCATGAGTCCAACGCCTTAACCACTAGGCTACGCGCTTCCACGATAGGGAATACATTCAGAAAATGAAAATAACCCTTATTTTACCAAACAATAAAAACCAATGAAACCTCGTGTTACAAAACGAATGCTAATGAGTGAATGATACCAAACAATAAAAACCAATGTTGTACCTTGTTACAAAACGAATGCTAATGAGTTCATTGTACCAAACAATAAAAACCAATGTTGTACCTTGTTACAAAACGAATGCTAATGAGTGAATGATACCAAACAATAAAAACCAATGGTGTTCCTTGTTACAAAACGAATGCTAATGAGTGAATGATACCAAACAATAAAACCCAATGGTGTTCCTTGTTACAAAACGTATGCTAATGAGTGAATGATACCAAACAATAAAACCCAATGGTGTTCCTTGTTACAAAACGTATGCTAATGAGTGAATGATACCAAACAATAAAAACCAATGGTGTTCCTTGTTACAAAACGTATGCTAATGAGTGAATGATACCAAACAATAAAAACCAATGGTGTTTCTTGTTACAAAACGTATGCTAATGAGTTCATTGTACCAAACAATAAAAACCAATGGTATTCCTTGTTACAAAACGAATGCTAATGAGTTCATTGTACCAAACAATAAAAACCAATGGTATTCCTTGTTACAAAACGAATGCCAAACAATAAAAACCAATGGTATTCCTTGTTACAAAACGAATGCTAATGAGTGAATGATACCAAACAATAAAAACCAATGTTGTTCCTTGTTACAAAACGAATGCTAATGAGTGAATGATACCAAACAATAAAAACCAATGAAGTACCTTGTTGCAAAAATGATCAGTGTCATTGTTTTATTATACATTTCAGGCATGGAAAGACAAACGATTGGATTGGTCAAATATAGCGCCTTACAATACAACCGTTAAAGACATTTTCTCCAATGAAGATTACATCTGGGTTCCAAAAATTACTATTCCAAATTCGTAAGGCATTACATTTTAATTTTTATCTTGAAACTCCGTTATTCTGGTATCATCAAAACTGTGTTTCTCCATATGTATAATGTACACTGATCACCATGTATTTTAAATATGGAGTTTGGCCTACGAGACTTGTCCTTTTCATGACTTTAGGTTTAGTGTGACGTTTTGTTGTTTCATTGGTCCAAACAATCAAAAACAAACATACTAATTCATATCTGAATCACAATCCAGAAGCAAAGTAAAAACGTTTGAACTGACAAGTTAGGTTAGACACGTGAACTTCCACCAGGAAAGTGAGGCCGGGTGCTCCGGAAGGGTAAGCACCTCCTGTTTAGCTAGCTACATCCGCCACGTGTGTAATCAAAATTGTGTGAAAGGAACATGGAACTATGAGACGTCAAAAATATCAAGTTCATTCTTTTTTACTGCATTGTCCGTTTTTTACCGCATAAACTGAATTGTGCGTTGTTACCGGTGATGGTTTGGTGGTGCTGGTGATGGTTGTGTGGTTGAAGTTGTGTTGTCTGTGAGTGCATTGTTGTTTCTGCTGTGGTGGTTGGGTTTTGCCGGTTGTGGTATTGCTGTTACTGGGGATTGCTGGTGGTTGTACTGCTGTTGTTATTGGTAGTAATTGCTGGTGGTGGTTTGTGGCGGTGTTTCTAGTAGTGATATTGCTGTTGTGGTGGTTTTGCTGTTAATACTGCAATTGGTGTTTGAACGTGAATGTTAGTGGTTGCACACGGTGGGGTGATGGTGCGTCTGTTGCTGATGGTGGTTTTGTTATTTGCTGGATGTGTTTGTGTTGGTGTCTTTTTGACTGTAGTTATCATTAATTTATTATTCAACTACAATTTCTTATCTTATTTTAAGAGTTGAAGATATAGAGGTTTTTAACAACGAGAATTACCCGGTTAACATCTTATCGGACGGAACCGTTAGTTGGGTAGTGGGGAGAATAGTAAAATCCCACTGCATGTTTGATGTCAGGTTTTACCCATTTGACACACAGACTTGTGGGATCACCATGAGCACGTGGATGTACAGCAAAGAACAAATCCTACTAGACACGATAAAACCAATATCCGTACTCATGGAATTTTTCAAAGAAAATGGAGAATGGGAATATTTACGATATTCCACTTCTATTGAGGACACAACTTCAGCTGGAGTGACATTCCAACAACTCACTTTCAATTTCACATTCAGAAGACGACCGAGTTATTATTTCATGAATTACATTCTGGTCGGGACGCTGTTGGCATGGTTACTATGTTTCATTTTCAAACTTCCGGCCGAGTCTGGTGAGAAGGTCGGGTACACACTGACGGTTTTGCTGACGTATACAGTATACCTAACGATAGTTCTAGACAACATACCAAGGACCTCACAGAGAACTTCAATGTTAGGTAAGTAATCAATATGCATATAATCCGCGTGTGTCATACACGAGTAATTATAACCACACCCCCTGGACACCATCTTGTTGTTACAATCAGTGTTCGTCCACAGTCGGAGTTTAATCTTACAATTAAGGTTTTTGTTCCAAAAACTACAGCTTTTTGGGTTTGTTTATTTTAATGTTAGATACTTCAAAAAAGCCCTACCACAATTTAAGGGGTCTGGTACTTTGGACATCGTCAAAAAATGTCTGCCGTCCTCAACATCTGATATTGGAGTAAAGCACTTCAATACAATTTGACGCCAGTAAACAGATTTGTCTCTAGCGTTGCAAAATACTGGTAAATAGAATTCTAATAAATGAAATTGATCAATTTCTTGGGTTCTCTATCTTTCAATGAATCTCGATCTGGAAGGGTGGCTTTGTGGTTGTATTTTTAGCACCTGGTGTTTACTCCATCGCCTGTCCAAAGTCGGGGAAATTGATAATCAGTGGTGCTGATATGTGAACATTTGTTTATCGTCTTGTTTGTTTTATGATAAAACTTTTATCATTGACTTGCATTGTTCCCTATTCTAGGTTGTTCAACAGCTGCTAAATACATGTTTTATTATTTATTTATTTATTTATTTATTTATTTATTTATTTATTTATCATTCATTTATTTATTTCAGCCACTACTATGTTAATCAACATCATATTTGGAGTTATGGCTACAGCAATCACAATATTTGTTTTAAGATGTCACAACAGCAACTCAAAAGAACCCATACCTCAATGGATTATAAACCTTATAGAAAATGTGTTAAAACCGTGTATATGTTATAACAAAAAATGTTGTTTGTGGTGTTGTTGTTCATACATGTATGAAAAAGACGATAATGATGCGCGCGCAGACTCAGCAAGAGTGCGCGCGCAAGCAGAACCGGCAACGAATGGAAGGGACAAAAGACATTTTTCCGGCTCAGACTTGACGTGGCCAGAAATCGGAGAAATAATTGACGCTTTTTGTTTTAAAGTCTCGTTTTGGCTTTTAGTTGTTACGACATTTGTACCCCTTATTATTTATCTATTGGCTTATATTTATGAATCTGACATTTTATAGAAACTTTAGTAGTGCTTGGGAATTCAAAAACACAACATATACCATTCTTTTCTACATATATTCCGCTTAAGAATGATGTATAGAATGTCCATCATTGTCGTCTATAAACTGTGCCACAGGACATAAACTTTATTTTACCATTGCACTTTCTAATATTCTGCTCAAAGAAGTTTTCACTCACAAACATCTAGGGATAACCTTTTCATCTGATGGCTCTTGGTATTCCCACATAGACTCTATATTAGGTAAAGCTCGATCTCGACTTTCTTTACTGCGCCTTTTAAAATTCAAGTTAGATAGAAATACTTTATAAAAACTCTATTTTACATTGATCAGACCCATTTTGGAATACGGAGATGTCCTTTGGGATAATACTACATTGTTTTATAGTAATTCGCTTGAAAAAATCAATTTGGAAGCAGCTCGCATTGTTACCGGTGCCACACAACTAACTAGTACTTCACTTCTCTTAAAAGAATCAGGCTGGGGAAACACTAAGTGACAGACGTAAAAACACAAACTTATTCTATTTTATAAGATGTATCACAATATGACCCCTGACTATCTTTCTAATTTAGTGCCTCCTCACAATTTTGAAACCCATTCGTACAATACACGGCAACAGAATAATCTCGTACACATCTCTTCTAAAACCAAACATTATTTCGAATCAGTTTTACCCTCTGTTGTTAGAGATTGGAATGAAATTCCAGAGGAAATAAGAAACTCTTCTTTATATAGGTTCAAATCATATCTAAATAGAAATAAGTTAAATATTCCAAAGTTTTTTGCCAAAGGCAGTCGATTGGGACAAATTCTTCACGCACGCCTAAGAATGAACTGTAGTTCGCTAAATAGTCATCTCTCCCAGAAAATGATAATTGATTCTCCCAACTGTCTCTGTGGTAAAACTGAAACCACCAAACACTATATATTTGATTGCCCAAATTTTAATCGACAAAGAACTGAACTAAATAATTCCTTAAACCACCAAAATTTTAATTTAAATACTCTTTTGTACGGTAATCCAAACTTATCTGATGTTGAAAACACAGAAATCTTTTTAAAAATTTCAAAAATTTATCATTGATACTAGAAAATTTAAATAAATTGATGTTATATTTCAGAATTTATTTTTACAAGCAATTAGTAACAATTTTAATTAATATTTATCATCTTTACAACAATTAAAAGATTTTTTTTACAATTCATTTATGTTCTTTCATTACATAAGTGCATATCATTGCATTATTATCTATATTGATTATTATCATCTACATTATTATTTTTATTGATTATTATCTATTGTTGGTCTTACTATTTGTAATTTATTATTCTTGGAGACGGATTAATATAATGGTATTTAACCATTGTTTCCGAATCCATATATATTATAATTATGTATGTTATTGTATAACAATTTAGTGAATAAAATATTGTTTGCACTAAAATGGCCAAAGTCAATTGTGAATGCTGATCCCATACTTAATTTCAGTAAACGTTCTGATTGGCTAAAAGTTAAAGTACGTAGGGATAAAAGATTCAAACACTCAAAAGAAGGTTGATTTAGCCAATAAGAACGTTTACCGAAATTAAGTACGGGATCAGCTAGAGTGATATTAAATTGTTCATAGCATGAGCATAAAATGGGATCACCAGTGAACGTGACAGTAGCCGGTCAATAACATCATCAGTGTACGTGACAGTAGTTGGTTGGTAGCATCATCAGTGTACGTGACATTAGTTGGTTGGTAGCATCATCAGTGTACGTGACAGTAGTTGGTTGGTAGCATCATCAGTGTACTTGACAGTAGTTGGTTGGTAGCATCATCAGTGTACTTGACAGTAGCCGGTCAGTAGCATCATCAGTGTACGTGACAGTAGTTGGTTGGTAGCATCATCAGTGTACTTGACAGTAGTTGGTTGGTAGCATCATCAGTGTACTTGACAGTAGCCTGTCAGTAGCATCATCAGTGTACGTGACAGTAGTTGGTTGGTAGCATCATCAGTGTACTTGACAGTAGCCGGTCAGTAGCATTATCAGTGTACGTGACAGCAGCCTGTCAGTAGCATCATCAGTGTACGTGACAGTAGTTGGTTGGTAGCATCATCAGTGAACGTGACAGTAGCCTGTCAGTAGCATCATCAGTGTACGTGACAGTAGCCTGTCAGTAGCATCATCAGTGTATGTGACAGTAGCCGGTCTGTAGCATCATCAGTGTACATGACAGTAGCCGGTCAGTAGCATTATCAGTGTACGTGACAGCAGCCTGTCAGTAGCATCATCAGTGTACGTGACAGTAGCCGGTCTGTAGCATCATCAGTGTACATGACAGTAGCCGGTCAGTAGCATTATCAGTGTACGTGACAGCAGCCTGTCAGTAGCATCATCAGTGTACGTGACAGTAGTTGGTTGGTAGGATCATCAGTGTACGTGACAGCAGCCTGTCAGTAGCATCATCAGTGTACGTGACAGTAGTTGGTTGGTAGCATCATCAGTGAACGTGACAGTAGCCTGTCAGTAGCATCATCAGTGTACGTGACAGTAGTTGGTTGGTAGCATCATCAGTGTACGTGACAGTAGTCGGTCGGTAGGATCATCAGTGTACGTGACAGTAGCCTGTCAGTAGGATCATCAGTGAACGTGACAGTAGTTGGTTGGTAGCATCATCAGTGTACGTGACAGTAGTTGGTTGGTAGCATCATCAGTGTACGTGACAGTAGTTGGTTGGTAGCATCATCAGTGTACGTGACAGTAGCCTGTCAGTAGCATCATCAGTGTACGTGACATTAGCCTGTCAGTAGCATCATCAGTGTACGTGACAGTAGTTGGTTGGTAGCATCATCAGTGTACGTGACAGTAGTTGGTTGGTAGCATCATCAGTGTACGTGACAGTAGCCTGTCAGTAGCATCATCAGTGTACGTGACAGTAGCCTGTCAGTAGCATTATCAGTGTGCGAGACAGTAGCATGTCAGTAGAATCATCAGTGTACGTGACAGTAGCCTGTCAGTAGCATCATCAGTGAACGTGACAGTAGCCTGTCTGTAGGATCATCAGTGAACGTGACAGTGGCATGTCAGTAGCATCATCAGTGAACGTAACAGTAGCCTGTCAGTAGCATCATCAGTGAACGTAACAGTAGCCTGTCAGTAGCATTATCAGTGTGCGAGACAGTAGCATGTCAGTAGAATCATCAGTGAACGTGACAGTAGTTGGTTGGTAGCATCATCAGTGTACGTGACAGTAGCCTGTCAGTAGCATGTCAGTAGCATCGTCAGTGTACGTGACAGTAGCCTGTCAGTAGCATCATCAGTGTACGTGACAGTAGCCTGTCAGTAGCATCATCAGTGTACGTGACAGTAGCCTGTCAGTAGGATCATCAGTGTACGTGACAGTAGCCTGTCAGTAGCATCATCAGTGTACGTGACAGTAGCCTGTCAGTAGCATCATCAGTGTACGTGACAGTAGCCTGTCAGTAGCATCATCAGTGTACGTGACAGTAGTTGGTTGGTAGCATCATCAGTGAAAGTGACAGTAGCCTGTCAGTAGAATCATCAGTGTAAGTGACAGTAGCCTGTCAGTAGCATCATCAGTGTACGTGACAGTAGCATGTCAGTAGCATCATCAGTGTACGTGACAGTAGCCTGTCAGTAGGATCATCAGTGTAAGTGACAGTAGCCGGTCGGTAGAATCATCAGTGTAAGTGACAGTAGCCTGTCGGTAGGATCATCAGTGTACGTGACAGTAGTTGGTCCGTAGTATCATCTGTGTGCGTGACAGTAGCCGGACGGTAGGATCATCAGTGAACGTGACAGTAGCCGGTCAGTAGGATCATCAGTGTACGTGACAGTAGCCCTTCGGTAGCATCATCAGTGAACGTGACAGTAGCCGGTCAGTAGGATCATCAGTGAACGTGACAGTAGACGGTTGGTAGGATCATCAGTGAACGTGACAGTAGACGGTCGGTAGGATCATCAGTGAACGTGACAGTAGCCCTTCGGTAGGATCATTAGTGAACGTGACAGTAGCCGGTCAGTAGCATTATCAGTGAACGTGACAGTAGCCGGTCGGTAGGAACATTAGTGTACGTGACAGTAGCCGGTCGGTAGGATCATCAGTGTACGTGACAGTAGCCGGTCGGTAGAATCATCAGTGTACGTGACAGTAGCCTGTCAGTAGGATCATCAGTGTACGTGACAGTAGCCTGTCAGTAGGATCATCAGTGTACGTGACAGTAGCATGTCAGTAGCATCATCAGTGTACGTGACAGTAGCCTGTCAGTAGCATCATCAGTGTACGTGACAGTAGCCGGTCGGTAGCATCATCAGTGTACGTGACAGTAGCCTGTCAGTAGGATCATCAGTGTACGTGACAGTAGCATGTCAGTAGGATCATCAGTGAACGTGACAGTAGTTGGTTGGTAGCATCATCAGTGTACGTGACAGTAGTTGGTTGGTAGCATCATCAGTGTACGTGACAGTAGTTGGTTGGTAGCATCATCAGTGTACGTGACAGTAGCCTGTCAATAGCATCATCAGTGTACGTGACAGTAGCCTGTCAGTAGCATCATCAGTGTGCGTGACAGTAGCATGTCAGTAGCATCATCAGTGTACGTGACAGCAGCCTGTCAGTAGCATCATCAGTGAACGTGACAGTAGCCTGTCAGTAGGATCATCAGTGTACGTGACAGTAGCATGTCAGTAGTATCATCAGTGTACGTGACAGTAGCCTGTCAGTAGGATCATCAGTGTACGTGACAGTAGCCTGTCAGTAGCATCATCAGTGTACGTGACAGTAGCATGTCAGTAGTATCATCAGTGTACGTGACAGTAGCCTGTCAGTAGGATCATCAGTGTACGTGACAGTAGCCTGTCAGTAGTATCATCAGTGTACGTGACAGTAGCCTGTCAGTAGGATCATCAGTGTACGTGACAGTAGCCTGTCAGTAGGATCATCAGTGTACGTGACAGTAGCCTGTCAGTAGGATCATCAGTGTACGTGACAGTAGCCTGTCAGTAGCATCATCAGTGTACGTGACAGTAGCCTGTCAGTAGTATCATCAGTGTACGTGACAGTAGCCTGTCAGTAGGATCATCAGTGTACGTGACAGTAGCCTGTCAGTAGCATCATCAGTGAACGTGACAGTAGCTTGTCAGTAGCATCATCAGTGTACGTGACAGTAGCCTGTCAGTAGTATCATCAGTGTACGTGACAGTAGCCTGTCAGTAGGATCATCAGTGTACGTGACAGTAGCCTGTCAGTAGCATCATCAGTGTACGTGACAGTAGCATGTCAGTAGTATCATCAGTGTACGTGACAGTAGCCTGTCAGTAGTATCATCAGTGTACGTGACAGTAGCCTGTCAGTAGGATCATCAGTGTACGTGACAGTAGCCTGTCAGTAGCATCATCAGTGTACGTGACAGTAGCATGTCAGTAGTATCATCAGTGTACGTGACAGTAGCCTGTCAGTAGGATCATCAGTGTACGTGACAGTAGCCTGTCAGTAGCATCATCAGTGAACGTGACAGTAGTTGGTTGGTAGCATCATCAGTGTACGTGACAGTAGTTGGTTGGTAGCATCATCAGTGTACGTGACAGTAGTTGGTTGGTAGCATCATCAGTGTACGTGACAGTAGCCTGTCAATAGCATCATCAGTGTACGTGACAGTAGCCTGTCAGTAGCATCATCAGTGTGCGTGACAGTAGCATGTCAGTAGCATCATCAGTGTACGTGACAGCAGCCTGTCAGTAGGATCATCAGTGAACGTGACAGTAGTTGGTTGGTAGCATCATCAGTGTACGTGACAGTAGTTGGTTGGTAGCATCATCAGTGTACGTGACAGTAGTTGGTTGGTAGCATCATCAGTGTGCGTGACAGTAGCATGTCAGTAGCATCATCAGTGAACGTGACAGTAGCCTGTCAGTAGCATCATCAGTGTACGTGACAGTAACATGTCAGAAGTATCATCAGTGAACGTGACAGTAGCCGGTCTGTAGGATCATCAGTGTGCGTGACAGTAGCCTGTCAGTAGCATCATCAGTGTACGTGACAGTAGCCGGTCTGTAGGATCATCAGTGTGCGTGACAGTAGCATGTCAGTAGCATCATCAGTGTACGTGACAGCAGCCTGTCAGTAGCATCATCAGTGAACGTGACAGTAGTTGGTTGGTAGCATCATCAGTGTACGTGACAGTAGTTGGTTGGTAGCATCATCAGTGTACGTGACAGTAGTTGGTTGGTAGCATCATCAGTGTGCGTGACAGTAGCATGTCAGTAGCATCATCAGTGAACGTGACAGTAGCCGGTCTGTAGGATCATCAGTGAACGTGACAGTAGCATGTCAGTAGCATCATCAGTGAACGTGACAGTAGCCTGTCAGTAGCATTATCATTGTGCGAGACAGTAGCATGCCAGTAGAATCATCAGTGAACGTGACAGTAGTTGGTTGGTAGCATCATCAGTGTACGTGACAGTAGCCTGTCAGTAGGATCATCAGTGTACGTGACAGTAGCATGTCAGTAGCATCGTCAGTGTACGTGACAGTAGCCTGTCAGTAGCATCATCAGTGTACGTGGCAGTAGCATGTCAGTAGCATCATCAGTGTACGTGACAGTAGCCTGTCAGTAGGATCATCAGTGTACGTGACAGTAGCCTGTCAGTAGCATCATCAGTGTACGTGACAGTAGCCTGTCAGTAGCATCATCAGTGTACGTGACAGTAGCCTGTCAGTAGCATCATCAGTGTACGTGACAGTAGTTGGTTGGTAGCATCATCAGTGAAAGTGACAGTAGCCTGTCGGTAGAATCATCAGTGTAAGTGACAGTAGCCTGTCAGTAGCATCATCAGTGTACGTGACAGTAGCATGTCAGTAGCATCATCAGTGTACGTGACAGTAGCCGGTTTGTAGCATCATCAGTGTACGTGAAAGTAGCCGGTTTGTAGCATCATCAGTGTACGTGACAGTAGCCTGTCAGTAGGATCATCAGTGTAAGTGACAGTAGTTGGTCGGTAGTATCATCTGTGTACGTGACAGTAGCCGGTCGGTAGAATCATCAGTGTAAGTGACAGTAGCCTGTCGGTAGGATCATCAGTGTACGTGACAGTAGTTGGTCGGTAGTATCATCTGTGTACGTGACAGTAGCCGGACGGTAGGATCATCAGTGAACGTGACAGTAGCCGGTCAGTAGGATCATCAGTGTACGTGACAGTAGCCTGTCAGTAGGATCATCAGTGAACGTGACAGTAGACGGTTGGTAGGATCATCAGTGAACGTGACAGTAGTAGCCCTTCGGTAGGATCATTAGTGAACGTGACAGTAGCCGGTCGGTAGGATCATCAGTGAACGTGACAGTAGCCGGTCGGTAGGATCATCAGTGAACGTGACAGTAGACGGTCGGTAGGATCATCAGTGAACGTGACAGTAGTAGCCCTTCGGTAGGATCATTAGTGAACGTGACAGTAGCCGGTCGGTAGGATCATCAGTGAACGTGACAGTAGCCGGTCGGTAGGATCATTAGTGAACGTGACAGTAGCCGGTCGGTAGGATCATTAGTGAACGTGACAGTAGCCGGTCAGTAGGATCATCAGTGAACGTGACAGTAGTTGGTCAGTAGGATCATTAGTGAACGTGACAGTACTTGGTCGGTGACATTATCAGTGTACTTGGATGAACTCAAATAAATGTTTAGTACATAAATAAAATAAATAATGTTCAATAAACAAAATAAATATAAATGATAAACGTTATTTTGTTACTGTCCGGTTTAATAATAATAATAATAATATAATTATAATAATATTCAGCATCTGTTTCTTGTCGTAACAAATTGTTTTTTGTGATTCTGACATGTAAGAAAAGTTAAAGAAATAAAGAAATATAATCAATAATGTAAATAAATAAATAAATAAATAAATAAATAAATGACTAAATAAATAAATAAAATGGAAAATAAACAAATGAAAATTAATTACGTGGAAATTAAACACGGCATAAACATTGTTTAAAAATGGTATTGGTAAAAATGTGGTGTTATTATATAATACCTTGGTACTACCATTGGATGAGAAATCACATTTTTGTTACAGAAAAAATAAAAAAAACAGGTATATTTCTAATATATTTTCGTGCATAAAGATGGCTTAAAGGTAGCATAAAAGACTTTGGACATTATACATCTTTACGCGTGCATAAAAATGACATTCAGAACATCTTAATGCCATCTTTATGCAAAGCTTAAAGATATGATTGCATCCTGTGTTATTAATCTGACCAGCAAACATCAGTGATACAGATCAATCAGTAATTCATATCCCTTGGTAGAAACGCACTTCAGTTGGTTTAAAAGATTTTAATATATAATATACAATATGTACGTCTCTATGTATGAGAACATCAAAATTGTCACCCGACAGACCATTATAAGCGATCAGTAATTATGTAAAGGATATAAGCCGAAAAACTGTCCAGTATGTAAAATATTGGACTTGTTGAGGCGCGATATTTAGACTATTCCTCAATTATGAAGCACACGGAAGGCTTCATTTGAAACTTTATGAAAACGTGATGACTTGAATTTTTCTATTGTCAACTTTCCTTTTTATGCAGCATTATATCTGCTTCTCCTACTTATGGCGTATTTGTTTCCCAATTAATACGCTATGGTAGAGCTTGTTCCCACAACGGGGACTTTGTACAACGAAAAAGACTGCTTGCAAATAAATTGTTGAATCTGGGATATTGTAAGCCTAGGCTTATTAAGGCCCGCAGAAGTTTTTATGGCCGTAGTCGCAGTATTTTTGATAAGTTTGGCGTCTCTGTGTCCAGGATAGCCCTAGATATATTTGACGTCTCATAGTTCCATGTTCCTTTCAACCAATTTTGATTACACACGTGACAGGTGTAGCTAGCCAGACTTAAGGTGATTACCCTTCTGGAGTACCTGCCATCACTTCTCTGGCGGAAGTTCACGTGTCTAGCCTAACTTGTCAGTCCAAACGTTTTTAATTTGCTCCTGGATTGTGATTCGGATATGGATTAGTATGTTTGTTTTTGATAATCTAATTATTATCGATAGGTATAATAATCATTAAGTATCTGATTTCTAGAAAATATTATACTTTATTGAGCAATTATTTGAATTATCTTTAAGTTAAAAACAGTTGTAAAAAATGAATATCATTTCAGAGAAGAAAGTTTAAACTAAAACACAAATAATTTGTATATATTATAAAAAGTGCACAAATTCAAAATTGTACAGTGCTTACGGCAGTAGCGGATCATTAGTACAATATTCACTGCTCTTCGAGAAAAACATCGCTGCCGATTGTATTTTTTTTTTTTTTTTGGTACTATCAATTGACATTTCTCCACTCTTTCAATTTATCATTAGATAATAAAAATCGTCCGACTATAAGTATTGGCAATCCACGCGTTTTGTATCCCATGTATTTACGTCAGTAACGGATTAATGTGTGAGTAGCGGATCGCGCCACCTAGTGTCAAGAAAACGATAGAGGATCAACTCAAAACATGATTAGTTTGAGTTTCCATCATTCAATTACAAAAAATACTAATCATGAAACAATATTAAAGAGTTTTAATCGGAATATCAACAAATGTCATTATTAAAATAAATAACAAAAAACAAAGCATCGCAATAACCCTGATAAATTAAGTCAATCAACATTGTCTTGAATACTGAATTATAAAAGCAGTAAATGGCGAAGGAAATAAAATAACATAATTGTGCCCTATAAGTTATAAATATTATGACATACTCTTGTCCATGAAGATTTTATTTTGACAAGAACAGTATATGCATGCATACAATGATACTTATTGGTATTGTACACTACATCATAAGTCCAAAATTGTTACTAGACAAAAATAGAGAACGGAATAAAACTTTAATTGTCTTAAACACAAAATATAGGGTTGGATATTAATGTATTTATTCAAAATATTCTAATCTAATACAGATTATCCTTCAAGCTTGACAATTATGGCTTCTTTAAAATGCCTATTGATCTGGTCTTATCATATGATAAATAAGATAGTGGTATAGCATGACAATGACCGCATCTTTCTCATCGGGTACTGCCCATGGAGGGAAGCTAGGCACTGGTTCTCTAATAGCCTCTGCATAACTGAACCCACCAGAATATATTATTTCTCTGAAAGCACCAGACAGCCCCATGGGTACATGCCATATTTTTCTTAGCCTTTCGAGAGGTCCCCTGTAGACAGCATCTGATCCGTTATTGCCGTAATTGCACCCTGCATAAACTGGTTTATTTTTTATTGTCATGAACTGTAAAGCTCAATAAAGGTTTATGTCGTAAAAGAAGACATGTTAACGAGTGTAAAGAGCTATTGTAATCATTTCAAATCACTTTTGAAAGTATTGAACACGTTGGTCAAATCAAAAGTTAGGTTTTGGAAATCACATCCAAGTCGCTGAAACGCTTGTGGCATTCGCATTAAAAAGCCGAGAATTGAAAAAATAGGACGTTTATCAACACAAATGAAACGTAGAATTAAGTAAAAATACCAGCTTTACAGAAATATATCCGAGTTTAATTGTTCTCTCGTAATGATATGGAAAAAAATAACTTTATTCTAAAAAATGATCCGCTACTGACTGAGATCTGCTACTGCCGTAAGCACTGTATGCAAAACCTGTTGCAAATGTTTAATTTCCCAAGTTCCATTTTATGTATTCAAACTTTCAACGAAATCGGTACAAAAATAAAATGTAATAGCCACCTATGCCTTTTCGCTTGTTATGGTAACTTCGGTCATTATGGGTAATTTTTAATGTTAACCATGGGAAGACCTTCCACACCACCAGATTTCATTTAAATTTGACATGTTCTTTAAGAGAAGATTTTCACAGATAAAGGCTAGATACACCTTATTTGCATATCACATAAAAGTATCAAAAACTAAAAACTGTATGCATAAACCCGTTATATTCATGTATGTTTAATACACGGAGATCCATTTTTTATATTGAAACTTTCAACAAAAGATGAACATAAGCAATGAAAGTGATTTCATCACACATGATCAGGTTTTTGTAATGTAGATAAATAATGTTACGTAATTACTGAATAGTAGCACTATGACCAAAATTATGTAAACGTAAATGCTAGGAAAAGGCTTTTAATTGTGTATTATTGTCAGAGATATATACTATTGTCTAAATTCGCTGCTAGATAAAATTTAAAATTCCCCAAAACTAATGTATACTCTTTAATCCAAAGAATTTCCTTATCTAATTTAAGTAAAATTTAGTTTGGTCCTTTTGCTTTCTATTCAACATCTTGGAAAAAAGTTTTGGTTTCATAATGTTAGTCCAAGCACTACTTGTGAGCAGGTGTATTCGGAAACGGCCGCGTCTTGTGATGTAAAAATATAACTGGTATAATATGTGATTTAATCAAATATCCGATGTGTTCAAATTACATATAGTAGTGTTAATTTTACTGCACTGACGCTCGTTTAGAAAGCAATTTCTCATCAGTACTTTTGGTAAAATTTTGTTAAATTTGGTTGAATATATTTTGGTTTCCGATTTTGTTCAAAGGGCAACTGATAATATTACATTTTATTTGCATACTATACGTAAACATTTGTTTAACATGTGTTCAATAATTAGACAAATTAGACAAATATTGGTTTCATTGATTGCTTTCATTTTTTCAGTAGCAAAATATGAAAAAATAATAACTGTAAATGAAATTTGATAGATAAAGATATATGGTTAAAGTTAACTTCTAGTATTTGGAAATGTAATTTTATACATTATAATATTTTGTTAATTGACAGTACCGTCTTGTGCATTTATCATGGGAAGGATAAAGTTGAATCAATTCCTTGCGGTTTTTGTTTTGATTTGAGACATTACTCATCAGGGACCTAGAAAACAATTAATGGTCGTCATTACAGTTTTGCTGAGTATGATATCTCTGCTTTCAGTTGAAGTTCACGTGTTCAATTTTATGTGTCAATTTCCAGCAAGTTAAAATTTGAAATTTCTCAAAAACTAAGGAATACTCCCTCATGCAAAGTATTTCCTTAGCTTAATTTGGTAAAATATATCTTGGTCCTTTGGGTAGCTTTTCACCATCTTCAAAATAATTTTGGTTTCATAATTTTGGTCCAAGAACTACTGATGAGGAATTGTATTCCGAAACGGCCGTCTAGTGCTGTAAAATTAAAACTGGTATAATATGTAATTACAAAGCTTCTACTCTGCTTTGAGATTGTGATATTTATATGGATTAATGTTTTTTTTTTTTTTTTTTTTGATGATTGTTTCTAATGCATTTATATTACTCATTGACATATAGAATGATAAAAAATTAAAAAGTCAACAATACCATGACCACAATACATAAACAATGTAATGACGAAGTATCTATATATTACACCATTAATAGGGTATTTATTATTGGCACCTCAAATATTTGAGAGTAAATGTAGTACAATTTTGTTACCCTTTGCACATTTTGTCGCAAAATTAAAACTAAATTGCACCAAAATATTAATTATATCTAAAAAAGAGGAAAAGGAACTTTTGAAATAATCAAACAAAAATAATATAAAACTAATTACAGGCCATGATTGATTATAAAACTGATTATTGAAGGCTTCCACTGTTTATGAAACTGATTATTGACAGGCTCAAATTGATTATAAAACTGACTATTAAAGGGTCTCAAAAATATACAACTGGTTATTAACAGTTTCCAATTGATTATAAAAACTAATATCTAACAAACTCCAACTGATTATAAAGCTGATTATTAACGACCTTCCACTGATTATAAAGCTCATTATTAACAGGCTCCCACTGAGTTTAAAATTGATTTTAAACAGGCTCCCATTGTTTATAAAGCTGATTATTATCTGACTCCTTGACTCACATTTGTTATAAACTGATTATTAAAGAGTACCTGTATATCGGTTAGTTTGTAATACACCTCCTGTTAATCCAATTCAAAAAGCTTGGTTTTGGGGACCCCGTGCACTGATGTCATTTAAAAGGTCACCGGTCACAAAAACCGAATTATTTTTATTACTATTTTCCGAAAGATTACATAATAAAAAGTCGATTTAGCCACAAATAACATTTTTTAATCATTTCTGTCATTTTTTATAGCGTAAAATAAAGTCCTGAAACTGTTGAAACACGGTGTTATCTCCCTTTGGTAGAAAAGGGCACAAAACCGGAAGTGACGCAGAAGGTGTTATCCCAGCTATATAGTAAATGAAGCTTGTATAGTAAACTGTATTTATAACCCAGATTTATCACAAGTAACTTCTAGTGTTTTTATATATTTATTTATTTTTAGCATTGGGTATTTCAATTTCCTTCAGCAGAAAAAAAACTAAATAAAAATTAACATAATAATAAGAAATAGATAAAGAAAGAAAAAACTGTTTTTGTATTTGCTCTAAGTATGATATACTATTATTAATACTTTTACAAAACATAATTTTACATTTCTTTTAAAATTTATTTATTTATTTATTAATTTATTTATTTATTTATTTATTTATTTATTTATTTATTCATTTATTTATTTATATCTATTTATCACAACGAATAAGAAAAGAACCCAAATTTCCGTTTTTTATTTAAAATATTGTTCATAATAATTTTCATTTATAATAATATCATTTTAATTATCTGTACATATCTCTTTGATTTATTTATTTATTTATGTATTTTTATCTATTTATCGTAAGGAATAATAATAAGAACCAAAATTTTTGTTTTTTTATTTAAAAAAAAATCTTTTCTCCTCTCTAGTACAGCCATATTATGACCTCAAATTTATTTTAATTTATGTTTGTTTTAGAAATTGTTCCATTTCTTTTTAGATTAAAATCAATGATTTATTATTATTATTATTATTATATTATTATTATTTATTTACCCATGTAATTAATCAAAAGAACATGTTTTCGGGTAGAATCTAGATCCAAGACCTGTAGTTTTTTGTACAACGAAAATATCAAAATAGAGGTTTAAAAAATAGCTTCTTATTGTCTATCAAATGAAATATTTCATCCCAGGATTACTTGAATATGAAAGCAATTTCAATTCAATAGCTTCCTATTCCTTATTTGCAGTAAGTTTAATAATAATAATAATAATAATAATGATGAAAATTGAAGTTTACGTCAGTGCATAATGTTTTTTTTTTTTTTTTAAATATTTGTTGATATTTTCCGATGGAGTACTGATCAGAATTCTAATTCTCATTTATTTTCACTTTTCATGATGAAATAAAAAAAATTCATATAATAACTTTATTATGCTTTAATTTTAATGGGATGAAAAGAACTTTGTCAAAATTTATACCAGGGGATTATGCTCGACTAACTAAGGACTCAAAACTCGAGTGTAACTTTCTTTCATTTATTCACAATAAATTAATATCGTTCAAAAGCGATTTAACCCCTCACATACCAGTAGTTAAGAGATTATCAATATGCTACAGTACACTTGGAAACATGCTGTTTAGAAGTAAACATCTACCACCTGTTATCAACAGAGTTTACCTTACAATATGCAACATTAATTGACACGTGTGATTTCTTAATGATATACCGGTAAATGTTATTTGTCATTTTTGATGGATTCTGAAAATCGAATAACTTAAAGTTAAATTAGATTGGTTAATTTGAACAAGACGTACAAGTCTTTGTTTGATTGAATTACAGAATTAAATTAATTTTGAAAATTAAAATTGTTTAAAATCTATTTATTTGACTGTATTCATTCATAATAATTTAAATTGTCTTAAATGATTATACACTCATATTTTCCTGACTTATCTCGTAATATTTAATCTGAATACATTCAAAACAACCTTAAAGCTGCATGAAGGACTAGTGTAAATCTGCTTAAATTGGTTCTGAAATTTGTGGAAAAAACATGTTCATCAGCCATTGTGATTTTATTATCTCCAAACTTCACAAAATATATCATTTTGACTTGAAATCAAACTTTAAAACCCTTCAAAACGCCACACAAACCCACATGTAATATATGGATACATATATAGGTAATGTGCCTTTCCTCAGCAGCTTAACACCATGTACGTCATCAATTAGGTCGCCGGAAAGTTACGAGCGGTGTCGGAAACTACCGAGTATTAGCAGTTCGTTCAGGTAAGGTTTTAGTGTATTACATGTAAATGTAAGGTGTGGGAAACCGTCAGACATATCAATATTGACTATTTTACCCATTGGAATGCAAAATACAAAATTGATAAATTTGGTGACCGGTGACCTTTAAGTAAGCAGATCCCACAGAATACTATTTAGCTACATTACTTATATAATGAACCAGCTAAAAATTCATTTTATATTTCACGATAAATTCATTTGATGAAGTGGAATAACCTCCGACTGACACCTACCAATAATTAAGCAAATTATTATTAGTCCACCTTGATAAAAAATTGTTTATTAGACATTCCTTAGATTGAGACCCGTACCTTTAATCAACAGGATGTGTTCTTACAATTAACAAAATTGATTGACAGGTGTTCGGAAAGAGTAATTTTATGACACCTGTAAATATACTACCTGAATCGTTTGATGTCTTGGATTTAGAATTTCACATAGGTAAACTGATTGTGAATATAATTATGTGTAAAAAAATAGAGTTACGGGATTATGAATAGACTGATAACTGACAATATTATCTAATTTTGAAAAATAACATTTAAAATAAAATTTTACCACCGTTCATTTAATTTTTAATAATTTTAAAATTTTAAAAAATAAATAAATAAATAAATAAATAAATAAATAAATAAATAAATAAATAAATAAATAGAATAATGGTTCATCATAAGCCGGTTCAGGATCGTAGAAACTTTATAGGTTTAAATGTTTGATTAATATTTTTGAACGCGGGCGACCAGACGGGTATTTTAAAATGTATGTTTGAATTTAATTACAGCATTTACTTTTATCAAGTTTCTAGTTTTCGTTTTTTTTTTTCATGATCATGAAAATTTGGCCTTTGAAATACATTGTTTGGAAATCTGGGGTATTTTTTGACTTAAAATTGTCAACATCACATTTATTTATTTATTTATTTTTTATTTATTTATTTATTTATTTATTATTTATTTATTTATTTGTGTATTTATTTATTTATTAGCATTATATACTGAACTTTTATCCCAGAAAGTGGTATTTTCGGGAGAAAAACGTCAAATTTGGAAAATTCTACAAAAAAACTGAACCTTGAACATATCAATGACATAATACTTTAACACGGTGAACATTAACTGCTTATGTAAACTCAACGAATTTGAAAAATAGTAACATAAAGATAGAGAAAACAACTTATTGTTCTTGTTTTAGTATTATAGTAGCTTATACATGAAGTTGAAAACACAATTAATATAAAATAGACCTATTTTTGAGCCAAAATATAAAAAATTAGGTATTATATTCATCTCGCGTCTTTAACATTATACAAAACTATTTAGACCGTCTTAAAATACCTAAATAATTCCTTTAGGATAAAAACACATCAAGCCTGACATAAATCATTAGACTTATGTATGACATACGACTTCCCACTCTAGACGGACGTTCGACGACTGAGCCACTTAAGTGGTGTGGACATCAAACTTCTTGGAACGCTATGAAGTATGATAAACATAAAGTTTGTTGTTCCTAATCCTAGCCAATGTTCCATCAACTGTGCTATTGTGTCAAGGGTTTGGATAAATGGTGTTACGTTTACATGTGTACAAACCTACTGTCAGTAACTTCCTACGATTTGCAACATGATCAAATGTAACGAACTGGCAAGGGGTAAATGCAATCCAAACTGGGTTTTATGCCTCCGTCCTTCCCGAGTCTATAGGTACTATCTACCGACTTAGTAAGTAGGAAAGATATCAAACCACGGCTTTCACGTATTCGGGATACAAAACAGATACCTAGTGACTGCATAGCTGTAGAACGATGGCAAATTCAAAGCGTTGTTGATATATAATAAACGATGAACTCTGTTAGTGTTAAATGTTCGACGGGCCTGTACTATACATGGGATAAAAGTCAATGATAACATTTAACAACAGAATACAATCATGTAGACTATTGCTAATGAACTAAGGAAGAAGACAAAAATGATTTATTTTTAACATTCAGAGAATCATTCCCTTTTGACTCATTATATGAAATTTGTTTGAAATATAAAATCGATGTAACGGTAGGAGTCAATAGTGTAGTAGGGTGGTGGAGTCTAGCAATGTAGGTTTACATCCTAGTACAGTTTCACTTATATCGAGGCTGTCAGTTTATGGATAGTAAATATTTAAAAGATTTTGAATAAAAAATATACATACAACTCCATGTTAAAAAAACATCTAACTAAAAGTAAAACCTTTGAAAATAGCATCTAAGTAAACGTGAACCTCCATCAATAGGGAACTGATGTCCGAGTTTCCGAAAGAGTAACCGCCTACATTTATCTACAACCGCCATCGCCATGTGTCGAAATCGAAATTGACGTGTTTTTTTCTAATTATTTTTATATTGATGTTTTTTACCTTTAATTAGCTATAACTTAACGCTTGTCTGTTGCTATGTCTGTATCGGCAGGTACAGCGCAGGCATGTCGAAATTTTAACACTAAGCTAATCAACTCTTTATATTAAAAAGACTACTTCCTGTTGATGTCCAGTAGGGATAGATACATGTTACTAATATTTCTAAGGATTTTTTTTCTGAAAATTGAGATACTGCATATCTGACCACGGACTATGAACTTTTTATATCCACTAATTGACATCTCTTTTTTGGGGTTTTTGGGTAGCAGTGCCATAAGTGAACTCAAAAGTAACCCTCCTGTTCAAATGACAACTAATGTTACCTGCATATGAATTTTTAAAAATGTGTACTGCTCAATATTTTACCAAACAATTAACCAGATTTAAAATTGGCTAGATATGGGATGATCTTAATTATTGTGCGTGCATTAATGTGCTTTAAATATCAAAATTAATAAATTATTATATATCATGTATATGATGTTCACTCTAAACAGAACATTTATTTTTTACAGTACAGAATTATCTCAAAGTTAAATACATAGCTTACAGAATAGAATCTAAATCTAGGTTGCAGCGGGGTCGAAATACGTATACTTAGGTACGGAAAAACTGTGGAAATATAGATAGCAGGTACAAAAGACTGTTGATATATAATTAACGAGCTCCTACGATTAAATGTAGATTCGGCAGGCACGAATTCGTTACTTTAGTGTTGAGCATTCGACAGGCCTATACAGTATATATCGGATAGAAAATCACAGATAACATTTAACAACAAAATACAATCCTATACACCCTTCCAGAAATAGCCGGAAACTGGTTATCGCTCTTGATATGACGTCACACCGGGAAGGCTATCTATCGATCCCATCATCATGTACAGTATATTCACTCAGTTCGAGTATATGTTAGGTGTCATATGTAAGCTACAGGTGAGATGATAAACCGACAAAGCGAATATTACTTTAAATAAATTACAAATTATGAATGGGCTAATTAAACAAATTTTAAACACATAGATGATCATCCGAAAAGACACTTAACATTGTAAAGGATTGTGTAGAATTTGTTGTAATTTCTTCAACAAAATAATAAGTTTTATTTTTACTAGAAAATTGCAATTTGTAAATGTTCAAATTTGAAAAATATAAAATACATGTACGTATATTTATTAATATCTTGGACCATTTAATTACCCTCAAGGACATTTGAAATTCATTTTTTTATCCGACTGGAAATATTTTAATTTTTTAATCAAATTACTACAAACGTTCACCTTCCACTTTTTTCTTATCTATCTTTATTTATTTTATAAAATCGGATTTTTCATAAAACTTATTTACAAAAATTGATATAAATTAAGCAATTCAGATACATAATTGATAGTCAAAATAATTTGAAAACTTAAATTTTCCTGTGATTACAAATTAGCGACATCTTAAAGTTGTATTTAAAAATCATTGTTCAACGGATTAAACTTTCATTAAAGAAACATCCGTTATTGCTAAAAATGTTAAAGGTTCTGAAAATTTATTTTCAAAATTATTAATAAAAATATTAAAAAAAAAAAAACAAAAAAAAACAAAAAAAAAAAAAAAAAAAACAACATTATTGAAATTTCGGTTGTATGGTTAAAATTTCGGTCAAATTTATATAAATAACAACTGATTCTAAGTAGAAATGATGGCATCCTTACCTAAGTTGACTTAAAAATAGGACTTTTAATTGGTTTCATTAATCCAATTTGCAATTAACAAGTCTCTAGATTATCTGATTACGAGATGAACAAGTCAACACCTGATTATAATACACAGTGATAAATATCTGATTTATTCTCATGTAGTGTCGTATCACTGCTTTGGTTATATTATACTTATTTGTCAAAAAATCAAAAAGTATAAAAATGAAAATAAATAAATAAATAACTTTTAATACTAATTACGCGGTGTTTATTATTATTTATCATCTTTAAACTGTAACACAAATATGTTAAGTTTCAAAATGTCGGATAAATAATTATCCCATGACTCGTTATAATTTTTTCGGATAGATAATTTGTTCGTTTATATAATTATTCACTGAGTTACAGAATACTTAAAGTGCAATGTTTGTAGCTCTCTCTCTCTCTCTCTCTCTCTCTCTCTCTCTCCCTCTCTCTCTCGTTTAAATAATTCTACCGACTGAGAATCTTCTGAGATTAACGAAAAGCTTAGACTACTTCTGACACACCTGGATTCATTCATGCATAAGCAAATTGTCCTTAGGTTGGACCGAAGCATTTTCTCTCCTGTAAATCAGGTAATCAAAATCAGTGCCCTAATTAGTTCCGAATGACTGCCCATGACTTGGTATTACAATAACAAATATGTCATGGAACAGTTATTATTATGTCACAATTAAAATGAATTTTTAAAATTTTTAATGAAAAATATATTAATTTCAAATTATTTTTAAAGTCATGGAATAAAATACCAGCGATATGTAATTAAAATTGAAATTTAATATTTAATTTTAAAACAATATTATATTGAGGGAAAATACGAAATGCTAGTATTTCCTTTTCATAACTCCCTGTATGACATCACATTCTACTATCAATCATGGCACTCCCGCCAGGTGTCGCGATTTATCGGAAGGGTGTATAGACTCCACCATCCCTCTTGCTGATGAGCTGAAGGGAGATCTCTTAAACCAAATAACTTTTAACATTAAAAAAGGCAATTTCCTATTTCCTTGACAGGGATTTTTTGCCTAGGAGTGATTGACAAAATTATAAAATCTATTTCAGATTTTTTAAGGGGTTGAGTTAAATTCGAATATTTAACGGCAAAGCAGAAAGTTGCGAACTATTTTGTATGTGTTTTGAGAATATTGCAGTAGATTGGAGTGTACATATTAGTGATGTAGCTTCACGCCATGTTAATATTCATTCATATGGAATCAACAATTAATCTCGGACCATCTATATCTGGTATCTTTGCTGTTGCTATTTATCTGCAGACTAGGATTCGTAATGGAATCTATCATGAGGAGTATCCATTTCGGATAGGGAATTCTCACCCGAAGGGTTAAATATTTCAGTTGGAGGATTGTCGAGTCTCTGACAGAAATACTCTACCCCGAGAATGAGAGTTCCATATCCTACATGGATAAGCTCATAATTTATTCTTTTTCTTCCTCTTTGATGACAATTTTTGGCTTCAAGTTTTAGTTACATCGACATCGACGCCATCTTTGTACATCAAACTTTATTACTTAACATTATGCAAAAAATAAATATGACCATCGGCTAAAAAGTATCTGATCTTGGTTTTTACAGAATTAGAAAACAAAGTTTTTTTATTCTAATTCTCAGAAACAAATTGAAACGCAATGAAAAATTGTACATTTTTCAGACTCATGTTTCAATTTTCCGCAAGACGTCGTTATGTCCGCACATGTAGGTGAAGATAAGCACGTGGAGATGAAGTACTAGTACAAGTACTAAATTAGTTTGTTAGAGTTTATGATTGCTGTAGTTTCAAATTGATGAATTTGGTCCCAGTCAGAAAAATAAGTTCTGTGTTTGTAATTGTCTGAAAATGTAAATCTTGTAATTTTTATCATAATTTTATTTTGATTTTGCGGTTACCGACCCATTATATGGACTGGCAAGCAATCATCTTGTTTATTTTATTATTATTTTACAAAAAAACTCATAAGATTAAAGATTTCCTAGATATTGACTAGCCTTTTATATAGGTGTTTAAGGTGTGTGTATTGTTCTGTTTTAAATATCAAATGAATTATTTATCATTTATCAAACATATAAATTGTATTGTTCTTTTTTAAATTTCAAATGAATTATTTATCATTTATCAAATATGTATATTGTTGACTTAGGAATATCGCAAGCCTAGGCTTATCAATGACTCTCAAAATTTGTATGACCGTCATCACAGTATTGTTAAGTTTGATGTCTCTGTATCCATGATTGCCCTGGATATATTTGACGTCTCATAGTTCCATGTTCCTTTCACACAATTTTGATTACACACGTGGCGGGTGTAGCTAGCTAAACAAGAGGTGCTTATCCTTCTGGAGCACCCAGTCTCACGTCCCTGGTGGAAGTTCAAGTGTCTAACCTAAATTGTCAGTTCCAAAGTGTTTACTTTGCTTCTGTATTGTGATTCGGACATAGATTAGTATGTTTGTTTTTTATTATCAGATATATTAAATTTTTACTACAAACGGAATATATATGTTTGTATAATACAGACATGTCTAAATTTAACACTGAAGTAACCGCAAATAAGCTTTCGAGTGACCGAGATACGAATACCTAGTTGCCGAAAAGCTGTCAAAAATTGAGAGCAGGTGTAAAAAAAAACCCCAACAACATGTGATTAAGATGAGCTATCGACACGACACTTATGCCTAATTTGGCCAGGCCTGTTTTGTTCAAATTAAATAGAAAATAAGATCTGATAACATTAAACAACTGAATACAATCTTGCATACTCCCCCATAAAGATTGCTTATAAAAACTGTTATATATTTGTTGAAGCAAATAATTTCGAAAAAATCATCAATGCATCTCAAAATATATTTAACGTTTTCATAATTATACTGGTCCTTTAACAAAGATTTGGAATGAAAATGACATATTTTTACCAATTGATTACCAAAAAGTATATACTAATCTATGTTCACGACAAAATCTCAAAGGAAAAATTAAAAAACAGGCAAATTATCTATTGAAATGTGACCTACCACCAGGGTCGTGAGAAATTAAGCATTATATATTAAGCGCCGAATCTACTTGCCATTTATGCACACAATGTTATATTTAAACAGACATATCGAATGTTTTTCTATAAAAAGTGAAATAATCACCAACTCATCTCGGATCCTCCATAGTTTTATACATGAACAGTTGCTATCTCTCTCTCAGCAGCTTTTTGTCAACTCCAGCTATCAATATTTTAACCATTCGACAGTCGAGCTTCAGGTTGCGGGTGTAACTAGCTAAACAGGAGTTGCACCTGACCTCAGTGTTCTTGTTGCGTAGGATGTAACATCTTTCACTTAAAAGTCAGTTAAAAATTTTTGTTTCGTTTTTTTGGATTGTGATTTGGAAAGGAATCAGTGTGTTCGTTTTTCATGTCACAGAATAGTGCATTGTTTGAGTTTTGAAGTTCGAAGAGTACCTTATACATTTGTTTGTAATTATTACTAGATCTATTTTGCAGCAAAAGACGGTCATTTTTTAATAATATTTCTCGTCGGTATCACGAGGACCATAATTATGGAAATCCAAAAAGTTTAAAACACCGAAATGAGTACAACTGAATGACTAATATGAATAAAAGACATAGTGACATAGATTTTCTTCGAGTTTCAGCCTAATATTGGTATTGGCTAATGAAACAGGTTTTTTTCCTGGTAGATGTTTTTCAATATTTAAGAGCATCAGAAACATTGTAGAGATAAATATGCAAAAGAGAACTTCTCCAAAAGTCTTTATTGAATGAATTTTAACCTTTGAGATAAAATTTAAGTTTTAGAATTGAAAATGCTTGTGTTTTTTAGATTCGGATACATGAATGTTTATTATGAAAATAAAAAAAAAATGTCTATTCAATTTACAGTTTTGATAATTTTTCAAAACAAGTAATTGCATCGAGAGTAATAAAAAATATCCATATTTAGCAATTAATTGAACTATTTTGGACATCCACCACGATAATCATCATGTTATTATGGCTTTGATGTTACATGCTCATTAGTGAAATTTAAAGTCACCATCCCGTTTATTTGACAACTAGTAGTATATGCATATGAATATATAAAAGTTTTTGTGTATCATTTTACCAAACAATAAATCAGATAAAAGATATCAGATGATATTTAAAAAGGTGCTTGCATCATTGTCTTTTGAATGTCACAATTAATAATTTATTGTTTATCATATAAAATATGAAATCGTCCACTGCAAACAGAATATATAAGTTTATATAGTACAAACAAGTCTGAAGTTAAACATTTAGCTTTAGGAGCATGAATTAAAACTCGGCTTCCAAATGACCTCGATACGGATACCTAGTGACCAACAAGCTGTCGAATGTTAAATAACAGGGAAAAAAACCTGTTGATATATAATTAACAAGCTCCTACGATGAAATGTCGATTCGGTTGGCACTAAGTCGTTACTTTAGTGTTAAACTTTCGACATGCATGTACTGTACATATCGGATAGAAAATCACTGGTAACATTTTCCAATGACATACAATCCTATAGACTCTCCTATCATTTTGCTAATAAGCTGAAGGGAGAGCACCCAAAACCAAATCATTTTTAACATTAAGAAGACCAATCCTTATATCCTCAAGCGAACGTTTTGAAACCAGAATCTGTGTATACAGGGATTCGAATCTAGTCACGGTGAAAGACGCACAGAAAAATCCACACAAAATACGATCATACATGAAATTATAAAAAGTCATTATAGTAATTGCATCCCTGTTCCTCATTAATTTGGCACCTGTCTTGCCCGAGAAATTAGTTCTATGTTTGTTTAGGTCTGAAAATATCAATCCAATTTTATAATGTTTAACATATAATCATCAGTTTAGATGTGTGAGAAGTTTCATACTGAGCTTACGACAACGATTGGAAGCTCGATTGTTGAGTTGTCGATAAATTCACAATTGGTGTGTCGAACAACTGTCTAATGACCAATAGTAGCTGTGGATTTATAGGTGATGATAGGGGCAGCATTTAGATGCCGATTCAGCACTTATTCGTTCTCTTAGTGTTAACCATTTGGACACCTAAACGTTAATGTCTACTGTAGACTTACGAGAGATTGTACATTCTATTCTATACTATATATACTGATGTGTCAAGATGGATAGATGTAAACAAATTTGATTTAAAATGCATCGACTTTAACCATTATTTGATACTATAAAATACTGATGGATCCTTGATAAGTCCTTTCTTCTTGCTTAAGATAACTAAAGTTTTTTAATTACTTAACGGGTCTAGCTAGCTAAACAGGAGGTTGATTCAGCCTCACTCCACTGGTGGAGATTAACGGGTATAGCTAGCTAAACAGGAGGTTGATTCAGCCTCACTCCACTGGTGGAGATTAACGTGTTTAACCTGTTTTGTCTTTTCAAAATTATCACTTTGACATTTTATTTTGATTTGGACATTTATTGGTATGTATGTTTTGGTACTATATTAATATAGGATACTGCATCCTACAGGTCTTCAACTTCCAACGATTTTGTTCTCTATACATTTATTGTATTTTTAATTATTATTAATCCTGTTTTTATTTTGGAACACAAGATGGTCGTTTTGGAATAAACTTCGTCATCATTAATGTTAGGACCACAATCATGTAAATCCAAATATGTTCTTGGATATTAAATCAAACTGATCATTCTATATCTCTTGAAAACTTTAAGGCAATGTCAAAACGTTGGAACTGGCAAATAATGTGTAAAACAGAAATTTTATCAGAGAAGTAAGGTCTGGTTCTCCGTAAATTAAAAGCACTTCATGTTTTGCTAGCTACCTAACTTTGTGTTGAATAGATAAAGAACATGAAAGAAACATTGAATCATGAGTAATTTAGAATATAGAAGCATAATTCTGATCGACAATAACTTGATGACCACAACAATTTCTGAGAACCTTCATAAACCTTGGCTTGCAATATAGTTGTGTCAACTATTAATTTGTAAGGAAATTGCTTCGGTGTTTAAGGTTGCGCGGTAGGGTAAACCTTCACCAACAGTATTCATTGTGAACAATTAGCTGCTGCAATATAAATGCTTGTTCTCCTTATGGCTTTATTGTTTCACAATTGCTTAACTCATTTGTCAGTTTTCAAAGTTTTAACTCAGACTTTTTGGAATTTGATTCGGACATAAATAGGTATGTATGTTTTGTAATAAAAACATAATAAGTACATTACAATATACATATAAGATATTTTTGCTGATGTTTGAGTTAGTTATAAAGGAG
The DNA here is from genome assembly GCA_021292105.1 of Anadara kagoshimensis. Taxonomy (NCBI): domain Eukaryota; kingdom Metazoa; phylum Mollusca; class Bivalvia; order Arcoida; family Arcidae; genus Anadara; species Anadara kagoshimensis. The sequence goes on from CM037874.1 coordinate 52,071,010, forward strand.
GTGCTTCCCTTCCGGAGCACCCGACCTAACTTCCTGGTGGAAGTTCACGTGTTTAACCTGACTTGTCAGTTCCTACGTTTTAACTTTGCTTCTGTATTGTAATTCAGATATAGATAAATATGTTTGCTTTTGATTATAAGTTGACATATTCGGGATATGATGATTTACATACTTATGTGTTTGTTTTTTATCGAAATGTGTTAATTGTGAAAAATTGAGCTACTGTAATAGAAATGCTTGCCCTCCTTGTGGTATTATTTTTTAACAGTTGTTGCCTAACTCATTAGCCAGTTTTCAAAGTTTTAATTACAGATTATACCAGTTTTAATTTTACAGCACTAGACGGCCGTTTTGGAATAAATGAGACTTTTTGGAATGTCGGACCAGAATAGGTATCAAAAACAAACATACTTATCCATTTCCGAATCACTATCCAGAAGCAAAGTAAAAATTTTGGAACTGACAAGTTAGGTTAGACACGTGAACTTCCACCAGGGAAGTGAGGCCGGGTGCTCCGGAAGGGTAAGCACCTCCTGTTTAGCTAGCTACACCCGTCACGTGTGTAATCAAAATTGTGTGAAAGGAACATGGAACTATGAGACGTCAAATATATCCAAGGCAATCCTGGACACAGAGACATCAAACTTATCAACAATACTGTGATGACGGCCATAAAACTTTTTGAGGGCCTTGATAAGCCTAGGCTTGCAATATCCCTGAGTCAACAATTTATTTGCAAGCAGCCTACTTCGTTGTACAAAGTATGTATGTATGTTAATATAGAATATTACATAATATACATTATATATTTTTGCTGATGTTTGCATTAGTTATATGTTGACATATTCTGGACATAATGATTGACATACTGATTTGTTGCTTGTTTTGTCGAAATGTGATTGGTTTGAAAATAAAATGCTAATTTATGTGTTATTTATTTTATATTCTCATATTACGCGTGGCTGTATCAATTTGTAACTTTAGTCTCTTCCAACGAAGAGGCAACACAGCCTCGTTGATATAAATGTTTATAACTAGTTTTACTTGAACTCAAAGAACAATTTTTTATCAAAAATTAAAAAATTATATTTATACCTGTTGTCACTAAGAGGAACCTTGAATTTGCCTGTTATCACTAAGAGGGACTTTGAATTTATGATCCGGGAGAATAATTGATAATTCAGTTATAGCAGTGTGAACTTGATATCCTTGCTTACTCACAACATGACCGGTGATTGGACTGTATATGTAAGCATATATTCGTATTTAGCACCGGGTTTACGGGCGGTTTCGAAAATTGTTAATCCATCGCTTTCATTTCTTACACTTGTGGTTAATGTTATAGTGATTTTCATATTTACAAAGAGGTTGCCAAGGAAACCAACTACAATTATAATTGTTGGAATTGCAATATCGGATACACTAACAGGATTGACATTTAGCGTTTTGTTGCCTTTCCTTGACATTTACACCAATGACCAGTTCCAGGTAAAATACCCCATGTGTGTTATAGAATGGACTATATTTGAGTTTGCTGGCGCTTTCCATTGTACGTCTATTCTGTATACAACTGTTTTAGGAGTACAACGTTTGATAGTCATTACATGTCCATTTCGTGGGCCACTTTACGTTACATTGAAATCATCATACATATGTGTGTTTGTTATACCTATTGTTATTCTGCTGATACAGTCTTCTTATATATTTACTTCGCCTTCATACAAAAGCGAAAATGTGACCGACCTTTGTGTTTATCATTATGACAACATTGAGAAGTTTCTTATATTCAGATTTTATGTTCAAGTGGTTATAACGGTTATTTGTTGTTTTATCATGTTAATCATCTCAATATATATAGCTTTTCAATTACGTTGTAATAAAATGTTAAGTACAAGAACAGTTAGTGCCGAGGAACAAACGACAAGGAAAAGAAACACAATTATGATATTAATGGTTTTAGTTATTTTCATAATTGCTGAAATACCACGTTTAGTTCGTTCATGGTGTTTTGTTTACTTTGATATAACTGACATCTTTATATGTTCCCATGACATGTGTTCTGTGATCTATGGCATAGAGACCCTTTGTTTCCAAGTAGGGGCGTGTATAAATATTTTTATTTACATTCTGATGAGCAGAGATTTTAGGGCAGCGTTTGCTTCATCGTTGTGCTGTCTTTGTCGTTGCCGAGGAAATATAAATCGTCCCGTGTAATTGGACCATTTCTGTGACACTGCACAGACAATTGTGATTTAGTTTGCTTAGCTTGGATCATAAATATTCTGGATCTTCAATTGTTAATAATATAACCTACTCTGCTAGGTATGATGTTCAAATGACTATAATTTCAGTTTGTCGTTGCCGAGGAAATATAAATCGTCCTGTGTAATTGGACCATTTCTGTAACACTGCACAGACAATTTTGATTTAGTTTGCTAAGCTTGGATCATAAATATTCTGGATTTTGACCTGTTGGTTATATAACCTACTCTGCTAGGTATGATGTTCAAATGACTATAATTTTAGTTTGTCGTTGCCGAGGAAATATAAATCGTCCTGTGTAATTGGACCATTTCTGTAACACTGCACAGACAATTTTGATTTAGTTTGCTAAGCTTGGATCATAAATATTCTGGATTTTGACCTGTTGGTTATATAACCTACTCTGCTAGGTATGATGTTCAAATGACTATAATTTTAGTTTGTCGTTGCCGAGGAAATATAAATCGTCCCGTGTAATTGGACCATTTCTGTGACACTGCACAGACAATTGTGATTTAGTTTGCTTAGCTTGGATCATAAATATTCTGGATCTTCAATTGTTAATAATATAACCTACTCTGCTAGGTATGATGTTCAAATGACTATAATTTCAGTTTGTCGTTGCCGAGGAAATATAAATCGTCCCGTGTAATTGGACCATTTCTGTAACACTGCACAGACAATTTTGATTTAGTTTGCTAAGCTTGGATCATAAATATTCTGGATTTTGACCTGTTGGTAATATAACCTACTCTGCTTGGTATGATGTTCAAATGACCATAATTTTAATTTTTTTAACATTGTATTTCAAGCTTGATATTAATCTACAATTTGTACAATATACATTTACTTTAAATTAAATATAAGTAATGTAATAAATATATAAAAACATAATATATATGTATAATTGTAAATTATTGTCAAATAATGTGCATAGTCAGATACCCTGTCATCCATTAAGTAGTATACATGCTGTATCTACAGTCAGCTCTCTTTATAACGGCCATCTCCGAGATCAGCAACTTTGCTGTTGTAACGAATATGCTGTTGTTATGAATTTAGCATAATTTTGTCAGAGTTACGCCCCCTGATTTAAGTGGGTGCAAGTCATTTCGGCACCAGGTCATTTCGGCACCTGTAGAAAAAGTCATTTCGGCACCGAGTCAATTCGGCACCAGGTCGTTTCGGCACATACAATAAGTCACTTCGGCATCTACGATCGGTCACTTCGGCACCTCCATTTTTTAAAATTTTTATTTCAATAAAATCACCACAGAATGTGTTTTAGTAGCTATAATTAAAAATTAATAAAATTAAAATAATATAATAATAATAATAATTACCGGTGCATCGGCGGTACCGTGATTATTTACTTTTACAAATTCTTTAGATCTATGTAATAATAAAGAAATGGTGTGGACTGGTAGATTAGAGTAGAAAATGTGTTGAAATCTGGGCCGCGTGGATTGATTGGTGTTGCTGAAATATGTTTTTACATGTGTTTAATATGCTACTTTTCAAGTTTTTGAATATTTTAATTGAGTAGCCTATCAAGAATATGCGGCTTGCAAAATATTTTACTTTCGTAGCTAGTCAAGAAATATTTACCTAATCAAAATACAATATAACAAGTCAAAAGTATTTCATTGAAAATGCAAATCTCTGCAGAAATTGTGGAAAAATTGTTTGTTTTAATTTAACAATATTTTATTCACAAAATACAATAATAAATCATATAACAA